>CM076505.1:810000-1410000 GCA_038429875.1 Poecile montanus | reverse complement strand
CTCCACAGAAAATATTAGGAAATAACATGGAAAATCCCAATATTTCAGCAGCAGGAGATCCCTTAGTCAGGGAAGAGCGACCATGAGCACAAAAAAAGCACAAAATCCCTAAAAGCAGGAAAGGGGGTTCAGAGGGGAGAAAGCAGGAGTTGTCCAAATAAACCTACTGGAGGGAACACCTCCAGCATTGTCCCAGTAGGGAAAAAATTGTCCCAAAAAGGGGAAAAAAATCACTTTAATGCCACTTTTCCAGGAGGGAGCATTCCCAACTCACTGACAGAGCAGTTTGGGGGCCAGGAGGGGTCGGTGCTGCCCCTCAGCTCCCGGCAGGTGACAGGTGACACCTTTTGGGACAGACAGAGCCCAGCAAGTGCCACCAGCACCGGGCTGGGACAGCCAGACCCGCTTTGAGGGGAGCAGGGATGGGTGAGCAGCAAATCCCGAGGATTCCTCTTTTCCTTGGTGTCAAAACCCCGTGAGATTTGTGATGTTTGAACCGAATCTCTCCTGTTATCCCCAAAAACCACCGGCACCACCTCCCTGAGCCCCACGGGGCCACGCGCTCCACGCTTCTCTTTCCTGTCGCCGCTCAGCTGATGCCAAATCCTCTGCGGAGTCGCATTTTTTCCTTGTGTTTACACGTTAAAAAAGTGGCTTAAAAAAAAATAAAAAAAAAAAAAAAAAGGAAAAAAAGGAAAGGGGAAAAAAAAAAAAAATTAAAAAAAAAAAAAAAAAAAAAAAAAAAGAAGAAAAAGGAGGTGACCTCTTGCTCACCCCGGGCGGGCTGCAAGGAGCCGCCGCTGCCTTCACCTCCGGCTGAACTTCCAGATTATCTCAGCCAAGATTCACCTTGCACTGAACTTGTACCCGGAGCACGGCACAGTCACGGAGCCCTGATTAAACACTGCGGCACCACGGGGCCATAAATTTATACATTTAATGAGGATTAGCGGCGCTTCCTCCCGCCCTCCTCGGGCTGGGGACCGATGGAAGCGCTGGGAAGCGCTCACCAGCACGGCTTGGACATGGAAAAGCTGGGAATAAGCAGGAGATGAAGCAGCTCCTACGCTGGGAACGCATGGAACCCGCGGCAAATCCCACGGGAGCGACCATGGAATGACCCACGGAGGGCTTGCAAGGGTTTTCCACGTGAAAAAGGCAGGAAAAAGGAGCAAGGCTGTGGGACACCGCGCTCCAGGAGCCCGTGGGTCCCTTCGCCCAGCAGGAAACCATCGGCAGGCCATGGCCTCCTAAACTCTGGCTGCCCTCTTCCCACCGAGCGCCGCATCCCAGCGCCGTCCTTTTCCAGGACGGACGCGTGACGGGAGGCAGCGGCAGCCGCCTCCTCCTCCTCCTCCTCCTCCTCCTCCTCCTCCTCCTCCTCGTCCTGTCCCAGCTGCCACGGAGGGAACGGGAGAGCTCCACGCTCGCCGACGCCGGCCGGGGTCACTCGGCCGCGCCAGGGGAGAACGTCTGGGCGGCGAAATGGATCCGCTCAAGTTCAAGTGCTTGGAATGCCTCCCTCCTTTTTTTTTTTTTCTTTTTTTTTTTTTTTAAACTAATACATCCCTGCTTTTCCTGATAACTTCCTCCTTTCCCTTGGAGGTTTTGTTTAGCAGATCCATTGTTCTCGGCCAGCCTTGCCCTGGGGTCCAATTTGAGAGCGTTCTCATTTTTCCCCCCTATGTAACCGATGCTTATTTCTTTAAGCTCCACTGTAAACACAAAGCACACGGCAGAGCCCCGGCCCGGCTTTGCAGGAGGCAGCCTCAGCCCTGGAACTGCTTCTCCGTGGGGTTTTTTTTTATTGGAAACAAAAGGATTGGGTCTCCTTGCTCCAAGGAGTCAAACACCTGCGGGATGCGGGAACCCGCGGGTGGTCCAGCGGCTCCGTGACCCTCTTCTGCTTCCAGAAATGTGGCTTTGCTAATTAGAGGCGTCTTGGTCGTTCATTAGGGGTGGGGGTTGAGTCAGCAGGACCCGTTGGAGGTGGCCTGGAGGTCCTTGGGGTGCTGGGGGTGCAGGAGGAGCCACCAGGGCGTCCCTTGGGAGGGGAAGCACAGGGGGACAAATAAACTGGAATATAAAATAAATCCTTGGAAGTGGTGAGAGCATCTTGGATGGTCCCGGGGACACGGCAGGAGATGGGGATTTGGGAAGGATGGGTGGCCAGGCCACCACTGACCCCTGTCCCCAAGTGCCACCTCCACAGGGCTTTGAAATCCCCCCAGGATATGGGAACTCCAAACCTCCCTGGGCACTTCCAAGGCCTGACCACCCTTTCCATGGAGGAATTCCTGCCGGAATTCCTGCCCTGGCCCAGCCTGAGGCCGTTCCCTCTCCTCCTGTCCCTGTTCCCTGAGAGCAGAACCTGACCCCCCTGGCTGTCCCCTCCTGCCAGGGACTTGTGCAGAGCCAGAAATTCCCCCTGAGCCTCCTTTGCTCCAGCCTGAGCCCCTTCCCAGCTCCCCCAGGAATTCTCCAGCCCCTTCCCAGCTCCCTCAGGAATTCTCCAGCCCCTTCCCAGCTCCCTCAGGAATTCTCCAGCCCCTTCCCAGCTCCTAGGAAAGGTTTCCCAGGGTGGAAGTGTCCCAGGGCTTGGAGCATGCTGGGATATGGAAGGTGAGGAATGGGGTGGAACCAGGTCCTTCAAGGTCCTTTCCCACCCAACCCATTCCATGATTCCACGGTAAAAGAGGAGGATTTAACATTCCTGCTCACTCCAGGTCTGCCTGGAAGCACGGCCAGCCTCTTCCCCCCTCCACAAACCTCCCCCACAGAGAAAATCCCAAGTTCATTTGAACCTGTTCCCTTTTTGGTGGATCTGAACCATCTCAGAACTTGGAATTTGCAAGGAACAAAAGTGCGGAGTCAGAAACTCCGGCAGAGAAGGTGCCACGCTTTTGGCAACCTGGAAAAAACTCCTGGACAACCCAAATCCAGCTCCTAATTAATTACAAGCCCCAAATCCTGCAGGACACACATTCCCGGGGTTGAAATGATGCTGAGCAGGAGCTGAGGCAGGATTTGATCCCGCGGCTGCGTCCGCCAGACGGCCCCGGGCACGGGGAGCCCCGGCAGGATTTATGGATATTTGCTGGAGATAAAAGCAACCCAAGAAGCTCTGGGAAACAAAAGCCAAGGCTTTTTCCTTGGAGTGTCACAGTAACCCCTGGACGGCCCCGCGCTCATTGTCACAGCCCTGGAAAGGTACAAACAAAGGCAGCTTTGGGTGCCAAGAGCTGGAGCAGGAGGGAGAGGAGCGGCCCCGTGGCCGCAAAATTCCCTTTGCGGTCACTTCCAGGGCAGAAATCCCGGGAAGAGATGGTTGAGGATGTGCACGAGGAGTTGTCTCCCCACTCCAAAGCGATTCCCAGGAGGAAAAGGCGATAGGGGGGGAGAGTGGAGTGATGGGATTGGGGAATTCGACATCAGGGCGGTGTGGGGGAAGAACAAAAAGTCCCTTTTGGGGTTAAAAAAGGGCTTTAAGGATTTTAATGGGGATGGAAAGGGGTTTGGGGTAGGAGTGGTTCCCAAAAAAATGGGATTGGATCCCAAAATTGCTGTCCTGGTTATGGGAAGGTTGCACAGGTGTTCCCTAAATCTGGTGCTCCTCCTGCCTCAAAGATCAGCAGCACCTCCAGGGAAGCTGTTTTCCAGAATTCTGGGGAATTTGAAATAGGAGAAAACTGCTCTGGGGAGGTTGGAGTAAAGTGGAAGGGGGGAAAAGGGAGAAAAATGAAAATAAAGGAAAAGGTGGAAAAGAATGGAAAGGAAAGAAAGAAAAAAGGAGGAAGAAAAAAGGAAGAAAAAAGAAAGTAAAGGGGAAAAAAGATAAAGAAAGAAGGGAAAAGAAAGCAAGAAAAAGAAAGTAAAGAGAAAGAAGAGAAAAGAAAGGAAAAGGAAGGTAAAAGGAAGAAGAAAAGCAAGAAGGAAAATAAGGAAAAAAGAAAGAAAAAAGAAAATGAAAAACTAAAAACAAAAAAAAAAGCAACAAGGAAATTAAAGAAAGAGAAATGAAAGGGGAAAAAAGAAGGAAAGAGAGGAAAAGGGAAAAAAGGGAAATAAATTAGACATTAAGAAAGGAAAAGAAGAAAAAAGGGGAAAAGAGAAGACAGGAAATAAAAATAATAGAAATGAAAAAATCCAAAGAAATTTAATGCAGATGGAATTTCAGAGGAGGATTTGCAAAGCAGATCCAAACTCATCCACGGAACCCTCACCTGACACCTGGATTTGGGTACCAGAGTCTGGGATCTGTCCCTGTAATTTGGGCAATGGAATCAGAGACCTGTCATTGGGATTTCAGCAATGGAATCAGGGATCTGTCCCTGGAATTTGGGCAATGGAATCAGGGATCTGTCATTGGGATTTCAGCAATGGAATCAGGGATCTGTCATTGGGATTTCAGCAATGGAATCAGGGATCTGTCCCTGGAATTTGGGCAATGGAATCAGGGATTTGTCCCTGGAATTTGGGCAATGGAATCAGGGATCTGTCCCTGGAATTTGGGCAATGGAATCAGGGATCTGTCATTGGGATTTCAGCAATGGAATCAGGGATCTGTCCTTGGGATTTAGGCATGGGAATCAGGGATCTGTCCCTGGAATTTGGGCAACGGAATCAGGGATCTGTCCCTGGGATTTCAGCAATGGAATCAGGGATCTGTTATTGGGATTTCAGCAATGGAATCAGGGATCTGTCATTGGGATTTCAGCAATGGAATCAGGGATCTGTCCCTGGAATTTGGGCAATGGAATCAGGGATTTGTCCCTGGAATTTGGGCAATGGAATCAGGGATCTGTCCCTGGAATTTGGGCAATGGAATCAGGGATCTGTCATTGGGATTTCAGCAATGGAATCAGGGATCTGTCCTTGGGATTTAGGCATGGGAATCAGGGATCTGTCCCTGGCATTTGGGCAACGGAATCAGGGATCTGTCCCTGGGATTTCAGCAATGGAATCAGGGATCTGTTATTGGGATTTCAGCAATGGAATCAGGGATTTATCCCTGGAATTTGGGCCCTGGAATCAAAGATCTGTCATTGGGATTTAGGCATGGGAATCCGGGATCTGCCACCTGGATTTGGGCACCGAACTCCCGGTTCTGGGTCTGACAGAGCCATCAACTCCCACCTCCTCCTTCCTCCACCGACGGCCGGAACGCTCCAAACCCAGCAAGGCCCCTCCAGGATTTCTCCAGCTCACGTGACCTCGGTGAATTCACCCTAAACTGAGCCCAGCTCATCTTTAAGCCCAGCCTAAGCAGCCTCGCTAAGCCAAACCCCCTTTTCAGGGCATTTTCCACCCAAAGCGAGGCCCGTGTGTTTCCATCGCGGTTCCGTTGCCTCATTCCCCTCTTCCCAGCGCGTTTTCCTGGCAGGAAGGAGCAGCGGCCGGGCCAAGCCGTCTGCTGGCCCTTCCCTGAGCTCCAACAGCGGTGTTGGAGACAAATAAATTTGTCTTTATTTACCCCAAAACGTGTTTATTTTCTCCTTCCCTTTTAATTTCATTATTGTTTGATAGGAACATAAAGCAGAAGCCCCGATCGATGCCAGAGGCTCCCAACCCAAGAGTTCCTTGGAAACTTCCTTGGGGTTGTCGGAACATTTCTGAGGGGTTATGAACTCCTTAAACAAACAGCTGAGGTCATTGTTAGTCACAAAAAGGGAAAAGAAAGGGAAAAAAAAAAAAAGAAAAAAGAAAAAGGGAATAATTTCAGGAAATAAAAAAAAGCAGGATTAAAGTTACAGCCCGGAGCTGCTCCCAGAGAAAGGAGCTGGGATGGGGGATGGCAAAATCCACGGCAAAAACATCAAGGAGCCCTGAGCCTGGCACTGGTTTTCCAGCTGCCGTTCCAAACCTCCCTCTTCCGTGCTTTTAGGATGTCAAATCCTCATCAAATCCTTCTCCCGGGACTCAGAGATCCCAACCCCAATTCCAAGGGTCACTGTCCAGGGAACAGGAACTTTTGGTGGTGATTTTGGTGGCCTTCCAACCTCCGGATGGGATGGGACAGGAGCAATTCCAGGGGAATGGGAATGGGAATGGGAATGGGAATGGGAATGGGAATGGGAATGGGAGGGAGGGGAAGGGAATGGGAGGGAGGGGAAGGGAAGGGAAGGGAAGGGAAGGGAAGGGAAGGGAAGGGAAGGGAAGGGAAGGGAAGGGAAGGGAAGGGAAGGGAAGGGAAGGGAAGGGAAGGGAAGGGAAGGGAAGGGAAGGGAAGGGAAGGGAAGGGAAGGGAAGGGAAGGGAAGGGAAGGGAAGGGAAGGGAAGGGAAGGGAAGGGAAGGGAAGGGAAGGGAAGGGAAGGGAAGGGAAGGGAAGGGAAGGGAAGGGAAGGGAAGGGAAGGGAAGGGAAGGGAAGGGAAGGGAAGGGAAGGGAAGGGAAGGGAAGGGAAGGGAAGGGAAGGGAAGGGAAGGGAAGGGAAGGGAAGGGAAGGGAAGGGAAGGGAAGGGAAGGGAAGGGAAGGGAAGGGAAGGGAAGGGAAGGGAAGGGAAGGGAAGGGAAGGGAAGGGAAGGGAAGGGAAGGGAAGGGAAGGGAAGGGAAGGGAAGGGAAGGGAAGGGAAGGGAAGGGAAGGGAAGGGAAGGGAAAGGTCCATCAGACCCATTGGATGCAGGGGTGATCCTATCAAAGGACACATGGATACAACACCTGGATATCCATAAATTCAGGCACAGGAAAGGAGAGGGATCTGACCACGTTAGAAAAGCAAAGGAGAGAGGGCTCTTATCCCACAAACTCACAGTCACAAGGAAGAGTCTGCCTGGATGCCTCTACCCCTTCCCGTGTCCTGATCCACATGGGAGGGAATTCCATCCATCCCGGAGGCCCCAGTGGTCCCATTTCCAATACCAGGGATATCACAATTCCCACTGGGCAGGGTTGATCCCAACCCTGGGTGTGCCTGGGAGGTTTGGAGATCCTGGAGCTCTGCTGGGATCCCGGGAAGGACGGGATCCTCTTCCTACCCCCAGCAGATCCAGCTGGGACATCCCAAATATCCAATCCCAGGATAAGTTGGATGCACGGAGCTCCCTGCATCCCTGGAAACTCCATGGAGCGGAGAAACTCCTGTTTTCTCCTGCTGCTGATCCCTCCTTGCTGCTAACGAGGCTCTCTCCCAGCCTCATTTCTCATTCCTGCTTTCTCCCGCTTTTCTTACGCCTTTGTGCCTCCCCTCTCTGTGCCTGATCCTCTTTTTTCCTTAAAAAAAATCCCCCTTTTCTGCACAGCCCCCAAACCCCCCGAGCCTGCCCAGACAGAAACATGAATAAAATACAGAGGGAATTCAAAAAGAGAGGGAAAATTAAAAATAAATAAAAGCCAAGCCAGCTCCTGGCAGGTGCTGAACTCTCCTTGTGCTCCAAGAGGAATTTTTCATGACATCCCATCACTTATTTAGGCTGTGGCTCCGTGACCTCCTGCATTTCCCTGCATTCCAACGAGGCATCGGCAGCTCCTCTGCCCACCTAAATCCCAACCCAGACCCGGGATGGGCAAAAAAGCCTCCAGGAAAGCCAGGAAATAAGGAATATTTAAAGTATCGATTGTACGACTGATCAATGGGAATTGCTGAGTTTAGGAAAAACGCAAAGGAAAAGGGAAAATCCTTGTGGATGGAGAAGATGTGGAGGGAATGTCAGTGGAAGTGGGAATCCAACGGGTTTTTAATCCTCTGCTTGGCCTGATGCCGAAAGCGGCGGGGAAAAGATGGGATGGGCAAGAGGGAAAAGCAAAGCTGCTTTAAAATCATGGAAATATGGAATTGTTTGGGTTGGAAAAGATCCTTCAGAGCATGGAGTCCAACCATTCCCTGCACTGCCAAGGCCACCGCTGCTCCACGTCCCCAAGTGCCACATCCACAGGGCTGGGAATGGACATTCCACCACTTCCACGGGCGGTTCCGGTGCTTGGCCACCTTTTCCATGAGGAAATTTCCCTAATTCCAACTTAAACCTCCCCAGTACGACTTGAGGCCGTTTCTCCTCGTTCTGTCCCTGGTTCCCCGGGAGCAGAGCCTGATTCCCACCTGGATTCACCTCTGTGGCATCCCAGAGAACCTCTCAGACCCAGGGACGGAGCTGCCCCGGCGGAGCCGAGCCCTGAAATGCTCCAGGAAATAAAGAGGAGCAAATAAAGCCCAGGAAATACGAAAAAAGAAGAGGAAATAAAACCCAAGAAATAAAGATGAGCAAATAAAACTCCGATCTGATCTCGGAGATGCTGAAAGTCAGCAGGTTCATTAAGAAATAAATTAATTAGAGGCCATGGGAATTGAGGGTTAAGTGGTTTCCAGAGTCATCCTGGGGCTCCTAAAATCCACCAAGCCCCGAGATAAAGAAGTGCTCAGTGAACAGCAAATTAAATGGTTGAAGTTTTATCTAAATTTATATCTTGTGATCATCCCTGATCCAGGGACGGGCCAACCTCATCCCATCTGAACCTGGTCCCATCTGGGGAATTCCCTTCCTGCAGGATTCTCGGGAAGAACCGGGTGTGAGCCCCTCTCCAGGGGCTGGACTCCCCCTCCTCTCCAATTTCCATGGAACTGGAGTAACTTCAGAGCCCCCCAGCCTTGGTGGGATTGCAGTGAACTCCAGACTGGGAGGAGCTGGGAGGGAAAAGCAGGGGCCAAGCTCCCCGGCCTCGTGAGCCGGGATCTCCATTCCCTTTGGAAAGGATTAGGCGGGATATAGGATTAGATTGGATGGATTGCATTGTGTTACGCGTAAAAATGATATAGAACTTCACGTGGTTAGAGATGATATTGGATAATGGTGTTTATGGGGTTTATTATCTTATAAACTAGTTATACTTTATATGCTACAGACATGGAATCATGGAATCATGGAATCATGGAATCATGGAATCATGGAATCATGGAATCATGGAAAGGGTTGGGTGGGAAGGGACCATAAATCCCACCCATTCCCACCTCATCCATGGGCAAGGACAGCTCCCAGGATCCCAGCTGGATCCAAGCCCAGTGTCCAACCTGGCCTTGGGCATTCCCAGGGATCCAGGGGCAGCCCCAGCAAATCTGGGAATTGCAGAATCCCAGGCAGGAATTCCTTGCCAAGATCCCAGCCCAATCTCCCCTTTCCCTTGGGAAGCCATTCCCTGGCTCCTGTCCCTGCAGCCCTTGGCCCCAGTCCCTCTCCAGCTCTCCTGGAGCCCCTGCAGGGACTCTCAGCATTCCCTGGATTTCTCCCTTCTCCAGGGGAACATTCCCAGCTCTCCCAGCCTGGCTCCAGAGCAGAGGGGCTCCAGCCCTGGAGCAGCTCTGGGGCCTCCTCTGGACTCTCTCCAGCAGCTCCACGTCCTCCTGCTCTTGGCCCCGGGGCTGGGGCAGCTCTGCAGGTGGGGCCTGACCTGAGGGGCTCCGGGACACAATTCCCACCTTTCCTTTGGGATCAGCCCAGGGCTGGGGGGGTCTGGGCTGGGCTGTTCCAGCCTCATCCACATCCCAAATCCTTCTCAATCTCAGCATCCCAAATCCTTCTACCTGGACTTGCCACAGCTGCAGACTCAGCCACCGAGACAGATTTATTGCAATAATTAGCCGTAATTAACACCTGGGATCAGAAACTGGATGAATCTCTTTTCCAATACATTTTTTTTAGGAACAACTTCCTTGAAATCAGCAGGAAAAAAATGGAAAAATCCCAAATTCATCTGAAAGGAGTCACTAGGAATGTGAGCGAGGCCGGAGTTACGGATAAGGATGAGGGTCTGAGCCATCCTTTGGGGCTCATGGAAGTGGAAGGGAAGGAATCTTCCCTGCTCCCTGCCCGGCTCCTGCCTCTCGTTTCTGCCCCCCAAGGCTCCGGCCGGGAATTTCCAATGGAATTGCAGCACGGAGCCCTTTGTGTAGGGAAGGTCTGGTGGGAACGGCCTTGTTCAAATTAACCTGGAATTCGGGCAGAAAAGCTCCATGTGTTTCTGTTTCCTTAGGGAAGGACGTTTGGAAAGGGAAGAACACTCGGGGAGGGAGATGGGGCTGAGCTGGCAGGGATGAGGGATGGCCGGGAAACTGGGATCTCCTGCCACAAACAGCATTGGAATTCCTCTGGGAATGGCTTCGTTCTCCAGGGAGTTCATCCAGTCCTTCCATGGCTCAGGGCTGCTCCTGCACCCATCCCTCCCTCATCCCCCTCCCTCCCGATTGCTGATCCCGACCCCTCGCTGTCCCAAAGTTGGATTTGGTGGCCTTGGAGGCCTTTCCCAAGGGAATGATTCCATGATCTTGAGATGAAATGGCTCTCCTGCCTTCCCAGCTCCTTTCTCTATGAGTTAATTCCTCAGGAAAATGAGGCTTTCCTGGATATTTTTAATTTTGTTTAATACCTAAAAGGGTCAATCTTTTCCTGGGAATGGGAATGGGAATGGGAATGAGACCAGACTCCCTACAGATATCATTCCCAGGACAGGAACATTTCCCACTTCAAATATTTTAAAATACTGAGGGAAATATTGAAAAAATAGTGAAAAATACTGGAAAAAAATTTTGAAAAATATTGAAAAACAAAAAAAAACAAAAAAGAAAAAAAGAAAAATATTGGGAAAAAAGTTAAAATATTATAAAATATTGAAAAGCATTGAAAAAACCATTAAAAATATTGAAAGATACTGGAAGGTACTTGAAAATATTGAAAAAATATTGAAAAATATTGGAAAAGAAAGTTGAAGCATTATAAAATATTGAAAAGCATTGAAAAAATAACAAAAGATATTGGAAAAATTTGGAAAACAGATTGAAAAAGATGCCCAGCAAATCCACCGTGCATCTTCAACAATCCAACCCTTCTCCAACCCGGCTCCCTCTGCCTCTTGGAAGCCGCTTCCCTCCCCACTGTTTTTTGGGATCCACACTTATTATTCTTCCTCTCCTCTCCTTTGTTATCACTCTGCTCTCTCCCTCCAGGCTTTTCCTCAGCCCTGTTGCTTAATTTTTCTAATCCCTGCCCCTCGGAGGGAGGAAGCCGTCCTGTTTTCCTTATTAATCAGAAATCTCTGGCGCTGACTGCAAGGAAAGGCTCCAGGAGCACGGAACGTTTCGGTTCAGCGCATTCCATCACAACAGAGCTACCAGCACGGAGAGCCCGCCGAGCCCGGAGACTTTCCCTGGAATCGCCTCCCAGGAGCGCGGCCCGGGAAAAGGGGGTTGGGTTTTTAGGAGCCACCAAAATCCCTCAAAAGTGCCGGGTGGGATGTGGGGCTGAAGGTTGGGAGGTGTGGGGGGAGTGGTGTTTCCAGCTGGATTTTGGATATCCACTGGAATGGGGTTGGGAAGGGAGTCCATGAGCACCAGCCCACTGTGTCTGCTGGGAAACTCCTACCAGGATGGGATTATCCCGCTCTCCCGAGATCCCACCTGGAATTCTGTGTCCAGGTATGGTGTCCCCAGCACAGGAAGGACAAGGAACTGCTGGAGAGAGTCCAGAGAAGGGCCAGGAAGAGTGGAGCTCTCCAGGCTGGGAGAGCTGGGAATGTTCCCCTGGAGAAGGGAAAAACCCTGGGAATGCTGAGAGTCCCTGCAGGGGCTCCAGGAGAGCTGGAGAGGGACTGGGGCCAAGGGCTGCAGGGACAGGAGCCAGGGAATGGCTTCCCAAGGGAAAGGGGAGATTGGGCTGGGATCTTGGCAAGGAATTCCTGCCTGGGATTCTGCAATTCCCAGATTTGCTGGGGCTGCCCCTGGATCCCTGGGAATGCCCAAGGCCAGGTTGGACATTGGGATTGGATCCAGCTGGGACAGCGGGAAGTATTAATTATGAGGCTTCCACATTCCCAGAGAGGTTTTCCCATCCAATGCCCCCCAAGTTCAGCCATCATCATCCATCCTCTCTTCCAGGACCACAAGAACATTCCATATTTTTATTTTTTTTTTCCCAGAAGGTTCAGTACCTTCCCCACAGTGGATAAGAACAAGCTTGTGTAACTGGGCTCTCCACTGCTGAGGAATAAAATAATGGAAAGAGGAACTCCTGATGGAAGAGGAGAGAAACGAGGGATGGGGATGGAGATGATGGAGATGGACAATGATGGAATGATGGAGATGGGAAGAAGAGGAATATTTCCCTACCGACCCTGCAATGAGACTGAGACACCGCAGCCCGTAAACAGCAGAAATCAAGGTTTCTATTTACCTGTATCTATTTATATCTACTGATATCAAAATATCCATAAATCCCCATATCTGTCCCTACAGCCATCCCAAATCCCTCCAAAATTTAAGGGCTTAATAAAGGAGGAAAGACAAAAAAATCAGCATCCACATGAAGAGGGACAACCGAGGCACTGAGATGTTCCTGGCTAAGAATTCCACCCATTCCCAAGGTGTGGGGCCTGAATCCATCCAGAATCTTCCTAAAATAAAAAAATTATCCCATTTAATCTTATCAGCTCCTCAGGGGCACCATTCCTGTGCCCTGCAGAGACACCCCAAAAATTAAAGCTGTTTTCCCTACGGAATGCTGAGAGACAATCACGATTTTTCAAAGTTTGGATCCAAATCCTGGAAAATTTGGATTCTTCAGGATGGCAACAACAAACCCCGTCCCAGAGGTGCTTTGCTGCAGCTCCATTCAACAATTCCCTCCTCACCTCCTCCCTCTGCCATTTTCCTCCTGCGCCCAGCCATTCCCAAACTCGCCATTCCTGAGCCATCCCAAGCATTCCCAGTTTGCCATTCCTGAGACATCCCAGCCATTCCCAAACTCACCATTCCTGAGACATCCCAGCCATTCCCAAACTCACCATTCCTGAGAATTCCCAGCCATTCCCAATTTTCCATTCCTGAGCCTTCCCAGCCATTCCCAAACTCGCCATTCCTGAGCCATCCCAAGCATTCCCAGCCATTCCCAAACTCACCATTCCTGAGCCTTCCCAGCCATTCCCAAACTCACCATTCCTGAACCTTCCCAGCCATTCCCAACTTGCCATTCCTGAGCCTTCCCAGCCATTCCCAAACTCACCATTTCTGAGCCTTCCCAGCCATTCCCAAACTCAGCATTCCTGAACCTTCCCAGCCATTCCCAATTTATCTTTCCTGAACCTTCCCAGCCATTCCCAATTTGCCATTCTTGAGCCTTCCCAGCCATTCCCAAACTCACCATTCCTGAACCTTCCCAGCCATTCCCAATTTACCTTTCCTGAGCTTTCCCAGCCATTCCCAAACTCACCATTCCCGAGCCATCCCAGCCATTCCCAACTCACCATTCCTGAGCCTTCACAGCCATTCCCAATTTACCTTTCCTGAACCTTCCCAGTCATTCCAAATTTGCCATTCCTGAGCCATCCCAGCCATTCCCAAAAATCCATCTTGCTTTAACAACCCCTTTGGCCCCGTGGATTTTGCTGTGATTCAAACCTGATATTTTTATCAAACCCAATATTTTTATCCCAGTCTCCGATTTTCCTCCGAGTGCATTCCCCAATCCCCCAATATTCCCAAGATAACTCCAGACCTGGAACCATTAACCCAGCGCTGAGCCCGCACCCCAAAATCAGCATTATCTCCTGCCTGGTGGGGTGCAGGATTTCTGCACTCATTCATGGCATTGATTAATTAATTAATTAATATTAATTATTGATAATTATTCCAGATTGCTCCTCCCCAGGATGAACCCCCGAGGTTGACAAGGTTCCAAGAGCTTCCCTGATGGAATTCCCACCATCAGCTCATCCAGCACCTAACAGCTCCACGGAATGGTTCCACTCCAACCAGGAGGCCAAGGAGAAATGAAAAAAAAAATTAAAATTAAATCAGGCTGAGGAGAAATTAAAAAATTAAAATAGAACCAGGTCAAGGAGAAATTAAAAAAAAATAAAATTAAATCAAGCCAAGGAGAAATTAAAAAATTGAAACAGAACCAGGTCAAGGAGAAATTAAAAAAAAATAAAATTAAATCAGGCCAAGGAGAAATTAAAAATTTAAAACATAACCAGGTCAAGGAGAAATTAAAAACCAGGTCCATGTTGGTGGAGCTTCCATGGACACCATGGAGCTGCAAACCTCGGGATTCAGCTCCGTGTGGAGGTGAAGACCGGATCACCTGGGGGTTAAAACACTGGGGATCCCCTCCAAAAATCAGGATTTGAGTTAATTTCCTGCCCATCACGGATCAGAGACCCACCCGGGAGGACTCCGAGCCTTCCCGCGCATCGCTGGGCGCTCCCGTATCCCCCCTCCGCTCTCCGCGCTCCGAAGCCTCTGGAATACAAATGACTTTCGCAGCAGAGATGGAAACTCGATCATTAAACTGAGATAACTGAGCCGAGCCCCCGCCGGGGCCCAGCCCAAAGCCAAGATCAATGTTGTGAGGAGGCAGCGCTGTCATTTAATCGATATCCATGTGCAGCCCATTATCCCGGCGCTCCCGGCTGCTCCTGGGAATCCTCCAGCCCATCCCCTCCAGCCGGGTGACGTTGGAGGTGAGCGCTGAAGGGTGGAAGTGTTTAATTTAGGGCACTTCCCGGGACAATCGCAGCGAGGGGAGATCTCCCAGATAAGTTTCACTCCCCACCATCCTTCTGGGAGAGTTTTTCCCCCCCTTTTCTTTGCCATCCACCAGGACAAAGGGGCCTTTATGGCGTTTTTGAGCCAGAGTGTTTATGTAGTGCATATTGTGGCCGAGCCGCTGTTGGAATATCATCCATTTCCCTCCCCGGAGAGATATTCCAAGGAGCAGCGTGGAATCAACTTTAAACAAAAAGGCCATCTAAATATACAAACCGAGGAGAACAATGGCAGCATTAATTATATCCCAGGCAGGAGGGGATCCAGGGGGAATTCAGAGGCAGGGAAGTTCTTTCTCCGCGATTTATTTCCCTCTCCGGGCGCTCGGAGAGCGGAGCCGGGGACGGAGAGGGAACGTGAGGATGGAGGGATGGGGAAGAGTCCAACAAACTGGGACCCAGACAGGACAAAAGCAGCAGGAGAAGAGAAGCCATGGGATTTGGAAGTTGGAAAAGAGGATTGGGAGCTGGATCCTGCTTGGCTGGGGCAAGGAGTCAACAGCAAAGGCAGGGAGGTGTCCCACAGCTCCGGAGAAAATGGGATTGGATTCAGAACTTCCAGAAGACATTAAAGTCCTCCTTGTGGGGGATAATATGGAATCATGGAATGGTTTGGGTTGGAAGAGACCTTAAAGCCCATCCCATTCCCATCCCACCTCCCACTGTCCCAGGTGATCCCAGCCCCAGTGTCCAACCTGACCTTGGACACTCCCAGGGATCCAGGAGCAGCCACAGCTTCTTTGGGAATGGGAAGAGGAATTCATCCAGCACAAACCGAGCTCAAGGCACCAGATCCATAAAACCTTGCAAGGGGCCTCCGAAAGATACCAAGCTCTCTTTTTCACTTCTTTAAAGAAGTCTTGCTAAAACAACTCAAAAATCCTCTTTCCATGTAAAGCATCCTCCTTGACGCAGGGCAAAATGGGAATATCGAAGGGAATCCCAAGGATTTGGCCCTAACAGAGACAGAATCTCAGAGAATTATGGAATCACTGAGGTCAGGAAAGATTTTTAAGACCATTGAGTTCCCCAGAACTTCCAATCCCACCATTAAACCACATTCCCAAGTGCCACATCCACAGGGATTTTGAATCCACCACCGCCCCGGGCTGGAGAACCTTTTTCATGGAGAAATTTCCCCTAAAATCAAAACCCAACACAGTATCAATAAATTTCCACCCCTGTACAAAGACGTGGAGACGTTTGGGTCGCCATCTCCTGCTGAGGAAGCCCCACAAGGTGGATCTGGCTCTCAATCCAGGAGCTTTTATGGGAAGGTGGCCTCAGGGAACGCCCAGGGAGCATCCCACGGGATCATCGGGATCTCACCACTCCCCTGCTCCTCCAACAATCCCACCCACAGCACCCAAAACAACAGGAAATACATATTTAAAAATCAGTTTCCAGGAAGACTTCACCCTAAAACTGTCCAATGCACAGAGAAGGATTGTAAATGCGTGTTTTCCATGGATTTTTAAGGATAAACCACAAAACCCTGGACTTCTCGACAGTTTAGCATCAGAGCTCTCAACTGGAGTTGATAGGACTTGGAGCAAACCACTTTAACCCTGCTTTAGCTTTCTGGAATATTTAGGAATTATAAAAATTGGGAATTTTGCAGCAGAAAACCTGAGTAACTTTATTTTACATAAATAAATCTCTTCCTTCTCCTCAGCTCTGTAAATTGATTTTTTTTTAAGGATTATCAAACACTGCCTCAGGGCACAAACCACCCTTCTGGAAATGCTTTTTCCCTGGAAATTTCCTTGTTTTTAACTTGGAAATTTTCCTGCACCTCAGGGCAGTCTCAGGGTGCCAGGCCTGCCCTGAGACACCCAACGCTGGGACAACCCAACACGGCCATGGAGCAAATTCCAGCTCAGTTTTCCAGCTCCTTCCCCCTCATGGGCAGAAATCGGTGGTGGTTTATGCTTCCCGTTAATTTCATGGAATCCTGGAATGGGAACTGCAAGCTGGCTCCATGGAAAACACGAAACCCTTCCCTTGGAGGGTCTCACCTCTGTATTCCCAATTTTATTCTCATCCTCACCTCCCCAAATATCCCTTTTCTCCATTATTTTTGACTAAGAACGTCTTGGCCGTGCTGCTCTGCTGTTCCTGAGCCGGGTTTATCCCCTTTCCCACTTTTCAGCCTCTTTTCA
Organism: Poecile montanus; assembly: GCA_038429875.1. Classification (NCBI taxonomy): domain Eukaryota; kingdom Metazoa; phylum Chordata; class Aves; order Passeriformes; family Paridae; genus Poecile; species Poecile montanus. The sequence continues at coordinate 1,393,313 of CM076505.1, read as the reverse complement.
CCTCCTCATGACCTCACCTGCTTCACTTTTTAGAATTTTTTTCCCCCTCCCCTTTTGTCTAGGAGGCTGAAATTTCTGTCAGCAAAGCTTTTGGGGCCACGACTCCCATTTCCAAGCAGGGTGCCCAGAAACAAACCCCAACCCCAAACACAAACCTACATCAGCTTTAAAACCCCCAAAAACAAAACCCCAGCCTAGCAAAACCCGGTTTTATCAACGCCTGCAAGGCTGAGTTTTGTGATCCACGGAGCCTGGAGCGCCTCATCCATTGGATATTTCTGTGGTGCTCTAACTGCAGGAACAAAACCAACTTTTTCCAGGGCCAGCACTTGTTGGATTTGGAAATCCTGACCATGACCATCATAAATTCCACTTGTCCCCTTCCCGGAGCCAGAGGAACACGTGGAGCGAAGCTCCTGCTGGCAGCTCCCTCCCAGGGGTGACACAGCTTGGGAAAGACGCAGGGGTTTAGAGGGAAAAATACAGGGATTTGTAGGGAAAAATACAGGGATTTATAGGGACAAATACAGGGATTTAAAGGGACAAATACAGGGATTTACAGGGACAAATACAGGGATGAGGTTTGTGCACTGCCTCGAGTACCCCGGGCAAAAAGGATCCAAACATCTGCCTGGTTCAGAGGATCATGGAATGATTTGGGATAGCAGGGAAATTCAGGATCATCCCATTTTTCCTGTTTTCCCCTTCTTTTTTCCTCCCCCCTTTCTGTTTTTTTTTTCCTTTTTTGTGGGGGTCTTTTTTCATCACCTGCATTCTATTTTCTTTTTTCCATAATATTTTGATTTTCCTTTCCTCCCTTGCTTTTTCTGGCTTTTTTCTTTCCTTCATTTTTCCTTTTTCGCTTCCCCCCCTTTTGTCTCTTGTCCTTTTCCCCCTTTTTTCCTTCCTCCCCTTTTTCATTTCCCCTTTTTTCTTTCCCTTCCCTTTTTCTTCTCTCCCCGTTTTTATCTCCCTTTTTCCCTTCCCTTCTTTTCCCGTTTTTCATTCCATCCTTTCTCATCTCCCTTCTTTTCTTTTCCCCTCCCCTTTCTCTTTTCCCCTCCCCTTTCTCTTTTCCCACATTTTTTATCCTTTTTTCCCTTTCTTTTCCCTTTTCATTCCACCCTTTTTTCACTTCCCCCCTCTTTTCCTTTTCTCTCCCCTCCCCTTTCTTCCATTTTTCCCCTATTCCTCTTTTTTTCCCCTTTTCCTTATTTTTCCTCTTTTTTTCCCCAAAGATGAGACCTGCAACAGCACAAGGCAATCCCTAAAGCTGAGGGCATTTCCATGGAGCAGGAATAATCCCCAAAAAAAGATTCCTGGGTTCTCCCAGCCCCTCCCTGTGGCTTAATGACCTCTGCAGCTCATTAATATTTATTAATACTAAAGTTGCTCTCCTGCCTCACATTCCCCTTTTCCATCCATTTTTGGCTTCATTCCCCCTTTCCAACCCCGTGGTGGGAGCACGAGGCTCTGGGACACCCATCAATAACTTTGCAGGGTTTCTCATTCCCAAAAAAATTGTTTATTTGGGAAAAAAACAACCCCTGAATTCCACCCAGGAGCAGGGAGGGTTATTAATATTGCAAAGTACGAGAGGGGGGAGCAGGTGAAGCCAAACTCCTCCAGAGCCCCAACAGCTGCAACGCTCCAGAGGGATCAATCATCCCAAAACGGGATCAAAACAACACATCTCCGTATTTCTGAACAAAAAAACAAATCACCTGTGCTCAACTGTGCCATCAATTCCATCGAGGAATTCCACTGGCAGAGCGGGAAGAGGGCAAGGAACCAAATCTCTTGCGTGGCCACTCGTGCCCCGAGTTCGCCACGTCCATCTCTATCCTCACCCTCATCATCCTCCTCCTTGTCCACTTGGCAGGTTTCACTGGATTTGGGAATTCCCAAGGCACCAGAAAATGCTGGGAAAGTGGTAAAAGCTGGGATTTTTTTTGAGGGAACGTTGGGAGTCTCAGTGTTGGCCATGAGCTGCGAATCTCCGCGGGTGGCGAACGCTCGGAGGAATCCCCGCGCCGCCAGCCCGGAGACGTGACCGCGCTGTCCCCCGGCCTTCCCCAAGTGAAGAGCGTCACAAGGTTGGGTTTTCCAGCAGCATTCCCGGCAGTTCACGGCCCCTCTTCCCAAGCCAAGGGATCCCAGGCTCCCTTTGATCTGCTGGGCTCTCCAAAGACGGCAGCGAGAGGAGCGGAGTCAATAATTGATGGAGGTTTGCTGGCAAGAGGCTTTGGCTGTCTGAGTTACCTTTCCCAGACCCCTCAGAAGTCATCCAGAGACTCAAATCCATTGTTTTTCCCTAAAAAATTCTCTGGGATAAGCCTTCAAGTGAACCAAATCCGTGAGCCAGGGTTTGCTTGCTCACACTGATGGGAAATCGGAGCAAGGAAAGGACCAAGGGGAGCACGGCTGGGTCCTGAGGCAGAGCTGATCAAGCAAAAAAATTCAAGGCATGAAAAATTCCCATGGGAATTCCAGGCTGGGAGAGCTGGGAATGTTCCCCTGGAGAAGGGCAAAACCCTGGGAATGCTGAGAGTCCCTGCAGGGGCTCCAGGAGAGCTGGAGAGGGACTGGGGCCAAGGGCTGCAGGGACAGGAGCCAGGGAATGGCTTCCCAAGGGAAAGGGGAGATTGGGCTGGGATCTTGGCAAGGAATTCCTGCCTGGGATTCTGCAATTCCCAGATTTCCTGGGGCTGCCCCTGGATCCCTGGGAATGCCCAAGGCCGGGTTGGACACTGGGGCTGGATCCCAATGGGGTGGTGGGAGGTGTCCCTGCCCATGGATGGGTGGGAATGGGATGGGATTTAGGGTCCCTGCCCCCAACCCTTTCCATGATAAAATCTGCCCAAGAGGGGCAATCTGGGGGTTCACAAGGTGTCCTTGACTGTTTCCAGCTGGAAACTGAGGCTCTCTGGCTCAAGTTGAGTCACTGAAGAGCACAACGGCACCGAGATGACACCACATTAGGTTGGTTTCTCAACTGGTGGAGCAGAAAGTTGCGCTATTATCCCCTTTGCCCATCCCCAGAAATCCCTCCAAGAGCTCCTGGCTTGGGTTTCCTCCTCCACTGACAGCAGGAAAAGCAAAAACCCAAATATTTTTATCCTACAGCCTCAACCCCTTGATCCCAGAACATTTCGCAAACACCACTGGGCGTGGATTCCTCACCCTGGGGTGCTGCTGGTGTGACTGGGAGCTCTGTGACCACAAACTGCTCCCCACGACCCCTCCCGCTCCCCCCTGTCCTCCCTGTCCACATCCCAGCCCGTCCTCGTGGTGCCAAGGCTGGCTCAACCCTAATTGACATCATGTGTGCACGGGGCCGGCTGTGCCGGAGACTCCCATGGCACCGAAGAGCCGCGGAAAAATCCAATAATCAACCCCAAAAATCGCCTTTTCCCTCCCCGCTCCGGCGCGGGGCCTGTGCGGGAGCAGAACCCGGCGTCCGCCCGTTGTTAGGCCCAGTTTAAATATAGATCCAGCTCTGAACAGATGAATAATTGCGGTGCTTAAAACGTCTGGCTAATCTTTAGCAGAGCTGCAATCAATCACCGGTGTCAGACTGGGACGCATTTCTCAGTTTCATACACAAAACCTTCCTTCAAATGCAAACTATATCCACTTTCAGGGCCTGGCCCGCCTTCCCCATCTGATATTAATGGAAGAGCTCCCGGCATGAGGAGGCTCCGGGCGGAATTGATTTGGATTTTCAAAAAAAAGATGAAAAAAAAAAAAGAAAAAAGAAAAAGATCCGTTCAGTCGGGAATGACAGTCCTAGGAAAAAAACCCTGAGCTGCTGAAGGGGGGATTTGGATGGGTTTGGAGCTTCGGGAAAGAAAACACAGGGAACACGTTCGGCTGATCCAGCTCTTTGCTCGCCGACGGAGCAGCGAGGAAAAGCCAAGTCTCTGGCTCAGCCTAAATCCCTGGAGCACTTTGTGTCCTCTGGCCTTACGGTCTCTCCCCTGGAAGTGCCTCAAAATGGGGGAATATGAAGTAAAAATTTCTGTGTTGCTGATAGATTGGACATTTTTCTTAATTAGCGGCTGATATTTGTGGCAGCGGCCTCAGGGAGACAAAGAGTTAACATTGTCCCACCCCAAACCCCTTGTGAAGGGCAGCCCAGGGGTTCTGATTGGGTTTGAGTCCCTGGGGGGTTCTCCCTTGCTGTGTTTCTAATGGTCCCTGACCCTGAACTCCACCCTCAAAGGTGTAAACCCTCGGTTCTGTCCCTCAAAAACCCTTGCTGTGCCTCTGTTCAGGGCTCTCTGTTCTGGACCTGACTTTGTTCCCATACTGAATAAATGGTTTTATGAACGGGAGCCCGTCTCGTTGGTGTTTCATGCTGGTCCCCAGAACCCTGCTGCTTCCCTGGACGAGATCCTGAGGTTTGCAGGCGGCAACAAATGGTGGAGAATGCGTGGCATCCAGCGAAGCACCAGGAGAACAGCAGGACCCGGCTCCATGGACACCTCGTAAGTCCCCGGCTGATGGCTTGAGAGCCGGCGAGACCCCCGCCTTGGAAAGGAGGACTCGAGAGTACCTGGCAGGGAAGCTGGGTTGAGAGTGCCTCGGGCATGGGGGAAGAAAAGGGCTGACGGAGGTGTGGGAGCCGAGACCAGACGCTGGGATAAGCACCTAACATCACCCAACGAGACGTATTATGGACGATATCAAAATTATGGACGATTCTATTAACATTATGGACGATTATGGACGATATCAACATTATGGACGATTCTATTAACATTATGGACGATTATGGACGATATCAACATTATGGACGGTATGGCTCTTCCGGTGGACTGTTTCTGTCTTCTGTGAAGTTCCTTTTTTGGTGTATACCTCCCTGTACCTTCCCCTTTCCTCTGTTCCTAAGGGCAGGACAAAGGGTGAAAAAAGCCAAGGTGGCTCGGGGTTGCTGCCGACTCCCCGTCACCCCAGTGTCTTTTCTGCCATCCCATCCTCCGTTTTCCTGAAGGCAGGCAAGAGACGGAGAACATCCAGAGTGATGCGGGTCTGCTGCCGTCTGCCCGCCGTTCCATGTCCCCCCTTCACCCCCTGTCTTTCCATATTCCCCGTTCCCTGTCCGGGAAAGCCTTTCCCGGTCTCCCCCCCCATCCCAAGATGGCGCCGGCCACGCGGTCTGGGATCCCTTGTTTCCCGCCTTGCTCCTTCTTTTCCGGTCCCGAACCTTCCCTTCCCGCACCTCCCAGTAACTCCTGCTTGGCCCCATCCCTTTGTTCGGTGCTCCACCCCTGGGGGCTGTGCCTTTTCCATCGTGGGCAACAACCCCCTCCGGGGAAATCGAAACTGTAACCGAGCTCCGAAAGCCAGTGTTACACCGAGATCATCTAAAGAGGCGACGCCCACATGGGAGCCGGAGCCGAAGCTGGAGATCGAAGAATTCTGCCCCTCGTAAGAGGAGATCTAAGAGCTGCACCCTTCCAAAGAGAGAATCCTAAAGTGGAAGAGACTGAACTAAAAAATCATTATGTTTGCATTAAGTACCATCACCGTTTAATTTGCCCGGCGTGGTCCGAGATTTAAGTGTTTGTTTTTAATTTTGGTTTTTTTTTTTCTGTTTGCCTAATGTGTTTTGTGATTGAGTTTTTGGTGTCCCACAAAGCAAAGTGGGTGCTCTGTGGAAGAGGTGAAATTTTAAGGTGTATGTTTGGAAACATTTTAAGCTCCTAATTAAAATTTGAAAAAAAAAAAAAAAAAAAAAAAAAAAGGAGCAGATGTGGCAGCGGCCTCAGGGAGACAAAGAGTTAACATTGTCCCACCCCAAACCCCTTGTGAAGGGCAGCCCAGGGGTTCTGATTGGGTTTGAGTCCCTGGGGGGTTCTCCCTTGCTGTGTTTCTAATGGTCCCTGACCCTGAACTCCACCCTCAAAGGTGTAAACCCTCGGTTCTGTCCCTCAAAAACCCTTGCTGTGCCTCTGTTCAGGGCTCTCTGTTCTGGACCTGACTTTGTTCCCATACTGAATAAATGGTTTCATGAACGGGAGCCCGTCTCGTTGGTGTTTCATGCTGGTCCCCAGAACCCTGCTGCTTCCCTGGACGAGATCCTGAGGTTTGCAGGCGGCAACAGATATTCATTAATTTGAGGATCAACGGCCCACTCTGCTCCTGGTCCTGGCTATCCCAAAGCATTGCCCATCTCCTGGTGGACAATAATCCATATCCAGCTTTCCCAGGAGAGGATTCCTCATGTTTTCCCATTTTCCTAGAGAGCAGCTGCAGTTTTTCCTGCAGCACGGGGCTCACACGTCCCTCCTCGGATGGAAGGAAGCCCTAACCAAGCAATCCTTTCATCCCTTAAGTTAATTAATCTGAGCTCTGCCCGACCACGGCTCCACAGAATCATTCAGGATGGAAAAGACCCACCCAGTCCAACCATTAAACCAGGAATTACACATGGATTGAGCACAGGGACTCAGGTCAGACCCATCTTCCAGAAGAGCCAACTCTGCTCATCCAGGAGACGGAAGAACTCAAGCAGGAGAACCAGCTCCAGCCCCCTTCTCCCCACCAAGAGCTGGAGAGCACCTGGAGACCCTCCTGAGCTTTCAGAGAGTGAAGCTCACCAGTTTCTCCAGTTTCACTGCCAGGATTATTTCCCCACCTCATTATGGCCAAGACAGAAAGGTCCTGTCACCGTTTCCCATATTAAACCAGAAAACGCCGGAGCTGGCAGCAGTGGAATCAGGAACTGCGCTGGCTCCTGGCACCAGACCATGCTGGATCCCAGGCTCCATCTGAAAATCTCTGCCTGACAAAGTTCACCGAGTGTTCTGAAGCTGTCAAAACCCTCCAGGTTGGCTTGAGATAGGAAGGAACACGACCTGATAGACCCTGAAGAACTCAGAGGGGACACGGGCAAGCACAACCCTCGTTAGGTGCCTCCTGCCACTTCTTTCTCTCCAGAATCCATGATTTTTTTACAATTTTTTCATTTATTGGTGTTTTTTTTGTGGGCAGACTCTGAAAGGCAGAGCGCTGACATCTCCCAACAAGACCACGGGCTGCCCCAAAATTAAAACGTGCGAACTCTGAAGGTGGTGATGGTATCTGGGGGCCCTTCGGGGGTGGAAAGTCGATAAAATCTGGTGAGTAATACCTGGATTTTTCATCAGCTGCCATCTGAGCACGAGGGGAGATGTGAGGTTGAGGTTTGCTCCTCCAAACACCATGTTTGACTCATAAAACACTGTTCTCTTTTCTTTCCTGGTTCAGCAACCTGGCTCTCATCACCTGGGCATGGACGTGCCCCTTTGGTGTGGTCAGGAATTCCTGCCTCCCATCGCTCCCGGCCCCCCCTGCGCATCCCCTGCCGCTCTCATTGGGCTGTAACCCAAAATTGGTCTGATTTGGGTCCCCTCAGGAGATAAAACGGAGTACAGCGAATCACCCAAGCTTTGGTTTGGTTGGTGGGCAGTTGCCTGGGGGGTATTGGAGCATTTTTGTTGGTCCCTCCCAACTTTCAGGGTTATTTCACAGAATTCCTCTCCATTCTCCATCCCTGGGAACTTCCAGTGTTGGGTTGGACAAGGCTTGGAGCAAACTGACGCTGTCCTGGCTGCCTGCGGGCACAGATGGCCTTGGATCCCTTTCCAACCCAAACCATTCCATGATTCCACAACCATCCTTGTTCTTATCCCCACCAGCAAACCGAGGAAACAACAGCACTGCCACAAACCCAAGGAAAACCTTCGGACGCTCCAGGAACTGCCACCACCAAGGTGTCCCTGACCTGATGTTTGATATTCCCAACCTCAAATCCGTAATCCAAGCCGGGAACGTCTGGGCCAGCGGTCCCAGACTCCGTGACCGGCACAGCCGGAGCTGCAGCCGTTCCGCGGAGGATTCGCGCTCCAAAAAAATGTTGGCTCCCGTTTTTGGCTTCCCCTCTGCCGCAGGCAGGTGTGAGCCCAGCCCAGCCTCCCCTCGGAGACACCCCACCGTGCGGGAAGCACTGGAGGCTGCTCCCTTTCCCCATGGATCAGATAAGTCCTTGTGGGAATTTTGGCAGCGGAGCTCCGAAGATGAGCTTGGCTCCGCTCCAAACAGTTGGAAGCACCTCCGAGGCAGGATTTGTCTGATAAGGGATCTCTGGCTTCCTCCTTCCCTCTGCCCCGGCACGTCCGTGGCTTTGCTGATCCTGTCACGCTCCTGCCCCACAAGGTCAGCACCAAGGACGTGCTGGTGGAGCCGCCCGTGACCCCAAATCCGCGCGTGGACAGCAAACCCCGGGGGTCTGGATGGAGGCTGGAAAGGATCATGGAATGGTTTGGGATGGAAAGGACTTTAAACCCCATCCAGTCCCACCTGTGCCACGGGCAGGGACGCCTCCCACTATCCCAGGGTGCTCCAACCTGGCCTTGGACACTTCCAGGGATCCAGGGACAGCCACAGCAAATCTGGGAATTCCATCCCAGCCCCTCCCCACCCTCCCAGCCAGGAATTCCTTCCCAATACGTAATTAGGAGGTCATCCCTGGGAAACAGTTATGGATTTATACCATAGAGGTACAAAGGATGGGGATAAAACTCATTTGGTCAGCTGGAGGTTTCAGGAGGACCTTGTTACACATGTCTGAGGTTTCTCACCATCCCTTGAGGTGAGCTGAGGTTTAAGGAGGGTCAAATGGCGTTCCCAAGGCAATGGCAGCAGAGCAAGTCCGAAGCCAGGGGAAAAGCCCTGTTTTTCTCTGTTTTTAAGGATCTGGAGGACCAAAACCCCCAGAAACCAAAGATCTGAGTCATGAATTCAGGGATCTGGTGAACAAATCCCACGTGCAATGGGCGATCCAGAGGGATCCACCCCACACACCACTCCATAGATTCTCCTGGATATTCTCACTTGAAATGTAGGGTAAAGAGTGGATTTATTAATTTTGAAGCTTTTACCACCTGAACTTTCTGACTTGGGGCTGGTAGGAGATTTGGGATGCCTCTGGAAGAGAAACTCTGAAGGAATCCAGCCGAAAGATCCCTAAAAGCTTTTAACGTATGGTAGAAGCATTTTTCTTCTCGTGCAAGAAAGGGACACTGGGATATTAATCACGGATTCCTGCAGCATCAATTACTGGGGTTGCAATGGTCAGGATCAAAATGAAGCAAAAGCTGCCAGTCAAAACACTGAAAAACCTAAAATTCCTCCTGTCTCTCGTCCTTCACGACGATCCGGAGCTACTCCAAGCTGACACCAGTGATTCCTCCAGGCTGTAATTCAGCAGGGCTCTGCAGCAAGGCCTCATTGCTTTGGAAAAACAGAATTTATTAGGAAGGCTCCCAGCCATCCACTCTTTGCCAACATCCAAACCGAGAGCAGATTCTGCAGGGAAAGGTCTGAAATTTTCTCTCTCCTGTGGGAAGCCGAGCTGGGACGCAGGAAAGGTCACGGTTCGTGAGCTGCAGATCGGTGGGTCACAGGAAATCTGCCTTGTGGGGGGATTTTCTCCAGCTGCTACCACGGAATGACTCTGGTTGTGGAATGAGTGTCCCTGGAGAGGCTCTGCTGGGCACAGATTGCACAGCTGGAGAGAAACAGGCAGGAAAGTCCATGAAGAGCTGGACAGTGGGATCTAAGAGGGTCCAGCTCCCATTTACCATCCAGCGTGGGGCAGCTGGCCCTGCCCATGGATTGAGACGATTTTGAGGTCCCTTCCAACCCAAACCAGGCCACGATTCCATGATTTCATGATTCCATGAACACAAGGCAAAACTCAAGAGCCGAGGCTTCCCGTGCTGGTGCAGCCTTCTGGAAAAGCCAACGTGCTTGAGGTTGGACTTGGAGAACTCTTTGCACGCAGTAAACACGAGGAAATTAGGGCAGGATGGGAGCAAGCAGATTGTAAATCCCAGCTCTGGTTTGCTCCCTGCTCATCACCCCTCACAAACGACCCCTTTCATTGCCACTAAAACCATTTGCCCAATTGTCAGCAGCAGCAGGAGACTCGTGGTGCGGAATTCCTGAAAAACCAGCAACAAGAACACGTCGACAGCAAGAGGCCTTTGGAAATTTGCATTTCTGGGAAGTTTCCACCCCGTAAACACCACGGGAGATCGATCAGGGCCCGGAATTCTTCTACTTTCTGTTCTGACTTAGTTCTTGCGCCTGTGCCAGTTGACACAAGCGAGGGAGCGCGGGATGAGGGACAGGGACGTGGGGGTGCAATCCTGGAGCCACTTTGCTGCCCTGGGACTGGAGAAAATCCCTCCAGGAACAGCGGCTCTTGCTCAATGCACGCACAGCGTGCCCCGACACCTTCCTGGAAAGGCGCTAAAACCTCTTTTGTTCTTCACTGTCACCCTGACATTACGAGAAATTAAAGCCAGGAGCAGTTTTAAACCCGAGAGGAGCATTTAAACCCGAGCTGAGACGAGCGTTTCAACCCCTGCCACCTTGGAACGTGCTCGGGTCACTCCTGAGGGATAAATCAGGAGTATTTTGGGGCTGGCTCGGGGCTGGGGATCCCCACGGGCTCCAGGCAGGAGCTGTCACAAAGCCGCCCAGATGTCAGCTCTGCCACGGCCACCCTTCCAAGGGAGGATCCGCGGCGTGGCCGGCGGCCAGGTGGGGGAACAAAAGGCGCCTGCTGGGTTTTTCCTGCCGTTATTCAATCCTGGCTTAGCGGTCACGGCCGCCTTCGCCTCCTCGGCTCTCCGCTGACGGATGCTCCGCGCCCGGCCCCGCCACACGCGACGGGGTCTCACCTTCCTCGGGCTGCCTGTTCTCACCTCCGCGCTCCTGCGAGGCAGCCCAGGCCAAAATATAATGTTCCTTAGATTTGCCGGATGAGAGCGCGTTAACAGGCGGATCTTTCGAAACTTTCCCATTCTTCTGGTAATTTATTGATGAAAGGATTCCTCGTGGGTTAGGCAATATCCCCGCGGATGAAAGCCTGGCTTAGGTTCTCTCCTTTCTTCCCCCTCGGTAACGTACACCTCCTCTCGGAGGGCCCCTGATGAAAAATTCCCTGCCGGCCTGGCTGTGCTGCCAGCGGTGCTGCTGATGGATCGTGTTCCTCTCTACCTGCTCCGATTCATCAGGTTACAGCTCCAGCCTGCCAACAAAGCCTGGCCTCACACCTCAGCCCAGGCCCGAAATCCAACATCCCTGTCGGGCGAGGGCTGCTTGAAACCCAGCCTAGGAGAGGCCTCTGCCATCACTTCAGGTGAAAAGAATCCTTCACTTGCTCCACCTCCCGCTTGTAAATCCCGTTTAAACTTCCAAACTGCCAGGGATGGAGCGGAGTGCCAGCCTGGGTGGTGGGAATGGAGATGGAGGAGCTCTGCTGCTCTAAAACACCATCAGCGTGTGAGCTGCCGGGCTGTAAAACCAGCACAAAGCTTCCCCTCCCGCCCCGGCAGCGCTGCCTGGAAGTTTAATTTCTGTTTTTAATGATCTGAGACACTCCTGAGTGAAAGCTGGGAGAGAAACACTCCTAAACACGTCACAAACGCAGCGCCTGGCCAGGCGAAGTTTATCACTGGGAGTAACTCTCATCTCACCAGAGGACAAGGCCCATCGATCTCCTCGGTGTTTAAACCCAGCTTAGTGGTCCTTAGGATTTTACTGCAGGGGAGTAAATCCTGGCTGTGAACTTGTCTGATGGAGCACTTCCATCACCCACTCACCCCGTGACCGACCAGGCAGCTCCAGCTGTGACCGAGTGTCACAAACCCACCTCGAAAGATGGTTTAAGACATTGGGAACAGGTTGGGTTTGCACCAAAAAATGGATCTGGGGGGTTTTAAAGCAAGGAACCGAGGTCACCATGGGCACACAGACACAGATTGGAGTATGGATCCTGTGGTGGGAATTGCTGGGTGCAGCTTTCTTCTAAATTTAATTCAAACCAAGGATGTCCCAGCCCCGGGGCCAAGAGCAGGAGGACATGGAGCTGCTGGAGAGAGTCCAGAGGAGGCCCCGGAGCTGCTCCAGGGCTGGAGCCCCTCTGCTCTGGAGCCAGGCTGGGAGAGCTGGGAATGTTCCCCTGGAGAAGGGCAAAATCCTGGGAATGCTGAGAGTCCCTGCAGGGGCTCCAGGAGAGCTGGAGAGGGACTGGGGCCAAGGGCTGCAGGGACAGGAGCCAGGGAATGGCTTCCCAAGGGAAAGGGGAGATTGGGCTGGGATCTTGGCAAGGAATTCCTGCCTGGGATTCTGCAATTCCCAGATTTGCTGGGGCTGCCCCTGGATCCCTGGGAATGCCCAAGGTCAGGCTGGACATTGGGATTGGATCCACCTGGGATAACGGGAGCTGTCCCTGCCCATGGATGGGGTGACACTGGATAAGCTTTTAGGATCCCTGAGTTTTTAGGATTCTGTTCAGTGCTGCTGCTGGGCTGGACCATGGGAAGGACACAACCGACCTTCCACCAGTTCCAGCTTTGCTCCATCCTCTCCTTGTGCTCAAAGCAGAACCGATTGCTCAACTTCTCCTTCTTGGCTTAACCTTCACCAGACGACCAAATTCTGGTGAAATGAGGTAAGGGTTTCACCTGTGGGAACCACAGGCAACTTCTGCAGCCAAATTCCTCAGCAGAGCAGCTCCAGCGCCGTAATTGCGTTGTCACTCATCATCAATGTCACGGAGATTATTCAGCAATTAACACCAACTCCCGAGAATTGCAGCCCTGAGACAAAACCAGGGCGTCTGGAAAGGCAGAGATTTTTAACTCATTATTGCTTTTCCAACAAAACACAGAGGCCACGAGGCTGGGGCTACAGTACCGAGACTCGAGCTCGAAAACTGAAATATGTTGTTGTAATTGTAATAATGATAATAAAAATAGCAGCAATAATAATAATAATAATTTTTAAAAAATAGAACCAATAAGTAAGATCTACTCCATGCTTTGGATTTTCTCTGTAAGAAAACCAGGAACTTCTTAAGGAATTTTCTTGAGCAATGCTGGCAGGTCTGGAGCAGGGTTGAAACTCGCAGTTCACTGCTCACAGGTGAAAAAACCCGTTTCTTCCCATTTTTAGAGTTATCACCAAATTCAAATGTAGTGGTTGGCGAAACTGGCTTCCTTGTGGTATCTTCCTATCAATTGATGTGGCTGTAGAGGTTTTGGGGGCTTATTTTTAAATCTGAACCAGAAATCAACAGATGAGCTCGAATAAAACCTCAAATCCCACGAGGTAGGACACACCCTGCAACAGCTCTACAAAAATCAAGGACAGAAGTTGCCAAATATCATCCAACCCTTGAGCTTCCCAACTCCCAAAATGATCTGTGGAAATTCCCTTCCTTCTCTCTTCCAAGTACCACTGGGAGAACTGCTGGAAATGAGGTTTCTCCACCATTTCTTCTGCTCCTCGGCTCTGCTGCGTGACCTGGGGTGGTCGTGGCTCTCTTCGCCCCAAACCCAGCGTGTCGCTTGCTGTGAATTACAGCTGGATTTCCATTTTCCCGAAATGCCCAGAAGTAACGGATTAACACCGGCCAGGATTCCCTGCAGGAGCAGAGATTCTCCGAAAAGCTCCAGCAATGAAAGGAATGCGCACGGAGCGACCGGGGAGAAGAAGGAGCGACTTCAAAAAAAAAAAAAAAAAGGGGCCGTAACATCTGGCTTAGTTTAGCCTAAAGCTACGACCAAACCACAGTCGCCTCGGCTCCACCGGCACCGCGCTCGGGAAAAATCCCGCAGCTCCGGGATGACACTTGGGAGCCGGAGCGGCAGCGAGGAAATACCGCTTGATGAGGTGTCAAGGAAAACCGACCTCGCCGAAACAGAATCGACGGCACGGGGCTCGGATCCCCTGGGAACGCCATTCCACGGCAATTCCGGATGTTTCTGGTGAAGGTGAACGTGTTCGACACCAGCAGAGACGTGGTCAAGCTCTGAGGTGCTTGGCTGAGAACCTCCAAGAGTCCCAAAAGTCCGAGGCCAAGAGGTTCCTCCGAAAATTCACGTTCTCTGTCTCAGCACTCCTTTTTTAACCCTTTCTTCCAGCGATTACATGGGAAAAACTCACAGGAAGCAGCTCCAACTGCCAACATTATCATGGAATCATGGAATGGGCTGGGTTTGAAGGCACCTGAAGGATCATCTTGACCCACCCCATTCCATGGACAGGGACACCCCCCACTGTCCCAAGCACCTCCAAGCCCCGATGTCCAACCTGGCCTTGGGCACTCCCAGGGATCCAGGGGCAGCCACAGCAAATCCGGGAATTCCAGATTTTCCACCCTCCCATCCAGGAATTCCCTCAATCTAAACCTCCACCCTTGCACCTTAAAGCCATTTCTTTTTGTCCTTGGAGAAGTTCTGCTCATCTCCTTTCACACCCTGGAAGGTGCTGAAGGTCTCCCTCAAGCCTCCTCTCCTCCAGGCTAAGGATCCATGCCTTGGAAAACACTTCCCTGACTCAGGGCATTGAAGCCAGAGGAAAACAAGGCTGCTGAGGTCACCAACAGCACGAGAGTTACACAAAACCACTTAAATTCATTCACTTTTAAGGCAAAACTCACCGCTTTAAAGGTCAGCTAAATGAGCTGGGGCTTAACTTGGTCCCAGCCTAATTTAAGACATCATAAAAGTAAGTTTAGGCTTCAGGACTAATTTTGGGAGGAGGAAACTGCTCCTGAGGTCGTCTCTCTCAAGATGCTGTTCACACCTTGAAAGGCGACGGGAAAACATAAACATCATTTAATATTGACAGATTTGATGATGTCACTATAAAAACAGCCAAAGTGACCCAAAGATGTTGATAAAGGCTCCATCCCAGGCAGGATGAATGTGGCATTTAGGGAAATCTGGGAAGCACAGGAGAGCTCCTCATTTCCCCGGCCACAGGCGAGGAAAGCCGGAGCAGAGCTGGAGGACGCGGGGTGGGAGACGTTGTAAACAAATCCGCCAACCCATCCGGCACCTCTCCCGTGTTTTCAACCTGGCATTCCCAAGGGTGCTCGCTTCTCTGGAAGGCAGCCCGGTGGTGCTGCCCTTTCCCTGGAAAAACACCACGCTCCCGGGATTGCTGGGATTCTTCCCAAGGCAAGAGGGTGGCAGGAGCGGTGTGACACCTTGTGTGAAGTGAGCCGTGCTGGGGTGGTGGTGGGAGGGCTCCGGGAGCCTCAGCGACCTCCCAGATCCGGCTTTTCCCTGATCCTGCTGGTGGCATCTCCAGCTGCCCATTCCCGCATCAAAGCTCAGCTCCCAGGAATCATGGAATGGGTTGGGAAGGAAGGGATTTAAAGATGATTCAGTTCCCTCAAAACCACCCCTGCCATGGGCAGGGACAGCTCCCACCGTCCCAGCTGGATCCAATCCCAATGTCCAGCCTGGCCTTGGGCATTCCCAGGGATCCAGGGGCAGCCAGAGGAAATCTGGGAATTGCAGAATCCCAGGCAGGAATTCCTTGCCAAGATCCCAGCCCAATCTCCCCTTTCCCTTGGGAAGCCATTCCCTGGCTCCTGTCCCTGCAGCCCTTGGCCCCAGTCCCTCTCCAGCTCTCCTGGAGCCCCTGCAGGGACTCTCAGCATTCCCTGCATTTTGCCCTTCTCCAGGGGAACATTCCCAGCTCTCCCAGCCTGGCTCCAGAGCAGAGGGGCTCCAGAATCCTGGAATACCAGACTGGAAGCTCTTTCACCACGTTCCTGCCTTCTGCCACGGCTGCACCTGCAGCACCTCTGGAATCTGGGACAATTCCAGGGATCCAGGGACAGCCACAGCTTCTCTGGGAACCCTGTGCCAGGACCTGCCCTCCCTTGAAACCAGGAATTCCTTCCCAAGGGTCACTTGGGGCTCAGAGTTCCACAGGAGCCTCTCCAGAGGCAGCAGCACTTCCATGGGATGGACTCATGTCCATGAAATCCGAATGCCATCACACACACAGCCATTTCCAGCCTTTCTGATGGAAGACAGATTTAAGCTCCTGTGTCGGAGCCAGGCTGCTGCATCCAATCCTTCCCCAACCCCCCCAAAAAAGCTGATTTCATTAAGAGATCCGATTGCAACCCTATCATTTACCCAAAATAAAAAAAAAAAAAAAAAATCCCTTCAGCGTAATCTACTTAAAAACCCAAATCTCATTTGTAGGTTATTAGAGCTGCTCCCGTCTGTGACATCCGGGCACGGAGCTCCCAGGAATTTTGAGGAGTCAGAGCTGGTTTTAGCGGAGCGTTTGGCCGAGTTTCTCCTCAGCTGCCGTGGCAGCCGCAAACAGCTTCCCGAAAAGACAGTGGAAAATCTGGGAATAAAAACCCAAATAAAAGCGACGGCCCTAACGAGCTCTGTGCCGGTTTCAGGGCCGATCACTCAGCTCGTTGTCAGCTCCAGCTCCAGCCTCCATCCATCCGTGTGTTTTCCATTTATCCCAGGCTGACAGGAGCAATAATCCCGGCTCTGCTGCTGCGTGCAAACCACCCACTGCACTTCAGGGGTTGTTGGCCATCAGCAGCCAAAACGACCCCGTTCCATCCCAAATTTTCAAGGATGTTTTAGAAGAGGAGTTTCCAGTCCCACGGGAGTTCACAAGGAGAAGTTTCACTCATTAAAAGGAAAAAAAAAAAAACCCTACCTTTTTTTTTTTTACCCCCAATTACTGCTTGGCTTTCTCTCAATATCCACAAATATCCAGAGTTTTCAGGGAGGAGAGAAGGAAACTGAGGCACGGGGAGTGCGGCCAAGCATGGAGCATCATTCCCGCCAGCTCCATCCTGATCCCGGGAGCCTGGATCCCATTAGTGGCTTTGGCAGGGTCCTCGGGCCGGGCTTTGCTCCGGGGACTGGAAGACGGGACTTTCCTGCTCCACGCTTCACATTCCAGCCCCGCGGCGCTGCCACGGCCGGGGTCGGAGATTTGGGAACGGTGAGGGATGGGAGAAACGGGATACCGGGAGAGGAGCAGCCTCTGCTCTCCAGAATTAATCATCAGGAACACCGGTAATTAATTTTTCATGAGCCTGGACCTGCGAGCCAGGTGGAATCTCATCCTTAGACACTTCCTTGGGACAAGAAGGAAAAGCTTGGCCAGCCAGCAGGGCTGGAATGTTTTCCCAAACTTTTTCAACCCAAAGCCAAGAGAAATCTTCAAAATGACCCTCAGGGCAGATGGATCCCACCCCTGGAGCAACCTGGGATAGTGGGAGGTGACCTTTGGAGGCCTGGAAGGAGAGGAGATTGAAGGTTCCTTCCAACCCAACCTGTGTTCCATGGTTCAGTGGCAATCTGGGAAGGTGGAACTTTCTGATTTAAAAAATAAAATAAAATAAAATAAAATAAAATAAAATAAAATAAAATAAAATAAAATAAAATAAAATAAAATAAAATAAAATAAAATAAAATAAAATAAAATAAAATAAAATATAAAATAAAATAAAATAAAGTAAAACAAAATAAAGTAAAACAAAATAAAATAAAATAAAATAAAATAAATAAAATATAAAATACAATAAAAATAAAATATAAAATAAAATAAAATCTAAAATAAAATACAATAAAAATAAAAGAAATTAAAATAAAATAAATTAAAAAATGAAATGAAATGAAATGAAATGAAATGAAATGAAATAAAATAAAAATAAATAAAATAAAAATAAAATAAAATAAAATAAAATAAAATAAAATAAAATAAAATAAAATAAAATAAAATAAAATAAAATAAAATAAAATAAAATAAAATAAAATAAAATAAAATAAAATAAAATAAAATAAAATAGTTAAAAAATTGTATTTTCAGGAACATGCTGGTCCCAAACGAAAAGCTGAAGTTTCTGAGGTTGATTTTTGGGACCTTCCAACCTAAAGACAACTCCAGAGCAAAAAAAAAAAAAAAGGCCCAGAACCTTCTCAAAGTGATCAGCGAAAACACAGGAAAAACAACAATTTCCCAGTGGGAAAAAAGGGTGGGAAGGGAGTCCAAAGAGATTGAGGAGGGTCTGGAAAAGGTCCTGAGGAACCTGGTCTGCCTTGGCCTTGAGTCCTGCTCAGGAGAGAGGCTCCTTTGTGGCCAGCACTCTTGGTGGTCATCCTCTGGAATATTTTCTTTTCCCAAAGAAATCGGCGTTATTTCAGATATCCCACCCTAAGAATCTCATTGGATCTTGGATCTGTTTCATTCCTGCTGCTCAAGGAACTCCAGGGGCTGCAAATGGGATGGAGTGAGGCAGGGATGAGCAAGGAAAGGAGAGATTTGGGGGAAAAATGTGATAGGAAAGAGCAAGCAAATATGAACAGAGAAGGATGAGTCTGCTTGATCAAAGGTATTGGAATCTGCCTGGAATTGGGAAAATATCCCGGCATTCCCAACTAGAGTAGAAGCTAAATGCAGTTAAACATAAACCACCAAGAATTTAATTCATAACAAGGGCCAGATCCTGACCAGAAGTTAAAAAATCCCCGTCATTGGCTCCATTTGGAAAATTCCCTCCCGGATTTTCCACTCCAGGTCTCCACCAGCACTGTTGGTGCTCATTGCCATCGCATCCGGCCTTCCTCAGGATGCTGGAGCTGGGAAAACCTTCCCGGATATATTCCTGAGGGAATTCCTGCTGGAACCGGCATTCCATGTGTCCCACAGAAAGCAGCCCAAGGGGAACCCCGCTCCCACCTGGGGCTGCCCTGCTGGGGTCCCTCCTGCCCTTCCAGACTGGAGCAGCTCTGATTCTGATTAAAAGAGAATTAAAAGGTTGATTTAAGGGAAAGCCACCCTAAATGATTTAAATTCTGCCAACAGATCCCACAGGGAATCCGAAGGAGGTTCCCAACCCTGGATCCAAATGGTTTCCACTCCTGGCAGGTTGTGCCAACACTTCGTCCTTCAGGCTGACCTTTAGCGAGGCATCAGCAATCCCAAAGCTGCAATTCCACGCTCAATTCCTGCCCAAACTCCCCGCCCTGCTCCAGCCAGACCTGGAGTGTGAATCCCGCCACCCTGAGCTCCGGGTGGGAACTCCCACACTCCATGGGGAAGGAGAAATCCCAGGAGAAATCGCCCTGCTCTTCGCCTGAAGTGTCAAGCAAAAAAACTCCTGCAGGAATTTCCTTCCCTTTCCTGTCCGTGTCTCACCTGGGGATGAGATCTGAAATTTCAGGGCGAGCAATAATTGACATTATTCCCCAAAATCCTGCAGTGGTTGGATTGGCTCCACAGCCTCAAAATGCACAGAAAGATTCCCTGACTGACCTGTCCTGCTCCCGAGCCCCAGACTGGGATGTCCAGAGAAAAATGAAGCAAATCCAACTCGTGTCAGTCAACAACCGGAGCCAAACGAGTGTGGAACGTGAGGATTCCCTTGGAGCAGAGAATCCTATAGGAGAAATGAGGAAATCCAACCAAACCATTCCCAGGTTCACATTTTCACCTCCCATTTCTGTCCTGTTTCACTTCTCCAGGCAAGGAGGCAATTCAGCCTCGGGAAATACAGAGCTGGAGCTTGGGCACACCAGAAAAAATCCATGGAATCATGGAATCATGGAATGGTTTGGACTGGAAGAGACCCTCAAGATCATCCTGATCCCACAAGCAGGAACACCTCTCATGGTCCCACATGGATCCAAGCCCCAGTGCCCAACATGGCCTTGGGATCCAGGGGCAGCCGGAGGAAATCTGGGAATTGCAGAATCCCAGGCAGGAATTCCTTGCCAAGATCCCAGCCCAATCTCCCCTTTCCCTTGGGAAGCCATTCCCTGGCTCCTGTCCCTGCAGCCCTTGGCCCCAGTCCCTCTCCAGCTCTCCCTGCAGGCCCTGGAAGGGGCTCTGAGCTCTTCCTGGGTTTTTCCCTTCTCCAGGTGAGCATTCCCAGCATTCCCATTGGGAAGTGGGGACTGAGCTGCTGACGGGGAGTAAATTACAGCCCTGCACGGACTCTGCTTCCTCCAGTCTCCCTCTCTCCCACTATATCCTGATTTTCTGGGCTATTTTTTACTCCTGGCCCTGCCTAACGAGCTGCTGACTGCCTTGGCCACCTCCAAGCCCTGACAGATGGCTCCACACGCTGCCGTTAATGTGCTGGAAAACACCCCTGGATGGATCCAGCCCTTCCCGACCCCAGCACGGAGCTCCGGGGAGCCTTCCCGGAGTGGGTCTCATTTCACTGCCTTGTGCCTTTCCCCACTATTTATATCCTAAGCGTGATCAGATGAGAGCAGGAATATAAAAAATATTCTTTCCACAGCCCATGACATCACCTTTTCCTCTTGGAAAAGTCGGTAACTCCATACATTTTCATGCACGCAGCCCCACACGGGCTCTGCTCTCCCCTTACAGCAGCAGAACATTCCTGTCCATGAAAATTAAAGGATAATCTATAGGAAAAATGTGCTACTGGAGAGAAATTTGTGCTGGAGGCTTCTCTGCTTTCTATTAAGGGCCCTTTGGAAGGAGTTTCGAGTGGCTGAAAGGCAGAGGGATAATTAAATGGCCTAAATTATGGCTTTAAACAGACAGAGGGCAGGGTTGGATGGGATTTTGGGAAGGAATTCCTCCCTGTGAGGGTGCCGAGGTCCTGGTGGAGAGGTTGTGAACTCCTCACCCCTGGAAGTGTCCGAGGCCAGGCTGGACGGGGCTTGGAGCAGCCCGGGATAGCGGGAGGTGTCCCTGCCCGTGGCAGGCTTAGGTGGGATGGAATGTCCTTTCCATCCCAATCCATCTGGGATTCCAAGGAAATTCTGGGATCAAACAGAAGCCGAATTTCCCCCAGACTCATCCCATGAACCTGCTGCCACAGCCAGCCAGAGGGACGAGGTTTGACAGCAGCTTTGGACCTCTGTCGCTCCAAACACCAATTCCCACCTCCATCGGGGCAGGAGGGAAAGGAGCATGAACTCGGGGTGACCTCCAAGAAATCCCTGAACCTAAAAATATGACAGACAAACTGTTTCCACTGAGAGCTGCTATATAAAACCACCCCGGCTGAAAACTCCTCTGGAGCTAACCTCAAACACGAGGCGCATTCCAGCCTCGCTGTTTTCCTCTGGCATCCCGGAATGTTCGTCTCCAGGACAGAACTGGCTGTTCAAACCAGCCCCTGCTCCTGCAGAAGTGATTGTTTTCAAACACTTTGGAAAAGCAATCCCGCACAGGGGCTGCATTCCAGGCAGGATTCCCTCCCCCCTCCAGGTTTTAAGCATTAAGAGGAGCAGAGCAAGAACAGACTTTGTCCACTTTGCTTCCAAGTCGCCGCAAATTAGAGGGAGAAAAGACATTTTTTGGTTTCTTTACAGCACGGAGGGTCATAGAATGGTTCAGGTTGGAAAAGATATTCAAGATCATGGAATGGTTTGGGGTTTTAAAGATGATCCAGTGCCACCCTGGCATGGGCAGGGACACTCCCGCTATCCCAGGGGGCTCCGAGCTCCAGTGTCCAACCTGGCCTTGGGCATTCCCAGGGATCCAGGGGCAGCCACAGCAAATCTGGGAATTCCAGCACAGCCCCTCCTCACCCCCCAGCCAGGAATTCCTTCCCAAGATGCCACCCAAACCTCTCCTCTTTTCCTTTCAAACACTTCCCCTGAGTCCTGCCCATGCCTCGAGTCTCTCCCTTTCCTTGGAATCCCCTTTGGGCTGCCCGGAGCCCTCTCCAACCCCAACCCCGAGCGGTCCAGCCACGGATTCCTGCCCCTCACATCCCCCAGAGGCCGAGATCGGCTCAAGATGAGAACAACCCGAGGCTCTTGCAGCAAGGTTTGTGTTCCCCGCGCGGTTTGGAGCCGTGACTCATGGCCAGGGACTATTTCTGGTCACGGGCACAAGGTGGCAGGGCCCGGAGCGCTCAGATTCGCTTGATGTGCACAACAAAAGATCCCAATCTCCCGTGGCTGTCAGTGCCCATCCCCACCTCGTTTCCCCATCAGCAGCCCTCATGTCAGCAGCCAAATTAAGGGATTACAGCCTGGAACATTTAACGAGATTAGATCGGGGGAGTGTTTGCTCTTCCACCGAGGCTGCGAACAGGAGGATGGGGAGATGCCAACAGCCTCGGTCACACCTACAGCTCCTGCCCTGTCTGTCTGTCTGTCTGTCTGACACCACGCGAGACAAAAGCCAGACTTTGTTTTATGGTGCTCAGCACATCAGGCTCCAGCCCGTGCTGAAAACACACACGGGGCTTCAAAAAAAAACATTCACGTATCTGCGGCAACCGGAATTTCCAAGGCCAGGAACTCCCAGCCCCACCCCAGCCCAGCACCCAGCACTTCATGGGATCACAGGAGGGTTTGAGCTGGAAAAGTCCGCTCCACCAGGCTGCTCCAAGCTCATCCAAGCTGGCCTGGAGTCGCGGGAAGATCCCAAATAAAAGCCCCAAACGAAAATCACGGGAATTAAAGTGCTGCTCACAAGAGCTCTCACCCCAAAACACACAAAACTCCCGATTAAGCACCACAAACAAAAGCTCTGTCTGGCCAAACCAAGCCCAAATTTTGACCAGTTAATCAGAAAAGACATGAAGGGAGCCAGGGAGCTGAATTATCCCATTTAGGGAACTCAGGGTTTGCTCAAGCGAGAGGAAGGCTCGGGGTGACTCACAGGACCCAACCGCTGCCATCCCCGCAGATTATCCAGAAAACACGAGCTGGGTCAAGGAAGTTGGGCCATTTAACACCAACTATTCCAGTATTTATTTATTTTTTCTTTTGTGGGCCAGTTAACACCAGCTATTCCAGTATTTATTTGTTTTTTGTAAGTCAGAGCTGGTGCACAGCCCTCAGCGCTGGGACTGAATTCCCACAGCAGCATTTCCAAACTTCAGCCAAAACAGCTCCAATGTCTCCTCAAAACCTTCCTCCCTCGGACATCCCATGGATGGGAATCAGGGAATAAACATCAGGATCTCCCTTTCATTCCAAATGAAATCAAACCAAATCCACGAGGTGCTGCTTTTCCCAGGGACTGCAGCACTTTCGGGACTCGTTTGGCTTCAAAGCAAGAAAGTTCTCAAAGCAATGAAGAGCTCATCCCAGCACTCTGCTAAGAGTCGGAGTCAAACTGCTCTGGAGCAGGGAAAACTTGGGAGTTTCCTCTCTCTGGGATGGGATTAATGAGGGAACTGTTGGATTATGGAATCATGGAACGCTCTGGGATGGAAGGGACATGAAAATCACCTCATTCCCACCCCATTCCATGGGCAGGGACACCTCTGCTGTCCCAGGTGGATCCAAGCCCCAGTGTCCAACCTGGCCTTGGGCACTGCCAGGGATCCAGGGACACCCACAGAAAATCTGGGAATTCCAGCCCAGCCCCTCCCCACCCTCCCAGCCAGGAATTCCTTCCCAAAATCCTATCCCATCCCTGCCCTCAGGCGCTCCTGGGGCTCCAGCCCCTTCCCGATCCTCTCTCCCTCTGCGTTTCCTGGGCAGTCCAGGGAGTCCTCCTGCTCCCAAGGAACGTGTCCTCCCTCTGCCCAGCCTCACAGCTGGACCTTCACCCCGATCCCCCAGCAAATCCCCCAGCAGCCAGCACCCCCTCCCCGCCACACCTTCATCAATTAAATCTGGCCCGATCATCCCAGAGGTCTTTTCCAACCTAAATGATCCCATGGTTCTGCAATTAAAGCCCATTAGGCTAATTGCTCTCTTCCTCCCCGTGCACCCAGCACACGGAGCCCTCCTGGCACTGGGCTGATCCCACCATGGAGCTGATCAGGATACGCAGGAAAACGGGGAATAATGAGGGTGCTTGTGCCAATATTTGGTTCAAACTGCACTCAGGATTTCTAACTTTGTTAAATCTGCGATGCTTTGGTGAATTTGTTCCATTTCCAGGATGAGATGTTTGGTTTATGAAAGGGCAGGATACAAAGTCAATCCGAAGGACAGAAGCTCAGTCCAGGATATTCCTGGCTGGCTCATTTTGGGTGTGAAGAACCCCAGAATCATGAAATTACTGAGGCTGGAAAAGTTCTCTCAGGTCAGCACTGCCCCAGGTCCCCAAGTGCCACATCCACAGAGTTTTGAATTCCTCCAGCGATGGGGACTCCACCCCTGTGCCAGGGCTGGAAAACCCTTTCCATTAAAAAATACTCCCTAATACCCAACAGGAATGGGACATTCAGGTTCCTGGCACAGGCTGTTTCCTCTTGTCCCTCTCCACCTGCCTGTATCCCCTCCACCCGCACAGGAAAGGCCTTTTGGAGACCCAATTCCCAAATCCCAACTCCCTGGGACGGCAGAAGCACATTTAAAGCTGGGAAATGAAACTGTCTCAGCACAGCTGGACTGGAACAAACCCCAGCTCATCTCCCGTCCTTCCCTCGGGACGGACAGATGCGGACACACATCCGATTACCCACCCGTCACTCACAGCCGCCGGCTCCGCTCCCCCAGCCCAGCGGCTGGCGCCGATTCCGGCACCAAAAAGCTTCCACCAGCTGCTGCTCCAGCGGGATGCAAATCCCCTGAAAGCCCCTGTCCCATCCACTCATCCTTCCTGGACAGCTGGGACACCTCCGGGCTTCTCCGACAGCAACATCGGCACACCTGGGCGATCATGGGATCTGGGATCACGGGATCATCTGGGCTGGAAAAGCCCTCTGAGATCGAGTCCAGCTCTTCCCCAGCACTGCCCGGGCCACCACTGGCCGTGTCCCCAAGTGCCACATCCGCAGGGCTTTGAAATGGAATGGAGACTCCACCACTGCCCTTGGAAGTTTTGTTTTAATGCTTGACAACTCTTTCTCCTAGAGGAATTCTGCAGGAAATCTGCACTTAAAAGACTGAAATGGATTTAGAGCCAGAGCACAAAACTTCCCGCTCTCACCAGATCAACCTCGGAACTCTCCCAGCAGACCCAGCCTAAAAATATCCCATTTATACATTTAACGGCGGCTAAACCAAGCCCACGCGCCCTGGAATCGGCAGAACCTCCAGGAATGGAAATGACCATTTTTATCCCGGGATGGAGGGGAGTTAATTAATTGAAAAACCATCCTGTGATTCCGTGAATCCAACAGGAAGGTTGGAATCGATCCCGGCGTGATGTTCCTGGCTATACAGTGCCACCTTGCTGTCAACCCATCAATGAAATGACATCTGGGAAGGGCGGCTGCTGCTGGGTGGGATGTGCAGCACCTTCACCTCGAGTGACCCGGGAATTCTGGGCTGGAATGCGGCATTAAAATCACCTTAATCCCAATTCTTACCCTATCCCAAGTGCTCTGCTCTCTGATGGATTCTCCCACAGCTCCACATCATCATTCCCACGGTTTCTCTTCACTCCTTGAGGCACGGAGAGGTTGAGCTCCCTCTGCTTTGCCTCGTCCCCATCAGTCCCCTGCCCTTCCTCAGTGACCTTATCTCATCGATTTCCCTCCTAATCCACCTGTCCAGCGCTCCGTAAACCCCGCTCAATATTTGTTCTCCTTGAATCCAGCAGGAAAAAAATCAATGGGAGACTCTGAGAACAGATTGCTCTGGGACTGTGTGTCCAGGAGGGAATTAATCCCTCATTCCTGAGGGACACGGGGGCCCGAGGCCTGGCAATCAAAGTCACCTTGATGGGGAAGAAGAGCCCCAGCAGCGCTGTCCCTCTTCCCATGGTGTTATCCCAGGAAGTTGACTCCTTGGCTGGCTTTTCCAAGGTTTTCCAGGAGCTAAAGTTTCCCTGCTCTGAAACGATCCGGCTGCCCTCGAGAGGTCACGAGGAGAAGAATGACAGGGATGCACTGGGATAAAGTTTCCCTACGGCTTCAAAGGCACGAGAGCTCTGCACAACTTCCCTGACCACCCACCGCCATCCGGCCAGGGGATCCCATTCCAGGGAAACCCGGCAAGGCTTCCCCGCAGCTCCCAGCGGGGAAACCTCACATGGCACCAGGTGAAGGCTGAATGAATGAAAGGCAGCTCCATAAAAGCTCCTTTATGGACAGCTCCTCCTCATCCTCCGGGAGCGGCAGCTCCCGGATCACCGGAGCGGGTTCGGTTTCCCAGCTGGAGCTGTGGAGGTGAAGGGCACCCACCTCTGCCGCTCTCTGTTCCCGCCCCAACCCCCAGGATAAAGGGGAATGTGGGCCCTGCAACCCCCGGTGGTGTCTGTTTTCCCGTCTGGATGAGCGACTGCAGTTACAGGGAAGGAATCTCGGGAAGGAGAGCCCGGCTCCCGCAGCACGGCCCCGCTCCAGGGAGGATGGATCAGCCAGAGGGTGCTCAGGAGGAGCCAGAGGCTCCAGCTGAGTCTTGGAGGAATAAAACCCAATGGAAAACACGTTCCTGGCCCAGTGCAGGGTCCCCTGGGATGAGGTTCTCCATGGAGTCCCCGGGAGTGGCTCCTTGTTTTGCCATAAAACTCCACCAGACCAGGCTGGAGTCACTCCCCACCCCTGGAAGTGTCCAAGGCCAGGTCAGAGCACCCTGGGATAGTGGGAGGTGTCCCTGCCCATGGCAGGGGGGTTGGAATGAGAGGATCTTTGGGGTCCCTTCCAATCCAAACCATTCCCTGATTCCGTGATTAATGTGGGGAAGGTCTCTCCCACCTCACCACCTCCCGCTCCCCATATCCATCCCTGCCCCGTGCCCTGCCCACGCAGCATCCTGAGGAATCCAGCACCCAACCACAAGGTCCCTAACCCTGCTCCTCGCCCTCCAGCTCCTCCTTTCCTCCCTTTATTCCCTTTGTCTAAAAGGCTCCCAGTGACAGAGGATTTGATTGTTTGTTTGCTTTTATTGTTCCAGAGGGCCGAGTGTCGACAGGCTCCACAATTCCCAGCGCCCAGAAACCCCGGCAGCGCTCCCCGCCGCCCACAAGTGCTAACAGGACATGTTTGCACTCCAGGCTTTTTGGGTTTTTTGGGTTGTTTGGAGGCTCTGGGGAGCATCCAGGCACTTTAAAGTCCTCCCCATGCCACTGCATCCTTCCTGGATGGAGAGGGACGGCTCCGGAGCCTGAGCAGCCGAAGGGGACGGGGATCGTGTGATTTTAATGGGATTGAACCACAAAATGGGATTGAACCACGGAAGGCTGGGTTTAAAGCAACACTAAGACCAGCTTAAACACACCAAGGAAGGAAAAATCAGAGTTAAGGCTCTAAATCTGCTCTGAGCTCCTGCTTTTGCGTTTCCTGCCCTCTTCCCGTCCCTTTTCCGCAGAGCACAGCGAGAGGCGGCTTGGATTTCCAGCCCAAACTTTGGAGGATCCTTCCTTTGTGAGTCAGGCAGTTAACACTGATTTAAAAACAAATAAACCACTCCACGTGCCCTTCTCCAACATTGTTGGGATTTGGGCACTGACAAAAAACCAAAAAAAGTGCCCTGAGCCTGGCAAGGAAGAAACGGAGTGGTTTGGCCAAGCCTCTGGAATGTTCTCCCTGGAGCGCCGGGCTGGCCGCAGCCCGAGGGATCCCTGCCGGCTCCCCGGGCAGTGTCTGCCCAACAATCCATGGCTGAGCACGTGGATCCACGGGGAGATGCGCTGGAGGGAGGAAAAATGGATTTACAGATCATCTCTGATGGGTCTCCAGTGCGGAACGGCGTTCCCGATGGGAATTCCGGGAAGGGTGAGCAGCGCTAGAGGTGTGGGACACCTGGAAGAGCAGGGCCATGGGTTGGAGCTCAGCCTGAACTTCAAGAGGCCCCAAAAGAATTCCCTAATCATCTCTCACTACTTCTCAGATGTCTCCCAACTGCCCTGGGACAGATTTTGACCCAGATCCAGTTGGTTTTCCAGGGAAAACACCTCACTGTGATGTCAGCAAGGATCAGGTGATCCTGGGAGCAGGAAATAAAGCCAAAAAAGGGCCCCTCATTGAACATCTGCCTGCTTGGGTTTGATAATTTTGGTTTCCCTCCATCTTCTTTCCATTTCTTCACCTCTCCCAAGTGTTTTTAGGGAGCCATGGGGTGGGAGAGGGATGGATGGAGACAATACATCCATGGGGAATGGACATTCCATGGGGAATGGTTCCTTTTCCCAAGCAAAAAGCAACAGGAAAAGAGGAAATGGCCTCAAGCTGTGCCATGGGAGGTTGAGGTTGGGTTAGGAAATTAGGGAAGATTTCTTCCCAGAAAGGATTGTCCAGCCCTCTAACTCAATAAATCTGCAACTTCGCAGGTTTTTCAAAGGTAGATTAACTCCAATTATGGATTGAGAACACAAATCCAGACATTTCTGGAGAGAGAAATATAATGTACAGGTGTTTGTGTTAATGAAGTGATTGACTTTCCCCTGCTGATGACCTTGGAGAGGACGCTCAGCCACCCCTGAGGTCCACCAGGAATTAACTGCAGCTTTGCTTCGGCTTCCCCAGGGAACCTGGCAATTAGGAAAGCCAGGATAATTTGGGTTTCCGGAAGCAGAGAGGTGGGACAGAGGACAAAGATGATAATACTAATAATAATATTAATAATAATAACTTCTGGGAGCTGATGTGGTTATGGACGCCTAGAGAAGCCTCCATCACACTCAGGGGTGTTAGGAAAGAAAATAGCCTTTAATTAGCAGTAATTAGCTCAGCTGGAAGTCGGGCACCTGCCCCTGCTCCTCTCCATTATCTCCTCAGACTCTTCAGGGCTTCGTGTTTGCACAAGAAGCAGCAAAACGGGCACTTTCCGATGGCCCGTGGGCATCACCTTAATGAAGGTGATTAAAAACGCCGGGTAAACGATCCAGGAGGTATCAGTCAGTGTGAGGAGCCTGGAGAGGAGCCACAGAAGTAATTAAGAGCCTGGAGATAGGATCTGAACAGCAAAATCCTGGATTTAAGGGTAATGATCCAACCAGCTCCAAGCTCTCCTTGCTGGGAAATGAGGAATTAGGGCTGACACCGGAACCTGTGTCTTCACACCTCCGTTTCCTGAGTGCTCGAGGTGTTTGCCAGGGAAGAGTCAGGGAATTCTGGAATTCAGCATTTCCCTTGGCAAGTGTGGGAGCTGCAGGCAGGGATCCAGAGCTGGAAAAGGGCTTTGGGTCACCAGGCTGGACAGGACAATGTAGCAGAGTCCACAGAAAAAGGGGTTAAAGAATTGGTGTTGTTAAGCAAGGATGGGATCCACAGGAGTAAAGGATGCAGGAAAACAGGGAGAACGGGAGAGGCTGACGGTTGGATGATGATCTTGGAGGTGTTTCCCAACCTGAGTGATCCTGTGCTGATCATAAAGTAAAAAAGATGCAAAATGTAAATGTTGTCTTTCCACGGCAAAAACGCCTCCTGCAAAGGGCCCTGAACACTGAAGGTGAGCAGAAACCCCCAGGTACAACCTGGCTTCTCAAAATCAGGGATTCATGGAATGGGTTGGGTTGGGAACCATGGAGATTATCCAGTTCCAACCCTCTGGCATAGACAAGGACACCATCAGGGGGATCCAAGCCCCAGTGCCCAGCCTGGTCTGGGACACCTCCAGGGATCCAGGGGCAGCCACAGCTTCCCTGGACAAAACCCAGCGCTCAGATCCCTCTTTGGCCAGAGCAGAGCGAGGGAATTCCAAGAACTGGCCGAGCTCTGAGGCTCTGAGGCCGGGCAAGGCAGCGGGGGAGGAGGCTGGAGCCAAGGGAACAATTTGGAGATGAAAAGCAGCGACTGAAACGAGCTGAAAACCCCTCGTGAGTCACCTTTTCATCTCTGCCCTCCTGCATCCAGTGACTAACGTGGCAACAAAGCCGCGGGAGCTCCTCTCCCAGCAGCAAGCCCGGGACACAAGCAGGGACATGCGAGAGGAGACACCTCGGCGGGAGAGTTCGGTTAATTGATCATGCCCTCGGCGTGGCTCTCAGCTCCTGCTGCATCTCCCAGCAAAACCAGCCGGGAAGGATCAGCCAAACCAGTTTGCTGAGCAGGATGGCTCTGGGCTCACCCCAAATCTTGTTTTCGCTCTGCTCCCCAAATGTCTCCTGACTCTACAGGGCTGGGGAGCCACATTGAACTGTAAAATACAGAAAACACGTTAAAAAAAACAACCCAGAGCTCCCTGCCTGGTGGGAATGAACCTCCAGGGCATTCTGGATGCTGCCTTGGAGTGATTGGAGGGACTGGCTCCATCTTCCCACCACCAAACTGTGACAGAGCTGAAAGGTGGCCAGAGCCACCAGTGTCACACCAAGGGCACCTTCAGCCCAAATTTCCAAGGGTTTTCTGGGATGGAAGCCCTGGAGCACATGGAAGCAGTAGGAGACAGGGCCACATCTCATGGGACAGAGATCTACAAAGACTGAGCCCAACTCCTTCCCTCGCCCAGGACACCCCAACAACCCCACCCTGGGCATCCCTGGGATCCCCAGCGCTCCTGGAGCTACGGCAGCCTCGGGAATGTGAGCATTCCCTGCGGAGCTGTTCCAGTGCCTGACACAAGGACACAGTTCCAGGGCTCCCAGGGCCTTTGGAGCAGCCAACAACCAGCCCAGAGGGGGTTCCAAACACCTGATTGATCAGCTGATATTTGATAAGGAGCCAGGCTGGATGCCCACCATTCCCAGCACAACCGGAGCTCCCGGAGTGACCTCAGACTCGCTGCTCCCTCCAAGGGAGCAGGTGGCTCCTTAAAACCAGGCACGGAGCCCAGGAATCCAAGCTTCTGGAATGTGAGGCTCAGGGATGAGCTCACACGGATGAGCAGCTTTGCTGCTCTGCTTGGCTCTCATTTTTAGATAAAAGGGTGCAGGGCTGAAGAAAACGGGAACATCTGGTGACTGCACACGGTGCAGGAGAGAGAGGAAACCTGGCTGAAGTTATGGATGCTCCTGGATCCCTGGAAGTGTCAGAGGCCAGGCTGGACACTGGGGCTTGGAGCACCCTGGGACAGTGGGAGGTGTCCTTGCCCATGGCAGGCTGGAATGGGATGGGATGGGATGGAAGGTCTCTTCCCACCCAAAGCATTCCATGATTCCATCACAGAGCAGGGAATTGTGTTCCCGAGGGGATGATTCTTTTATCCAGTGTCTCCATCGGGGGTAATAAGAGAAAAATGAGGAGATCAGAGGGAGACTTCCCATTCCCAGCTGGCTGGGATCCAGCAGGATCCCACAATAACCACAGCTGGATCCCAATGCACAAAGCTCTTCCCACAGCAGAATCAGGAGCAGTCATGGAATGGGTTGTGTTGGATGGGACCTTCAATCCCATCCCATTCCCAGCTCCATCCATGGGCAGGGACAGCTCCCACCATCCCAGCTGGATCCAATCCCAATGTCCAACCTGGCCTTGGGCACTGCCAGGGATCCAGGGGCAGCCCCAGCAAATCTGGGAATTGCAGAATCCCAGGCAGGAATTCCTTGCCAAGATCCCACCTAATCCTGTTTTAACCCCAGTGGTGGGGCTTGAGGAGCCGATGCTGGAACTCAAACCCACCACATCTGCACAAAGCGAAGCAGGAAGGTGCAGGGGGAGAAGAGCAGAAC
Organism: Poecile montanus; assembly: GCA_038429875.1. Lineage (NCBI taxonomy): Eukaryota > Metazoa > Chordata > Aves > Passeriformes > Paridae > Poecile > Poecile montanus. Next base: position 1,362,020 of record CM076505.1, on the reverse strand, counting down.
CCCCCTGTCCTCACCCCGTGCACATCCAGGCGCCTCAATCCAGGTGTGTCCCCACCTGCCCTGGTCCAAACATCGCTCAGAGCTGAGGCTGGCACTTGCAGAGGAAATCCAGCACTCAGGGTTTACAATTCACTGGACAGAAGCAGAGGCTGGGAGGAGGAAGCTTTAATCACCGAGTACGTTCCCTGCCTGGAGCCCAGAGTGAAATTCCTCAAGTGCTGGAGACAGATTTTCCTTGGAAAGCGGCCACGAGCGCTGATCTGGCTTCTAGGAGAGATTGGCGTGGCCAGAGACCTCACAGACCAGCACAAAACCCTCCTCACTACAAACCCATGGAAACCAAAAATTGAAACGTTTCTGGCTGCAGGGAGTGATTCCACATGCAGGCTTGGGAATGACCTGAGAGCACCTGGAGATCTCCAGGGGTATTTGGACATTCAGGGGTGTTTGGTGAAGATCCAGAGGAGTTGATTATTTCAAATTTCAGCAAGGCTATCTATGGGGCTAGATTTATTTCAGATTTCTAAAATTCAGCACTGAGTGTGCAAGAGCAACATTTAAACTGGAAGCGGGGAGGAAAGCAAATATTCCTTCCTTGTAAAACCTTAAATATTGGAGTCTCACTCCTACAGAAGGACTTGAGATGGGAGTTGGTTTCCTTTATGACTTCATTAAGGGTATTTATGGATTTAGAATTCTCCCAGAATAGGAAATCAAGCCCCATTTTTACATTTCTGCCTGCTCAAAATAGTGATTTTAATTCTCTGGGCTTGACTCTTCCTCTCTTCCAGACAGGGATTGAATTGCTCCCCATTTCCTTGGGCAGGAGGGGAAAACCAGGATTTTGATGGACTAAACTTGAGTCTGCTGCTCTGAACAAAGACAAACTCTGCTGCCTTTAAACAGTGACATCTTTTTAGGGTTTATTTCCCACTACAAGGATCTTTTTGTTTCTTGGTTTGTACCAAGGCACAAACCAAGTCTCAAAATTTTCATATCAATTCGTATTTTATTAATTTTGGCCATTCCCTTAATCATCCCACATAACTGTGAAGATTTTCTCGGATTTACAAATGTTCTGGAACAGCTCCCACTGAAATGCATTGGGAAGGGGAAATCTCCTTAATTTCCCTGCTTTGGGGAATTTTTGCCCAGCCTTTTTCCCTCCTTCCCCCAGCCAGGTCATTCCAGTTAAATCAATATTGTGGTGACATTTCACAGAATCATGGAATGGTTTGAGCTGGAAGGGACCTTAAATCTCATCCCACTCCATCTCCTGCTCTGGACAGGGACACCTCCCACTGTCCCAGGTGGATCCAAGCCCCAGTGTCCAGCCTGGCCTTGGGCACTGCCAGGGATCCAGGGGCAGCCACAGCAAATCTGGGAATTCCAGCCCAGCCCCTCCCCACCCTCCCAGCCAGGAATTCCTTCCCAAGATCCCATTTAATCTGCTCTGTTTCAGTTTAATTTCATGGCTTGAAAGAGAAAGAATGCCGAGTGGAAAAAGAAAAATTTTGAGACAAGTCAAAGAGCAATCAAAGACCTTCATCCATCACCTTCCCACCTCTCCCTGCTCCCAGCTGGAGCTGCAGTCCAGCAGGAAGTGCTGGGAGTCCTGGAGGTCTGGTGGCCTCAGAGCAGCCACCAGAGCTTTGCTTGGATGGAGTAACACATTCCAACATTCCAACATTCCACCAGATCAGGTCATCAGCAGGACCAGGGAGAGGGAACTGCCTCACCTTTCCATTCTAGTGGATAAGTCAGGGATGGGTCAGCTTTTCTCCATTACCTGTACAACACCTCCTTTTCCCCTTCATCATCATCATCATCATCCACTACCCAGGAGATCCAGGACTTCCCATCCTCACCCAGAGCTTGCATCTCCCCCTTCTCCTCGCATATTCACAGGATCCTGGAATGGCTTGGGTGGGAAGGGATTTCAAGGATCGTCCATTCCCACCCCCTGCCATGGCCAGGGACACCTCCCACTGCCCCAGGGTGCTCCAATCCTTGTCCAGCCTGGCCTGGAGATTCAGAGGTGCTGCTGTTTTAAAATGCAAGAACAAAGCTTGGGAGCACCTCCTGAAACAAAGACAAAACCTCCATGTCCAAGGACACCCATTGGACAGAGGAGGAAGGTCTGGGGAAGGCTCCTGCTCCTCCTCCTCCTCCTCCTCCTCCTCACCCTTTGGCTGAGTTTTGTGCTCATGAACCACACAAACATTTCACTGGCTCCATCTCACCGAGCCATTTTCAGGCGTTTCATCCTTGAAGAGCCCCAGCTTCCCCCTCCAAAATCCCGCATTCACGGCCTGGTGCTTGGAAAAGGCCCAAGGCCTCCACATTTCCTCACGCCCAGGAGGCCGCGGGCGCGTCGAGCGCCGCAGTCAATAAAGTGCCAAGGAGCTAATGAAGATAAAAGTGTCAACACCGCCTGGTGATAACGCACACCTCTCCCATGGAGCTGTTGGGACCATTCTGCAAACAAATTTGGCAGTTCCTGGCGGGCCCGGGCCCGAAAAGCGGCGTCCTGATGTTATTAAAGTTAACAGAAGTGTCATGGGATGACAGATGGCTCCCCGCACATCAATTGGATTCTGAGGAGTTCTCAAACCCTGGCGGGTTGAAAGCAGCTCCAGCACAAATCAGAGGCAGGGGCAAGATCATCGATACAAGGGATTATGCAGATTTAAGAAATACCCTCGGCACCCGAAAGTTTTCAGAATGCAAACGACGTCAACCCCGCGAACAAGAGGCACTGCATCATGATGGCAGCAGGGACAAAGCCAGGGGGGTTTAACAGACAAAAAAAGATTGTTTTAATAGGAGAGAAGCATCAGTCATTGAGTCTTACTTCATTCAGACTTTCTCTCCGACCCATCCATCTTCAGTGCCAAGAGATGACAGGACCACCTCACTTTTCCCCCCGGCCTAGTGTATCAATAATGCCCATTTCTCCCCGAACAAATGACTCCCCAGAATGGCCCTTTTCCCAAAATTGGCTGCCAAGCCCCACAAAGGCCTCAGTACCTGCTATGGTCAACTTGGCTCCAACGGGGCCCCCTCCAGAGGTGGCCACCGATGGGTGGAGCCTTCCCCAACCATCTTCCCCAAGAGCCACTTTGTCATTCCTGGCCCGGGAGCATCTGCGGAAGAGGGGACCGGGCGGGGGGGTGGCCGAGCCGCAGAGGGACACAGAGAGGGACACAGAGAGGGACACAGAGAGGGACACAGAGAGGGACACAAACGGGCACGGACACAGGGGAATGCAAATTCCTCCGCCCTCGCAAACGCCTCCGTGGGCATTCTCCGGGAACAAAGGTCCCCGAGGCGGGCGGGCTCTGCATCACTGCTCTCTCTGTTCCCAGCACCTGCTCGGCATCGGCCGCGGAGTCGCCGCGGTCCCTCCGCGCCACGGCCGCAGAAGCCAACGGCAGCACAATGGCCCCGGTGGCCAGGGTCAGGCCTGGCTTTCTTCCTCGCCCCCTTCCACCAGCCCTTTTCACCTCCACCATCTCCAGGAGCGCTCGGCGAGGAGGTGGCTTCGTGCGACGAGAGGAGGAGGAGGGGGGAAATATAGGTCTCTGGCGTAAATCACTGACGCCGTTTCCCCTCCTCTCCCTTCCCTTAAGACCTGATGGTCTTCAGTCACACATCTTAAAAGCAAAACAAAAAACAAAAACACAAAGACTTACTTGTCTCAAGTCGATGAAGGCCAACTGCAGCGTGTCCCCTTGGAACCCAGGCACTGGGCCGGATCTGGCAAACTCTGTGGGAAAGAAAAGAGGATAAAAAGCGCCTTTAACTAACCATGGACAGGGAGATTGGCAGACGGATGACAGGGAAGACAAGAGAGGCTGGGGGAGAGGAGGACCGCGCTTCTAAGGAGTCATGTCTCCCTCCCTTCAGCGTCTTTGTTCACCCTTCAAAATTCGTGTCATCAAAACACCATTAATTCCACCGTCCTGACAGCAAGGAAACTGTACTAATTCGACCTGAAATTTATTCCCATGAGCCGCACTGGGCTTCAGAGTATTTGTTTTGTGAACGGACAAACAACTCGCCCAGAAGAAAGGGGGGGATGGGGGTGGAAAAGTTTTTCCTCTCAACACAATAAAATCTTCAGCTGTGAAACTCTTTTCAGTTCCGAAAGCTATTTATATTTTAGGGCGCTGAAGGAATTTTCTAATTTCACGCCTGTCACCAGGCTCCATGAGCATTCATCAAAAAAATATGCCTGGCCGCGTCATTAATTATCAGGCAGCAGATTATTTGCATGATCTGGTGATGGCGCCTCTTGGTCAGCCCAAACACGGAGAACCGCGGCCGTTGGGTGGCATTTTTATTTCTGGTGGATGAAGACATCTGACAACTGAATAACGTTGGCTTCTAAAGCGAAGAGAATATTTCCAAGGGCACATTTATCTCCTTCCAGCCTAATCTGGCCAAAATTCCATACTTTGGTTGTTCATTTTTCTCCTAATCCATTCTTTAAACCAAACCTAAAACCGCTGAAGGGGCGTGAATGGATCCATGTTAGAGGACCTTGGATCTTCCATGGCATTTAGCAGCTTTTCCTTGGGAATGCTCAGGAAGCCGATGCCTGCACGCATCCGAGGGCGTCTTTTGAGGTTGGTTCTGCCCAACTTCACTTCATTTTCACCCTCTGCGGTTACAGCTTCATCTCCGCTCTCCTCACAACCTCTCGGCACTGAGGGGACCTGGTGTGTGAGGCCACAACTCAACGCCACCAAAGGCTCGAGGGGTTGCACCTGCCTGGGGTTGAGTTGAGCGGCTCCTGCAGGCACTGGAGGTGCTGGAGGAATAAAATGTTTCCTTGGGATGAAGCCAGGTGTGATGGCAAAAAGGGAGAAAGGAGGGAAAATATACAACTAATACAGATTTTTCAGTTATGTGGCCCATTGTCGCCCATCCATCCTGGTTTCACCCTACAGGAACCCTCAGACAGCTCCTAAAGCTCCACAAAGATGAGGATTAGGGATGGCTGGCCACTGTGGAAGGAGGATTTTGCCTTTTGTCTCCATGACTAATCAGAGGTACCAACGGACAAAGCGATTCCATGTCAGGTGGTCTTCGCCTTCAACACTCGTCCTCCCAAAAGTTTTCTTATTTCCAAGCCAACGCCACAAAACCAGGAACATAAATCATCACATTCCCATTTCCAAAGCTTTCCTAGAGCAGCCCAATCACAGAGCAGCCCCTTGGCTCTAACAAGAAGAGATTAATGAGCGAAACACCAGGATTCAGTCCTGTCCCTCATCCGCCTCATTTCGGGGAAGTAAAGCAGGGTTATTAATCAGCTCCCTTGCTCCACCTTCCATTAAAACCTTGGGATGGAGAACATCCTTCAAGCCAGACACAGGCACCTCCAGGGGCACAGGGGACACTTCTCAGACTCTGCTTTTTAATAGTCTCAGATGCCAGAAGAGCTTTGAGATTGAAACCATCGCTCATCTTTGCAGTGATCACTCAAGTGACAACCGCTGCAGGACAAGACCAAACACGGCTGGGAAATCATTGCTTTTATCTGAAGTTATGAGTCAAAAGGAGTAATAAAAAATTAAAAAGAGAAACTGTGGACGTGACTGTTCACATCTAGATTTTGGACAGAAAAAGCACAAGCCAAAGCCGGCAGGAACCATCCACGGTCGTGCCTTTGGAGTTCTGCACAGGATGGGACTGGGCAGGGATGAGCAGGAGGAAGTTTCTCCATGGGAGGGTGCAAGGCCCTGGCACAGGTGCCCAGAGCAGCTGTGGCTGCCCCTGGATCCCTGGAAGTGTCCCAAGCCAAGCTGGACATTGGGACTTGGAGCACCCTGGGATGGTGGAAGGTGTCCCTGCCCACGGCAGAACATGGGACTGGATGACCTTTAAGGTCTCTTCCCACCCAAACCATTCCACGATTCCTTGAGATCAGGGCTGCTCAGCTCCAGCCCATTCCACTGACCAATCCCGCAATATTCCGGGTGCAAAGAGCTCAAAGTGACTTCACATGTGTCCCTTTTTCAAAAACCGTTTTAATTAATCCTAACTGCAAAGGCGTTTTAATGTAGGTTTGCTATAAAATTTGACTGCAGCTTGCCCAAGCCAGCAGGGAGGGAGGATCAACCCAAACTCTCTGACTCTGCTCTGCAAGGGATAAATCATCTTTACACATTCCCTCTACACCCCACTGTCCCATCTGGAACAATTATCCCGAAAGCCACATCAATCCTAAAACACCCCGCTTTGGAAAAGCATAATACCTGAGAAACTAAAAATGTTTGGAAGTGAGAAATGGTGCTAGAGCACCTTCTCAGGAGATGAAACTCCCCTGGGTGGCTCAGGGTCAGAGCCTGGGTAGAGGAACCAACCACGATGTCCCACCCTCCAAGGATGGGGTCATCTCATGGTCCTGATTACATTTGGAGAAATCCTGGAAGAGAAACCCTGGAAGGACCGTGAGGAAAGAGAGTTTCTATTTTGGATCAAGGGCCTCACAGCTGTTCAGCATCTATTTAGGAGCACACAGGGAGTTGGGAAATTTAAGATCTTCCCCAAAGCATGAACTTCAAATCCTCATGAGAAAATGCCTGTGATTGTGAATGTTCTCACAAGGCTGGTGAATTTATCACCACTGTCAGCTGCTTGTGAGCAACCCAAGACAGATTCCATTCCAAGGCAGATTTCATCCCAAGGCAGATTTCATCCCAAAACAGATTTCATCCCAAGACAGACTTCATCCCAAAAGAGATTTTATCCCAAGGGAGATTTCATCCCAAGACAGATTTCATCCCAAGACATGACTGCTCCTTAGCAGCTCACCTTTAGCTGTCTCTGCCCATTTCACACAGTTCCCTGCCCATGGAGGGGCTGGAACTGGATGGCTTTTAAGGTCTTTTCCATCCTGAACTGGATGGTTTTTAAGGTCTTTTCCATCCTGAACTGGATGGCTTTTAAGGTCTTTTCCATCCTGAACTGGTTTTTAAGGTCTTTTCCATCCTGAACTGGATGGCTTTTAAGGTCTTTTCCATCCTGAACTGGATGGCTTTTAAGGTCTTTTCCATCCCAAACCAACCAGCGATTCCTAAGGAACCTACTGGAGGAAGGCTGGGAGAGTTACGGAGTGACACTGCCCTTCAAACCTTAGGATGGTCACACATTGAGGCAACACCGATTTAAGCTGCAATTTTCATCACAACACTGAATTAACAATGCTCTGGAACCTTCTAGAGGAAGGTGACCCTGCAAATGGCTGGAATGAGATGGTCTGCAAGGTCCCTTCCATCCCAAGCCAATCTGCTATTCCTAAGGAAGGTACTGGATGGAGCTGGGAGAGTTACGGAGTGACACTTCAAAACTTTGGATGGTCACACATTGAGCCAACACTTAACTGAACAGCAATTCTCACCAAACGATTCATCAACACTGATCTAACAGAGCTCTGGAACCTTCTAGAACAAGGTGACCCTGCCCATGGCTGGAACAAGATGGTCTGTAAGGTCCTTTCCAGCCCAGATTCTACAATTCTGGGATTCTATGACTGACATCCAAGAAGTGAAACGACATCCAAGCTGATGTTCATTCTCTGTGTCCCAGAAGAAATGATACAGGAGCTGATATTCTTTGTGTCCCAGAAGAAATTATATAAGAGCTGGTATTCTTTGTGTTCCAGTAGAAATTATATAGGAGCTGGTATTTTTTGTGTCCAAGAAGAAATAACGTAGGAGCTGATATTTTTTGTGTCCAAGGAGAAATGATGTAGGAGCTGATATTTTTCATATCCCAGAAGAAACGAGAACAGGAATTCGGCCCAAACAGTCGGAAAAGCTGCTGCAGGCCCGGGCTAGAGGAATGAATGCAATGCTTCCCCTGGGCTGCTGGAGAAGGAGCCGCACCTCCTGTAATCGCGGGTCACACTTCACATACCAATGCCACCAACTCATTCTGAAGGAGGAATGAACAAAGTCTCGGAGCAAAAAAGGGAGAAACAAAGACGAGAGCGGTGCTTTAGAGGAGAGACACAGCCAGTTCTTCTCGGGTTTAATCTCTTCAAGCAGATTTCGGGATAATTTTCTCGGAACAACCGAGCGCAGTGTTGGCCTCAGTACTGTCGGATTCGTTTATTGTACTGTCTTCACGACCAAGGCAAGTGGCAAACATAGCAAGCAACCTACAGAGCAGCCCCTTGAGCAGAAAATCACCAGAGAATAGAGCAGATCAGTATGCGGCTGTTTGTACAAAGCATTTAGCCAGGCTAAAGGTTTGAGGGGTTTGTGTTCAGGCCAAAAAAGTAATGTCTTTGCAAGGTCTACAGGCTTGGGCCACCCAGGGCAGGTCACAGGGGGATTCCAACCTCCCTTCCAAAACATTTCACTGATGAAAGAATCAAGGAACAGGAACCGTTAAGCCCTTTACAATGGACAAAGAATAAAGAGTTCAAAGGCACGGCAGAAAAGAGACATCCACTGTAAATTAATTAATTACAGCCAACAGGGAGATCTCCCTGCGCCCCCGGGGCGGCTGCGCACGCGGGGACAGGGCCTTGCACGGATTGAGCGGTAAAAACGGACCCAGATGGTGACTTCATCCCTCAAAAACATCATTTGAGGGCAAGATTTCCTCTGAATTACGTGGGATTTGTGATGGCGCCTCTGGGGTGGAGGCTGAAGCAGCTCCCAGGGAAGGGAACGTGGACCAATCTGCTCGTGGCCATGGGTAAGAGCTGAGGAGTCAACCAACTCAGGATTCCTCAAGGAAGGATGGAGATCTTGAAGTCATCTTCCTTGGATGAAGCCTTGGAAGGCCGTCCTAGAACAGCCAAGTGATGGGACCTCCTTGGATAAAGCTTTGGAAGGTTGTCCTAGAACAGCCAAGTGATGGGACCTCCTTGGATAAAGCTTTGGAAGGTTGTCCTAGAACAGCCAAGTGATGGGACCTCCTTGGATAAAGCTTTGGAAGGTTGTCCTAGAACAGCCAAGTGATGGGACCTCCTTGGATAAAGCTTTGGAAGGTTGTCCTAGAACAGCCAAGTGATGGGACCTCCTTGGATAAAGCCTTGGAAGGTTGTCCTAGAACAGCCAAGTGATGGGACCTCCTGTTCCGTATCCACAGGAACAAAGTGACACCTTGAGGACACTTGAGGCTGAAGAACAAATCCATGAGTGGGCTCTGGAGAAGCTCACAGGTGGGAAAGAGGGAGAAGTGTTGGGTAGGGATTGAGGCAAGAGGAGCAGAGGGAAGATCCCAGTTCCTACACTGAGCTTCTCCTTCACCCAGTTTCCATACTGAGCTTCTCCTTCTCTCACAGCGTTCCCACACAACCCCTCTCCGAAGCTGTTCCCCATTACAGCCCGAACTCTCCGAGCTCATTCCCATCTGGGTAATTTCAGAGAGCTGTGGGAAGAGGGAGGAGTTACCCAAAACACTCTGAACTGGGTCAGATTAAAGAAAAACTTCTCTCCCTCCCCATCAATCGTTCCTCTGATGGAACAAAGATGAGCCTGGAGTGCTGTCACTGCAGAGAAAGGAGTGGTCCCAGTCATGGGACACTGGCAGGGCTGAGGAGCACCCACTGCCCCAGGGAGGGACTCCTAGGGGTTGACCACGAGATGGTTTTCAAGCAGAGGGAAAGGAAGCTCTTTAGAAGGATGTTGGAGATGTGTGCTGAGAAACGTGGAACAGAATCCATAGGACTGGCTTAAGAGCTGGGTCACGGATCTCCACAGGTTCCCAGCCCCGAACCCAAGGTGTGCAGCAGATGTGTCCTGGCAGATGTGAAGTTCTCAGATCATTGAACACCAACACCAGCAAATGTGAGCTGTGCCCATCCCACCATCAGCTCCAAAGGCTGTGGGACTTCCATCCCTGGAGGTGTCCGAGGCCAGGCTGGGGGTCCAGCTTGACTTTCCAGGCATCCAGGGGCAGCCACATGTGCCAGGTCCTTCCCGAGATCCCATCCATCCCTGCCCTCTGACAGCGGGAAGCCATTCCCTGGGTCCTGTCCCTGTTCCCTGGAGCAGATCCCAAATCCCCCCCGGCTGTCCCCTCCTGCCAGGGACTTGTGCAGAGCCAGAAATTCCCCCTGAGCCTCCTTTGCTCCAGCCTGAGCCCCTTCCCAGCTCCCTCAGGAATTCTCCAGCCCCTTCCCAGCTCCCTCAGGAATTCTCCAGCCCCTTCCCAGCTCCCTCAGGAATTCTCCAGCCTCTTCCCAGCTCCCTCAGGGATTCTCCAGCCCCTTCCCAGCTCCCTCAGGAATTCTCCAGCCCCTTCCAAGCTCTGATCCCTGTCCTGGCCACGCTCCAGCCCCTCCAGGGCCCTCTTGTTGGGAAGTGCCCAAACCTGACCCCAGGAGCTGGGGCACATCAAAGGATCAGCACCTGTGGGGTGGACATTCCTCTCCTGATCTGTTCAGCTTAAACCTTCCCCTCTCTCCACTGCAACATTCCCATTTTTTCCCCCCAAACCCAGGTTTTTCCTGGTGCACTGCAGCAGGACAGACACCAGTTAGGGATATCCAAACTCCAGCACCACAAACTCCAATCCCTGACAGATCACGGGTTGGAAGAACACCTGGGAGTCCTTGGGATCATGCCGAGGGAGAGGATGACTCCAGCATCACGGACAAACCCCGGCACTTCCCCCAAATCCCAGGATTTCCAGGTGAGAAATTCCCACCAGCCAGACATGGCAGCCAAGAAGGAGGTGGGGAAGGGCTGTGCCGGGATCCATGTGGGCACATTTTGGGACAATCTGCTGGGATGGAGAATTCCTCAAGCCAGCAGAGACATCTGGGTGTGTGCCTGGCTGATCCCCAGGACTAAAAATAGGGTGTCTAACGGAATCTGAAATATAAAATTTTTAGGGCGCTTTTTAATTTCCCATAAAGCAGCAGATAAAAGACTTTGGAGATGATGGAATTGCTCATTTTATGATCCGAGGATAGTAAAAAACCCCTCAGCCACTGCTGGAACCCGTTATGGCAATGGGAAACACCCTAGGAGTGAGAACAGCCCCATTTCTTTGGGATTTTTTTGGCTGTCACCTCCAAATCTGGGTTGTTATGTTTGATTCCCACTATGTCTGATGTAGAGGGGAGATGAAAAAATTATATATTTATGTATAAATATATATATTTTATATATAAAAAATTATTTTGATATGTTCTATTAATATAATATCTATATATAAATATAAAAATTATATATAAAAATAGATATAAATAGATATAAATAGAATAGATATAAATATATTTTATAGATTTATAATTATATATTATTTTATATGTTTATATATAAATATATATTATAGTTATTATATTTATATATTTATATCTATATCTATATAAATAAATATATTTTTTTACATGGATTTATCCATTCAAAAAGAGCAGAGCAGGGCATGTAGGAATTAGAAAATCCCATTGCATTGTTAAATCTCGGATTATGGATGCATTCTGGGAGGCAAGAAACCCTCTGGAAAAATGAAACGCCTTTCCTGAAAAAGGAATTTTACAGGTTTTACTCACAGATTCCCAAAAATTGTTGGGTTTTTTTTTTTCCCCCCTCTCCAGGGTTGGGGTTTATTTTATTTCTTTTTAACCCAGAAGCGTCTCCTAAACTGAAACATCATGAGATGTGTCCCACTGAGTCTTTCTAGGCAGTTCATTTAAGCTGGGCCTAAGTCCAGGTTTAAAAGGGGGTGAGAGAACCTCACCATCCCAGCCAGGGGTGCAACCAACACATCCCAAATCCAGCTCCAGCCCTTCCCCAGAGGCACTCCTGCCACCCAAGCACTCAAATCCATGGAAAGCTGCTCCCCAACACCTCGGGAAACACCTTCCTGCTGGGAAAACCAAAGGGTGGTTCTGACCACTCAGCTCCCCGCGTCTCCTCGAGGATTCGTCCAGCTGGAGACTCCTGGTCTCACCAGGATAAAGCCATGGAAAACAGCTCGGATTTCTCACAGGTTTCTCTCATCACAAGGAGCCTAAAAGGATTTTTACGGCTCTGCTCTGCTCTTTTCACCTCTTCCACGGCAAAAATGCCGCTGATTTTAGGGATGTCCACATGAGGAAAACATGGAAGATCTGGCTGTTGGTGCCTGTTCAGTTCACTGCTTCTCCTCAGTCCTACAACAGCTTCCTTTTGGAAGAGCAGAAAATCAACCAAAATGAACAAACTCTATTTTCTGTGCTTTGAACACGCCAAAAAAGTGAAGACTTAAAGAAGGGGGAGATTTAAAGAGCAGGTGAGGGGTCCAATCACAACTTCATCTTTCTGTCAAGTGCCACAGAATTCCAGAATTCCAGACTGGTTTGGCTGGGAAGGGACCTTAAAGAGCATTTTCATCTCACCCCATCCATGTCCAGGGACAGCTCCCAGGATCCCAGCTGGATCCAGTCCCAATGTCCAACCTGGCCTCGGGCATTCCCAGGGATCCAGGGGCAGCCGGAGGAAATCTGGGAATTGCAGAATCCCAGGCAGGAATTCCTTGCCAAGATCCCAGCCCAATCTCCCCTTTCCCTTGGGAAGCCATTCCCCGGCTCCTGTCCCTGCAGCCCTTGGCCCCAGTCCCTCTCCAGCTCTCCTGGAGCCCCTGCAGGGACTCTCAGCATTCCCTGGGTTTTGCCCTTCTCCAGGGGAACATTCCCAGCTCTCCCAGCCTGGCTCCAGAGCAGAGGGGCTCCAGCCCTGGAGCAGCTCCGGGGCCTCCTCTGGACTCTCTCCAGCAGCTCCACGTCCTCCTGCTCTTGGCCCCGGGGCTGGGGCAGCTCTGCAGGTGGGGCCTGACCTGAGGGGCTCCGGGACACAATTCCCACCTTTCCTTTGGGATCAGCCCAGCCTGGGGCAGCTCTGCAGGTGGGGTCTCACCTGAGGATCCCCCTCAGCCACCTGGACTTGCCCCTGGCCACGGTCCAGCAGCCACTCCCTTCCACGCTGAGGGACAGCACACGGGTTATAAATCAGGAAATATTTTATGAACCCCAAAATCAGAGGGATTAATTTAGCAGTGCCTTGCTTTAAGTCTAAACCCCCACATTTTTCACCTCTCCTGATGTTGGTTGTGCTTATAAACAATTTCCTTCTAATGTGTATTGAATCTGCTTCTAATAGGAGGAAAATTATCTTCACCACCTTCAAACTGTGCCTAAAATACAATTAAATAATTTCCTTAATTCACCTCTCCTTTAACCAGATTATTTCTTCAGCATTCCCAAACAAACCCTTAAACTCCAGCATCAAAACTCTGCAGCCCCACTGCCTTGGCTGCTGGAAATGCTCCAAAATGACATAAAAACCTGTTTTAATGTGATAAGTGCAAGGTAAAACTGCTGGATTAGGAAAGGTTTGGGAATCTGGGGGGAGGAAGAGGATGGAGGAAGAGGCATGAAGAATGTGAGGATGTTGAGATTCACACCTGTGATTTCAGGTAAAAAAAAAAAAAGGTTAAAAAATTTCCAAAAAACCAAGGATTAACCCCAAATAACTGAAAGTTATTTTCTGAATGTGCCACTTCCCTCTTGGAAATTGCTCATCCCAAAATTCAAACCTTGATGGATTTCTGCTCCAAAAAAACCGAATTTAAGTGATTCCCAGGAACAGCAGAGCCACCAGCCAGATCCGTGGGGATCAGGGGAAAAGAAAAGGAAAAGGAAAAGAGGGAAAGGAAAGGAAAGGAAAGGAAAGGAAAGGAAAGGAAAGGAAAGGAAAGGAAAGGAAAGGAAAGGAAAGGAAAGGAAAGGAAAGGAAAGGAAAGGAAAGGAAAGGAAAGGGAAAGGGAAAGGGAAAGGGAAAGGGAAAGGGAAAGGGAAAGGGAAAGGGAAAGGGAAAGGGAAAGGGAAAGGGAAAGGGAAAGGGAAAGGGAAAGGGAAAGGGAAAGGGAAAGGGAAAGGGAAAGGGAAAGGGAAAGGGAAAGGGAAAGGGAAAGGGAAAGGGAAAGGGAAAGGGAAAGGGAAAGGGAAAGGGAAAGGGAAAGGGAAAGGGAAAGGGAAAGGGAAAGGGAAAGGGAAAGGGAAAGGGAAAGGGAAAGGGAAAGGGAAAGGGAAAGGGAAAGGGAAAGGAAAAGGAAAAGGAAAAGGAAAAGGAAAAGGAAAAGGAAAAGGGATTTTATCTGTTCTGGGGCTGACAGTGATGGATAGGGAGGATCCAGCTCCAGCATCCATCTCCATTCCCTGCTCCAGTGGCACCTCAGGACGGGGCTGGGGGACAGGTCCCTGACCCTGCTGCCCAGGTTGGTGTCACCTGCTCCAGGATGTCTGAGTGCTCCCTGCTCGGGCTCCCTGCACAACCGGAATTTACGGAATTGCTCTTTCCAACCTGCTGTGAAATCCCATCCGTCTTCCTTGGCAGCAGCAGCTTTTAGGGAAGAGCTGCTGCTCCGTGATGCACGTTACGGATGGGGCGGAAAACTGCCAGGTTTGGAGCGTTTGCAGCCAAAAAAAAACCCAGGGAATTATTAGGGATGACAAACGCTTCCCATTATTCCCAGCTCCGGCGCCCGTCCCTCGGCAGGCACCCATGGGAACACAGCTGCTCCCGAGGCGCTGAGGGGACACAAATGAGCGTCAGGAATTCGGGGATCGAGGCAGCCCCTGGAGAAAAATCAGGAATTGCTTTGTGAGTTATGGTGCAGCTGCAGGATCTGGATGGGAATCATTAAACCGGGATCCTTCTGCCAGGCCGCTCAGCTGAGGGCTGGAAAATGGCAAGTGGATGTTAAAAAATGGAAAAACCCTTGATGGAAACGGCAAAATTCCTGCTGGGGGATCGTTCCCAGCAAAGAATTTAATCTCAGTGTTGATGGGGGCAGCTGAAGTAAAATCTGGTCAGGAAAATGTTGGATAAAGGATGGAAGAAGTTGTTTTGGCAGTGGGATGATGAAACCAAGAGAGCTGATGTCACTGAGTCATTCCCCTGGATCCCTGGGAGTGTCCAAGGCCAGCTTGGATGGGGCTTGGAGCGCCCTGGGATAGTGGGAAGTGTCCCTGGCCATGGATCTGGATGGGCTCTGAGCTCCCTTCCCACCCAAAGCATTCCAGGATCTGTGGAAAACACGAGGCATCCCAATCCCCACCTCAAAGCCAAAATGTGGATATTTGGGGGTGAAAAAAATCCCTAAAATACCGTACAAAGATCACCTGGGTTCTTCAGGAGCCCTGTCAAGCTCTGGGCTCTCAACCACCACGGTCACAGATCCATCCCAGGATGAATCCCAACAAATCCATCCCCCTCAGAGGGAAGGGGATCCTGAGCAGGGCTGTGCCTTACTTTAATCCCAAAACCAGGATTAAAAAGAGCATTTTGTCTGCTCTGGGCTCTGGTTTTTAACCCTTGTGCTGAGCAGGACAAACTTGAGGGCAAGCAGAGAACTCCAGCCCTAAGGAGCAGGTTTGGGAGCACCAGGACGATCCACACCCCTGGCCCAGGAGCTGCTGTCACTTTGTCACAAGACACCTCATTTCCATCTTGGCACAAAGAGGCCACTCCAGGGACAAAATTCCCTGCAGGGAAGGACAAAGGGCTGAGGCTGGGAGAGGACCAGAACTGGTGAAGAACATCAACTTCTTCATCCAGCCCTGCCTTGGACACTTCCCCACTTCCTTGGGGCAGCCCCAGCTTCTCAGAATGTCATAAATAAACTGATTTTTGATTAAATCCCTCCTATTTTTAACACACTCCATCCCCAAAAGTAAGGACGGTCTGGAGAACATCAAGGCAGCGCTGAGGAGGAAAAGGAAGAGAGAAACTTGGATCTCTTGGACTCCTCTGTGCTGAAGATGCTCTGGGTGACCCTAATCTATCCCATTATTTTGATCCCCAATCTATCCCATTCTTTTGATTCCTAATCTATCCTATTCTTTTTGATTCCTAACCCAGCCCATTTCTTTTGCCAGTTTAAATGTAAATAAAAATAAAAATAAAAATAAAAATAAAAATAAAAATAAAAATAAAAATAAAAATAAAAATAAAAATATAAATATAAATATAAATTAGAAATAGAAATATAAAGTAGAAATAGAAATAGAAATATAAAGTAGGAATAGAAGTACAAGTATAAATATACATATAAATATAAATATAATAAATATAAATAATATATTTATGAATATAATTTTAATATAAATACCTAAATGCCACGCATCATTTCATGTAATGCACCAATAATTATTTTTGGTTTATACCCTGTAGTAGCTTTGATTAAAACCTTTTCATTTTCTCCAGCGTGGTCAATAAATAACTCATTTTACAAACAAAGCTGATCTGCCATCCTTAAAACCCACAGGCCAAAGTCATTTTAGGTGTGACCTCCTGGATTTAAATCTTTACCCAAAATCTGAGTGGGAATTGTCCCTGGACCTGGGGCAGAGCCAAGGTCGGGGTGCTTGGGGCTCTTACGTTCGCACTCCTCCACGTCCAGGTTGAACTGGTGCAGGGCGCCCAGCGTCAGCTGCCGGACCTCGGCCTCCAGCAGCAGCTGCAGCAGCGACGTCGAGAGGTGTTTGCAGGCTGACATGCAGGCGGTCTGGGCCACCTTCCCCTGCAGGACAAACGGACACTCGTCAGGGCCACCGGCACAAAAATCCACCAGAGAACTTCTCCAGCCCAGCCCCCTTGGTAAAGCCACCAGAGAACTTCTCCAGAGCATCCAAAATCTCCTCAGTAAAGCCACCAGAGAACTCCTCCAGAGCATCCAAAATCTCCTCAGTAAAGCCACCAGAGAACTTCTCCAGAGCATCCAAAATCTCCTCAGTAAAGCCACCAGAGAACTTCTCCAGAGCATCCAAAATCTCCTCAGTAAAGCCACCAGAGAACTTCTCCAGAGCATCCAAAATCTCCTCAGTAAAGCCACCAGAGAACTTCTCCAGAGAATCCAAAATCTCCTCAGTAAAGCCACCAGAGAATTTCTCCAGAGCATCCAAAATCTCCTCAGTTAAAGCCACCAAAGAACTTCTCCAGCCCAGCCCAAGCTCCTCAGTTGAAGACACCAGAGAACTTCTCCAGAGCATCCAAAATCTCCTCAGTTAAAGCCACCAGAGAACTTCTCCAGAGCAGCCAAAACCTCCTTGGTTAAAGCCACCAGAGAATTTCTGCAGCCCAGCCCAAGCTCCTCAGTTAATGCCACCAGAGAACTTCTCCAGCCCAGTGTCCTTGGCAAAGCCACCACATAACTCCTCTAGACCAGCCCAAACTGCCTCAGTTAAAGCCACCAGCACAAAACTCCTCTAGACCAGCCCAAACCTCAGTAAAGCCACCAGAGAACTCCTCCAGAGCATCCAAAATCTCCTCAGTTAAAGCCACCAGAGAACTTCTCCAGCCCAGCCCAAGCTTCTCAGCTAAAGCCACCAGAGAACTTCTCCAGAGCAGCCAAAACCCCCTTGGTTAAGCCACCAGAGAACATCTCCAGACCAGACTGGCCCCCTCAGTAAAGCCACCAGAGAACTTCTGCAAAGCATCCAAAATCTCCTCAGTTAAAGCCACCAGAGAATTTCTCCAGCCCAGAGTCCTTGGTAAAGCCACCACATAACTCCTCTAGACCAGCCCAGCCCCCTCAGTTTAAGCCACCAGAGAACTCCTCCAGAGCACCCAAAAACTCCTCAGTTTAAGCCACCAGCGAACTCCTTTAGACCAGAGCAGACCCCTCAGTTTAAGCCACCAGAGAACTCCTCCAGCCCAGCTCCTCAGCGTGTCCCATCAGTGATGGGATCTTCCCACAGCGCTCAACGTCACAACTGCCATCTTCCAAGGGAATCCCCTCTGGAAGTGCCAGAGGGAAGGGTCAGGCCTTGTTGGGTGCAGCTCTGATCCAGGAGAGCCTTGGGGTGCTCAGAGTGTTCTCATTGCGGACCTCCCATGGATCATCAGGGAATCATGGAATGTTTGGGTGGAAGGGACCCCAAAGCCCATCTCATTCCATGGGCAGGGACACCTCCCACTACCCCAGATTGTCCAAGCCCCGTCCAACCCGACCTTGGACATTCCAGCCTAGCCTGACCCTCTGTGTCAGGTGGGAACTAAACCCATAAAAACGGGGAAACCCTTTGGGACAAGAGCGGGATTTTCCCCAAACCCTCAGGCTGACTCCACGGGGAACGATCCCCACGCCTGCGTGTGCAACGCCACGAGGGAGATTTCGGATGGTGGTGCAGCCCTGAGAACAGCTCCAGCAGGAGATTATGTCCTCAAACACTCACAAAGGACTCTTAACACGCTCCCCTGACACCAAGGCGTGCCTGAGGAGCTCTCACCGACTCTTACAAGCGCTTTACAAGCTGTGTTTAAACTGGGATTAAACGCGGTCTTTGCGCCGCGTTCCCAGCTCGGCGTCGCCGGTTTCGTTATCGCAGCACGGCGACGTTTGATGCCTGTGCCGGGAAGGGATTTTTCCCAGCTCTGCAAACTTGGTTTGGATCTTCAGGCCACATCCATCTTCGGCAGGAGGGAAAAATGTTTTTTTTTTTTATTTCAAAAAGGAGCCGAGCCGTGCGTTGCAGGGCAGGGTGCTCCATCTCCCGCCCGCCGCCGCTCCCAGGCTCCGGAGCGTCCATCACTCACCTCCCAACAAACACCTGCACCAAAATGAAGATGAAGCATGGCAACCATAAAGTTTAGCAGAGCTCTGGGGTTTTTTCTTTGCTTTTCATCATTTGTTTGTGCTTTTCTGACACGCTGGGTTATTTAAAACCCCGCTCACACCAATTCCTCATCTCTGAAAGCTGCGGGAAGTACGGCGCTGCCCGGTTGTGATTTTTCTTCATTACTTCCAACAGACGCTCGAGTTTTTGCTGTGGCCGAGGAGTTTGGACAGGATCAGGGAATATCCAGTGTTGGGAGGGGTCCACAGGATCGTGGATCCAAGCCCTGGCCATGCCCAGACCCCCCAACAATCCCACCCTGTCCATGCTCCTGGAGCTCTGGCAGCCTCGGGGCCGTGCTCGTTCCCTGTGGAGCCTGGGCAGTGCCAGCATCCTCTGGATGAGGAACCTTTCCCTGAAATCCAGCCTGACCCTGCCCTGGAGCAGCTCCAGACATTCCCCAGGTCCTGTCCCTGTCACAGCTGCCCCTCGGGAGGAGCAAATCCCGATGAGTCTCCCCTGAGCGTCCTCTGCTCCAGCTGGACATTCCAAGTGCCCTCAACCCCTCCATGAGACATTGAGATGTCCCAGATGGAAGCAGGGGATGGGAAATCAAAGCTCTGCAGCCAAGCCCTGCTGAGGACAGGGCTCCGGGCCCTTCCTGGAAGAGCAGGAGAAAATCCCAGGAGGAGCTCGCACTCCACATCAGCGGGAATTTACGGAGAGCTGTAACCCTTGGAGAAGCCTTGGAGGTTCTCACACCCAGGTGAACCATGGAATGGTTTGGGTTGAACCTTAAATCCCACCCACTCCCACCCCAGCCATGGGCAGGGACACCTCCCAGGATCCCAGCTGGATCCCATCCCAATGTCCAGCCTGGCCTTGGGCATTCCCAGGGATCCAGGGGCAGCCCCAGCAAATCTGGGAATTGCAGAATCCCAGGCAGGAATTCCTTGCCAAGATCCCAGCCCAATCTCCCCTTTCCCTTGGGAAGCCATTCCCTGGCTCCTGTCCCTGCAGCCCTTGGCCCCAGTCCCTCTCCAGCTCTCCTGGAGCCCCTGCAGGGACTCTCAGCATTCCCTGCATTTTGCCCTTCTCCAGGGGATCACCCCTCGGGATGAACTTCCTGAGCCCCACATTCTCCCTCTCCAGGTCCCACTGGATGCTTTCCTTTCCCACACCACACAAAGGAAAAACCCCAGGAGGGTTTTCTCTCCCTACTGACCAAAATGTCAGAGGAACAGCCCCAAGGAGGGCTCAGATCACCCTGTGGAGGGACCTGCAGGTGACCCATCCCTGCCCTGGGCACCAACTTCAGCTCAGGAGAGAGTGAACGAGATGTGACACCACAGGGGGGTGAAAAACAGCGAAGAACTGAGATGGAATGTCACACAATTCATCCCCAAACGGGGAAAATGGGATGGGAAAAGCAATTCCATCATGGGGGCTTGGCAGCACCACGACTCTGAGAGGCCTCCCCGAGTGGAAGGGGCTCTTCAGGATGTTCCTTATGGGAATTTCTCCCAGGAATTGTTGCAGAGATGGCAAAGGGGATCCAAACAAGCCCAGAAGCAGCTTCTGGCCCATCCCTCCTTCCTTCTGCCTTTTCCACACAGGATTAGGCCAGGCCTAAATGTATTTCAGGTGCCAATGTGCACTGTCCTCACTCTGAACCTGAATCTTCTCAGGCCAGCTGAGAACATGACCTTTTATTTCCATTATTCCTGAGGCTCAAACACCTAAAAATCCTTTCTTTAAACAACATTTGGTTTTTCCTCTCAAAGAACACATGGATGCCTCACAGTTTAGACCCAGCATTATCTCAAGAAAAGCAAAAGTATACGGAATTATTTTTTTCTGCTTTTTAAGCCTGAATCCCTTTTTTCCCTTATATTTATTATCAGAGAACTCGGAGATGCCACAGGAGTTTCAATCACGGTGTTGAATGTCTGCTCAGAGAACAGAAGGTACCACCAGGGATGAGCAGCAGCTCCTGCCCTGGGCACCGAGATTTAAAACCCTCCCAGAATTTATGGCTTTCACTCCTTATAAATAAGACCCAACTTAATCCTTTCCTGCCTCACCCCTGCGCTCCACGAGTTACAGCAGCTCCTTATAAAGTCAGCCGTGGCTTGTGAACATCAATTTCAGGCCATTTCCCCAGGAATACAGCGGGAAATCTGCTGGATAAGCAGCTGCTGCTGACAGGAGACAAACGAGCGCGCGGCCGCTGATATATCAGCGCTAATAAGCTGCCGCTGCAGCTGAAGGTTGTTTGTATTCCCGCTTGGAATGGCTCGGCCTGGCAGGAATTGCCTCCTGCCACGGATGCCCATCTCGGCTCTTTGGAGCTTATTTACCACCGAGTTTCACTTCATGGAGTTGGGGGGCTTTTTCCTGCTTCTTTTTCTCAGTTTTCCTGCAGTGTTGGAAGAG
Source organism: Poecile montanus (assembly GCA_038429875.1). Lineage (NCBI taxonomy): Eukaryota > Metazoa > Chordata > Aves > Passeriformes > Paridae > Poecile > Poecile montanus. The sequence continues at coordinate 1,341,010 of CM076505.1, read as the reverse complement.
CCCAGGCTCGTCTGTCCGGAGCTGAGCCTGGCACGGATGTGTTTGTCACAGCTCCAACCCTCCCAAAATCATTACCTGCCTCAGCCCTCTTGAAATCTTTACCTGCCTCAACCCTCCCACATTTGCTACCTGCCCAAACCCTCCCAAAATCGTTACCTGCCCTAACCCTCCCAAAACTGTCACCCACCCCAACCCTCCTGAAATCTTTACCTGTCCCAACCCTCACAAAATCATTACCCACCCCAACCCTCCTGAAATCTTTACCTGTCCCAACCCTCACAAAATCATTACCCACCCCAACCCTCCCAAATTTGTTACCTGCACCAACCCTCCCAAAATCATTACCTGCCCCAACCCTCCTGAAATCATTGCCCACCCCAACCCTCCCAAATTCATTACCTGCCCCAACATTCCCAAAATCGTCACCTGCTCAACCCTCCCAAAATTGTTACCTGCTCAACCCTCCCAAAACTGTCACCCACCCCAACCCTTCTGAAATCTCTACCTGCCCCAACCCTCACAAAATCATTACCCACCCCTCCCAAATTCGTTACCTGCCTCAACCCTCCCGAAATCTTTACCTGCCCCAACCCTCCTGAAATCATTACCTGCCCCAACCCTCCTGAAATCATTACCCGCCCCAACCCTCCTGAAACAGTCACCCAACCCTCCCGAAATCATTTTCCGCCCCACCCTCGGTGGCGGTGCCAGGACTTGTGCCTTGGCACGGGGCGGGAAGCTCCGAGATGTCATCGCGGCCGTCGCCGCTCCTGGAGAGCCCCAGGGGCTGCTCAGAGGAGTCGCCGCGCTCAGCCGGGACGGCTCCGGCCCCGCATTAATTCCCTGATGATTTTCGGGAGTGTGGCAGAAGCAGGGGCACTCCCAAAGGCTGTCCCTGTGCCAGCGCCCTGAGCGAGCCCTGGTGACATCCTGATCCTGCTCCCCGGCACGGCTCCAGCCCTGTCTGGATTTCAGGAACAACCTGCCCCGACACCTTGGTCCCTGAGCTCGGGATGAGATCTGGACAGGGAGCAAAGCGCAGGAATGCCACCCTGAGCTGAGCTGTCTGTGGGGAAAGGGGAAAACAAACACCCTGGAGGCATCAATGCTCATTTTCCAAGGTGCCAGAAAACTGAGGAGCTCCAAAGCACACGGAGCAATCCCAGGAACAGCTCTGTGGGGTCGCTCGTGATTTAAGACCTTTGCAAATCCCATCAAAACCTGGATTTGCTCTGGGAAGAACAGGGATCACAGGTGAAAGCTGACAGATCTCCATGGCCAAGATGTCCAAACGACTCCTTGGTCCAACCTCAGTCAAGCAAAGCCATTCTGAGGGTGTTATCCCAGAAAAATCCATGGATTTATTGTGTTGTGGCTCAATCTGTTTGTAAACAGGTTCCCAGCAATGAATCCCTCTGTCCACGGCTCCTGATGGAACCTCGGGGTTGCCAGGACACCTCAAGGTGACACTGCCCTCCTCGTGCCACCCAGGATCCCTCTGGACACACAGGAAGGATCCAGAAGGTTCCCTGAGGCCATTCCAGGCACTGAAAGGGAGGAGCCAAACTCTAAAACTCTCCCAGAGATGCATCCAAGGGGCCCCTCCCAGAACCCATCCCCACAGGACCCCAGAGGCTGGAAAAGCCCTCCAGGATCACCGACTCCAATCAGCGACCGAACCACACCTTGTCCTCCTCCCGAGCACCGAGTGCCACCTCCAGGGGACACCGCCAGGGCTGTCCAGTCCCAAACCCCAGAATCCATGGGCTGCCCCCCACCAAATCCATCCTGCTGGAGGAGATCCGCCATGAAATCCTCTTTTTCCATGCAGATCCCATCCCTGGGCAGCCCCTGCAGGGAAGGGCTGCGCGGAGGCTCCGGAGCCAGCCCCGCTGCCGGCAGCGTTTGTTTAGAAAGGGCCAATCTGTTACCAATTAGGGAGAGGAAACGCCAAGAGGCTGCCTTGTTAATTAAGGAACTCGCTATCAAAGGACTCATTAAGAGCTACTGAAATGGAATGGTTGTGCAAATAAATACCCATTAATCTTCACGTGCAGTCAGGACCGCGCTGCCGGTCCCCACCGCCCTGCAGGAGCACCTCTGGCTGCCGTGGGATGGTGGAATGGGATGGGCTGGACACAAAAGATCACCCAGGTCCACCCTGACACCTCCCACCGCCCCAGGCTGCTCCAAGCCCTCTCCAGCCGGTCCTTGGGCACTTCCAGGGATCCAGGAGCAGCCACAGCTTCCCTTCACCTGCTGGTGCCTCCCGCACTGCCCCTGGCCCAGACCAGGTGGGATGTGCTCCCTGAAACCCAAACCCAACTCCTGCCCTAGCACCGAGAACCCTCCCAGAAGCCTCCCAGGAATTAATGCAGCATTTCCATGGAAAACAAACCCTGACAGGCTCCAAGTGCTCTCAGAGTTTCCAATTATTATTTTTTTTTTCTTTTTTTGCTACCAGCAGAATTCCTTCTTCACCCGCAACAAGCATCAGGGTTGATGTGATTAAGGATATTTAGATGTGCAAATCCAGGGCCTTCAGACAGCAGAAAAACGGGCCAAAAATGGGGATTCTTTGGTATTAAATGTACAGTTTTCTATAAACACCACGAGTTGTCCCCGTAATTTCTTCAACACTGAATTTCCTGCCTTTCCCAATCCATAAGGCAGCACCGGGATGTTTTGCAGAGGATGGAAACGTGATGGGGAAATAATGAGCAATTGTTTGGTAGCACAAACCCCAGGATAATCCCAGTGGATCCTCTCTCTCTGGCCACGGATGGAGACTTCAGGCCCCGCAGACCTCCCAGGGCTCATCTCCTGCTCCAGAAGCTTCTGGATCCCCTGGCTGCCCCAAATCCCCCTAAAGAGGGGGCAAATTCAGGAAATCAGCTCTGGAAATTTTTCCTGCCTTGCCTGTCCTGTCCTGATTTGCCTTTTTTTTTTTTTTTTTAAACAACAGTTCTGCACTCACTGAAGGAGGCAGAAAAACCCCAAATCACCCAAAAACACGAACACTTCCCGAAGTGTCAAAGCAAATGAACGATGAGCACTTGTAAATTTTAAAAATATTTTTAGGATGTTTACTTAAAAAAATAAACCTTTCATTAATTGCCCAGAAGTCCATTTTCAACTGGACCAAGTGGGCTTTCATGGACGTTTTTGGTCTGATTTTTTTTTTTTTTTCTGGTTTGTTTTGGGTGTTTTCAGCTTTGTTTTAGTTTAAAAAGCCACACAAAACCAAACAAAACCCCTACCAAGAAAAGAAAAAAAAAAAGAAAAAAGAAAAGACAACCCAAAAGCTGTGGATCTGCGCTCGAGATCCTGCAAAGAAAAGGGTCTCCAGGACAAAGAGGTGCAAAGGAACGAGGGAGAGGCCCAGGCAAGGACAAGCTGATGGGTCTGATTGGTTGCCAGTGTCACCCTGAGCTTGGTGGCCTCCAAAGATGTCCCCTCGAGGCTGGAGCTCAGCTGGCACCAATCAGCACCGTGGCCACACCGACCTCTATGGCTGCGGCCCAAATAAACCCAGGGGGTATCAAGAAAACTCTCAATTAATTAATTCTATTTACTCAGCTTTGCAGCAGAGTCATAAAGAACAAACCCCCTTTTTGTCCCTGATTTTGTTTTTATGGAAGGAGGACCGGGAGCGGAGCAATTCCCGGTGTCCAGCTGTGGGCCGGGCTCGGTCGCTCCGCGTTGATGGGACACGTGTGGGACACGAGGGGTGGCTGATGTGTGACCACTAACGGGCCCTGAGTGGCTTCAGCCACGGGCAGACCTGGATTTGATCCCTGGCTCCGTGGAGTCATCCCAGGAGCTGAACACTGCAGCCACTGTGTGGATTTAGGGAGCTGGGAGAAGGGAGCCGAGTTAGGAGGTGACGTTCACGCGGATTTGGGATTTGCCAAGGAAAAGGAGGAGGGAAACCTTCCAGCCAAGGTTGTCTTGTGGGTCAGGACTCCTGGGAACACGGGAATGGCTGCTGGAGGAAGGGGTATTCCTCAATTGTGGATCAACGGGATGCTCCTCAGACTTGGATCCATGGAATAGTCCTCAGACTTGGATCCATGGAATACTCCTCAGACTTGGGTCAATGGCATGCTCCTCAGACTTGGATCCATGGAATACTCCTCAGTCTTGGACCAATGGGATTCCCCTCAGCCTTGGATCAATAGGATGATGCTCAGACTTGGATCAACAGGATGTTCCTCAATCTTGGATTAATGGGATGATCCTCAGCCTTGGATCCATGGAATACTCCTCAACTTTGGACCAAAGGGATGCTCCTCAGCCTTGGATCCATGGAATACTCTAAGCCTTGGACCAGTGGGATGCTCCTCAGCCCTGGACCAATGAGATGCTCCTCAGCCCTGGATCCATGGAATACTCTAAGCCTTGGATCCATGGAATACTCTAAGCCTTGGATCCATGGAATATTCTAAGCCTTGGATCCATGGAATATTCTAAGCCTTGGATCCATGGAATAATCTAAGCCTTGGACCAATGGGATGCTCCTCAGCCTTGGATCCATGGAATACTCCAAGCCTTGGATCCATGGAATAATCTAAGCCTTGGACCAATGGGATGCTCCTCAGCCTTGGATCCATGGAATACTCTAAGCCTTGGATCCATGGGATGATTCTCAGCCTTGGATCCATGGAATACTCTAAGCCTTGGATCCCTGGAATACTCTAAGCCTTGGATCCATGGAATACTCTAAGCCTTGGATCCATGGGATGATTCTCAGCCTTGGATCCATGGAATACTCTAAGCCTTGGATCCATGGAATACTCTAAGCCTTGGATCCCTGGGATCCTCCGAGCCTTGGAGCTCCTGATGCCCAGGCTGAAGAGAAGAGAGGCGATGTCCGCACGGACATTTCTTTGGGAAGGAGTTCTGGAGTCCATCCGCACTGGGACACACGGAATGGCCAATGTCAGCGCCACCATGACAGCAGCGTCCCTTCCAACAGCCCCAACATCCACCCGCCACTCCCAGCTGGGACCATCCATGCCCTCATTTCCCAGGAATGTGCCCAGGATCTGCCATTCCAGGAGTGATCCCACCAACCGGAGTTGTGGTTCGGGAGGGGGATGGACACTCTGGGAGGGATGAACCTTGGGCTGGGCAAGGCTGTGGTCACCCATGGGAGAGCCCCCGGCGCCACCGGCAAATCACCAGATTTCAACAAAGTTTCACCGCTGGAGCTTTTCCTGAGTAAATTCCTGGGATTTTGGCCTTGGCTTTGACCATCCCTATGCCAGTCCAGGAGACAACGTCCCACCAAGGAAGGTCTCAGGCTCACCACGGAAAACCTACGGAGAGCAGCACCAATTAACCCAACTCCAAGCGGAATTTGCCTCCTGCAAAGACCAACTCAACGGGAAAACTCCAGAGAGCCGAAAGTGAAGCTGCTCCAACCAACCTGGAAGGTCCCATCCCCTGCTTGACTCGGGATCTCTCCCAGATTCCCGTTTCAGCTGCTGCATTCCAGAGGTGTGGAAAAAACTCCATGGCACGTTCTTTGCCAGAAGCAAACATTTCCCACCTTGATTATATTTTGGGAAAACGGGACCCGGCAACAGGACCAACACATGACGGAGCTGAACTCCCACCAGAGGCTCAGGGACAACCAGACAAACAAAAAATAAAACAAAAAAAAAGGAAAAGGGGGAAGACAAGAGAAAAGCAAATCCAGCAATTATCCTCACCACACCAAAAATAAACCCCACTGCAGCTCGATACAAACCCCTGACATTGCAATAAAAGAGGAAGAAAACCTTGGCTGTGTCCAAGATGCCCAAGGTCAACAGCTGGAAGTGTTTTGGCTGGAGCCAGGGGAAGCTCAGGGAAGAGGGAAATCACACTGGGGGTGATGGTCACAACCAGCTCCCGCAGACAGGGCTGAAAGGGGCTTTTATTAAAAATATTGAATGTCGTTTCATTCGGTTTGGGGCTTTTTTGGGGTCTTTAATAATTTGTGGAGTAACCAGCTCCATGGAAAGGTTTTTCCTCTGAAGGAATCGAGAGATGAGAAGCCTGAGAAGCAGAAGCAAAAACACCCAACAGCAAAAGCACAACTCAAGATGTTTGGAACCACGGAAAGTCGTGGGATTTGGGATATCAGAGGCTCTGGGATAGGAGCAGGGACAATTTGTCCCTCTGTCAGAGTCAATGAGTGACTTCTGCTTCGTTATTTTTGTTAAAAAGGGAAATACATAACGAGAAGGAGGGGCAGGGGGTGGGGAAGGGAAGCACCTCGGGATGCAGCCACCGAGCACGGGGCAGCTCCTTTGGAGCCTTAAAGAGCCCAAAGTGGGCAGAGGTTTCCTCTGGAAGCTCCACAGCTCGCAGCAAGGCTGGGAAGCTGCTGGAGGAAATCTGGGGATGCACACATGCAAAAATCCAGGGAAACAGAGGATTCCATGATCTCCATCTTCTTCCTCATTCAACATCCAAAGGCAGGGCAGGGTATTTTTAATTGAGCGGTTTTTGGGAGTCAAGAACGTGGGAATTGCAGCTCCAAAAGGAGCTGGAGCTTCCAGCTGCTCTCCGGGCTCCTGCCATGCTGCAGGATCTCTCCAGGGACCTCCAGACCAGCCACGGGTGGGAAAGATTCCTGCCAGTCCAGGTTTGGGATGGGACAACATCACGCCCTGAGAAACTCCAGGAGATACTCTAGGAATTACTCCAGGAATTACTCTAGGAATTACTCTAGGAATTACAGCCTTTTTCCTGGTTTGCCACCGGGTTCAACTGCAGACACTCAATAACTACAGAAATATCTGATCCCAACTGTTCCACTAGACTGGAAGTTGAGACTGCCATCAAAATCCCAGAATCCTGGAATGGTTTGTGTTGGAAGAGACCTTAAATCCCATCCATTCCCACCCTGCCATGGCAGGGACACCTCCCACTGTCCCAGCTGGATCCAATGTCCAACCTGGCCTTGGACACCTCCAGGGATCCAGGGGCAGCCACAGCAAATCTGGGAATTCCATTCCAGGGCCTCACTGCCCTCACAGGGAAGAATTCCTTCCCAATATTCCATGAAAATCTCCCCTTTTCAGCTTGAAGCCAAAACGTGCACAAGGAATGCGAAGTATTGATTATTTTTATCATTTTTTGGGTCCTATCCGTGTCTCCCAAGGCTCTCTCCTGGTCTCCATGCCCAGGATCCCAGACTTTCCCGGTTCCTTGATGCAAAGCAGAGCCGTGGCCCGGCCGCAATCGGAGCGCGCGGCTCCAAACTGGAACGAACGAGACCAAAAAATAAAAAAAAGGGGGAAAAAAATAAAAAATAATAAGAAAAAATGGACATATTTCATCCTCCTCTTTTGTGGCTTTTATTTTCTTTTGTATTCGCTTTGGGAATAACATTCTTTCCATTGGGAAGAGCCTGATTTTCCATTAAATACAAAGCAGCTGCCATTTTGGAAACAAAAAGCTGATTAAATACAGATTCTTTTTTTATTTTTTCCCTCGCTTATGAAGAGCAAGAACCACGTTTGTTTCTGCTGATTTATCGTGGCAAAGCTGCCAATTACGGCAGCAGGAAAACTTAAAGAGAGGGACTCGAACCGCTCCATCTTCCTGAAGTAATTTTGTAATTACAATTCGATGTCGGAGAGAAATAAAAAAAAAAAAAAAAAGGAAAGATCCAGAAGTTTGGAGCGCTCGCCCTCCCTCTGGAACAGCGACCCTGGGGGTTCCTCACCCTCTGCACACACAGGGATGCTCCAGATTCCCCCTTTACGCAGATTCCCGCCCGTTGGGATGCCGGGGGAAGGCTCGGCACGTTGGGGTGACGCGCGGGGCCCGGAGGAGACGCAACCACTGCCCCACGGCGGGCCCAGATGTTGAACAGACTGGAAAAAAGGATGAGCTCCAAGGAAAAATCCCAAGCCACCCACTCCATTGCTACTCCATGAGCCAGCAAAGCTCCATCCAAGAGGTTTTTGCAAGCAGACCCGAGTGACCGACACAAGCAGCGTCCAAACCTTCAGCTCATTTTGTCTTTTCCCAAAAAACTGAATCATATCTGAAATTTCCATTTCAAAACTGAGGTGTTATAGCTAAAAACCAGGGAGAAGATGGATAAAACCAGGGAGAAGATGGATAAAACCAGAGAAAAGATGGATAAAACCAGGGAGAAGACGGATAAAACCAGGGAGAAGATGGATAAAACCAGGGAGAAGATGGATAAAACCAGGGAGAAGATGGATAAAACCAGGGAGAAGATGGATAAAACCAGGGAGAAGATGGATAAAACCAGGGAGAAGATGGATAAAGCAGCTTTAGAGGGGAAAGCTGCAGGAATTAGTGATTGGTTTTTAATTAACCCATCCGGCTCTCCTGATTTCTTGCCCTCCATGAAACCCAATAAAGAAAAACTCCAGAGGATCATGAGAATTCCATTGGGATCTGCATTTTGAGACGTTTTTCCCGCTCCTGACATTCCATCGACCCAAGGCTGTAAGATCCAGGGAAAACATTTGTGGAGAGGGACCCTGTGATGGTCACAAAGCCATCTTCACCCACATCGGTGGCCATGGTGACCATCCTGAGCACCCGACTTTTCCGGGATCCCCCAAAGGTTTGGGCTCCTCCAGGGCAGCTGGGGCTCCTCCCATGGATGGGTTAAGGAAGGTGGGGAGAGCTTGGGAAGCTGTTCATGGATGTCCCTTTCCCCATTCCCAACTTCAGAGCCTTGGAAGAGCAGTGGGTGAAACAAGAGGAAAGCAGGAAATGGCAAATGCTGTGATTTGCCCTGAATTTCCTGAAGGGTGGAAGAATCCCAACCCAAACGTCACCTCCTGATGGGATTTTTGGAAGGTCCAGGCTGAGACTCCGGTGCAGGAAGGAGAAGACAAGTTTGGGTTCCATACACCAGGGCTGGAATTTCAGCTGCCAAATTCCCTGTGCCACACGTTCCTCATGGATGGAGGTGCAGGCAACAGAAAGCACCCAACAACTTCCTCAATCCCAGTTTGGAAAACAAAATTCCAACCATGCCGAGGCGACTCCACCTAGGGAAGCACGTGCTGGTTTAAAGGATTTATGGGATTGGGCATTTTAGCTTCCATTAATTTTCCAACTGCTGGAAACAGACAAGGAAACCTTGGAATTCCAGAAAACCCGGCTTAGCCGGACCTGAGTTTACAGAGCTCCCAGGTTAATCAGGGGCCAGCCTGTCCCATCCAGCACTACGGAATCCATGGGATCTGGACACTCTGCTCCTTGCTTTAAAGCACCACCAGCTCCTGTTTCGTCCCCTCCATCCTGACAAATATTTGGGATTCTGGAGGCACTGGAGAAACCAGGAACGGGCTACTCCAGCCACCAGTCCATCCTCTCCCCCGCAGGGCATCCCTGTTTTACGGGAATTCTGCTGAACATTCATCCAGGCCAAGCAATCCCCTAAAAGATTTGGATCACCTCTGGAGTGGAAAGCCCCAGACATGGAAGATTCTGGATGCCTCTCATGCCCTGACCATGTCTGCATCCCGCTTTTTTTTACCTTTTAAACTTCCAGGATTAGCCACAACGACTTCCCACCGGACAAATTAAACCCTGCTAAAATTCCTCCTTTGTCCTGCTACTTTGAGCGATCCCCTTTTTATTTTTCCATCTCTCCCGTGATTTATTCCCGCCAATTAATCCCAACTAGGCAGAGAACAGAAAATTAGGAGGGATAAAAGGAAAACTGGGATTTGCTGCCGTTAAGAACAAGCCTAAGAGTGGGCTGGCAAAGCCCCTCCATATAAAGGGATTACTCCATCCCTGACCCTTTCCAGGGGAGCTCCAGGTATTATTTTCCATTGATTTACCTTAATGGAAGTAATGCCCCCCTCTCCGTAGGAAGCTGACTCCAGAGCTGTCTAGGCACTGGATCCAATTAAAGGAATAAATACATCTGGCTTCTAAACAGCTCCAAGCCTGGAAAAGCCAGGGGGAAAAGGGCTTTTTGCATCTCTCCCTCTTGGGCTGGGCCCTGAGGACAGCACGGAGGATGCCTGACATCCAACACCGCTCCTGGAAACCCCTGGCTGCAGGGAATGCCGGGAGCATCCCGGCTTTGATGGGAGCCGGCCCGGGGTTGCTTTAACAAGGCTCCGTCTCTCCAGGAGCCGGCGTTGACTCAGAAACCCCCCAGGAGCCTGGAGCCTGCAAATAGTCCAGGCTCAGCCAGGCTCAGCTTCCAGGGAAAGAGGCACAAGCATCCCACCGGTGCAGGGAATACCGGCTGGAATTCCCGTGGAGAGCAGGGAATAAAGGCCGGAAAGCAGAAGCAGCGTCCAAGCTCTGAATGTGACAAATCCTCAGAATTCCCAGGCGGGTCTTGCTCCCTGGGTTTGGCAGCAGAGCAAACAAGGTGGCTGCAGAGCACTTTGTTTGCCGCCTTATCCCCGGAAATGCTGCAGGTTTTCCTCCCGCGCGTGGGACAAGCAGAGATGACAACCCCAGGGGGCTGCTGGAGCAGAAGGAAGGTCTGAAAGGCTCCTTGGCTCCTTTTTGCTGCTGATTGGCCAAATCCCAACTGGGAGCTGGCACGTGTCAAGAATCCACATTATTTTCTGGGGAAAACCATGGAATCCCAGAATGGTTTGGGATGGAAGGGAGGTTAAAGATGATCCCGTTCCACCCCCTGCCATGGCAGAGGCACCTCCTGCTGTCCCAGGTGGCTCCAAGTCCCCTCCAGCCCATCTCTGGACACTTCCACTCCAGTCTGAGGGAAGGCTTAGTGGTCCAGTCCCTCAAACCAGGAGGAATTTCCAGCTGGAATTCCCATGGGGAATTTCTCTGAACAAAGAGCAAGGATTTTACAAACATCTTTTCCCTCTGGAGCAGAGTGTGAGGATCTCATCCAGGTTTCCCTAACATCAGGCATTCCCCCTAATTCCCTGTGGAGTTAGGTACTCGAGGGTGATAATGGGAGCCACTTCAATGCTCTAAAACCAACAATTTAGTGAAACCCTTTCCTCTGGTCTCCGATTTATCCCAGAGTCATTTATCCCATTGATCCCAGCTTCCAGCCCATCCTTTCCTTTCCTCCTGGCTGACACAAAGGACATTTCTGGTCTGGCTGCCCGCTGAGGCGGGAGGTGGGAGCGGAGCCGAGGCGCAGGACACGGTGCCCGGTACTCACCGACACGGGGGAGTGGACATGTCCCTGTCCCTACAGAGGACAACACAGCACCTCAGGCTGCAGGGCACAACACAGCAGAAAGGAGCCCAAAGGTCACCTGTAGGAGTCTAGAAATGCAGGGGCATTTCTCTGTCTATGTAATTCTTTGAAAAATACATCAATTATATATAATACTGATAAAAAGGCTTCCAAATATCCCTGAATGAGCCAAAGTTTGTAAGAGATTAAATAGAAAGTAGAGAAATGTTTTTTTTGACACAGAGGTGAAAGTGTAGGTTTTAAGAGGGTTCCACACGTGGAGTAAAGATGGAGGAAAAAGGGTGTAGTTTTTGGTCCTTCTTCCTTCTTCTCCATGCTTCTGCAGTTTATAAAAGCACAGAATATAATTGGTTTAGAGTTAGTCGCACTTTTGATTACGTGAGTAGATATAGAAAACTCATTTGTTGAGATATAATAACAATACACGTGTCAGTAGTTAATAGGATAAAAGTTAGTATAAAGGTGAAAAGACCGCGTGGTTCGGGGCCATTTTGTATCATTAGAACAAGATGAGCCAGGCTGTGGTGATTTAAGCTTGTGCAGTTAGTCTGGATGGACCTGCCAAGTTTTGTAAGGATCCTTCAATAAACACGAGAAATCAGAAGCTAATGAGTCCGGGAGTTTCCTTCGAATAATAAGGACTGAGATAAGTGGAACTCCCCACGAGGGAGTATCTACAGAGAATTCAGCCCATAGAAGGCTGGGGAACTAGAGAAAAGCTGTATCTACAGAGAATTCAGCCCAGAGAAGGCTGGGGAACTAGAGAGAAACTGTATCTACAGAGAATTCAGCCCAAAGAAGGCTGGGAGATTAGAGAAAAGTTGTATCCACAGAGAACTGAGCCCAAGGGAGGCAAAGAGAGAGAGGTAACAGTCACCAGAGGTGCCCACAACCCCCCGACGCTCCCAAGGATCGGGAAAGGAAAATGAGGGCTCCTGGGAGCTGCTTGGAGGAGGAGGAGGAGGATAAAGTGCCACAATGGTTTTGTTGTCATTCTGTCACGGAATCCTGGAAAGGGTTGGGTTGGGAGGGACCTTAAAGAGCATCCTGATCCAAACATCTCCCATTATCCCAGCTGGATCCAGCCCCAATGTCCAGCCTGGCCTTGGGCACTGCCAGGGATCCAGGGGCAGCCCCAGCAAATCTGGGAATTCCATCCCAAGCAGGAATTCCTTCCCAAGATCCCATCCATCCCTGCCCTCTGGCAGTGGGAAGCCATTCCCTGTGTCCTGTCCCTCCAGGCCTTGTCCCAGTCCCTCTCCAGCTCTCCTGCCCTGCACGTCACCATCCCACCTGCAGGATCATCAAACCCCGGGAGGGACAGCTGGGACGGGCTCCAGCAGGGCTTGCTCAGCTCTGGGGAGTTATTTAAGCACAGACTGGACTTGTGCAAAGCCAGGGGTGACTCTGGTGCTCCTGAGATGTTTTCCTGATGGTTATTTTCCACTTGGGTCCCTCCCAGCGCGGCCGAGGCTGTGGTTGGTGCAAAGTTCACGGCATTTCGCTTCCATGCACAGGGCCTTGGCTTATAAATATTCCAGAGGGATTTGACTTTTCAAATAAAAACACAGGCAATCGTTCTCTTTGGAAAGAAAATAAACACTTGCAAAGCTCTTTCTACCAGAGCAAGAGCTGCCGGGGCCGTTCGTTCGCGAGGGGGAAGAGACGCCAAGAGAAGGCAAAAAACCGTCACGGCTCCAGCTGAAATCTGTGCCTGCCATCTGGCAAAAATAAGCAGAAAAGGGGAAAAAAAAAAAATAGGGAAAAAAAACCCAAAAAACCCCACTGCAGAGGGTTCACACCAAAGCGCTCAGCGGCAGAGGTTTGGATTTGTTGGATCGCTGAAAGATTGCTTCCCCTTCCCAGGTCAGCCTCACCTCTTGACCTGCCCTGATTCCCTTCCAAAGGAGGTTATCGAGATACAAGACTAACAGAGGATTAAAGGAAACTGAAAATAAAAACAAAACACCCCCCCCCCTCCTTCCCCCAGCCCCGCTCCCCTCCCCCAAGAAAACATCCTTGCTTTGTTAACCTGACAGTTCAGGGGAGGTGTTGACACAACCCTCCATCTCTGAGGAGCTTAATGTCAACAAATCAGTGTGTTTGGAGTAGCCCTGTCAATGCCATTTACATTAACTTGTCCAACAAGAAATAAAAACAACAATCAGCCATCAAAGACAAAAGGCTTTTTCAGTCATTCTTTGCAAAGTCTTAGGCTGGAAATATTCATTTTTGGAGGTTGTGGCCCTTTGCTTGCTGAAAACCAGAAACCACCTTTTTTTTTTTTTCTTTTTTTTTTTTTTGTTCTTTTTTTTCTTTTTTCTTTTTAAGGCCTAAAATACTTCTTGTACTAAAATTTTTGTTTGTTTTCAGCCTTAAAAAAAAGAGTTTTTTCTTTTGAAGGAGACCCGAGCATCCCATATTAATGAGCTCCACGGCAGCAGCAGCAGGAACCGACTCTCCCTGGTTAACGCAGGAAGAGGGCGGCCTCGGGAGCCAAATGTTAATTATGCTTTGATTCCCATCAGCGTTTTATTTGCTCAGAGACATTTTTGGGCACTTAGTGGAGCGTTTTGGAATTGTGGCTCCAAACCACCATGACCGTTTCATGCAGCACTGGCATGCACCAAAACCCCGGGAAGTTCTCCGTGAACTTTTCCTGCCCCCCGGCACACGCTGTCCCCACCGCGCTGGCGTCCCCCAGAAAACTGCAACGCGCAAAGAAATTCCAGGAATTCCCAAAAACAAGTGGTTTCCATCATCTCCCACAACGGCAAAGGAAAAATTTGGGATTGCAAGGCCTAGAAAAAGCGGAGGCTCTTCAGGCCGCTGCTCCAGCCGGGATTTTGGGCTGGGTTGTTTTTGCCAGGTGGCCACAGAGGCCTCATCCCTGGAAAAATCCAAGGCCATGGCTCAGGACATCTTGATCCAGTTGAAGATGTCCCCCCAGAAAAGCACAACGTGCAAACAGATTCCAGGGATTCCCAAAACTGAGTGGTTTCTGTCATCTCCCACAATGGCAAAGGAAAAAATTCGGGATTGCAGCTCCTGCTTGAGCTCCAGAGAAAATGGAAACTCTTCAGGCCGCTGCACCAGCCAGGGTTTGGGCTGGGTTGTTTTTGCTGGGTGCCCAGAGAAACTGTGGAGGGAAAATCCCTGGAAAAACCCAAGGCTGTGGCTCTGGACAACCTGATCCAGTTGAAGATGTCCCTGCTCACTGCAGGGCCTTGGGACAGGTGGCCTTCAAGGGCCCCTTCCAGCCCAAACTGCTCAGTACAATTCCAGGATTCCCAAGAAATACAGGAAAAATTCAGCCCAAAGGGGGAAACATAAACCCAAATCCTGAAACATAAACCCGAAACATAAACCTGTCTCAGATTCCTTTCAGCTCCTTTCACCCCCTCTCCAATGCTGAGTCCCCAGGATCTCCCAAGGCCACTGGAGCCTCCCTGGGGCAGCTGGAGCCGTGACCCCAAGAGGTTTTCCTGCAGCTCCGTGGGGACAATGGGATTCCTCAGCCCCGTCACGGCGCATTTCTGCAGCCTCGGGACTTTGGGCTCAGCTCTTTTCCGTGATGGGGCTTTTTGGAGCTGGAATTTTAGCCCAGGAACTCCGACATGCCCGGGCTGAGGTTCCCTGATGGGCAGGCAGAGGTGTCATTCCAGCTGGGACAAAAGGGAGCAACAAACCTGCACCTCCTGGCACCAGGGGAACACTCTTCACTTGGCCAAAATCCCGTAAATTCAACAGGAATCAGCTCTGGAAGATGAGGGCATTTCCAAACCAGCAGGAGAGCAGGAATGGGTGGTGCTCCAAGGACACCTCATCATCCCAGCATGGGGGACAGTCCTGGAGCTACTGGAGCTGTGGAAATCCTGGATTTTATGGGAACCAGGCTGAAAACTCCTCTCAAACAGGGCAGCAGCTCCTCTCAGACCCCAAAACTCTCCTGCTTTATCTCCAGTCACACTGATGGATTGGGATGGGTTTGGACCAGCTCCACCTTGTCCCCAGAGCCCTGAATATCCTCCTAGAGCTGGAATTCCCCCTTTTTGGAAATGTTCCTTCGCCCCCTCTCGCTCTTTCCTTCCCCAGCTGACGCTCATCCCACATTTTTGGTGCTTTAACAAACACCTCCATCATTTCCTGCATGGCTTTGGACAACACCTTGATCTCCTGCGCTCCAGCAGCAAAGCCCTGGAATTTCAGTGTGCTCCTACATCAGCCACTGGAAAAACTTCCTGAACCATAGCAGGATGAAGAACCTGGACACCAAAGGATGTGGAGGCCTTTGGGATGCAGCCTGGTCCTTCCTGGCTTGCTCTCACCCACCCTTTGGGTGATCCATCAGCAGCATAAGAAAAAAAAAACTCCCACCAATGTTAAAAAATCCCAAAGCTGCAGCTCCCACAAGGCCTCGAACCAGACCTGCAGCTGCCCAAACCAGGCTGAGGTGCCTCCAAACCCTGCCCAGGCTTTGGGGAGCTCAGGGGCTGCCCAGCAAAGCCCAGCTTCTCCTCAGCTGGGGCTTTTCTAACCCAGCTCGGGAAGACAAAAGGCTGCCTCGATCTGTCCTGGTGCTTTTCAAACCAACTCGAGTCCTCCCAGCCTCCAAACCAAGCCTGCCTGGCTCCAAAAGGAAACATTAATATTTAAGGAAGATAAATCACTCCTGGCCCACCTCATAAATCACTGTGGGCATCTCCCCCCAGCTCATCTCTGCTGCTTCATGCTCCGGTGCCGAGACCAATCTCCCTGTCAGATTCCATTACTGGCTCCCGAGTATTCCCAGCGCGATGGGTGGAAGGCTCCAGGTGCTAAACCAACCCACAGCTCCTTTCTCAAGGAGAAATCCAGCCATTTCCAGCCTCTCCTGGCTCTGGAAGGCACCTGCCACAGGACACCTGGATGTTTGGGACAAACCTGGCCAGGATCCGAGTCCTGCCCAGGAGGCAACACCTGATTTATCCGTGGATTTGCCGGTTTGTCCCGCTGATAACAAAGCTGGGAAAGCCACTTCTCCTCACCACAGGAAATCCTTTTGGGGGCTTCTCCCCCACAGGAAACCAGCCTGAGCTCCCCCTGCTCCCAGACCTTCCTGCTGGGATGGGGATGCCCAAGGACACCAGGCTGCAGTTTGGGGGTGCAGCACCTCCCAAATCAGCTCCTTCCAGAGGAGAATCCCAGGGCAAGGGCAGAGTGAAGGAAGCTGCCACTGGGGAATATTAAATCTTCCCTTCCTGTTTATTCCCAGCTCGTGAAAGCAGCAAACAAATCCCAGTTTTGTAAAGAAAGGAAGATCTGAGATTGCTTTTAGAACAACCACAGAGTTCAGGGGATTTGCTGTTTCAAAATAACCTGCTGATCCCAGCTCCTCCCGAGAGCGTATCCACACAAGCTCAGAACAAATCCCATTTAGAGGAGGAAAAAAAGCTGCTGGAGCAAAAAGGAACCTCCCTGGTGATTGGATTTTTCCTACCAATGAGACACCACTCAGCTGACTGCAAAAAGCAACATAAAGCACATTTCTGATGGCAACAGCAGCATAAACACGGGGACTTGAGACAGCAGAGGGAAGAAAGAAACATATGGTGCCTTCCAAGGGAGCAACATTGGGATGGGAGGCATCAGGGACCTGACAAACACTTGGAAATGCAGCTGTAGTTTGAGTAACACACCCATAGGCTGGATTTTTCTGGGAAAAAAAAAAAATCCTGGATGGCCATGAACTGGAGGTTAAAATGCAGGTGGGGAATAAATTACGATCCTGCTGGCAGGTGGTGGGCTGGGATGGAGATACCACCCCACAAAATCCGACTTGCAAATCATTGGGAGAGTCCTACTGGAGCCCAGCTTGTGGTGGCAGGTGAAACACCTGTGGAATTGTTCCTCCATCCTCCCCAGCTCCCCAGCACGCCCCAGCGAGTCCCCAGAGCAGCCCGGGGCGGGAGGGAGGGAAGGGCTCACCGGGAGGTGGGTGAACACGGCGAAGGTGCTGCGCAGGAAGCCGATGAGATCCACCAGGTAGTCGCTGGCCCGGCTGCCCGGCTCCAGGGCCATCCAGTCGTAGTCTGCCAGCTGCAGGAACTGGTCGATCTTCTGGTTGAGGTTGGTGTAGATCTCCTCCTCGGCGGTGTGCCGGGCGTCCTGGGAATGAGACACGGTGTGGGATGGGGGCTCCTCACAAGCAAAATCCCACATGGGATGGGAGCTCCACACCTCTGAGATCCCACACAGGAAGGGAGCTCCACCCTACTGAAATCCCCCATGGGATGGGAGCTCCTCATCACTGAAATCCCACATGGGATGGGAGCTCCACACCACTGAGACCCTGCATAAGATGGGAGCTCCTCACCTCTGAGGTCCCATGTGGGATGGGGGCTCCTCACAAGCAAAATCCCACATGGGATGGGAGCTCCACACCATTGAGACCCCACATGGGATGGGGGCTCCTCATCACTGAAATCCCACACAGGAAGGGAGCTCCACCCTACTGAAATCCCCCATGGGATGGGGGCTCCACACAAGCAAAATCCCACATGGGATGGGAGATCCACACCACTGAGACTCGACATGGGATGGGAGCTCCACCCTACTGAAATCCCTCATGGGATGGGGGCTCCACACCATTGAGACCTCACATGGGATGGGAGCTCCACACCACTGAGACCCCACATGGGATGGGAGCTCCACCTTACTGAAATCCCACATGGGATGGGGGCTCCACACTTCTGAGATCCCACATGGGATGGGAGCTCCATCCTACTGAAATCCCACATGGGATGGGGGCTCCTCACTGCTGATGTCACACATGGGATGGGGGCTCCTCACCACCCTCCAATGGGGCAGGAGCTTCACCCAACCTTTAGGCCGGGAGGTGACACAACCCCACAGCTCAAGGAGGCAACCACGAGGCTGCTGCAGGCTGTGGCTGGTGGGACAGGAGCAGCAGGTGGTGGTGGGCAGGATGGAGCTGGATCCTGCCCCTGCTGTGACCTGAGGGCAGTTCCAGAGGGGCTGGAGCAGAGGTTGGCTGCAGTGGTGGGAACCTGGCGCTGGTGACACCGAGGTCGTGGTTCAGGCCCTGGGTGGGCCATGCAGGAGCTGATGATCCTTGTGGGATGTGCTCCGAACATCCCGTGATCCCGAGACGGGAGAGGAACATTCCCTATGGAAACCCCACCAAACGCAGGGCAGGGCTGGGGTTCAGGAGCCTCCCTGCCAGAGGAAGGGCAAACAGGTGGAAAATTCCAGGAGGGACTTCCCTGGGAACACCAGCCTGGGTTACCCCCAGGCAGAGCCTCACCAAACTGATTCCTGCTGTTCCCACCTCTGGATCTCCACAGGACACAACTCAGACACCCCACTCAACCCAGCCAGATCCCACATAAAGCATCGGGATAAACGCTCCTGGAGCGGGATTTAAAGGCTGGAAAATCTGGGAGTTTCTGTCAGCCCCGATTTTTAGGGGATAATGCAAAAAAAGGAGTGGAAAGATGGAGAAATACAAATTCTGGGTGGAAGAGGAGCCTGGTGTCCATGACAGCACTCCAACAGCACAGCGAGGATTTATTTAAATCAGAAATAAATTACCAGGCTTTAGTTTAAAATCTCCTTAATCCTTCAGCTAATTAGGGCTGTAAGTTAAGGAGAAAACCTCCCACGATCTCGACAGGAGCAACGCTCCGGAGGACAAACCCAAAGCCGTGGCGCAACCTTCCCAAAATAGGCCCGGATTATCCTTGGGCTCAGCCCAGCAGGTCCCTCCCGGGCGGGGAGCCCCCGCCCCGCTCACCTTGAAGGTGGTGGTCCCGTAGAGCTTGGTGGTGTGGACGGTTTCGGGGAGGACGTTGGTGATGTTGGTGATGAACTCCTCCAGGAACTTGCAGGATTTCTCCAGGTGGGTGGTGTTGATGATGATCTGGACGAGCTGGGAAGGCAAGGAAGGGTTTCAGCCCCGCTGCCAGGTGAAGGGGTGCCAATTCCATGGGATCCTGGCGTGAAAAGCTGACGCTGTGCAAACACCCCGAGCTTTGATACAGGCTCCAGTCTCTCCCCCTTTAACAACACCTAAATCCAAGATAATTTTCGGGGGGAGGCATTTCCCATGACAGCCACTAATACCACGGGAGGCGATTCTATTTTTTTGGAAGGACTTTCCTACATTGAGCTGTCACTCAGGGCTCCCCAAAAAACTGCCAGGACACATCAGGAGGCTCCTGGCTGCCGCTGAACCCGAAAAAGAACCCAAACTTGAGTGACACCGAGCAGCATCACACGGGCCCTGAACAAAGGAACCACGAGGTTTGGCTCTGGCAGGTGTGGGGTGGGCAGATCTCTGCCAGCCCCCGGGGCAGCAGAACGCCCTGGGTTGGTGTCATTTCACTGCTGGAGCGTGGCGGGGCTGTCTGGAGCCACCTCCCGTGCAGGAAGGGTTTGGAAATGCTCCCAAATCTGAGGGAGATTGGATTCATCAGCGATTTCCAAGGGGCAGGTGCGGAAATTGCGAAGTGACACCAAGAAGGTCCCAGCACTGGCGCTGGTGATGTCAGAAAGGTGGTGGTGACACTTTGGGAGGCTCAGCCTGGACACTGGGAAGGAAAAGAGACACTGGAAAAGGTGCAGAACTGGAACAGGGTGTCCAGAGGAGCTGTGGGATGTCTGAGAGAAAGGAAAAAGTTGGGAAGGGAAAGCCACGGTTGACATGATCCAAGGCAGCAATAATTAATTAAGCAATTAATAATTCCTTGGTCAATACCAGCACACAGAGGTCACACCTGCCCTGGGGACCTGCAGATTTACATGGATTAAAATCATCAGAAACCTGATTTTGTAGAGAGAAAAGGATGGAGCACCGAGAAAATCTCACATTAGGGTTTATGCCACAGCAACGTGCTGAACCCACTCAAACATCACCTGGAAATGAGGATTGCTGCCCCATTCCCTCACATTTCCACCTTGGATCTTCCCTGGCCCTCCCTGAAGTCCTCTGACTTTCATTCAGACTCCAAAAAATGAAGAGAGCAAAATTCACAACCAAAAGCAAAGAAACCTCTTCACTTGGCCACAATCCAAAGTTCCCTGCTCTGTCCAAAAACCCTGAACAGTTCCATTGTTTTCATATTTCATATCCCAATATTTCATGGAATGCTCCAAACCAGCACCTCTAAAGGTGCTTGAAGGAGCTCCAAGGGACCTCCTGTCACCCTGCCCTGGAATCCCACAATTCAGGAATGGTTTGGCTTGGAAGGGACCTCAAAGATGATCTAATTCCATCTCCAACACTTCCCACGATCCCAGGTGGATCCAATCCCAGTGTCCAACCTGGCCTTGGGCATTCCCAGGGATCCAGGGGCAGCCAGAGGAAATCTGGGAATGGCAGCCCAGGCAGGAATTCCTTGCCAAGATCCCAGCCCAATCTCCCCTTTCCCTTGGGAAGCCATTCCCTGGCTCCTGTCCCTCCATTCCCAAGGGAATCCACATCCCACCTCTGTCAGTCCAACGTTTTTCCTCTTGATCACGTTCTGTAAACAGTTGCTCAGGGTCCGGGTCAGCAGCAGGTTTGTGGATTTTCTGATCATGTCATCCACCTCGGTGGAGCTGTGAAATGAAAGGGAAAAGAGGAATTTCCAAGATGCTCCATGGAAAGAAAATCAGGGATTCTCCTCATCCTCCTTCCCGACTCTCCCCTGCCTCATCCCTGAGCAGCTGTGCAGTGCTCACGTGTTTTAAATACATCAAAATAAGCCAGTTTTGGCCATTTTTATCCATGTTTCAGGAGGAAAGTTGGATTAACACCGGCAAATCCCACATTCCTCAGCCTCCTGTCCTGGAGGGGCTGGTGCAGCCCAAGGAAGAGCCACCCATGGCAGCCCCACCCCAGTGCTGGGGATTTGAATCCAGGGGAAAAGGTCTGCAGCAGTGAAACCCCAAATCAAATCCCCCAAAATTCCCCTCTCAGCCCTTTCCGGGCTTTTAGACAAAATTACAGAAACGTGGAATGGTTTGGGTTGGAAGGGATCTTAAAAGAAAAGTGGGAAAATTGCAGGAGTGAAATGAGGGCACTGGGAATGGGTTTAAGAAGGAGACACTTCCAAAGATCCCTGGATTTCCACACAGGGGCTCCTTGGCACAGTGCAGCTCCCAGAATCCCAGAATCCCAAAATGGTTTGGGTGGGAAGAGAACTCAAATCCCATCCCACCCCATCCCAAGAGCAGGGACAGCTCCCAGTGTTCCAGATCCCAATCCCAATGTCCAGCCTGGCCTTGGGCATTCCCAGGGATCCAGGGATCAGCCCCAGCAAATCTGGGAATTGCAGAATCCCAGGCAGGAATTCCTTGCCAAGATCCCAGCCCAATCTCCCCTTTCCCTTGGGAAGCCATTCCCTGGCTCCTGTCCCTGCAGCCCTTGGCCCCAGTCCCTCTCCAGCTCTCCTGGAGCCCCTGCAGGGACTCTCAGCATTCCCAGGATTTTGCCCTTCTCCAGGGGAACATTCCCAGCTCTCCCAGCCTGGCTCCAGTATTGGAACACCAGTCAGGAAACTCCTGCACCCCATTCCTGCCCTTTCCCAGGTGTCTGGAACAGCAGCACTGCTGGAATTTGGGGGTTTGGCCCCTCCAAGGTGCTCACGGTGCCACTGCTCCTTTCTCCAGGAGGTTTTTCCAACCCACCATGCCAGGGGCTCTGGATTATCCCTGGCAGCACCAGGAATTGTCCCCCGCAGTCAGGGGCAGGAGAGGGAATTCCCAGCGGGAAGGCCGGGAAGTGTCCCGGTAAATGGAGCCCCTGACCTTTGGCTCCGTCTCCTGCTCCACCTGGCAGAGGAGCCACGTCACAAAGCTGGGATTGACGTGGGAAACAGAATCCAACCTTGAAGTTATCCCGGGAGAAAGGTGGGGGATGCTGGGATGCTGCAAGTGGGGGGAGGGAATGGGTGAGGTGGGATCTTGGGAAGGAATTCCTGGTTGGGAGGGCGGGGAGGCCCTGGAATGGAATTCCCAGATTTGCTGGGGCTGCCCCTGGATCCCTGGGAATGCCCAAGGCCAGGTTGGACATTGGGATTGGAGCAGCCTGGGACAGTGGGAGCTGTCCCTGAACTTTGTATCCCAAGTTTTTGCAGGAGTGGGGCTTCGTTTGCAGAAAATCCCCAATCCCAACCCAAATCTTGGTGGATTAGAGCTGATCCATCTCATCCTTCACTGTTTCCCAAAGATATTCCCTTTTGTCCAATGGGAAATCCCACTGGGAAAAGCCAGGGGATACTTTCAGAGGCAACCAGATGAACCCAGCTTGTAAAAGGGCAAAAGTGCTGAGGAGATAAAGGGAGATAAAGGGAATTTTCCTGCTCTAATCCAATTAATAGAGCCAATAATAAAAACTCCAAGCCCTACAAACCCACTCAGAGCTTCCCTCAAGTGAAGCAAATCCCACATAAAGGAGAATCCTCCCATCCAACAAATACAAGGAGCTGCTTTAACAAAATAATTAGGGGGGAAAAAAGAAAAATTAAATAAAAAAAAAGCAGGAGGCGCGCTTTGGGCCGTGGGCTGTGCTGTGCAGGAAAAGGCTGGAAGGGAACTGTCTGGGATAATGACAGCTCCTGTCCCGGATCCCGTGGCAGCTGCAGTGACCTCCAGGCCCCTGTGACTGACAGGCTGACCCCCAGCACTCCGGGGTGCTCCGTAAATGACAGGGCCAGGGAAAAAAAGAAAGGGAAGAGAAAAGGGAACTGGCTGGCGGCTTTGTAGCCAAGCTTCCTAATAAAACCTAATTCAAGCTGTCAGGGTGAAATGAAGAAAGTGTCAACAGGGGTTTGCAGAGAAATATTCCAAATGTTTGGCTCGGAGAGCCGGAGCGGGGATCCCCTCCCCCCGCTGCTCCGAAAGGGCTGGAGAATCCAATGTGGAAAGGAATTTTAATGAGGGGTGTGGAGGGAGCCCCGGGAGGGACCCACGGGGACACTTCTGCTCCCTGTCCTGCCAAAGCCAATCATCCCGGGATGGGGAAGCTCCGGAGGGAGCGCTGTGGGAGCTGCATCCACCGGGAATGGGCTCTGGAAAGGGAGAGGTGGCCATGGGAGCCACCAGAGAGGAGCTGAGGAGAAACTCCTGAGCTCCCAAACCAAGCAGGGACCTGCAGGGAAAAGGTTTCTCCAAATTGGCATTCCTGGCTCCAAGGACAGCAGGGAAATCCTGGAGAGCCTGGGGCAGGCACCGGAAAGGCTGCTGAGCCCCCGGAGCTGTCCCAACAGGGCAGGCATGGAATGGGTTGGGCGGGAAGGGACATTAAATCCCATCCCTGTCCTCATCCCCATCCCATTCCATGGGCAGGGACAGCTCCCAATAGCCCAGGTGGATCCAATCCCAATGTCCAACCTGGCCTTGGGCATTCCCAGGGATCCAGGGATCCACAGCAAATCTGGGAATTGCAGAATCCCAGGCAGGAATTCCTTGCCAAGATCCCAGCCCAATCTCCCCTTTCCCTTGGGAAGCCATTCCCTGGCTCCTGTCCCTGCAGCCCTTGGCCCCAGTCCCTCTCCAGCTCTCCTGGAGCCCCTGCAGGGACTCTCAGCATTCCCTGGGTTTTGCCCTTCTCCAGGGGAACATTCCCAGCTCTCCCAGCCTGGCTCCAGAGCAGAGGGGCTCCAGCCCTGGAGCAGCTCCGGGGCCTCCTCTGGATTTACTCCAGCAGCTCCAGGGTCAGGTCAGGGCCGGGATACGAAGCTCCCAAGGAGCTGGAACTTCCCAATCCCCAATCCAGCCTCCTGTTTTCCCAGGGAAGGGAAGGAGGATGAATCCTCCCAGGCAGACTCCTGTTCCTCACTCCTCAGCCTCTCCCGAGCTGCTCATGCTGCTGCTGCAAAAGCAAAGCCTCAGCTCCAGCTCCTGGCAGAGCCTGCTGCTCTTCAGTCTCACACACGTACACATGGGTGAAACGAGCCTCAAAGCACCTCGGGATGGAGCAGGGAGAGTAAACACATGGAATATTTTGCAGGCTTTAAAAAAAAAATAAAAAAAAAATCACATTATTTGTATATAAACTCCCCGAAGGAACAAGAAAAACAAAAGCATGAAAGGAGCAGCTGAAACTCGTTCCTGACCAAAAATCCAACCCTCAGAGTCCTCCTGACAAGGCTTTCATGGAACCACGGGATTCCCACTCTTTGGGGAGCAGGGAGGGGAGGCCAGGGGGGGTCAGAGATGTTCCAGCAGGCCCTGGTGACAAGTGGCCATCACAGCCTTTCTCCAGACACCCAGGTTCATCTATTTATTAAAATAACCCTGCAGAAACACCTGGGAGGAAGCAGCCCCTCCCTCCTCACACAACTGGGATTGTCCTGGGAGCCCAGAATTCCCTGGAAGTGTCCAAGGCCGGGCTGGAGGAAGCTTGGAGCATGGTGGGAGGTGTCCCTGTGATGGGCTGGCACCAGGTGATCCCCAAAGCTCCTTCCAACCCAAACCATCCTGGGATTGCCCCCTCCAGGAGAGGCCCCACTGCTCCAGGGCCACTTCCAAAGGGACAGAATCCATGTCTGGAGCCAGCTGAGCTCTCCCAGTGCCAGCCTTTCCCACCTGAGGTGCAGGTCCTCGGAGAACTTGAGGCAGGCGTAGATGAACTCCTTGATCTGGCTGTAGACCTTGGGCACGAACTCCGAGAAGGGGAACTTCTTTGGGAAGGGTTGCTGGAAAACACAGGAGGGAATTCCAGAGGGAGAGCAGGGACAGGAGCGAGATCCAGGCAGGCAAAGGAATTCTGGAGTTTTTCCTGGATTTTATGAACACTCCGGCCAAGGGGAGCAGATAATCACAAATGGCACCTGGAGCCAGGTGGGGTTTGGGGCCATCCCCTCATTCCCTCTCCCAGCTCCCTTCCTCTCCCTCCTTGGGAACACCTGGAATTCCTCCCACACCGTGCAGGAGGCGTTTTCCCGGTCACCTCCCCCCAGCGCTGCCCAACGACCCCAAAACCAGGAGGAAACGGATTTTCCAGCACCAGATTTTCCCAGTTTTTACCCCCAGCACTCAAAGCTGAAGCCCAGGACTGAATTTTGGGGCAGGACACAGAAATCAGAGCCCTTGACTGGGATCACCAGGGTTGGATTTGCTGCCTGCAGGATTTAGGATCCAGGGAACACCAGGACACACCTGGGTTTTCCAAGCTCGTGCAAAGGCCAAGATCCACCAATTTTTTGGGCTCTTTTTCTCTAAATATGAGACTGAAACAAATAAAGGCCAATCCCAGGGTCCATAATACAGGAATAAAATGCCAGTGGAAGTGGATATTTCTACCTGTGAACACCCTGAGAGGAACACAAATCACACTTCCCTCATCCACACCAGGAGAAATGTATCCCATGGGAGGAATATTTGTTCTTTCACGTTGTTTTCCTTTCTCTTTTATCGTTTATTTGGGCTGGGGGGATGATTTGGGGTTTGTTTTTTTGATCCTTTCAATGCCCAGCAGCCAGGCCAGGCCTTTCTCCCCGTTCCAAAATTCACCTTTTCAAGTTCAGCGTCCTGGAATGGGAACTGTCCAACGATTTTCTTATAAACTTCTTCATTTGACACCGGGATGGGGCTGTAGTTGTCTGAGTCAAGGATGTTTCTGGGGAAAGAAGAGTTGGGGAGACGACTGTGAGGGGAAATTTTTCCTGCTGGGTCAGGACATTCCCCCGGAGGATGGTGCCAGGCCAAGGGGTGATCCCAAATTCCTGCAGCAGCAGCCAGGGGTACCCCAAAGTGGCCACAGCTCGGTGATGGAGCAAGGACACAGAATCATGGAATGGGTTGGGTGGGAAGGGATCCTAAATCCCATCCAGTGCCACAGGGGCACCTCCCACTGTCCCAGCTGGATCCCATCCCAATGTCCAGCCTGGCCTTGGGCATTCCCAGGGATCCAGGGGCAGCCGGAGGAAATCTGGGAATTGCAGAATCCCAGGCAGGAATTCCTTGCCAAGATCCCAGCCCAATCTCCCCTTTCCCTTGGGAAGCCATTCCCTGGCTCCTGTCCCTGCAGCCCTTGGCCCCAGTCCCTCTCCAGCTCTCCTGGAGCCCCTGCAGGGACTCTCAGCATTCCCTGCATTTCTCCCTTCTCCAGGGGAACATTCCCAGCTCTCCCAGCCTGGCTCCAGAGCAGAGGGGCTCCAGAATCCTGGAGCAGCTCTGGGGCCTCCTCTGGATTTATTCCAGCAGCTCCACCCCAGGGGTGGCACTGGATGGGCTTTAAGGTCCCTTCCCACCCAACCCATTCCCTGATTCCATAATTAATCCCTAAAAAACTTCCACACAGGGGCCAAAACTCCTCAGTGAGAGCTCTGAGGTGTTTCTTCCGGAGCCTCTCACCTGAACACTCCTGCCCATTTCTTCAGCAGGGTCTCGCTGTACTGGTCCTGGATCTCCAGCAGCATGTCGAAGAGCTGGTTCACGGGGAAGCCGTAGCCCTGCGTGGTGGGAGGGAAGGGAATGAAGCCTCCAGTGGGCAGCTGGGAATTGTCTGTCCTGAACAGGGGAAAATCCTCCCCCAGCACTGCCCCTGGTGCTGCTGGAGGGGTTCAGGGGGCGACTGAGCCGGGGAGAAGCCCCCAGAGCCACCCGAGGTCTGCGTGAGGTGGCCAAGGCCTGCTCCTTGCACAGAGCTGGGCTGTCCCTCAGGTGATCCTCACCCAGAAATGTCAAAAATCAGAGCTTGGCCAGCCTGGATCAGCAGAGCCATCAGGATTTATTTATCAGGGTGTCCCTCAGGTTATCATCACCCAGAAATGTCAAAATCAGAGCTTGGCCAGCCTGGATCAGCAGAGCCATCAGGATTTATTTATCAGGGTGTCCCTCAGGTGATCCCAGCCCAGAAATGCCAAAACTGGAGCTTGGCCAGCCTGGATCAGGAGAGACATCAGGATTTATTTATCAGGGTGTCCCTCAGGTGATTCCAGCCCAGAAATGCCAAAACTGGAGCTTGGCCAGCCTGGATCAGGAGAGCCATCAGGATTTATTTATCAGGGTGTCCCTCAGGTGGTCATCACCCAGAAATGCCAAAATCAGAGCTTGGCCAGTCTGGATCAGGAGAGCCAAGCAGGGTGTCCCTCAGGTGATCCTCACCCAGAAATACCAAAACCAGAGCTTGGCCACCCTGGCTCAACAGAGCCATCAGGCTGTCCCTCAGGTGATGCCAGCCCAGAAATACCAAAATCAGAGCTTGGCCAGCCTGGATCACCAGAGCCATCAGGATTTATTTATCAGGGTGTCCCTCAGGTTATCATCACCCAGAAATGTCAAAATCAGAGCTTGGCCAGCCTGGACCAGCAGAGCCATCAGGATTTATTTATCAGGGTGTCCCTCAGGTGATCCTCACCCAGAAATACCAAAATCAGAGCTTGGCCAGCCTGGACCAGCAGAGCCATCAGGATTTATTTATCAGGGTGTCCCTCAGGTGATCCTCACCCAGAAATACCAAAATCAGAGCTTGGCCAGCCTGGATCAGCAGAGCCATCAAGATTTATTTATCAGGCTGTCCCTCAGGTGATTCCAGCCCAGAAATGCCAAAACTGGAGCTTGGCCAGCCTGGATCAGGAGAGCCATCAGGATTTATTTATCAGGGTGTCCCTCAGGTGGTCATCACCCAGAAATACCAAAATCAGAGCTTGGCCAGCCCAGCTCAGCAGAGCCAAGCAGGCTGTCCCTCAGGTGATCCTCATCCAGAAATGCCAAAATTTGAGCTTGGCCCGCCTGGATCAGGAGAGCCAAGCAGGCTGTCCCTCAGGTGATTCCAGCCCAGAAATACCAAAATCAGAGCTTGGCCAGCCTGGATCAGGAGAGCCAAGCAGGCTGTTCCTCAGGTGATTCCAGCCCAGAAATGCTGAAATCAGAGCTTGGCCAGCCTGGCTCAGCCCCGCCGGAGCGGTGCCGGACGAGGAGAGGCCCGAGCCCCGCGTACCTGGAGCGTGTCAGCGAAGAGCACGATGAGGTTCTTCAGGTCCAACACCAGGCTGGGGTCGGAGCAGTAGGACTGGAGAGGAGGGCAGAGAGGAAGAGCTGTGACCATGTGGCCTGGCACAGAGCCTGGCGCAGAACCAGCAGCTTCACCCCGTGAGGGTTGTGAGGGCTGGCTGCTCAGGGTGCAGCGGCTCCCTGGGCTGGGGAAGGCTTTGGGCTGGCTGCTCAGGGTGCCGTGATTCCCCGGGCTGGGGAAGGTTTTGGGCTGGCTGCTCAGGGTGCCGTGGGTCCCCAGGCTGGGGAAGGCTTTGGGCTGGCTGCTCAGGGTGCCACAGCTCCCCAGGCTGGGGAAGGCTTTGGGCTGGGCTGCTCAGGGTGCCGTGTTTCCCCGGGCTGGGGAAGGCTTTGGGCTGGCTGCTCAGGGTGCCGTGTTTCCCCAGGCTGGGGAAGGCTTTGGGCTGGGCTGCTCAGGGTGCCGTGGCTCCCCGGGCTGGAGGAGGCTTTGGGCTGGGCTGCTCAGGGTGCAGCGGCTCCCCGGGCTGGGGAAGGCTTTGGGCTGGCTGCTCAGGGTGCTGTGTTTCCCTGGGCTGGGGAAGGTTTTGGGCTGGGCTGCTCAGGGTGCCACAGCTCCCCAGGCTGGGGAAGGTTTTGGGCTGGCTGCTCAGGGTGCCGTGGCTCCCTGGGCTGGGGAAGGTTTTGGGCTGGCTGCTCAGGGTGCCATGATTCCCCGGGCTGGAGGAGGCTTTGGGCTGGCTGCTCAGGGTGCCGTGTTTCCCTGGGCTGGGGTTCCCCGGGCTGGCTGCTCAGGGTGCCACAGCTCCCCGGGCTGGGGAAGGTTTTGGCCTGGCTGCTCAGGGTGCCGTGTTTCCCTGGGCTGGGGAAGGTTTTGGGCTGGGCTGCTCAGGGTGCCTCAGTTCCCCGGGCTGGGGAAGGTTTTGGGCTGGCTGCTCAGGGTGCCGTGGGTCCCCAGGCTGGAGGAGGCTTTGGGCTGGCTGCTCAGGGTGCCGTGTTTCCCCAGGCTGGGGAAGGTTTTGGGCTGGGCTGCTCAGGGTGCAGCGGCTCCCTGGGCTGGGGTTCCCCGGGCTGGCTGCTCAGGGTGTGACGGCTCCCCAGGCTGGGGAAGGTTTTGGGCTGGGCTGCTCAGGGTGCCACAGCTCCCCAGGCTGGGGAAGGTTTTGGGCTGGGCTGCTCAGGGTGCCACAGCTCCCCAGGCTGGGGAAGGTTTTGGGCTGCCCCAGAGATACCCGAGGTGTGCCTGAGACCCCACAGGAGCCGGATCCCGCAGCGCCGGGACGGGGACAGCGCCTCTCATCCAATATTTACCGTGTTGTGTCTGATGGTAATGAAGCATCTCAGCCAGGCATCCACAGCCCGGGCCGAGGGCAAACACGCTGGATTCCAGCTCTAGAGCAGGGATTTATCCCGCTCCAAACCCCCCAGACACAACCCCGTGTCCCAGAGCCGCCCCAGTCCCCCCACGGGCTTCCCAGGAGCAGCCAAAAAAACCCTCCCCATGCTGAAAAATGTGAAGTTTGAGACAGAGCCTGCCCAAATATAGAATCAGAGATCCCAGGCTGGAACGAGAGCGGGATTTAAAGCTCGCTGGAAACTCCAGGAGGAACGACCCCATTAATCAGGGGGAAGGACTGGGAGACACACGTTTTCCATCTCCCTGTCCAAAAAGGAGAGTCGGGAAGAAAGATAATGCCCTGAAGCACCGCGAGTGATTAAAGATGTCCCCGTCTGCGGCGAGGAGGAAAATCCAGGGATAAATTTGTCTGCCTCAGAAGAATGGAAATGGCCCTGGCAAGGTGAGAGCTTCCCTCAGATCCCAGTTTGGGATGCACTGGTTTAACTGGGAGCGCTCGGAGCGAGTTGGGAAATCACGGAATGTTGGGTGAGTGCTGCAGGAGCCTCCCCCGGCAGCCGCTGAGCGCGTTCCTTCTGGCACCGCTTGAAACAACCCGGGTGGCAACAAAGCTGGGAACACCGAAAAACCCCGTGCCTGGCTCAGCCTCCTGCTCCCAGCCCCGAGAAAATCCCACCCGAAACGAAAACAAACACAGGTTTGCAGCCCCGTGGGGGTTGGTGTTTATCCCCTCTGCCTGCACAGCAGCTCACGGGAAGGAGGCAAATTTCCAGTCACCCAAATTTCAAATTTCCAGATGGGGAACACCAGGAATCTCCTGAGGTCCCTCATCCCATGGAGATCCAGGTGCAGGGAATGGTGTAGGGTGGAAAGGACCTTCAAACCCAGCCGGTTCCACCTCCTCCCACTGCACCAGGATCCTCCCAGCCCGGTGCTCGTGTCCATCTCTCCCCACATTTTCACCCAAGGTGCTCCTGGGGTTCTCTCTCCCTGGATTTGGTTTTCCAGCCCATTTTCCAGCCCGTTTTCCAGCCATGAAATGTAAGGGACTGAGATGATCTTTAAGCTTCCAACCCAAACCACTCTGGGATTCTCTGATCCTGTATCGGACAAGGCCATGTCTCAATGTGCCAAAAAAGATCCTTTTCCCCCCATTTTTTGGGACAAATCAACTTTCCAGTCACTTGGATGGGGAGGGGGAACACTGGGAATCTCCTGGGTCCCTCATCCCACAGAGATCCAGGTGCAGGGAATGGTGTGGGGTGGAAAGGACCTTCAAACCCAGCCAGTTCCACCTCCTCCCCCTGCACCAGGATCCTCCCAGCCCGGTGCTCGTGCCCATTTCTTCCCACATTTTCACCCAAGGTGCTCCTGGGGTTCTCTCTCCCTGGATTTGGTTTTCCAGCCCATTTTCCAGCCATGAAATTTAAGGGACCGAGATGATCTTTAAGCTTCTCTCCAACCCAAACCACTCTGGGATTCTCTGATCCTGTATCGAACAAGGCCATGTCTCAATGTGCCAAAAAAGATCCTTTTCCCCCCATTTTTTGGGACAAATCCACTCCCTCTGCTGGTGCTCCTCAAAAATTATGAATGAAATAATGATGAAAATATAAAAGCACTGTTTTACCCTTCCAAATATCGAGTTTGGAAGGGAAATTCCGCCAACCAAGAGGCCAAAAAAGCCGGAGAAAGTGAATTTTCCGCGTGTCCGCGTCGCTCCTTTAAACACTCATCGGAAAAGAGGGAAAACAAAGAATCCCAAAGGAAAAAAAAAAAAAAAAAAAAAAAAAGGGCAGAACTGCAGCACGTCAAGGACAGTCAAGCAACAGCTGAGCTCTGCCGGGCTTTTACTCACGGAGTGAGTCCTCAGGGCCGCGATGGTTTTGGACAGGGCCATCTCCCACAGCTCATCAATGTAGGCGCGGTTCACCAGGCCCTGGGTCGTGTGCAGGATGTGATCCTCCACCACAAAAAACCTGAAACGCCACAAAATACCCCCAAAAACTCAGCTCCGGCACAGGAAAAGCCGGAGCCCCCGGGGCCAGCTGGGATTTGAGGGATCTGTCAAATCCAGGCGGCTCCAAAGGTTTTGTTCCCTGGTTTTTGATGGCGTTGGGTTGGAGGAGTGGAAACCCTGCAAATTCTGTGTGTGCACAAGGGCAGAATTCCCTCTCCATGAGTTCTCTACCTCGTTATTCCCACAAGAACCAGGGGTTAAACTCTGCTCCAGCCAGGAGCTGTCCCATCATAAGTGGGGGAAATGCTCTGGCTGCAGGGAAAAATGATTTATCCATAGGGAAAAGTGATTTATCTGCAGGGAAACCTGATTTATCTGCAGGGAAAAGTGCTTTATCCGCAGGGAAAAATAGTTTATCTGCAGGGAAAAGTGCTTTATCTGCAGGGAAAAATGGTTTATCTGCAGGGAAAAATGTTGGAAGTGCAGGGAAAACTGCTTTATCTGCAGGGAAAACTGACTTATCTGCAGGGAAAAGTGCTTTATCCGCAGGGAAAACTGATTTATCTGCAAGGGAAAATGTTGGAAGTGCAGGGAAAAGTGCTTTATCTGCAGGGAAAACTGCTTTATCCACAGGGAAAAATGTTGGAAGTGCAGGGAAAACTGCTTTATCTGCAGGGAAAAATGCTGGAACTGCAGAGAAAACTATGTGCAGGGAAAAATGGTTTATCTGCAGGGAAAACTGATTTATACGCAGGGAAAATGCTTTATCTGCAGGGAAAACTAATTTATCTGCAGGGAAAACTGCTTTAAGTACAGGGAAAATGTTGGAAGTGAAGGGAAAACTGCTTTATCTGCAGGGAAAACTGATTTATCCATAGGGAAACTGCTTTAAGTACAGGGAAAAATGTTGGAACTGCAGGGAAAAGTGCTTTATCCACAGGGAAAACTGCTTTATCTGCAGGGGAAAGTTCTTTATCTGCAGGGAAAACTACTTTATCTGCAGGGAAAAATGCTTTATCTGCAGGGAAAAATGTTGGAAGTGCAGGGAAAAATGTTTTATCTGCAGGGAAAACTGATTTAAGTACAGGGAAAAATGTTGGAAGTGCAGGGAAAACTGCTTTATCTGCAGGGAAAACTGCTTTATCTGCAGGGAAAAATGCTTTATCCACAGGGAAAAGTGTTTTATCTGCAGGGAAAAGTGCTTTATCTGCAGGGAAAAATGGTTTATCTGCAGGGAAAACTGATTTATCCACAGGGAAAACTGATTTATCCATAGTGAAAAATGCTTTATCCGCAGGGAAAACTGCTTTATCCACAGGGAAAATGCTTTATCCACAAGGAAAAGTGCTTTATCTGCAGGGAAAAATGTTGGAAGTGCAGGGAAAAATGTTTTATCTGCAGGGAAAACTGATTTAAGTACAGGGAAAAATGTTGGAAGTGCAGGGAAAACTGCTTTATCCACAGGGAAAACTGATTTATCTGCAGGGAAAAATGCTTTATCCACAGGGAAAAGTGTTTTATCTGCAGGGAAAACTGCTTTATCTGCAGGGGAAAGTTCTTTATCTGCAGGGAAAAACTACTTTATCTGCAGGGAAAAATGCTTTATCTGCAGGGAAAAATGTTGGAAGTGCAGGGAAAACTGCTTTATCTGCAGGGAAAACTGCTTTATCTGCAGGGAAAAATGCTTTATCCACAGGGAAAAGTGTTTTATCTGCAGGGAAAACTGCTTTATCCACAGGGAAAATGCTTTATCCACAAGGAAAAGTGCTTTATCTGCAGGGAAAAATGTTGGAAGTGCAGGGAAAACTGCTTTATCTGCAGGGAAAACTCATTTAAGTACAGGGAAAAATGTTGGAAGTGCAGGGAAAAGTGTTTTATCTGCAGGGAAAACTGATTTATCCCCAGGGAAAAATGGTCTATCTGCAGGGAAAACTGATTTATCCACAGGGAAAACTGATTTATCCATAGTGAAAAATGCTTTATCCGCAGGGAAAACTGCTTTATCCAAAGGGAAAATGCTTTATCCACAAGGAAAAGTGCTTTATCTGCAGGGAAAAATGTTGGAAGTGCAGGGAAAACTGCTTTATCTGCAGGGAAAACTGATTTATCTGCAGGGAAAAATGCTTTATCCACAGGGAAAAGTGTTTTATCTGCAGGGAAAAATGTTGGAAGTGCAGAGAAAACTGCTTTATCTGCAGGGAAAACTGATTTAAGTACAGGGAAAAATATTGGAACTGCAGGGAAAACTGCTTTATCCACAGGGAAAACTGCTTTAACTGCAGGGAAAACTACTTTATCTGCAGGGAAAATGCTTTATCCACAAGGAAAAGTGCTTTATCTGCAGGGAAAAATGTTGGAAGTGCAGGGAAAATCCTCCCTGGCACCCAGCTCCAGCACGTGCTCCCAGCCATTCCCAGACAATCAATCCACTCCCATCTCCAGGTATCAACCCTGCTGCTCCAAAAGGAAGAGTTTTCCAGGGAATGAGGGTGAGACTGGACATTTTAATCGGTGTCACACCAATTTCCAGCTGATTTTATCCAAGGAAATCCAGCCCAGGAGCAGGGAGCTGCACGAGGGGAGCAGCGCACGTGGAATTTGTGGAGGTTATAATTAGGTATTGAAATAATTCTCATTATTAGCTGGAGAAACAACAAATTCCCTGCTGTTTTTATGGATCAGCAGCCCTCGGAATTCTCCTCTCAGAGCTCAGTTCTGGGAGATTTTTTTTGTCAAATCTGAGTGTGACAAAATAGCAGCTCTGGGGAGCAGAGAATCACCTCCTTCAGCAGGAAAATAACTCAAGAATAATTATTCAATAATTATTCAATACTGCGGAATCACTGAGGCAGAAGGGCCCACTCATGTCATTAGAGGGGCAAGAAGATGCAAATAATCCACAGGGATTGTGTGCCCTCAAATCCCCAGAAATTCCCAGGAAATCCCCAGAAATTCCCAGAAACTCCCAGAAATTCCCAGAAATTCACAGAAATTCCCAGAAATTCACAGAAATTCACAGAAATTCACAGAAATTCACAGAAATCCCCAGAAATTCCCAGAAACTCACAGAAATCTCCAGAAATTCCCAGAAACTCTCAGAAATCCCCAGAAATTCCCAGAAATCTCCAGAAACTCCCAGAAATCCCCAGAAATCCTCAGAAATCTCCAGAAACTCCCAGAAATTCCCAGAAATCCCCAGAAATCCCCAGAAATCCCCAGAAATTCCCAGAAATCCCCAGAAATCCCTAGAAATTCACAGAAATCCCCAGAAATTCACAGAAATCTCCAGAAACTCCCAGAAACCCTCAGAAATTCCCAGAAATTCCCAGAAATCTCCAGAAACTCCCAGAAATCCCCAGAAATCCTCAGAAATCTCCAGAAACTCCCAGAAATTCCCAGAAATCCCCAGAAATTCCCAGAAATTCCCAGAAATCCCCAGAAATCCCTAGAAATTCACAGAAATCTCCAGAAATTCCCAGAAATTCCCAGGCTGCTGGCAGGCCCCTCCCCGCTCCCCCCAGTGACACAACAAAGGGGACAAAATTCCCTTTGCAACACTTAAAAAGCACAAACCACCTTGGGTTTTTTTAAATTTTTTTTCTTTTTCTGTCCCGTTTTGGCTTCAAGGACCACCAGAAATAGCAACATTCCCTCCTCTCCCGGTTTTTCTGGGCTCCCCAGCAGCCCAGGACACCCATTTTTAGCAGGGCCGTGTATAAAAGGAACACCTACCCTACAATTTGATTGAAATACTTCCTGTAGCCGTCTAAAGTTTCGTGCTGCAACAAAGAGGGAGGGAGCAGAGGTTAAAACCCAGGTGGCCAAGGGGAAAGGGAGATTTTTGGGATGAGCCAGGGGCAGTGGGAGAGTGGGGATGACATTCCAGGGTGGGAAGGGCAGGACAAACTGACCATGTTGGAGGGAGGCTGCAGCACCAGCCGAGCTTGTTTTCTCCTCTGCTTCCTGTAGTAGCTCTCAAAGGTCTCCCGGGCTCCCTGGAAAACAGGAAAGGGTCATTCCAGCCATCAGGATGTGCGGGAAGAGGTCACTTGGAATATAAATCATGGAATTGCTGAGGTTGGAAAAGCCCTCTGAGATCAGCGAGGCCATTGCGCTGCCCCTGTCCCCGAGTGCCACATCCAGGGGCTTTGGAATCCTCCAGGGATGGGAATTCCAAACCTCCCTGGGCACTTCCAGATTCCTTTCCATGTAGGAATATTCCCAATATCCACCCTGAGCTCCCCTGAGGCCGTTCCCTCTCCTCCTGTCCCTGTTCCCTGGAGCAGATCCCAAATCCCCCCCGGCTGTCCCCTCCTGCCAGGGACTTGTGCAGAGCCAGAAATTCCCCCTGAGCCTCCTTTGCTCCAGCCTGAGCCCCTTCCCAGCTCCCTCAGGAATTCTCCAGCCCCTTCCCAGCTCCCTCAGGAATTCTCCAGCCCCATCCCAGCTCCGTTCCCTTCCCTGGCCACACTCCAGCACCTCCAGGGCTCTCCAGATCTGTCCCAGCACTGGAGGAGCCCCAGAACAGGGGACAGGCACTGCCCTGGCCCTGCTGCCACCCCACAGCCAGAACATTCCGTGTTCCAGCTCGTGTTCCTCCAGCACAAATGTGGAACTTTCCTCCAAAGTCCCATCCAGGTATCAGAGAATGAAGAGTTTGTGTGCAAAGACCGAGGCCAGCCCCGAGCGCTCGGGCACAGGAACGCTGGGCAGATGTGGGACACAGGGATGTGCCCAGCTGCTCTCTGGGCCATAATTTGGGCAAATACCAGATTTATTGATCCATGGATTGATCCATGGATCCATTTATTGATCCATGGATCAACAGTGATGGTGTCAGCAAAGAGAGGGAGGAGCCAAAGGACACCAAAGACACAAACCAGGGGGAATTAAAGTCCAGCTTGGACAGGGCTCAGAGCTCCCTGGGATAGCTGAAGGTTCCCTATCCACAGATGGGCTCTGAAGGTCCCTCCAAGCGAGCCCTCTTGGGGTTCTGTGGATTCCAGAAGTCTGGAATGTGGGGTACAGCGCTCCACAGACAGTTCTGGAGTTCACTTCTCCCACCTTGGAGTGCCCAGAGCATTCCCATCCCCAAACCTTTCCATGGGCATCCCCCCTGGGCTGGGCTCTGGGGTGGTTTTTGCTCCAGATCAGGTCCCACCTCAGCATCCCAATCCTGGAGAATCCAAGGATCTGCTGGGGAACGCTGGCCCCCCGCCCCAGGCCATCCAACCCCGCGTGTTTCATCCCTGCCCGCTGCTCCCTCCTCCACACCCGCCCTGTTTTCTGTCTGAAATCCGATCACAAACATCTCAGGGAAGGGACAACGTCTTGCTTTGAACTGTTGGGAGCCAAGGGAGAGAGAGAGAGAGAAAAAAAAACCCAAAAAACACAAAACAAATCCCAAAAAACCCAACCCGACTCCACCTCATTTAGCATTCACAAAACAAACAACATGCAGCAACAAATATCACCTGAGCGAGGCACCAGCTGTCAACCTGCTCCTCTCCAGAAAATAAATTAATTAAAAGCAAAACCTGATGGTAATTTAATGATTCTCCAGCTGTTGTGGCATTACACAACCAGGCTGCTGAGGGCTTGTGAGGAGCCATAGCCTGACTTGCTCCTTGTTTTTCCCAAGTGCAGCTCCAGGCTCTGGCAGGAATCAGCCCAGGGATGTGCCCAGAGCTCTCCCACCTAATTCTGCCCTTCCCAAAGGTGTTAAAATCCATCCAGAAAAAACATTTTAGGTGCTTAAATCCATCTAAAAAATCTTTTCAGGTGCTCAGATCCATCCAAAAAATCTTTTCAGGTGCTCAGATCCATCCCCAAAACCTTTTCAGGTGCTCAAATCCATTCCCAAAACCTTCTTAGGTGCTCAAATCCATCCTAAAAATCTTTTCAGGTGCTCAAATCCATCCCAAAAACCTTCTTAGGTCCTAAAATCCATCCCCAAAGCCTTTCTAGATGCTCAAATCCATCTTCAAAACCTTCTTAGGTGCTCAAACCCATCCCAAAAACCTTTTCAGGTGCTCAAATACATCTAAAAAACTTTAGGTGCTCAAATCCATCCCCGAAACCTTCTTAGGTCCTAAAATCCATCCCCAAAACCTTCTTAGGTCCCGAAATCTGTCTCCAAAATCTTTTTAGGTGCTTGAATCCATCCCCAAAACCTTCTTAGGTCCTAAAATCCATCCCCAAAATCTTTTTAGGTGCTCAAATCCATCCCCAAAACCTTCATGGGTCCTAAAATCCACCCCCCCAAAGCCTTCTTAGCTCCTAAAATCCATCCAAAAAACTTTTTCAGGTACTCAAATCCATCCCTAAAACCTTCTTAGCTCCTAAAATCCATCCAAAAAACCTTTTCAGGTTCTCAAATCCATGCCCAAGCCCTCCCTGCCCCTGTGCACGAGCGCTCCAAAGGAATGTGGGGATTTCTAAGGTGGATTTTGTCCTGGAGTTCTGCTTTTTGTCCTGGCCCAGTCTCAGGAGGCTCCGGATGAGCAGCTCCCGATCCATGCTGGGCACATCCAGCACACCTGGATCATAAATCCCAGCTTTTTCCTGGAGTCAGGTTCAGCATCAGCTTCAATCCACAAGGAATTTGATATTTTAGGAGAAAATTTAGAAACGGAAAGTGTGAACCAACGTCTCCCTGTCAGGGCTTCCCAACACTCCCAAAAGCTGTTTCCCACAGGAAAGGGAAGGATCCCGAGGCAGAAATCAGGGATCTAGAGGTGAGACCCAGAAAAAGGAGGATTAATACAGGTTTCATCAAACCAAGAGATAAAATCAGGTGATGCCTGAAGTTTTTAAGTGATAAATTCAGAGCAGGGAGCAGTGACCTCACTTTGAGGCCCTCTCCAAGGCCTGAACTTGGTGATTCTCAGGATCCTGGAGTTCTCCAGCTCCTCTCCACCACGAGAAAACCAAGGAAAAGGGATTTTTCACCACTGAGGGGATTGGACTAAAGGGATTTATTAAATTCTGCTGGACCTTGTCTCTCCAGAGCACCACAAGGAGCACAAACCCCTCCTGTTCACCTCCATCCTCACCAACCCCAGCACTGACGCCTTGGGGCGAAGCCACTCGTTAAGCTGGAGGGGATTCATTAAATAATGCATTGCATTAATTAAATAATTGCATTTTGGGGCTGATTTTAAACCAAAAGGGTTTTTTTTGACCATTTCTTTAAGCGATGAAGGTGTGGCACCCTCAGAGGCGGGAGCAGAGAGAGGCCGAGGGTGGACACTCCCACCAAACACCTCACACGGTTTCACAGAATATCCACTGGAAATTAACGAGAAATTAACTGGAAATTAATGAGAAACTAATGAGTCATTAATGCATCGCTGAACTCGCAGGAGCTGCCGTGTCCCCACTGTTTTGTGGTGGCCTCCAGGACTTGCTGGGCCCTGAGGGAGCAGCTCCTCAGGAGCAGGAGGGCTCGGGCCCAATGAAGAGTGGATTTTGGAGTTTCTGCTGGATTTTGGAGGTTTCTGCTGGATTTTGCAGGTTTCTGTAGGATTTTGGAGTTTCTGCTGGATTTTGGGGGTTTCTGCAGGATTTTGGAGGTTTCTGCAGGATTTTGGAGGTTTCTGCAGGATTTTGCAGGTTTCTGCAGGATTTTGGAGGTTTCTGCAGGATTTTGGAGGTTTCTGCTGGATTTTGGAGGTTTCTGCAGGATTTTGGAGGTTTCTGCTGGATTTTGGAGGTTTCTGCTGAGGCTGCACCGAGCCCAGGCAGAGCTGGGTTCATCCCCTCATCCTCCAGCTCCAGAGCCTGCTCATCCTCCTCCAGGCTTCCCTTCAGGACACAGAGGACCCATCCCACACCTGGCTGCACTTCCAGTGTCCCCCAGCATGGCCGTGTCCCACCCCATTCCACAGAATTCCAGAATTCCACAGAATTCCAGACTGGTTTGGGTGGGGAAAGGACCTGAACGATCATCTCATCCCACCCCATTCCATGGCAGGGACAGCTCCCGTTATCCCAGCTGGATCCAGTCCCAATGTCCAACCTGGCCTTGGGCATTCCCAGGGATCCAGGGGCAGCCCCAGCAAATCTGGGAATTGCAGAATCCCAGGCAGGAATTCCTTGCCAAGATCCCAGCCCAATCTCCCCTTTCCCTTGGGAAGCCATTCCCTGGCTCCTGTCCCTGCAGCCCTTGGCCCCAGTCCCTCTCCAGCTCTCCTGGAGCCCCTGCAGGGACTCTCAGCATTCCCTGCATTTTGCCCTTCTCCAGGGGAACATTCCCAGCTCTCCCAGCCTGGCTCCAGAGCAGAGGGGCTCCAGCCCTGGAGCAGCTCCGGGGCCTCCTCTGGATTTATTCCAGCAGCTCCCCACCATTCCTCTGGGGAATTTTCCCCACCAGCTCCTCCGGATCACCACAGGATGGGGGAGCTCCCCAGGTCCTGGGGGCCAGGGAAGCACAGGAACCAAAATTCCCGATCCCCACGGGACAAATTCTGCTGTCCCACGGGGACAAGGCCCAGGCCGCGTCTCCAGCCCTGTTTCACTGGCACCTTTGAGGAAGGTGAAGCACCCGGAGCACCTTCATCACAATCTCTGGAAGTTAAAATTACTTCAGAATCACTTCCAGGGAAAAAAGGTGTTTTCCACAGGCAGGGGAAGCAGAAGTGATGGGAGCTGTGCTGGAGATGCCACAGGGAAGCCCCAGCTCCCGTCCTTGGCTGGATTCTCCTCAGCCTCGGAAGGTTCCGGATGCCACCTCCTCCCTCCAACCCAACAACTGAACTGTAGCACAAGGGAAGGAGCAGCAAAGGCCTTTGGAACCATTCCCAAAAAAACAAAAATTTTAAAAAAATCAGAGAATCCTATTCACATTTTAGCAGTTTCCCAAAAATTTATGGCGCAGGGACCTGCCAACGTGACCAAAGCCATCCCCACACGGCACTGCTCCCGGCGCTCTCGTTCCTGAGCCATTCCTGGATTCCCAGGAATCTGGGACTCCATCTCTCCACCACCCCTCTCGTGACCCTGCTCCCATTTTTCATCCTCCCAGTTCCATCCCTTTCTCCCAACTGCATTCCTCCCTCATCTCCCCAGATATTCCCACTGCTCCCACATTACACTCTCCTCAAAATGGAAAATATTTCTTCCTGTCTGTGGCAGTTTGAGCTCAGACCACCCAGTTTCCCACATTTCATCTCTTTAGGACTATTCAGCTCCTCAGGTCTCCAGATAATCCATTACTCCTCTGAATTCCATGCATGAATCCAGTTTTCTTCTGGATAAAAACCCCCCAAAAAAAGCAGAAAACCAAATGAACACATCAACCAGACCCAGAATATTCCAGAGAGATGAGACTATTCCGTGAGATCCTGAGTTTTCTGG
The DNA here is from genome assembly GCA_038429875.1 of Poecile montanus. Taxonomy (NCBI): domain Eukaryota; kingdom Metazoa; phylum Chordata; class Aves; order Passeriformes; family Paridae; genus Poecile; species Poecile montanus. The sequence continues at coordinate 1,300,201 of CM076505.1, read as the reverse complement.
GCTACCCAGCTGAAACTCCGGGTGGGATTTGTGTTTTAGGGCCGCTCTTCTCCCATAGTTCGAGGGAGAGAACCAGAGGAAGCGGCCCCTTGGGGAAGTTTAGGATATTTGGGGAAATTCCTTCATGGAAGCGCACAGGGAGGTTTGGAGTGCCTGTCCCTGGAGGGGTTTCACAGCCCCGTGGATGTGGCACTTGGGGACAGCGGTGGAACAGCTGGATCCAACCCCGGAGGGCTTTTCCAACCTCAGCCATTCCATGGAAGCCAGCGCTGGGCACAGGAGCTGCTCCTTCCCCCGTTGGGTTTTAATTCCAGCTTCACCCAGCTCTCAACCCCTCTGAGGGAGCGGAGGAATCCAAAGTACCCATTCCATGTAATCACCGGTCCAGGAAAAACCCTCAATAACGCCTCATATTTGTAAAATTGCCGGGCAGAACTCTCCTGCTCAAATTAGCCCCGGAGTTCACAGAGTTGGCAGGGAGAGGGGGGTAATTACCAGCGGGGATGAACACCACAGAAGGGAAAACAGAGGATAATCACAAGAAAGCAAAAACAGCAGCTGAACAAACCCAAAAATGTTTCGGGATTCGGGAGCAGAGCGCAGCTGAGAGCCAAGCGGGCTGGGATGACACCAGGAAAAAATGTGCTCCCGGTTTTATTCTCCTCCAGGAATGACAGAAATGCCCAGGGAAACGGGACTTTGGGAATTCGGGTGGCAATGGTTTGGAATGCACCTCGTGCACTTCACCTATTTCCTACCTGGGTAACACAGGGGGCCCATAACCCAACATTCCCGTGGGATGCTGTTGCCTGAGCCATCCCAATCCATCTGGAACACCATTCATCATTCCCTAAAAATCAGTGAATCCTCTGAGCTCTCCCATTAAAATCCCATCACAACGATGGAGCAAAGAGGGGGATGTGCCACAAGGTCTGCTGAGAAGATTCCTCCTTGGAAAATCCAGCCTGCGCCAGTTTATTGTGGATCTATTGGAAATAAATCCACAGAATCCATGGGAACAGCCCAAATTCACCAGAACAGCCCAGTTTTACGTCCACTGGAGAAGGTTTTTGTACCCCCCACCCACAGAGCAGCTCAGCCCTATCACTGCAGCTCCGGTTTAAATAATCAGGGATGAATCCCGGTTTAATTCCGTGCTCGGGGAATCCTAAACCCAGCACCCACCTGGATTTATCAATGTGACACCACTAAAGTCATGGAATCCTGGAATGGTTTGGGTTGGAAGGACCTCAAAGCCCCTCCAGTGCCACCCCTGCTGTGGCAGGGACACCTCCTTCCATCCCAGGGGCTCCAAACCCCATCCAACCCAGCCTGGGACAACCAGTAAAGCTTTTGGGATTGGGAATAACGGGAATTCTGGGACCTGCTCCCTCCGTGTCTTCAGCAGAAACCTGCAGAGCACTGGACAAGGTCCATCCACTCTGCAGATGTCCCCAAATTCAGTGAAAACTCGACAGGCTCGAGGCAGGGCCGACCCCTGGAGAGGTCTGGGCAGGCTGGAGGAGCTCCCCAACATGCTGACATCCAAAAGCACAAATTCCAAACATCCCTCAGGGAAAGGGAGAAGCCCTGAACCCCTCACAAACTCGGGTTTGGGAGACCCTCTGTGGATAATTTTGGGTAGATGGGAAGTTTTTCCAGCAGGAGAACAATAAAAATCCCTGAGGCTGGTTGGAGCAGGGTAACACCAAGGTGTGGGTTTTGATCCCTGCATGATTCCCTCCAGAGCTGGAGCCTTGTGAGACCCTTCCAACTCAGAACTTCCCGTGATTACATGAAGCAGTAGCAGGAATTCACAAAGCTGCATCCCAATCTCCATCCCTGGAACCCTTCCAGGCCAGGCTGGACAAATCCCTGGGGAACCCGGTCTGATCTCCCAGACCCAGGCAGGAGGTTGGATTGGAGCTCTCCTGAGGTCCCTTCCCACCCCAGTGGCCCCATCCCAGGATATCCAGGTGGCCCCATCCCAGGATATCCAGGTGCCCCCATCCCAGCAGATCCAGGTGGCCCCATCCCAGCAGATTCAGGTGGCCCCATCCCGGGATACCGAGGTGGCCCCATCCCAGGAGATCCAGGTGGCCCCATCCCAGCAGATCCAGGTGGCCCCATTCCAGGATATCTGGGTGGCCCCATCCCAGCAGATCCAGGTGGCCCCATCCCGGGATACCGAGGTGGCCCCATCCCAGGAGATCCAGGTGGCCCCATCCCAGCAGATCCAGGTGGCCCCATCCCAGGATATCCGGGTGGCCCCATCCCAGGATATCCAGGTGGCCCCATCCCAGGATATCCAGGTGGCCCCATCCCAGCAGATCCAGGTGGCCCCATCCCGGGATATCCAGGTGGCTCCATCCCAGGAGATCCAGATGGCCCCATCCCAGGAGATCCTGGTGGCCCCATCCCAGGAGATCCAGGTGGCCCCATCCTGGGATATCCAGATGGCCCCATCCCAGGAGATCCAGATGGCCCCATCCCAGGAGATCCTGGTGGCCCCATCCCAGCAGATCCAGGTGGCCCCATCCCAGGATATCCAGGTGGCCCCATCCCAGGAGATCCAGGGGGCCCCATCCCAGGAGATCCAGATGGTCCTATCCCAGAAGATCCAGGTGGCCCCATCCCAGGAGATCCAGGTGGCCCCATCCCAGGAGATCCAGGTGGCCCCATCCTGGGAGATCCAGATGGTCCCATCCCAGAAGATCCGGGTAGCCCCATCCCAGGATATCCAGGTGGCCCCATCCCAGGAGATCTGGGTGGCCCCATCCCAGGAGATCCAGGTGGCCCCATCCCAGGAGATCTGGGTGGCCCCATCCCAGGAGATCTGGGTGGCCCCATCCCAGGAGATCCAAGTAGCCCCATCCCAGGACATCCCTTCCCAGCCAGGCTGCACAGAGCTCTGGAGCCTCCGAGTGTCCCACACCACTCCTCTCCCAGTCTGGGCTCCGAGTGCCCTGCCCACCAGCGCTCTCCCACGTTCTGGGAGGAGGAAAGGCCAGATCTGGGGACAAAATCCCATTTCTGGAGGGTTTTGGTCACAGTTTAGGCGATTCCAGTCTCGTTCCAACAAAAATGGGGATTTCCTTTCCCTCACATGGCGAGCAGAGCCCTGGGCTGTGTCACCCTCACCTGCCTGAGACAGCCCCAGCCCAGGGCTCCGTTTTAATTTGCCTGCAGGTGCCAAACACCACGTCCATGCTAAAAACCCACTCAGTCCAACCTGGATCCCATCTCTACTCCCCCCTCATCACTCTGGAATTCCATGGGAACACCCCAAACCCAACCCCAATTGCTCAGCAGCTCAGAGCAGCAGCTTGGATGCGACAGATTTTAATAAAAGCAGCCCGTAAGCTTTAAAACCTTACAAATCACTGGGTTTTTTACCCCAAAATCAGCCAAAACTGGCATAGTTTTGGTTTTTTTTAGGGTCCAGCACTTCACCAAACACCAGGAGCTTCCCCACCAGCGAGGAAGGAGCTGCCAAGAAAAGCAGAAAATCATCCCGACATGCCCCGGAGATGTGCACCCAGATAAGGGAACCCCGGTAGCCACTAACGAGGCACAAGGAGGCCAAAAGTGCCGCTTGGAAAACCAAAATATTCCCAACAAATCTCAGGGAGCGCCTGGTGGACGCGCTCGCAGGTGCTCGGCGGGGATCAAAAAGGAGGCTCCTGTTTGTTGACTGTAAACACCCCCTCGATACCGAAAACACGGAGATGAAGTGGAGCAGGAATTGCGTGGGGGGAAGAGAGAGTGGCTGGAAGAGGCCTCTCCTCCCAGCTGGGCAGGATTTGGTCTCTCCCCAGCCAGCCCTGACCTCCAGCCGTGTCCTGGAAAAAGCGGCAAATCCCGAGTTCCGTGGGGAATTTCGCGTTTCGGGTTCCTGTGAACGGGCTGGGAGTCACGGAGTTCAAAACAAATGAACTGGGAGCTGGTGAGGAGGAGGGAGGCCAAGAAGCACAAGGAAAGGTGATCCCAAAGGAAAGGAGGCTCCAGAGGTCAGCAGAGGTTGTGGCTCCCCATCCCAGGAAGTTCCCATCCAGGCTGGGCAGGGCTTGGAGCAGCCTGGGATAGCGGAAGCTCATCCCCATGGCAGGGAGGGCACTGGATAGGATTTAAATCCCTTTTAGGCCAAATCATTCCATGATTCCATGAAATCACCGAGAACCAGGCAGGGCCTCACAAATCCCGCCTGGAAGAATCCATGGAAGACCCAACTCTCCTTTCCCTCTCTCCCATCCTTGGCTTGGCTAAGTTCATTTAAAGCAAACTTCGAAAGTGATGAAAATCGACAAAGAAAAAGCAAGATTAAAAAAAAAAATAAAGTTAGAAATCCGGGTCCAACAGATTCAATTCCCTCTCCAGCTCCACTGAACCCGAGCTCCTGGCCAGGGACAGCAGGGAGTGCATGGACAAGGAACACAGGGATAACAGGGAACACAGGGACATCAATATATCAGGGAATTATCCCAAATCCCGCTGTCTCCAGGGGAAGATGCTGCAGGCTTTCCCTCAGCTCTGCCCCAAGAGCCACCGCTCGTCCCAGGCTCAGCTTCTCCCGCTCCCCACCGGCCACACAAGGGTTAACCATGAGGGAAAAAGGTGAGATTCCCCCTTTTCCTCCTTCCTCCCAGCAAAGCAGGCCATTACCCCGCAGCCCCATTGTTCCCAGCCCTGGATATGGGAAGCAATATCCATTTTCCATTTAGAGCAGGGCAAAGCCTTTAATTTCAGCCTCCTGCCTGCAGCTGGAGTTCCCTTTTAACTGCTGGGCCGCGGGAGTGAAGACAGTTTTATATGGAGGAAAACGCTGCAAAGGCCACTTTAATATGGTCACATGTGGGAAGGGGGAGCTTTTCCGAGGTAATGAGGGGCAGCGGGATATTGCACTTCCCATCTGGCTGCTCGGCACAGCAGGGAAAAGGCTCTCCTGGCTTTTTAAGGACAGGCCCCACTGCAGTAAAACCAAACGCAGCGAAAAGAAATGCCAAATAAAGCGTGAGGAGGAGATGCCCTCTAATGTTGGAGCCCGGCAGCACATCCAGGGATTGTGGGGAGAGTTGGGATGAGGCAGAGCGCGGGGGTTTGGGGTGTCCTGGAGTTTTGGGGTCGCCCCACAGCTGGGTCCCCTGGCTCAGGGGTGCCAGGGCTCAGCTCCTTGGCCACGGACACCCAGGTTGGTGTGGCCCCGGAGCGTGGACCTGCAGTGACCCCTCCTGTCCTGTCCATCCTATCCCATCCTGTCCCGTCCTGTCCCATTCTGTCCCACTCTATCCTGTTCTATCCTGTCTTGTCCTGTCCTGTCCTGTTCTGTCCCGTTCTATCCCATCATCTCCCATCCTACCCCATCGTATCCCGTCCTGTCCCGTCCTGTCCTGCCCCATCCTATCTCATTCTGTCCCTCCTTTCCCATCCTGTCCCATCCTAACCCATCCTAACCCATCCTATCCTGTCCTGTACCATATCCCATCCCATCCTGTCCCATCCCATGGATCCCATCCCATCCCATGGATCCCATCCCATGGATCCCATCCTATGGATCCCATCCCATGGATCCCATCCCATCCCATCCCATCCCATCCCATCCCATCCCATCCCATCCCATCCCATCCCATCCCATGGATCCCATCCCATCCCATCCCATCCCATGGATCCCATCCCATGGATCCCATCCCATCCTATCCCATCCCATCTCACAGATCCCATGGATCCCATGGATCTCATCCCATCTCATGGATCCCATGGATCCCATCCCATGGATCCCATCCCATGGATCCCATCCCATCCCATCCCATCCCATCCCATCCCATCCCATCCCATCCCATCCCATCCCATCCCATCCCATCCCAGTGCTGTCCCCACGGCTCCCGACAGATCTGCCTGGCAGAGATGAGGGAGCAGCGTTGGAAGAGAGTGAACAGCCGGATTAACAAGCCTGGCTTTGGGAATCCAGCCTCAATCCATGGAACACCTTCCCAAAGAGCTCCTGGAGCAGCCAGCTCCTGCCAGAGCCTTCCCAGCTCCTCCTAATTAGGCGTTAATTGACCCAACCTCTGAGCCGGGACAGCAAAGGAGGAGTTCCCATCCCAAAAGAGCATCCCAGGAATGCAAAGGGCTGGGATGGATCGGAGGGATGAGAAGGCTGGAGATGAGATCCCTTCCAGCCCATTCCAGGATTCTTCCCACTTCAGTCCCTTTTCCAGCTCCACTTTTCCCAAAAGAAGGAATCCTCGGTTTGCTGAGAAATGGGGAATTTTTACAGCCTGTGTGAGGTGGAGGGGGGGAATCCGCTCTCCTCAGATCCCAGGAATTCAGAGAGATCCCGATCCCATCCCATGCTCCAGCTCTGGTGTTGTCAGGGGGAGAGAAAAACCCAGGAATTCTCCCTTCTTTCCAGGGAATCACCATGAAAGCAGCAGCTGGAATGTGGGGACCAGGAGTAGGAAGCCAAGCTCTGGACATGAGCAGGGTTTCTCCTCTTGGAGCAGGACAAAACCACCAGTGACAGAAAACCACCACCAGCAGTGTGATGGAATTCCAAGGAATAGAAACGTGATGGAAAACCAAGGAATTGTGGATTTGAGGGGAAAAAAGAAAGCCTGGAGGAAATAAAATTCCCAGAATTGCCTGCTGAGGCTGGAGGAAGGGTCAGGGAGCTCCCGTCTCCAAATCCCGGAGCCAGCTCTGCTCCCAAGATCCAAGCGGGGCTCCGGTGTCTCCCATCAAACCTCCAAGGATGGAATCCAGAGCTGCTCCACTCTTGGAAAGAAATACTAAAAATAAATAAATTGGGATTTTTATTCCTTGGCACTGCAGGGGAAAAAGGCGTGGAACTGGGAGTAAACTTTGGGATAGAAACCTTTTTCCAAACGCCACCAGTGCTTCCAGCTCATTCCCATTCATAAAACAGGGAAAACCAGACATTCCCAGGACGCAAAAAGCAGCAGCCCCTGCTCTGCAAACAAGTGTTTTAACCTCATTCCACTGAAAACACGGAGCAGAAAATGGAATTTCTCTCCCAGGAGGCCTCTGAGGCAGAGCAGAGGGAGCCCAGGAGCCGTCAGAAGACATCCCTTGCCTATGGATTAGCATAAATCCAGAAATTCCTGGTTTTCCCAGCAGGAACAGCCAGCTCGCCCTGCACAGGGTTGTTTCAGCCCAGGTGTTGCTGAGAAATAACACAGCAATGGCCTGGACAGGGAATTCCAGCTTTTCCAGCACTGCTCCCAGCAAATCCCGGAGCGAGGACACCCCGAGCCACAGGACAGATCTGGGGCTGGAATAGGCTTGGATGGATTTTATTCCATAGGTTTATCCAAAGGGATCCTGTGCCATGGACACTTCTGGTGTCCACAAGAGCTTTGTCAACAGCTCAGGGAGAGCAGGAGCTGAACAGGCTGGGAGTCCTGGAAAACCACGGGAATGGATCCGACCAGGCCTGGGCTGATCCCAAAGGAAAGGTGGGAATTGTGTCCCGGAGCCCCTCAGGTCAGGCCCCACCTGCAGAGCTGCCCCAGCCCCGGGGCCAAGAGCAGGAGGACGTGGAGCTGCTGGAGAGAGTCCAGAGGAGGCCCCGGAGCTGCTCCAGGGCTGGAGCCCCTCTGCTCTGGAGCCAGGCTGGGAGAGCTGGGAATGTTCCCCTGGAGAAGGGCAAAATCCTGGGAATGCTGAGAGTCCCTGCAGGGGCTCCAGGAGAGCTGGAGAGGGACTGGGGCCAAGGGCTGCAGGGACAGGAGCCAGGGAATGGCTTCCCAAGGGAAAGGGGAGATTGGGCTGGGATCTTGGCAAGGAATTCCTGCCTGGGATTCCGCAATTCCCAGATTTGCTGGGGCTGCCCCTGGATCCCTGGGAATGCCCAAGACCAGGCTGGACACTGGGATTGGATCCACCTGGGATAACGGGAGCTGTCCCTGCCCATGGAACTGGATGGGATTGAAGGTCCCTTCCATTCCAAACCATTCCATGACTCCAGGCTGAGGAACACAACGCTCAGAATTCCATCATCGCCCTTACAAAAATCCCGTCCGTGTGACAGAGCTGGAATCAGTGACTCGCTGTGGTTCAGAGGAGTTAAAGCCCCAAAAAGCTGCAAACCAGCCCCAAATCTGGAGCTCCCCCACACCCTGGACAACCCCACAGAACCCCAGCTCGGGTGCTCTGATCTCCAAAGCCAGAGGGAGCCCACGGAAAAGTGAAAATTTCAGCAAACAGGGATGGGCAGCTCGGCCCTGTCTGGGCCGCAGCTCTCCCTGTGCCACCACAAAAGTGGATTTTGGAGGAGCAGAGACTTTGTGGGGCCCTGGCAGACCCCAAAAGCCCAGAAAGAATTCCACCCATCCAGAGCCTGATCCCTTCCCAAGCACCAGCAGAGGGGAGGGTGGGATGGAGAATGGATGCTCCAACCCAGCAGGAATTCCATGGATAAAGACAGAGAGAACATCAGGATCTCCATGCCTGAAATACGGGGATGCTCCCATCCACTCCTACCTTCCATGGAATTTTTCAAGTGACATCACACCCAGCAGACCTGGTTCCAACATCTTTTCCCATTTCCCTTTTTCCTGGTTCCAAGATCTTTTCCCATTCCCTTTTTCCTGGTTCCAAGATCTTGTCCCATTTCCCTTTTTCCTGGTTCCAAGATCTTGTCCCATTTCCCTTTTTCCTGGTTCCAAGATCTTTTCTCATTTCCCTTTTTCCTGGTTCCAAGATCTTTTCCCATTTCCCTTTTTCTTGGTTCCAAGATCTTTTCTCATTTCCCTTTTTCCTGGTTCCAACATCTTTTCCCACTTCCCATTTTTCCAAAACCTCACAGATTCCAGGGAGCTCTGGAAGGGGAGAAGGGACAGCAGTTGTCCCCTCCGAGTTTCCTTCCCTGCCAAGAATGTACCCTCTGGAAAAAGCAAGGAAGAGCTTCCAGGAGAGTTTTCCACCTTTGAAAGCACAACTGGGAGGAGACACAGCAGATCCAGGAGCTCCAGGATCCTGAGGCACAGCATTTGTTGGGAAGGAACAAGGAGAGAAGCTCTCCAAGGAACTGCAGAACTCCTGGACACACCAGAACCCTGCTGGAGGAGCAGATGGGAATGCTCCTCATCCTCAGGGCACAGGGAACACCCTGGAGCAGGAGACTCTGCTGGCCAGATCCAATTCCAGCCTCTCCTGGAATCATGGAATTACTGAGGTTGGAAAAACCTCCTGAGATCATCGACTCCAACCATTCCCAGCACCGCCAAGGCCACCACTGTCCACTGTCCCCAGGTGCCACATCCACATGGATTTTAAATCCCTCCAGGAATGGGGACTCCACCCCTGCCCTGGGCACTTCCAGGGCCTGACCGCCCTTTCCATGGAGAAATTCTTCCCAATATCCAAACTAAAGCTCCTCTGGCACAGCCTGAGGCTGCTCCCCTCATCCTGTCCCTGTTCCCTGGGAGCACAGACTGACACCATTCCCTATTTTCTGATCTGGTCTGTCCCAATCCGGGCCAAACTCCGGCATCCCAGCTGCAAGGGAAGCATCTGTGTGGAGGCACAAACCCCCGAATCCAGGGAATTTCAGGGATTTTCAGGCTGAAGGAAGCTCAGCCACAGCAAATCTTCTGAGCAACCTGAGATGCAAATTCCACTTCAATCCCATTTCGGAGGTTCCAGTGGGAATGGAGATGTGTTTTTCCTGGAATGCCAGGAGGGAAATTCCGTGTCCTTGGTGCTGCTCAGCTCATTTTAAGGAGGGCAGTGCAGGGGTTCAGTCCAGATCGTTTCTTCTGCTCCTCTGCTCAGCCAGGAGAGCTTTTCCTCAATCCAGCCCAAATCCAAGATGGATTTCCCATCCCTTCATCCCAGTTAAAAGACAGCTTTGCTTGGATCAGCACCAGACACGTGGCCAGCCTTGAAACATCGAGTTTGGATCCCTCACCCCAATTCCCGGGAATCTAAAGAGGTTTGTTCATCCAGTGGGAACAGAACAGCTCCAATCCTCCCTGAGATATCCCTCAGGAGCCTTTTGAGATGTTCCAACGCTCCCTTTGGAAGAGCTGGAGGGAGGAATTCCTTGGGAAGTGCTGGGCACAGGGCTGGGCCAGGCCAGAGGGACATTCAACCTCTGCAGGGTGACGGCTCCGGCTTTCCCAGGCACTGCTGCTCCGGAGGGCTGGAGAAGCACAGGAACAAAGCTGCTCCCAGGATCCAGAGCCTGCAGGTTATCTGTGAGGGGCAGCAGCCAGCAGAGCATTCCCACACAGCCCAAGATCCGCTCCTTTTCCCGATTTTCCATGGCTTGGATTTTGTTTTCAGCTGACACAATCCATCAGGAGACAGCGGGCGTGTCCGGAGTGATGAGCAGGACCAGGAATGGATCCGGCCCTTCCCAAATGGAGCAGCTCCAAGGACAGAACCAGAACCCTTCTGCTGCCACAAAGAGGCTTTTCCACATCTCCTTCTTTCCTGCTGAAAACTTCCCGGCACCCTGAGCATTCCCAGATCCACCTGCCCCTCCCTGCTCCCAGAGCTCCCCACGGGAATGAGCTGGGCCCAAAATCCGCCCCAGGAAAGGGCAAGGAGCTCCTGGGCTGCCTGGGAAAGGTGGAATCTTCCAGATGCTGCAAGGGAAGGAAAGCTCAGCCCCTGGTTTATCCCACTTGGAGTTACCCAGGATCAGGCCCCTGCATTCCAGAGGCCAGGAGATTCCCAAGGGAAGGGGCACTCACTTCAGAAGGGTTACAGCAACCTGCAGGGGCTCCAGGAGAGCTGGAGAGGAACTGGGGCCAAGGGCTGCAGGGACAGGAGCCAGGGAATGGCTTCCCAAGGGAAAGGGGAGATTGGGCTGGGATCTTGGCAAGGAATTCCTGCCTGGGATTCTGCAATTCCCAGATTTGCTGGGGCTGCCCCTGGATCCCTGGGAATGCCCAAGGCCAGGCTGGACATTGGAATTGGATCCAGCTGGGACCATGGGAGCTGTCCCTGCCCGTGGATGGGATGGGGATGGGATTTAAGGTCCCTTCCCACTTCCATGACTCCAGCACCGCTCACAAACACCTTCCCCACACAGGATCCAAGGTGTTCACCGGGAACATCCCCCCAAGCGTTCCTGGGAGCCCAGATTGAATCCCTGGAGCAGAAACCCCCCGTGTTTTTCACCCAGCCTTTCCCTCAGTGCAATCCCTCCCGATGAACCAAATCCCTGGATCGGGAGCTCCAGGGACCCGCGCCCGGCACCGCTCCGGAGGATCCCGGTGCTCAACAATGGGGGATCTGTCAGAGCCCGGCCCCGCAGCGGCCATCATCTGTTTCCCATAACTCCAGCTGACCTAAACTGAACAAGTAGCCTGTGTTTTCCATCTGGAAAACTCCGCGGAGCCGTTCCCACCCTAACCCTCTCCCTCCCCTGCCGGAGCCAGGCTTTGGAGAAGTCACAGAGCGATGATGTCCACAGGGATTTCCTCGTTATCTCCGGCAGCAGCACTGAACATTCCCAGGTTGGGATTTTGGCCCTTCCCAGGTGCCCTGCAAGGCTGAACACACCTGGATGTGCCTTTCTCCTCCACCTCTCCCCAAGGAAAATCCCAGCCCGACACTTCCCGGTGTAAAAACCAGCGGAGCCGGATGCCGGCCCTGGGCCTGTTTCATGATAAATTTAAAATCCATTAAAACTTTATCAGGAACGAGCTGCCAGGGAAACAAACAGATTCAGGACGAGCCCCACAGGGTCTTCCACGCGAGGCCAGCGTGCAGAAAAGCCCTGGAGGACGCTGCTGGTGGGGAAAGCTCCGTGTGCGGGCTCTGGGAAGGAAGGGAGGGAGCGCTGGGAATTGCTCAGGAGCCCGGAAAGGAAGGATCCAACCCCCAGAGTTATCAGCTCTTGTCGGGGCTCCCATCCATGAGGGGGGAAAAAAATAACCTCCAATTAGGGGAAAAGCAGGATGAGTCCTTGAGGAGGATGAAGGGCAGGACCAGAGGGAGGAGGAAGGGAAATGTTGGGAAGGGAACACAACCTGCACCAAATCCTGCTCATTTTCCACAGTGCTCTGGGGTTTGGGCTCCCAGAGAGCCAAAAAGATCCCGAAATGGGGAAGTTTCTGTGAGATGATGTGAGGTCAAAGCCCTTTGTTTTCCCTCTGCCTGGATCCCCGTCCCGGCCAGGAGCCTCAGCTCGCTCCCACAGCTCCGCCGTGAAATGTTTGGGTTGGAAAAATCACATTTGCATCTTTATTGTTGTGTTCTCTCCTGGCAGGAGCAGGGCGAGCAGGGAGAAATTAAAACAGGATCAACGCGTAAATAAACCTCCTGTTCCCAGCACATCCAGCAGGAGCTGCACCCCCGGTCCTGGCAGCCCTTTTCCAGCTTGGGTCGTGCACCTTCCTGAGGCAATAATCCATAAAAACTGATCCAAACAGAGAATTCCAGATGAAGGGAATGCTGTGGAGGCCACAGAGTCCCACAGGTCACACTGGGAGGAGTGGAAAGCACATCTTGGATGTTGGCAGGGAATGGCCACGGGATGAGAGGACTCGGGAAGGGATGGGGAACCCGGAGAACCCGGACAGGTGGGAGAGTGGGAACTTCATCAGGAAGGGCAAAAAACCAAGTGGAAGGTCTGGAACCAGGGTCAGGGCAGTGCCAGCACCAATCCCGGCTGGATGGGGAAGGGAGGGATGGAGAGCAGCCCTGGGAGGAGGATTTGGGATGGATGAGGCTGGAATGGGCCAGGCTGGGCTGATCCCAAAGGAAAGGTGGGAATTGTGTCCCGGAGCCCCTCAGGTCAGGCCCCACCTGCAGAGCTGCCCCAGCCCCGGGGCCAAGAGCAGGAGGACGTGGAGCTGCTGGAGAGAGTCCAGAGGAGGCCCCGGAGCTGCTCCAGGGCTGGAGCCCCTCTGCTCTGGAGCCAGGCTGGGAGAGCTGGGAATGTTCCCCTGGAGAAGGGCAAAATGCAGGGAATGCTGAGAGTCCCTGCAGGGGCTCCAGGAGAGCTGGAGAGGGACTGGGGCCAAGGGCTGCAGGGACAGGAGCCAGGGAATGGCTTCCCAAGGGAAAGGGGAGATTGGGCTGGGATCTTGGCAAGGAATTCCTGCCTGGGAGGGTGGGGAGACCCTGGCACAGGGTGCCCAGAGCAGCTGTGGCTGCCCCTGAGCCAGCTCCAACTGTTTCCAACCAATTCCAACCATTTCCAACCAATCCCAACCAATTCCAACTAATCCCAACCATTTCCAACCAATTCCAGGCAGTTCCAGCTAATCCCAGGCAGCTCCAGGCAGCTCCAGCTGGATGCAGACAGTGCCGTGGTTGTCGGGGTGTCCCAGGGCCCTTTGTGACATGGGGCCGTGCCCAGAGCCCTTTGTGACCCCGGAGCCAGGGGGACACTGCCAGGAACGCCCCTCCCACACTTCCCAGGATCCCTCCAGGATCCCCCCAGCCCTCTGAGGCTCAGGATCACGGAGATGGCAGAGAAGGCAAATCCCAAATCCCAGCCCAAGAAGGCACAGCCGAACTTCCGGAGAAGGGGGCAGGTGAGGAAAGGGATGGGACGGGACACTGGGATGGGATGGGATGGGATGGGATGGGATGGGATGGGATGGGATGGGATGGGATGGGATGGGATGGGATGGGATGGGATGGGATGGGATGGGCCAAGGAATGCTTCCCATGGCTCCTCCTGCCTGCCCGTGGGACACAGAGAGCCACAGATGGAACACAGAGAACCACAGGTGGGATACAGGGAACTGCAAGTGGAACACAGGGAATCAGGTGGGATACAGGGAACAAACCACAGGTGGGACACAGGTACAGGTGGGACTCAGGTACAGGTGGGACTCAGGTGCAGGTGGGACACAGGTGCAGGTGGGACTCAGGTACAGGTGGGACACAGATACAGGTGGGATTCACGGCAGCCAGGGCCAGTCCCCCCATGGGATGAGGCTGCCAGGGCCACCCAGCCCGGGTGGGACACCGGGAGCCACCACAGCGCCCTGGGACACCCCTGGAGATGGCACCGAGCACCTTCCCCAGGCCAGGAGCTGTGACAGCAGCCAGGGCCACCCTCACTGCCCCTCTGTCCCCCGCAGGTGGCCGTGCCCCCCGCCAGGCCGGCCCAGGAGGCGCCGGCGCCCGCCCGGCCCGCCCGTGACCCCGGCACCGGCCGCCGGCCACCGTCCCCCACGCCAGAAGCACCCTCCACCTCCGTCCAGAGCAGGGCTCCGGGCACCAGCCGCAGCGTCCCCAGCACCCAGGACACCCAGACGACCAGGGACAGCACGGAGCCAGCCCCTGGCAGGGCCAGGGTGGGCCGGCTGACCGAGGCCGGGCTGAGGCAGCTGGGGTTGATGTCCAGGCACCAGCGGGTCCTGGAGTGGCTGGATGGAACCTTAGCCAGCAGGGACGAGGCCATGGCTGAGCTGCAGGAGCTGCAGGAGCTGCAGGAGGAGCTGGATGGATGCTGCGAGTCCCAGGAGCACGGGAATGATTAGGGTGGAAAAGTTCGCTGAGATCATCGAGTCTGACCAGACCAAACTCCACCAGGGCCACGTCCAGCCCCTCCCTGGCCGCCCCCACCGCTCTGAGGGACCTTCTTGGACAGGCACCAAAGGGGGGAACTGAGAAGGCAGAGCCAGACCCTGCTCAGGACAAACTGAAACACAGGAATTCCCAAGGAAATTCCCAGGAAAACCCCGGGGAGGATGATCCAGCACCGGGACAGGCTGCCCAGAGGAGCTGTGGAGCTCCATCCCGACGGGACACGGACCTGAGAGCCCCCTGTAGCTCCACGGGGAGCTGGACACGGCGATCTCCAGGGGTTCCCTTTGTCCGTGGTGCCGTGAGGAGGGGGATCCCCTTCCCTATGGAGCTTCTGGAATGGCTTGGGTTGGAAGGAACCTTGAAGAGCACCCAGTTCCACCCCCTGCCATGGGCATGGACACCTTCCATCATCCAAAGCTCCTCCAAGCCCCGCCCAACCTGGCTCTGAGCACTTCCCGGGTCTAGAAACAAAACTAGGATGAACCTTCCCACCCAACACCTGTGGAAAACACGTCCTGGAGCATCCCAATAAAGAGTTCTTACACAGATCCGCCCTTGTCCTTTGGTTAATACCTGAAACCATGACAAGATGCAACAGGAGCAGCTTTTCAAGCCTCTGGTTTTCCCAACAAGTTCGTATCCTGAAGGATTCCGTGGGGTTTCAATCCCACACCACAACCACGGCCGGGGAGAGACGGGGAAGAGCCAAATCCCTGCTCCCCACGCGGCCCCTGTGGGCTGCGAGGAGACGATTAAACCCCCACAAAAAGGTGAAACCCGAAGATCACAAGTCCCCCCAGACCTCCAGCTCCCACCTCCAAACCATAAAAGAGTTCCTTTTCTCCCCCGTGGATTCCAAAGGATCCAAGGAAAACCCTCTCCGAGGGCAACGCCGCCCTTGGGAACACCCCGAATTTTGTGTACGGCCATTTCGGAGCTTTCCCGTCCCCTTCCACGCAACACGGCCCCAAAATCCCTTTTTTTTGTGGGAGCTTCTCCCGTTCCCGCCGCTCCCGGAACTGTTCATTGTGCAGACCCAGCCTGGCTTCCAGGTTTTCCTGAACAAAGGACTGAAACAGGGGGGAATATGCGTCAGAAGCCCGTCCTGGACGTTGCTCGCCCCTTTTTCCTGCGCAAATATTTGTAAACACGCGGAGAATTCGTGTCCAGGCTGCTTCGGGAGCCTTCATAAAACCAGGGATTTATTGCAAACAGGATGGGAATCATTTCCCAGCTCCCGGTGCTTATAGGGCTTTAGGATGGGAAACATAAAGAGCAGGAAAGCAGCGGCTGCAGCTGGGCTCTGAGCCCTGCCAGGGAGGGATGGAGCTGGGGTGGGAATTTACAGCTCCAGAGCCCCCCACAAACACCCCCCAAAAAAAGGGAAATACAGCCTGGAGATCCTGGGCTGCACAGGAGAATCCCCCGGGGTTTATTCACGGAGGGAATAGGCTGAGCT
This sequence comes from Poecile montanus, assembly GCA_038429875.1. Lineage (NCBI taxonomy): Eukaryota > Metazoa > Chordata > Aves > Passeriformes > Paridae > Poecile > Poecile montanus. The sequence goes on along the minus strand of CM076505.1, from coordinate 1,284,222 downwards.
CAGCTGAGCTGAGCCCAAGGAGGGCTCAGGCTGGAGCAAAGGAGGCTCAGGGGGAATTTCTGGATCTGCACAAATCCCTGGCAGGAGGGGACAGCCGGGAAGGGTCGGGATCTGCTCCCAGGGAACAACGGGAGAATGGGAACGGCCTCAAGCTGTGCCAGAAGGGGTTGGAAATCAGGGAAAATTCCTCATGGAAAGGGTTTTCCAGCCCTGGCAGGGGTGGAGTCCCCGTCCCTGGAGGATCTCAAAGCCCTTGGATGTGGCACTTGGGGACGTGGTGGCCCTGGAGAGGCTGGACCGGGTGACCTCAGAGGGCTTTTCCAACCTCGACAATTCCATGGTTTTACCATCCAAAGCCTCTCCAAGCAATCCCAGAGTTCCCTCTCACACATCCTCTGCTCCCAGCCGCAGGGACACAGCTCTCCCAGCGCTGCTTCCATCTCCTGCTCCTTTCCTTTTTCCATGATTCCCACAGCTGCAGCCAATGCCAGCAGGAACAAGACCTCCAATTTTAGGGATAATCAGGAAAAAATAGAACTGCTCCCCAGGGTTGGATTTGGGTCTTTAAACGTCCCCAAGAAGTGGCACAGAGAGAGATTTTAGCTCAGCTTTAGGAGCCAAAATAAACCCTAATTGTGGAATATCAGCATCAACACAGGGACTGGGACAGCTGGGGAAGGAGAAGGCTGAGGAAGCACATCCAATCCCAAATTCCAGGATCCAGGATCCCCTTGGAAAATCACAGCAAACCAGAGCATGGGACAAAATGCAGGAGGAGGGGTTAAAATAAATGAAATGGGGAAAAACTAATTCCACAGAGGGTGGTGAGATGTTGGAGCACTGAGAGGCTGGGCAGCCTCCAGCCTTGGAGATCCACAAAATTTACATGGAAAAGGCTCAGAGATTCCTGATTTAACCTCAAATCCAGCAAATTTAGACTTGGACCAAGATTCCCGTGAGCTGTTCCAGTCTGAATTAGGTGCCCCTGCCATTGGGATTACGTAGGATTCACGGTCCTTTCCAAGGCAAACCATTCCATTACGGTTTGAATCCATAACCAGAGGATGGGAAAGGAGTGGGAATTCACCATTTCCCTTTGTGCTAAACCGAGTTTCACCTTGGAACACCAACGTTCTCCAGGGAAATTCCTTCCCAATCGCTTCACTTCCGCCCCTATCACTTGTTATTTTTGAGATATCTCCCTTCTGGACACCATCGCAGAGTCCTCAGGGGCAGCTGAGGCGTTTTCCAAACATTCCTGGGACCCTCCTGAGCCCCAAAGCCCGGAAACAGCAAATCTTGGGAAGAGCCTTCCCACGCCTGCACAATGCTGGAATTCAGGGTGGTTCAGCTGGACCCTGAACATTCCCAACAAAATCCCTGGATGGCCTTGGAGCTCCCTGCATCCAGCAGCTCCAGGGTGGCTAAAATTCCTTACAAAAATGACCTTGGAAAGGCGTGGGGGAAGCTGAATGTGGCAGTAAAGGCTGAAAAAAATGATGGGAGGAGTTCCAGAACTTTCAACCCCTGAGCTGAGTCCTCCTGGGATGGAATTCCAGGAGAATGGAGGAGAAAGGGAGTGGGGAAAACCAGGAGAGATTTAAGCAGGAATTATGGCAAGGATGCGCTGGCACAGCAGGATTTGGGGATCCTGGGAAAGCAGAGGGCGTCCCCGACCTCAGCCAGGATTTAATGTGCTTTTCCACAATATTCCCAAACCGAAAGGTGGATGTCCCTGCAGGGATGAGGGACAGCTGGATAAATAAATGATCATTGGGGTGGTCAGTTCCAGAGGGTTGGGATCAGGGAGTTGCCCCCCAAATGGAGCTGGTGACAAGTGGGATCTGTCCTGGGACACGCCCTGGCTCCACTCTGGTGGCAGTGACCCACAGGAGCCACAGGAGAGCCCCCAGGAACTCCTCAGTGATCCCAAACCGAGGGAAAACTCACAGAACTGTGGAATTTTTAAGGTTGGAAAAGACCTTTGAGATCATTGGGTCTGAATACTCCCCCAGCCCTGCCAGGGCCAGCGCTGCCCCTGTCCCCAAGGGCCACATCCAGGGGCTCTGGAACACTCCAGGGACGGGAATTCCAAACCTCCCTGGGCACTTCCAGGCCTGGCCACCCTTTCCATGTAGGAATATTCCCAATATCCACCCTGAGCTCCCCTGAGGCCGTTCCCTCTCCTCCTGTCCCTGTTCCCTGGAGCAGATCCCAAATCCCCCCCGGCTGTCCCCTCCTGCCAGGGACTTGTGCAGAGCCAGAAATTCCCCCTGAGCCTCCTTTGCTCCAGCCTGAGCCCCTTCCCAGCTCCCTCAGGAATTCTCCAGCCCCTTCCCAGCTCCCTCAGGAATTCTCCAGCCCCTTCCCAGCTCCCTCAGGAATTCTCCAGCCCTTTCCCAGCTCTGTTCCCTGCCCTGGCCACGCTCCAGCCCCTCCAGGGCTCTCCAGGGCTGTCCCAGCACAGGAGGTGCCCCAGCAGGGCCAGCACAGGGGACAAGGGCAGGGCAGGACAAGTTTCCAGAGAGGTTCTGGAGTCTTGGAGGTTTTCAACACAAGACTGGATAAAGCCCTGACCAGCCTGGGCTGATCTCAGAGCTGCTTCCATGGAATCATGGAAATGTTTGGGTGGGAAGGGACCTGAGAGCTCATCCAGCCCCATTCCATGGGCAGGGACAGCTCCCACTATTCCAGGTGGATCCAATCCCAGTGTCCAACCTGGCCTTGGGCACTGCCAGGGATCCAGGGGCAGCCCCAGTAAATCTGGGAATTGCAGCCCAGCCAGGAATTCCTTCCCAGTATCTCATCCCTCCTCATTCCAGGTCGGACCAGAACCCCCTGGAGGTCCCTCCCCAGGGAATGATCCCATGAACCGCAGATTCCATGAATTTCCCCCGCTCAGGGCAGACAGAGCTGGCCACCGAGAGCAGGACGGGATTGAGGGGACCGGGATGGAAGCAGCCCTAAATCCCAACTCCCAGAATATTCCCCACGACCACTCCAGCCCTGGGACATCCCTGCTGCTCTCCCTGCCCTCAGGTGACGATGATTTACAGGAAAACCTCCCTGGCTCAGGGTGGGCTTCTTTTCCCCCCTCTCCCCTTTCCACGTCTGCTTTCCGCGCGGAACATTTCCATCCCTGCCATCGTATCAGCACAGCAGAACCAGCGCCGATTTCTCCTCTTTGATGGCAGCCCAGCGCTTCTCGTGGCTTTCTGTGGCGGGGGGAAGCGGCTCAGGGGGGGGTTCAAAGACAATTCCCCGTCTTCCCGCGCTGGCCAGGCTCCATCGGCACGTAGGACAGCCCGGTTATCGCGGGTCACCGACACCGCCGCGCTCTAATGGCTTTTCCTGTGGCCTTATCGACGCCGCGCACAAAGTGGCTCCCCCAGCCTTGCCCTGTGATCTCAGAGCTGTTTACGGCTATCTCCAGCCACCAGCCCCGCCAGCAGCCGCTGAGAAATGCCAGGACACGGCCACGGGACAGGCTGCAAAGTGCCTGACACCGACAAGGAGTCACCGGAGACTCGCCACGGGCAGTTCTTTATTTTCTCCCCCCGCCTCGCTCCTTTCCATTAAAAATAAAATAAAGTTTTCAGGTTCCCCAGGAAAACTTGTCAAGAGGGGGGCTCTGAAATGGGAGAAGCGCAGTTTCCACAGTGGGGGAAATTTGTGTTGTGGATAAAAGGAAGGAGTGGAGCTCTGGAGAGAAAAAAGGTTTGGCTTGATCTCACCCCCTTCTTCTGCCCCCTCTGCAAAGCTCAAATATTCCTGGTGGGAATGCTGAGCCCCTCCGAGGGTGGGAAGGGAGCGGGAGCAGCGTCCCAATCCCCAAAAAGCAGGAGGAGGAGGAGGAGGAGGACTCGGGCAGGCAGCACCAGCAGCATCACACCACAGGATTTACAATTATTTGAGTGCAGGGCTGGGAGGAGAACCAGGATCCAGGGGATCTCCCAGTTCCAATGGAATCTGGGAATTCCTGGAGCCCAGGGACCCCTGAGCAGCTCCTGCAGCAAAACCTTGTGATTCCAGTGATAATTCCCAAAGAAAACCTTGTTTCTCCTCCCAAGGCCATCCACACAAAGAGATACAAACTTTGTCCTTCCCTAAAATTCCCGAGGACAGCTGTCCCGAATGGATACAGACTATCCACCCTGACAAGATATTCCTACACGGATTGTTTCCAGTGAAATAGGGGGGGAGTTGTTATTAACAGTACACTTCTTTTTTAAACCTTTTTAATGCATTTTGTGCATCAAAGCAGTTCGAGGGTTGGGGGAGAGGCAGCACAGATAAAAATGTCAGCGGTGAGATAGGACAAATTTATAGCAAATCCCTGTCAGCTCCCATTTATCTAAATTATCCAGCTCTGGATTCTCCAGAAACCCTCCACCAGCTCCAGTTTTAAGGCTGTTTTTTACCTCAGAACCCGCTCCCTTTTTCTCTCTGCGCTGCTGCCTCTGTTTTTGGACACTTGTTCTTTCCCCTAAAATGACCCCTTTGTAGCTGGGATCAAAGAGCTGGGAGTGTCAATCCCAGTGTCTTCAGGAACATGTGAAGAACCTCAAAGTAATTGGGAAGCAATTAGCACAAAGCTAAAAAAACCCACCCCGCCGAGGCAGAGCCCAAATGAGCACTAACAGGCACCAGCCCCGCTCAGGGAGGGGTTTAAGGGACTTAAATCACCCCAAAACAACTTTTTGGGAGCTTCAGCACAGCCCACTCTGCCTTGAGTTGTTGTTTTTTTTTTTGGCTTAATTTTTATTATTATTATTATTTATTATTATTTATTTTTTTTTCATTCCTCTCTGCTCCGGGTTCACTTTCTGCCTCGCTGCAGCTTACGGGAAACACGAAACCCAAAACTGCTTTTCATTTTCTGTTATGTAAAGCTCAGCCAGCCCCGTGCCTTGGAGAGCCGAGGCGCTCGGCAGCTGCTCAGATGCTCCCGCAGATAAAACCAGCTGGGCCAGGCCTCTCCTCTCCTCCTTGCTCTTGGATATCGATCAAAGCAGCCCCGGCACCGCGCCTGGCGCGGGGGAAACGTGGGGACATGGACCCGTGGATGGTGGAAAATTGCCCTGGGTTTGTTCTCTGGGGCAGAACGGCCCCGTTTGGTGCCGCTCCCCGGGAGGGGACGGGGCTGATGGCAGCGGCCAGCGGCAGGTGGATGGCCTGAGGTGGCCCAGGATCAGCTCACAGCAGCCCAGAGGAGCCTGAAACCCCTGGATCTGCTGCCAGTGATCCTTTCCTAAACCTTCCCCTGGATTGGGATGGGGCACCCTGGAGATGTGGGATCCATTAATGGAATCCCAGACTGATTTGAGATGGGGCACCCTGGAGATGTGGGATCCATTCCTGGAATCCCACACTGGTTTGGGATGGAGGCACCCTGAAGATGCAGGATCCATTCCCAGGATCCCACACTGGTTTGGGATGGGGCACCCTGAAGATGCAGGATCCATTCCTGGGATCCCACACTGGTTTGGGATGGGGTACCCTGGAGATGAGGGATCCATTCCCAGGATCCCACACTGGTTTGGGATGGGGTACCCTGGAGATGTGGGATCCATTCCTGGAATCCCAGACTGGATTGGGATGGAGCACCCTGGAGATGTGGGATCCATTAATGGAATCCCAGACTGATTTGAGATGGGGCACCCTGGAGATGTGGGATCCATTCCCAGGATCCCACACTGGTTTGGGATGGGGAACCCTGGACATGTGGGATCCATTCCTGGAATCCCAGACTGGTTTGGGATGGGGTACCCTGGAGATGTGGGATCCGTTCCTAAAATCCCAGACTGGTTTGGGATGGAGGCACCCTGGAGATGTGGGATTCATTCCTGAAATCCCAGATTGGTTTGGGATGGGGCATGCTGAAGATGCAGGATCCATTCCTGAAATCCCAGACTGGTTTGGGATGGAGACACCCTGGAGATGAGGGATCCATTCCCAGGATCCCACACTGGTTTGGGATGGGGTACCCTGGAGATGAGGGATCCATTAATGGAATCCCAGACTGGTTTGGGATGGGGTACCCTGGAGATGAGGGATCCATTCCTGAAATCCCAGACTGGTTTGGGATGGGACACGCTGAAGATGCAGGATCCATTCCCAGGATCCCACACTGGTTTGGGATGGATGCACCCTGAAGAAGTTGGGATGTTTTATCCAAATTCCCAGAGATCCAAACTCTCCCCACTCCCATCTCCCCCTCAGGCAGCCCATTCCTCACCAGGAAAGGAACTGGCATCCCATAAAATCATAAAATCCCATAAAACATCCCCGAGAGCCTGAAAAGACTGAACAGAACCTGGGCTGGGCTTAGAGCTCAGGATCTAAACCAGACCTGACCTCGGCAACTGATCCTAAAATTCTCACACCTTGGATCTGCCCCCAGTCCCCTCCTTAAATCATTCCTGGAATCCCAGACTGGATTGGGATGGAGGCACCCTGAAGATGTGGGATCCATCCCCAGGATCCCAGATCCATTCCCAGGATCCCAGACTGGTTTGGGATGGAGCACCCTGGAGATGAGGGATCCATTAATGGAATCCCACACTGGATTGGGATGGAGGCACCCTGAATATGTGGGATCCATTCCTGGAATCCCAGATCCATTCCCAGGATCCCACACTGGTTTGGGATGGAGCACCCTGAAGATGAGGGATCCATTAATGGAATCCCAGATCCATTCCCAGGATCCCACACTGGATTGGGATGGAGGCACCCTGGAGATGAGGGATCCATTCCTGGAATCCCAGACTGGTTTGGGATGGGACACCCTGAAGATGTGGGATCCATTCCCAGGATCCCAGATCCATTCCCAGGATCCTGCACTGGTTTGGGATGGGGTACCCTGGAGATGTGGGATCCATTCCCAGGATTCCAGTTCTATTCCTGGAATCCCAGACTGGTTTGGGATGGATGCACCCTGGAGATGTGGGATCCATTCCTGGAATCCCAGTCTGGTTTGGGATGGAGCACCCTGAAGATGAGGGATCCATTAATGGAATCCCAGATCCATTCCCGGGATCCCACACTGGATTGGGATGGAGGCACCCTGGAGATGAGGGATCCATTCCTGGAATCCCAGTCTGGTTTGGGATGGGGCACGCTGAAGATGTGGGATCCATTCCCAGGATCCCAGATCCATTCCCAGGATCCTGCACTGGTTTGGGATGGGGTACCCTGGAGATGTGGGATCCATTCCCAGGATTCCAGTTCTATTCCTGGAATCCCAGACTGGTTTGGGATGGGGCACGCTGAAGATGTGGGATCCATTCCTGGAATCCCACACTGGTTTGGGATGGAGCACCCTGCAGAAGTTGGGATGTTTTGCTCGATATCTGCAGCGATCCACGCCCGTCTCTCCCTCAGGACAGCGTCAGGCAGCCTTTTCCTCACCAGGAAGGGAATTGGGATGAACAATCCCATAAAACATCCCAGGAGAGCCCGTCCTGCCCCGCAGCCGCCACCACGCCAAGGTCCAGCTCTCAATTAACCCCCGCCTGACCTTCCTTCACTTTCTTTCCCCCTGCTCTGCCCTTCCTGCCAAAGTTCAGCGTTTCCTGGAAAAGTCTCCGTGCCTGTTGGATGTTGTCCTTCGCCTTGGTTGCCGAGGGAAGGATTTGCAGGATTTACAGGTGCCTGGCCCCCTCTGGAAGCCCGTGACCGCGGGCTGACCCCCCGGTACAATATGTGAACTCCTGCCCTGCTGATAAGGCTGCCAGATAGGAGCAGGAGTTTGCAAATAATCCTTTGGGAATTTATAAGCAGCGCAGCCATAAAACCGAGGTGACTGGAAGGTCGATTTCACTAAAAATAATAAATATCTCAATGTTTATTCAACGTGGGCCTTTTTAACTGCGGGCCAAGCTCCGAGATAACGCTATTGTAAATGACAAATATTGGGAGTTTTGGGGAACTATTACATTATGATCCTTCCCCTCCGTGCTCTGCAGGATCTCTGACATTGTTCCACCCGAGCTGGGCCTGGAAATCCAGGCAGGATTCAGGCCCAGGTCAGGAAAAGGGCAATTTGCTGCTCAGGGAGTTTGTGGTTTTTTTAATTCCTCCTGCTCCCAATTCCCTAAAACACCTTCCCTGGAGCTCAGCTCCTGTTTCTGCTCCGTGTCAGCGCTCGTTCCTGTTTTTAGGGATGGGAGTGGAGAGTGGTCCCTGCTCCAGGTGGAGCTGAACCTCTCCAGGGAATCCCTGAGGTGGGAAAAATCCTCTGGGACCTGAGGCCACCGCTGCCCCCTGTCCCCGAGGGTCCCTGCAGGAATCCCTGCTGGAAAAGCCTCCCCAAAAAGGAATTTTCCCCATATCCAACCTCTGATCCCATCCCTGCTGCATTCCCAGCTCCAGAACAGCCAATCCCAGCTGGATCCATCCCACGGATCTGCCCATGGATCTGCTGCTCCCCCGACACATTCCTGACAAAAACAGCGCCAGAATCGGCCAATTCCACCCCAAAATCCCCCCATTTCCATGGAATAATTCATTTTCCTTGGAGCAAACAGCACCAGAATTCAAACAATTCCTGCCCCAAAACTCCTCCATTTGCATGGAATAATGGAATTCCTGGATCCAAAGAGGAATCCTTGGAGAAAACAGCATCAGAATCCAATCATTTCTTCCCCAAACTTTCCCATTTCAGTGGAATAACAAAGTTAATGAATCCAAAGAGTTCTTGGAGGAAATGGCACCAGAATCCGAACAATTCCTGCCCAAAATTCCTCCATTTCCATGGAATATTGAAATTCCTGCATCCAAACAAGGATTGTTGGAGCAAACACTGTCAGAATCCAAACAATTCCTGCCCCAAAATTCCCCCATTTCCATGGAATAACAAAATTCCTGCATCCAAACAAGGATTGTTGGAGCAAACAGCATCAGAATCCAAACAATTCCACCCCAAAATTCCCCCATTTCCACTGAATAATTCATTTTCCTTGGAGGAAACAGCTCCAGAGTCCAAACAATTCCTGCCCAAAATTCCTCCATTTCCATGGAATAATGGAATTCCTGGATCCAAAGAGGAATCCTTGGAGAAAACAGCATCAGAATCCATTCATTTCTTCCCCAAACTTTCCCATTTCAGTGGAATAACAATGAATCCAAAGAATTCTTGAAGAAAATGGCACCAGAATCCAAACAATTCCTGCCCCAAAATTCCCCCATTTCCATGGAATAATGGAATTCCTGGATCCAAACAAGGATTGTTGGAGCAAAGAGTGTCAGAATCCAAACAATTCCTGCCCCAAAATTCCCCCATTTCCATGGAATAATTCATTTTCCTTGGAGGAAACAGCTCCAGAATCCAAACAATTCCTGCCCAAAATTCCTCCATTTCCATGGAATAACAAAATTCCTGGATTCAAACAAGGAATGTTGGAGAAAACAGCATCAGAATCCAATCATTTCTTCCCCAAACTTTCCCATTTCAATGGAATAACAAAGTTAATGAATCCAAAGAGTTCTTGGAGAAAACAGTATCAGAATCCAAACAATTCCCACCCAAAATTCCCCCCTTTCCATGGAATAATTCATTTCCCTTGGAGAAAACAGCACCAGAATCCAAACAATTCCTGACCAAAATTCCCCCCTTTCCATGGAATAACAAAATTCCTGCATCCAAACAAGGATTGTTGAAGCAAACACTGTCAGAATCCAAACAATTCCTGCCCCAAAATTCCCCCATTTCCATGGAATAATTTATTTTCCTTGGAGGAAACCGCTCCAGAATCCAAACAATTCCTGCCCAAAATTCCTCCATTTCCATGGAATATTGAAATTCCTGGATCCAAACAAGGATTGTTGGAGCAAAGAGTGCCAGAATCCAAACAATTCCTGCCCAAAAGTCCTCCATTTCCATGGAATATTGAAATTCCTGCATCCAAAGAGGAATCCTTGGAGAAAACAGCATCAGAATCCAATCATTTCTTCCCCAAACTTTCCCATTTCAATGGAATAACAAAGTTAATGAATCCAAAGAATTCTTGGAGAAAACGGTATCAGAATCCAAACAATTCTGCCCCAAAATTCCCCCATTTCCATGGAATATTGAAATTTCTGCATCCCAAGAGGAATTTTCTCAGGAAAATCAAACAACCAAGAAATATAAAGACATTAAAAATCCAGAATTTGGGACAGCTGGAGAAAATTCCCTTTGCATTTCCATGGAAATCCACAGGAATTCCACAGATTTTCCCCAAATCCATCCATCCCTGGTTTTTTCCCTCCCTCAGGGACGCACATTCCGGATAAACGAGGGAGGAGCGGATCCATGGAATTTTCCAGAGCGGGAAAATCCGGGATTGACTCACCAGGACAGAGTAGATGTGGAGGCATCGATAAACCGGGGAGAAATCCACCAAATCCTGGGCTCCCGGCACCTGGAACAGGGAGAAAATCCATGAAAAACGTGGGAAACTCACCAAAATTCCATGGAAAAGGAAGAAGAACTCCAAGAAATTTAATTATGGGTAAATGGAGCAATAAAAAAACAAAGAAAAACAAGCAAAATCCTAAAATAAATCACATTTTAATAGGTTTGGTGTTACAAAAAATCACATTTAGGTGAATGAAACTGCCAAAAAAAATCAAATTTAAGGGAGTGTAACTCCAAAAAATCCCATCCAGGTGGGTGTAATCCATAAAATTTCTATGGATAAATAAGGATGCCTCAAAAAAATGCAAATGTGGGGAGTGAAATCCTAAAAAAAATCAAATAAAAATGAATTCTCCTGTAAAAAAATCACATTTAGGTAAATGAAATGATTACAAAATCATAGAAATCGCAGTTTTATTATAAATTATATAAAAATAATTTATCCAAATATTTTAGTGAGAATTACAGAGATCGGTGTCATTCCAAAATGCCATTTTTAGGTGAGTTTAGCTCTAAAAAAATCAAATTTAAATAAATTCTACTCTAAAAAATGACTTTTAGGTGAATATAACTAAAAAAAATTAATTTTAGGTGAATAAAATGATTAAAAAATCACATCTAAATCAGTGTAACTCAAAAAAAAATCACTTTTAAGTGAGTGTGACTAAGAAATTCAAATTTAAATAAATTCCACTCTAAAAAAATTACATTTAGGTGAATAAAATTATTAAAAAATTGCACCTGAATCAGTGTCACTCCAAAAAAAAATCACTTTTAGGTGAGTGTAACTAAAAAAATTCAAATTTAAATAAATTCGACTCTAAAAAATGACTTTTAGGTGAACATAACTCTAAAAAAAATTAAATTTAGGTGAATAAAACTATTAAAAAAATCACATCTAAATCAGTGTAACTCCAAAAAAAAATCACTTTTAGGTGAGTTTAGCTCTAAAAAAATCAAATTTAAATAAATTCCACTCTATAGAATGACCTTTAGGAATGAAAGGGTAAAAAAATCACACCTAAATTCCAGAAAAAATCACATTTAGGTGATTATAACTCTTAAAAATTCAAATCTAACCAAATTCCACTCTAAAAAAATTATATTTAGGTGAATAAAATTATTAAAAATTTGCACCTAAATCAATGTCACTACAAAAAAAATCACTTTTAGGTGAGTTTAGCTCTAAAAAATTCAAATATTAAATAAGTGTCACTCCAAAAAAAATCATTTTTAGGTGAGTGTAACTAAAATTTTAAATTTCAATAAATTTAACTCTAAAAAATGACTTTTAGGTGAAGATAACTCTAAAAAAAATTACATTTAGGTGAATAAAATGATTAAAAAATCACATCTAAATCAGTGTAACTCAAAAAAAAAAATCACTTTTAGATGAGTGTAACTAAAAAAAATTAAATTTAAATAAATTCCACTCTAAAAAATGACTTTTTGGTGAATGCAACTCTGAAAAAAAATCCCATTGAAATAAGTTCATTGCTCCAAAATATCATTTCGAGGTGAGGGCAGCAGGGTCAGGGCAAAGCCAAGATTCCAGGGATGGAAAAATCCATGGAATTCCTGGGATCTGCCCAAAAATCCCGATCTTTTCAGGGGTTGGAAGCAGGAAAATGTCCTTTAATGTCGGTTTTGCTCCAGTGAAATCCCACGGAACGCTCATTCCAAGAATCCAACGGATCCTGGCACCATCCCCGCTGCTCCTTACGCAACAAAAAAGTGGGGGAAAAAAAGGCGAAAAACAGGGAAAAATCCCAACTCATTCTCTGGACTTCACGTTGGATTGGGTTGAAAGCTCCATTTGGGTTTGATTTTTCCCGGATTTTCCCCTCGGGAAGAGGCGCCAGGGGAGGCTCCGACGGCGCCGGGAGCCGCGCGCGGGGATGGAAAAGGGAATTTGGGAAGGGTGGGATGGAGGAAGGAGAGATCAGAGGGGGAATTTGCATTTTGTGTCTTTGGAGATGTTCCCTTGGCACTCCTTGGCCCGGGCTGAAAGCTCCGGCACCCAAAATCCCGGGAAAAGGGAGTGTTCTGTTGCCATGGGGCAGGAGAACAGGCAGGGATGAAAGGCCCGATGGACAGCCCTTGGAATGCTGTTGTTGTTGTTTTCCCGGGATTTAATGAGGCTGGCAGGGAGGTGGGATGAAGAAAGGGGAGCTCGGGGCTCAGGGAGCATTTCCAAGCCCAAAGTGCCCCGGGCAGGGTCCTGCAGGAGCGGGGATGGGCAGGGAAAAGCGGGATTTGGGGAGCAGCTCCTGGAAATGGAGCTGGGAAAGGACGGCGGGAAAATCAGTCCTGGGGCTGCAGAGGGTCCAGGCTGGAGCGGGAACGAGGGATCCCAGGATCCCAGCCTGGTTTGGGATGGGGGATCCTGAGGAGATCCAGGATGGGATGGGCTGGATTTTGTGGGATAAACTCCTCTCCCAGGCAGAACTGAAGTTAAAGATCTCCTCGGTGCAAGGAAAATCAGATCCCGGCACTGCAGAGTTCCTGGCTGGAGCGGGAACGAGGGATCCCAGGATCCCAGCCTGGTTTGGGATGGGGGGATTGTGATGGAGGGAGCCTGAGGAGATCCAGGATGGGATTCCGACATCCAGCTCCTGCCCCTGGAGCGGCTCTTGGAGCAGCCTGGGATGTTGGAAGTGTCCATGACCATGGCAGGGATGGGATGGGATGGATTTTGTGGGATGAACTCCTCTCCCAGGCAGGACTGGAGTTAAAGGATCTCCTCGGTGCAAGGAAAATCAGTCCTGGGGCTGCAGAGATCCTGGCTGGAGCGGGAACGAGGGATCCCAGGATCCCAGCCTGGTTTGGGATGGGAGCCTGAACCCCATCCCAGCCCTGCCATGCTCATAGACACTTCCAACATCCCAGGCTGCTCCAAGAGCCGCTCCAGGGGCAGGAGCTGGGGGTGGGAATCCCATCCTGGATCTCCTCAGCCTCCCTCCATCGGGATCCCCCATCCCAAACCAGGCTGGGATCCTGGGATCCCTCATTCCCGCTCCAGCCAGGAACTCTGCAGTGCCAGGATCTGATTTTCCTTGCACCGAGGAGATCTTTAACTCCAGTCCTGCCTGGGAGAGGAGTTTATCCCACAAAATCCAGCCCATCCCATCCTGGATCTCCTCAGGCTCCGTCCATCGGGATCCCCCATCCCAAACCAGGCTGGGATCCTGGGATCCCTCGTTCCCGCTCCAGCCTGGACCCTCTGCAGCCCCAGGACTGATTTTCCCGCCGTCCTTTCCCAGCTCCATTTCCAGGAGCTGCTCCCCAAATCCCGCTTTTCCCTGCCCATCCTCGCTCCTGCAGGACCCTGCCCGGGGCACTTTGGGCTTGGAAATGCTCCCTGAGCCCCGAGCTCCCCTTTCTTCATCCCACCTCCCTGCCAGCCTCATTAAATCCCGGGAAAACAACAACAACATTCCAAGGGCTGTCCATCGGGCCTTTCATCCCTGCCTGTTCTCCTGCCCCATGGCAACAGAACACTCCCTTTTCCCGGGATTTTGGGTGCCGGAGCTTTCAGCCCGGGCCAAGGAGTGCCAAGGGAACATCTCCAAAGACACAAAATGCAAATTCCCCCTCTGATCCCTGCACAGGGACACGGGCACTCCCAGCATCCCAGGCTGCTCCAGGAACAGCTCCAAGGCAGGAGCTGGATGTGGGAATCCCATCCTGCAGCACCGGGATCACCTCGAGATCCCAAAAATCTCCTCCCAAGAAAGCCCAGGGGTGCAGGAGGGGGAAGGAGGAGGCTCAGGGGGATGAAGGCAGCAAAGGGAATGAATCCCTGGATGGATTTCATCCTGGATGATCCCCTGGCTCATCCCCATCCCTGGGATTCTCCTCCCTCCCTGGCACCGCTCTCCATCGCTGGGCAGGGCTGGATCACCAGGAGAGAGGAAGGATTCCCAGCAGGGAATGGGACTGGAATCACCTGAGACCCTTCCCTTGTCCCCTTGGGCTGCTCAGCACATCCCACCTGAGGGCTGGGAGAGCTGGGAATGTTCCCCTGGAGAAGGGCAAAATGCAGGGAATGCTGAGAGTCCCTGCAGGGGCTCCAGGAGAGCTGGAGAGGGACTGGGGCCAAGGGCTGCAGGGACAGGAGCCAGGGAATGGCTTCCCAAGGGAAAGGGGAGATTGGGCTGGGATCTTGGCAAGGAATTCCTGCCTGGGATTCTGCAATTCCCAGATTTGCTGGGGCTGCTCCTGGATCCCTGGGAATGCCCAAGGCCAGGTTGGACACTGGGATTGGATCCACCTGGGATGGTGGGAGCTGTCCCTGCCCAAGGATGGGTGGGAATGGATGGGATTTAAGTTCCTTCCCAGCCAAAGAATTCCAGGATTCCCTGATCCCAGCTGAATCCAGGGCAAGGGCTCTGAACGAGGCTCATCCCTCTCACAACTTTTCCCTTTTCCCTTTCCCAGGGACACCTGCACACGAGGCCTCACTTCCACTGAGTTAATCCCGATTTTCACCCCTTTCATTCCCATTCCAAACCCCCCAGGACTTCCAAAATCCCAGAGCAGCTCCCAAACCCCCAGCCCAGCTCCTCAGGACTCCTCAGGCACGGCTTTTCCCTCCTTTTATTCCTCCAGAATTAGGAGCCATGAGTCCTAAAATTCCTTTTTGAATCAGTAAAGCATTAAACAGCGGAACACTTCCAGCTCCAAAATCCCTGGAAAAACCCTTGGAGATGCCTGGAGCGAGGGCAGCTCCTGCCCAGTGCCCCCGCCGGGGTTTTTAGGGAGGAGGGATCTCTCAACCCTCCACACCCCCTTCCAAGCAAGGTTTTCCAGGGAATTCCAATCTGGGATCAAACGGTTTCGCTCCGCTCAGATCCGCCCTCCACGGAAAAATTGCTCTGATAAAGAACGGAAAAAAAAAAAAAATCGGGATTTGGCCAAAACAATTTGACTCCCCCCGGTGAAATTCGATCAAAGCAACAATTTCAGGCTCTGAATTTCTGGAGGAACTTCCAAGCCCACACACAGGCTCGGGAAAAATCATCTGGGCCATTCCACACAGCTCCCATCTCCAGGAGCAGCTGCAGAATTCCTGATCCAGGAACAGCAGGATCAGGCAAGGAAAATCAGCTCATTTCCATAGGGAACTTTGTTGGAAATAAAGAGAAGCCTGCAAAACTGGGGGGGTTTTATGCAGGGGGTGAAGATACCATTAATTTATAATAATGTAAATGCAAATATAAATATAAATATAAATATAAATATAAATATAAATATAAATATAAATATAAATATAAATATAAATATAAATATAAATATAGACATAAAAATATAAAAATATAAAAATATAAAAACATAAAAACATAAAAATAAATATAAATATAAATATAAATATAAATAGAAATAGAAATAGAAATAGAAATAGAAATATATAAATATATTCATTTTTATAATAATATTATTTTAGTATACAATTAATATTATTATATGATGTAAGAAATATTATTTTATAGTCTGTTTTAAGAAAACAAAAAAACAAACAAAACAAGATCAGCTCTTCTGCATGTGCAGCTTTGTGAAAGAAGAAATATTAATTCAATTATTCAAAATCTTCCCAGAATATCCAATACAGGGCTTGGAATATACAGAATATATGGAATTCCATCCAGCAGGAGAACCTGGAGCTGCTGGAGAGAGTCCAGAGGAGGCCCCGGAGCTGCTCCAGGGCTGGAGCCCCTCTGCTCTGGAGCCAGGCTGGGAGAGCTGGGAATGTTCCCCTGGAGAAGGGAGAAATCCCGGGAATGCTGAGAGTCCCTGCAGGGGCTCCAGGAGAGCTGGAGAGGGACTGGGGCCAAGGGCTGCAGGGACAGGAGCCAGGGAATGGCTTCCCAAGGGAAAGGGGAGATTGGGCTGGGATCTTGGCAAGGAATTCCTGCCTGGGATTCTGCAATTCCCAGATTTGCTGGGGCTGCCCCTGGATCCCTGGGAATATCCTGGACATTGGGATTGGATCCACCTGGGATAACGGGAGCTGTCCCATGGATGAGGTGGAATTGATGATTTTTAGGTTCCCTTCCATCCCAAGCCATTCCATGACTCCATGGAATTCTCCCTCTGCCTGAATTCACACACGGCGCTCCTGCCCTGGCTGATATTCCCAAATCCAGGTGTCCATCTGACATTTCAATATTCAGACACATCTAAAAATCCACCTTTAGCTCCGAAGAAATTCCCACATTTCCTGAGCCAGAGCGCTCCCAACGATCCATAAATCCCGGATTTTTGGGATGTGCCGATGCCAGGGAAGCTCGGCTCCCCTGACACCCCCTCCAGCCCAACCTCCCCTTTCCATCCCTCCTGATTTCCAGAACAAAGGATGGATTCATCTCATCCCAAAACTTCCCTGTGCACACAACATCCCAATCCCATTCCCAAATCCTGCGGCAGGCACGTTCCCGGAGCTGGGAACACCCAAACCCCTCCTGCAAGGGGGGCTGAACAATCCCTGCAGAACTTTTAACCCCTGGAAGACGAGTTTTCCATGGAAACGAGCGGCCCTGGCTGCCACCAGGGATTTCAGGGTTAATTTGGGATACCAGGGTTAATTTGGGTTACCAGGGTTAATTTGGGATTAATTTGGGATATGAGAGTTAATTTGGGATACGAGGATTAATTTGGGATAGGAGGGCGATTTTGGGAGACAAGGATTAATTTGGGATTGGAGGGCAATTTTGGGATATGAGGGTTAATTTGGGATAAATTTGGGATACCAGGACGATTTTGTGATACGAGGGTTAATTTGGGATTCAAGGATTAATTTGGGATACGACAGTTAATTTGGGATTTCAGGGTTAATTTGTGATACGAGGGTTAATTTGGGATAAATTCGGGATACAAGGGTGATTTTGGGATACAAGGATTAATTTGGGATATGAGAGTTAATTTGGGATATGAGGGTTAATTTGGAATATGAGGGTTAATTTGGGATAAATTCAGGATACAAGGGTGATTTTGGGATATGAGGATTAATTTGGGATACAAGAGTTAATTTGGGATTTGAGGGTTAATTAGGGTTTTCAGGGTTAATTTGGGATATGAGGGTTAATTAGGGATTAATTTGGGATAGGAGGGTGATTTTGGGATACGAGGATTAATTTGGGATATGAGGGTTAATTTGGGATAAATTCAGGATACCAGGATGATTTTGTGATACGAGGGTTAATATGGGATACGAGAATTAATTTGGGATACAAGAGTTAATTTGGGATACCAGGGTTAATTTGGGATAGGAGGGTGATTTTGGGAGACAAGGGTTAATTTGGGATTTCAGGGTTAATTTGGGATAAATTTGGGATACAAGGGTGATTTTGGGATATGAGGATTAATTTGGGATACAAGGATTAATTTGGGATATGAGAGTTAATTTGGGATAGGAGGGAGATTTTGGGAGACAAGGATTAATCTGGCATTTCAGGGCTAATTAGGGATTTAATTTCAGGGTTAATTTGAGATACGAGGGTTAATTAGGGATTAATTTGGGATAGGAGGGTGATTTTGGGATATGAGAGTTAATTAGGGATTTCAGGGTTAATTTGGGATATGAGGGTTAATTTGGGATAAATTTGGGATACGAGGGTGATTTTGTGATACAAGGGTTAATTTGGGATAGGATGATTTTGTGATATGAGGGTTAATTTGGGATACAAGGATTAATTTGGGATTTCAGGGTTAATTTGGGATTTCAGGGTTAATTTGGGATGAGTGTTAATTTGGGATTTCAGGGTTAATTTGGGATGAGTGTTAATTAGGGATTTCAGGGTTAATTTTGGATTTCAGGGTTAATTTGGGATTTCAGGATTAATTTGGGATTTCAGGGTCCTTGGTGGCTTTTGGTGTAAAAGCAGGACACGAGCACAGGTTCTGCCCCTCAGTGAAGGTGCAAACCCTCCGGACTGGAGCACCAGGAATTCCAGAGAACCCAAATCCAGGGATTTGGGAACCATCCCAGAGTCCCATTGATTGGAATCCAGGGATCAGCTGGGCAGAGGGACACGGGCCAGGACACTGCAGAGGCTCCAGGACAGGGCACGGAGCAGGGGTGACACCAACATTCCAGGAATTGTCCCTAGAACTCCTCTGCTGCCACCAGCCATGGCTCCGCTCCAATCCAGCTCTGGAGTCCTCAGGAAAAGGATCTGGAGCTGCTGGAGAGAGCCCAGGAGACATCCAGGAGCTGCTCCCAGGGCTGGAGCCAGGCTGGGAAAGCTGGGAATGTTCACCTGGAGAAGGGAACACTCCCAGCTCCAGGGAGAGCTCAGATTTCCCCTCTGAGCCTCCTTTGCTCCAGCCTGAGCCCCTTCCCAGCTCCCTCAGGAATTCTCCAGCCCCTTCCCAGCTCCCTCAGGAATTCTCCAGCCCCTTCCCAGCTCCCTCAGGAATTCTCCAGCCACTTCCCAGCTCCCTCAGGAATTCTCCAGACCCTTCCCAGCTCCCTCAGGAATTCTCCAGACCCTTCCCAGCTCCCTCAGGAATTCTCCAGACCCTTCCCAGCTCCCTCAGGAATTCTCCAGACCCTTCCCAGCCCCATTCCCTTCCCTGGGCACATTCCAGCCCCTCCAGGGCTCTCTTGTCGCGTGGAGCCCAAAGCTGGAATGGCTCCAGTTCCACTTTTTTTTGATTAATTAATTAATTAATTAATTTCCAAAAAGGACAAATTCCCAGGAGGATTCACTCTTGTGACCCAGGGACTGCTGGAGCTGCTCCAGGGCAGGCTCAGGATTCAGGGAAAGGTTCCTGATCCAGAGGTGCTGGCACTGCCCAGGCTCCCCATGGAATGGGCACATTCCCAACTCTGCCGGAGCTCCAGGAGCGCTGGGACAGCGCTGCCAGGGATGGCCAGGGTGGGATTGTTGGGGGGTCTGGGCAGGGAAAGGGGTTGGATGGATGATGGATGATGGATGGATGATGGATGATGGATGGATGGATGGATGATGGATGGATGATGGATGGATGATGGATGATGGATGGATGATGGATGGATGATGGATGGATGATGGATGGATGATGGATGATGGATGGATGATGGATGATGGATGGATGATGGATGGATGATGGATGATGGATGGATGATGGATGATGGATGATGGATGGATGATGGATGGATGATGGATGATGGATGATGGATGGATGATGGATGGATGATGGATGATGGATGGATGATGGATGATGGATGGATGATGGATGGATGATGGATGGATGGATGGATGATGGATGGATGATGGATGATGGATGGATGATGGATGATGGATGGATGATGGATGGATGGATGATGGATGGATGATGGATGGATGATGGATGGATGATGGATGTATGGATGGATGATGGATGGATGATGGATGATGGATGATGGATGATGGATGGATGATGGATGATGGATGATGGATGATGGATGATGGATGATGGATGGATGGATGGATGATGGATGGATGGATGGATGATGGATGATGGATGGATGGATGATGGATGGATGGATGATGGATGGATGATGGATGATGGATGATGGATGGATGGATGATGGATGGATGATGGATGATGGATGGATGGATGATGGATGGATGATGGATGGATGGATGATGGATGGATGGATGATGGATGGATGATGGATGATGGATGATGGATGATGGATGGATGGATGGATGGATGGATGGATGGATGATGGATGATGGATGATGGATGGATGGATGGATGGATGGATGGATGATGGATGGATGGATGGATGATGGATGGATGATGGATGATGGATGGATGGATGATGGATGATGGATGATGGATGGATGATGGATGGATGATGGATGATGGATGGATGATGGATGGATGATGGATGGATGATGGATGGATGGATGATGGATGGATGATGGATGGATGGATGATGGATGGATGATGGATGGATGGATGATGGATGATCCCTGTGGATCCCTTTCCATACAGGAAATTCCCTGATTCTCCAAGGAAGGAACACGGGGAACTCAAAGCTGATCAGGAACAAATCGCTCCCATTTCCCTGCGACGCTGCTGGGAAAAGGGACCAGGGGGGCTCCTCCATGGGATCTGCTCCATGGGATCAGTTCCATGGATCTGCTCCATGGGATCTCCTCCATGGGATCTCCTCCCTGGGTTCTGCTCCATGGGATCCCCTCCCTGGGATCTCCTCCAGGACACCTGGCCAGGTGCACCTGGGAATCCCATGGCTGCTGCTCCTCATCACCACGGAGAGCGGCCACTGGCCACCCTGACCCCAGGACTGGCCGGGGACAGCCCCTCCTGTGGGGTCACCGGAGTGCCACCACGCCCAGGGACAGGATCCACCTGCCTGAGACTGGCCAGAACCACGGAATCATGGAATGGTTTGGGTGGGAAAGGATCTTAAATCCCATGCAGTGTCCCCCTGCCATGGCAGAGACACACCTGGGACACTGTCACAGCTGGATCCAGCCCCAGTGTCCAGCCTGGCCTTGGGCATTCCCAGGGATCCAGGGGCAGCCCCAGCAAATCTGGGAATTGCAGAATCCCAGGCAGGAATTCCTTGCCAAGATCCCAGCCCAATCTCCCCTTTCCCTTGGGAAGCCATTCCCTGGCTCCTGTCCCTGCAGCCCTTGGCCCCAGTCCCTCTCCAGCTCTCCTGGAGCCCCTGCAGGGACTCTCAGCATTCCCTGCATTTTGCCCTTCTCCAGGGGAACATTCCCAGCTCTCCCAGCCTGGCTCCAGAATCCTGGAGCAGCTCCAGGGCCCCATTCCATGCTGAGGTAGGAATGAAGATCCCCCCCAGAGGGTCCCAGAGCAGCAGGAGGGCTCCGGGCTGACCCCGGAATTCCGTCCCTGGGGAGGAAGGTGTGACCCCCCCCTGCTCTGGATGCACAGCAGCCGTGGGAAGGAGGGAATGGATTTGCAGGGAGAAAACAAAAGAACCCCGACTTTAAATTCCAAACTTGTCCTTGATCCTGTCCCTGGCTGCTCGGGGGCTGTCACGGTCAGGGTGACAAACACCCCCCATGGAAAATGTCATTTTCCTGACAAAAGATGCTCCAGCAAACGAGAAAATTCCAGAGGAATGGGAAGGGGAATGGGAAGGGGAATGGGAATGGGAATGGGAAGGGGAAGGGGAAGAGGAAGGGGAAGGGGAAGGGGAAGGGGAAGGGGAAGGGGAAGGGGAAGGGGAAGGGGAAGGGGAAGGGGAAGGGGAAGGGGAAGGGGAAGGGGAAGGGGAAGGGGAAGGGGAAGGGGAAGGGGAAGGGGAAGGGGAAGGGGAAGGGGAAGGGGAAGGGGAAGGGGAAGGGGAAGGGGAAGGGGAAGGGAAGGGAAAGGAGCACATCACGGAGTTCCAATTTCCAAGTCCCATCCTGACACAATCCCTTATCCAAAGACAAACCAGGACAAAGGAAAAGGGCAAGAACTGGGTTATGGAGCAATGTTTCCGTGAGGGATGGCTCTTCCCCACCAGCACCAAGGTGCTGGGCCAGACTGGGGTGGGCAGTTCCCAATCCTTGGCTTCTCTGCTGAGCCCGGTAATGGGAACAGGAATAAAAACACAAAATAACCAGATTTTGAGACACATCCCACATTCTCCAGCCTCTTCTGCACCTCCTCGAGCAAGGAGCAAACCCCCAGAGGCACCACAGCCACCCCGCGCTGCCCGGCATCCCTGCATTGGTGTTGCACAGTTACCTCTTCCTCCTCATCCTCATCCTCCACATCCAGGATCCCCGAATCCTGCTCTGACATGGGGCTGGTGTTCTTCACCTCCAGCTCGGAGCTGGCGCTGAATTCCTTCTTGGATTTCTTCCCCCCGCTAATCCTGGGCTGCTGGGACACGATGTTGTCCAGGTTTCTCTGCTGCTGTGCCTAGGAAAAAGCAGAGATTCCACCCGGGATTTGGTTTGGATTTCAGGCACGAGGCGCAGCCAGGCCTGGAAGGGGACAAAGGAGGCCGAAGGCGCCACGCGCTCGGCGGAATTCCGACACGTCGCCTTCTCCCCGAGCCAGATATTCCCAGATCCATTTGCAAAGCAGGCCAGGGATTATGCAACGATCCAAACGCTCTCCTGACTCTTTCCAAATCCCAAGGCCCCGGCCCCCGTGCCGCCACATTGCTCCGTTTACGGCCCAGCTGCGGCAATATTCGCCCGCGGGCCATGTGGTGACTGTCACAGGCCGCGCTCAGGGACCTCCTGAACCGCTGGATTTGTTCCTCTTTTCCAGCCGTGGCGGCACAAAACATTCCACATCTGGACCCCAGAGGCTCCTGAAAGCATTTTTGTGGGAGCCCAGGAGGGTTTAATTGCACGTTGTTGATGTGCGGAACGAGCTGTAAAAGGTGCTCAAGGAAAAGGCCGGGATGGAGGGCTGGGAAGTTATTCCAGGGATTTTGGGGCTGTCTGGAAGTGGAGGTCACGCTGCGCCCTCCTGCAGAAATTCCCTGTTTTTCCTTTGATATGGAGCGCAATAATCGACAGGAAAAGTGGTTGGGCCCCGATTCTTTGGGAGTTGGTCGGGTTCAAACCGAAGGAGAAGGAATGGGAACAGCACGGACACACAAGGGGTCTCAAGGGCCAAATTCCAGCCAAAACCAAGGAAAAAAAGGCCAATCCCATGGATGTGGTGGTGCTGGACACGTGGGTTTGTGTACTGGAGTGACTGGAAACGAAACACATGGAAAACCTAGAATTTGTATGGATTTAGACACAGATTTAGAGGATTCCTCCCAGTACTCTGCTGTGGATTTTTCATGTGTCAGAATAAAGGCGTGTGGGAATCACGGAATTGCGGACAGGATCTTAAGGATCCTCTCATTCCATGGGCAAGGACACCTTCCACAATGCTCCTGGACATTCTGGAATTCCAGGATTCTCTGAGGGGGCAAAAGGGGCCCATCCCCTTCCCTATGGGAATGCAACAGCCTGGATTTAGAAGGAAGCAGGAAAACCAAAAAACCTGTTGGAAATCCAGCTGTCAGCAACACCAAGGGAGAATTAAAACATTACTAATTGCTATTAAAAATCACTAATTGCTAATTACCTTTGCTACCTGACCTGTGGAGAGCACAAAGCTTTATCCATGTGCAAACCTCCCAAATTATTTCCTTTTCAACTCTTGGAAGTTTTAACATCCCCCCCAAAAATAATTCAGGAGCAGCTTTGATTTTTGCCAGCCTCGAAATCCCTTTGGAATCTCTCCTTGGGAAGCAAAACCCCACCAGGGAATGAGCACTGTAGTAATTCCCACATCTGAGGAATATTGAAATCCAAGCAAGGCATGAAGATCCCGTTCCTTGGAAAATCCAGGAGTGGATATCCCATTCCTCAGAAAATCCACCTCAAAGCCCTCCTCACCCCGAGCACACGCAATCAGCTGCCAATTAATTAACGAGCTGGGTAATTGATAACAAAATTCCGTGTACAAAGCTGCCCCTGGAGGTGGCTGCAGCGGGAACTGAGTGAATCCTTGGATCGGGATGTGTTGTCCTTGTGGGATGCGTTATCCCGCAGCACAACCTTGACCTCTAGCGGTTGGAAAGCAGGAGTAGCCCTGGAGTTCATTACTCCGAGTGCTCCTCCCAGCCGAGCCAGGGGACTCCCAACCCATCCCTTTAAAAAAATCTCTTCGGGGATCAATCCCAACAATGGGAATTTTTGCAACCAAGCCCCAGAGGGAAAGGTCTGGGTGGACACTGCCCAGGACAAAGTTTTCTCCCGACGTCAGGACGCGGAGCCGTTGGGGAAAGGGGCATTTTTGGCTCCGGGAATTCTCGGACTTCAGAGGCAGCGCTCTATAGAAAGGCCTTGCAACATCCCATAAAGGGAATTAGGACTTCAAAAAGGGGCGGGAGCGCGTGGTCCCTCAGAAGAGAACACAACAAAGGGTCGGGGCTGGGGTCCACCCTCAGGCCCGCCCAGCGCCGCCCTGAGTTTCCCAGCCGAGGCCTAATGAAGTTATAACCCCAAATCCACTGGAAATTCCCCCAAAAGCAAGCCCAGTGCACTCATTAAACCCTCCCGTTTATGTAATCCTCCTCCTTCTGGAGAGAGGAGAATCAAAGGGTGGGAAAAGGACGAGTTTTGGATGCGGCCCTGAGCTGGACGCAGATCATTAGGCAGGGTGGAGCGGGCCCGGAGCGCACAGGCGGTCATGGGAGAGGGAAATTTGGGATAACGAGCTGGAGGATGCTGCTGCCAGCCCTGGGCGGGAAACACGCGGGATTTCAGGCTGGACAAGGAATTGGTGTCTCCAAGGATCCATGGAAGCGCTCTCCAAGGATCCCAGACCTTGGTCCCACCTCTGCTTTCCAAGGGAAATCCAAGGGATTCATCTTCCCTCGGCCCAGCTCTGCTGTGGGAACACAGCAGGATGTGGTCAGGAGTCCGAATTGATAAGATCCAAACCAAATGTTGATAAGAACTCAGAATTCCCAGTTATTTAGAAATCAAGGATATCTGTCCCTCCAGCATCACTGCAGGACAAGGAGTCCCACATGGAATTTACCCCCCACGCTTCGGTTCTGCACTTTTAATGCAAATAAACTGATTTATCAAGAGAAGAATTTTGAGCTGGATTGAAGCACAAGCACCAGCTGGGAAAATCACAGGATTTGGGTTAGAAGGGACCTTAAATCCCATCCCATTCCACCCCCAAGGACACCTCCCACTGTCCCAGGCTGCTCCAAGCCCTTTCCACCCTGGCCTTGGGCACTTCCAGGGATTCAGGGGCAGCCACAGCTGCTCTGGGCACCTGTGCCAGGGCCTGCCCACTCTCTGAATGGGAAAAAAAAGGAAAAAATCCTATGTCCCAACTCCCAGATTTCCTAAAAAAGCAGCCAGAGGATGCTCCCGATGGCACAAAAGATCTCCAGCCCACCAGGAGCAATTGGGACCTGGAGGAATCTTCACCTTTCAGGACTTTTGTGGGGGGAGTTTTAAATTAGACGAGATTTTCCAGGGATTTCTGCCTGAATGGCCTCACATTCGGTCAGTGGAGGTTTGTTCTCTTCCCTTCCTGGGAACACCGGAGCCAAATCCCGACCTGTGATGGGCACATTCCGACTGCAGTAGGAATGGGAGTGCTCCGAGCCCGGAATGAAGGAGTGATCCCAGACCCAGGCCCTGCCAGAAGGAACGGGAATGGCTTTTCCATCTCCAGGAGGACATTCCCAACCCCCTCACTCCCAGCAGGAAACAATCTGGACTGAGGTGACCTAGAAGTGAGAAATATCGAATTTTCTTCAGCTTTGTGAAGTCACCGAGGTTTCGGTTTCACCGTGAGGGAAAGGCAGAGCTGGGGGGAGGCTCAGAGGAAGCAGCTCCGGAGAAATTTGGGATTATCCTAAGGAACATTCCTGGCACCTCCCTGGTGCCAGGGGTGCAGCAGAACAACCTTTCCATGGATTTGCTGTGGCACAGGAAGGATCAAACCCGACCTGCAGAGGAGCACTGGGGGGTTTGGGGGTTCTGTTCCCCACAAAGGGTCTGGAGGAGCCCAGGGAAGAGACCCCACATCAAAGGCCGGGTGACACCTTGGAAAACCAACAGAACCGGGGCTGGGTGAGGCCCAAAGCCCTCAGGGAATGACAAATCCAACCCAAAATCCACCTTTCGGTGTGGTTTCCATCAAAGTGAGGTCAGTTTGGGGTTATCCTGTGGAATTGCTGCTGTTCTGGCTCACTCTGCCCCACGGGAACACAAAACCAGGCAGGGGAGCCAAGGCCTGCTCACAGCTGATGTTTCGGAATCAAACACCGAGTGCTGGGCTCCTGGAGGTGAAGTTCCCTCCAAGCTCAGCCACTTTCCTCATCCACGAGAGCCTGGTAGAGCAGGAGCACCCCTGTCCCTCCATCAGGACAGAATTCCCAGCTCCTGGTGGGAATTCTCTTTCTGGACTGGCTGAGAAGCAAAGGCACCACCTCCAGGGCCAGGGCCAGCTCAGTGACCCACGTTTGTGCACTGAGGTTGTCACCAGGCAGTCCAGAAGATCTTTAGGAGATCTGGGACAGTGGGAGGTGTCCCTGGCCATGGACTGGAAGGGATTTTTAAGGTCCCTTCCAACCCAACCCATCCTGGGATTCAAAGTCCCCAACAGGAAGGACTTTCCTCATCATTCCAGGATCCACCCTGAAAAAACCCCACAAGTTGCGGACAGCAGCTCCACCTTCCCCACCCCTCACAACCAACCCCACCCAACCAAGCTGGAGCTGAATTTTCTGGAGTTGAATTTTTCTTAGAACTGGGTTTTTCAAAGCAACTCAACTCTTTAAAATTGAGTGGCCCCGGCTGCAAACCTGCACCCAAACACCGTGGGATCATTCCCAACACCATGGGATCATTCCCATAGCAATGGAGTCATTCCCACTGCCATGGGATCATTCCCAACACTGTGGAGTCATTCCCAACACCGTGGAGTCATTCCCAACACCATGGGAACATTCCCAGCACCATGGGAACATTCCCAGCACCACAGGATCATTCCCAATGCCATGGAGTCATTCCTAACACCACAGAGTCATTCCCAGCTCCATGGAGTTATTCCCAGCTCCATGGAGTCATTCCCAATGCCATGGGATCATTCCCAACACCGTGGAGTCATTCCCACTGCACGGAGTCATTCCCAACACCATGGGATCATTCCCAATGCAATGGAGTCATTCCCAATGCCATGGAGTCATTCCCAGTGCCATGGGATCATTCCTAACACCACAGAGTCATTCCCAGCTCCATGGAGTCATTCCCAATGCCACGGAGTCATTCACAGCACCACAGGATCATTCCCAATGCCATGGGATCATTCCCATCACCATGGAATCATTCCCAGCTCCATGGAGTCATTCCCAATGCCATGGTATCATTCCTAACACCAGAGAGTGATTCCCAGCTCCATGCAGTCATTCCCAGCTCCATGGAGTCATTCCCAGCTCCATGCAGTCATTCCCAGCTCCACGGAGCCATTCCCAGCTCCATGCAGTCATTCCCAGCTCCACGGAGCCATTCCCAGCTCCATGCAGTCATTCCCAGCTCCACAGAGCCATTCCCAGCTCCATGCAGTCATTTCCAGCTCCATGCAGTCATTCCCAGCTCCATGGAGTCATTCCCAGCTCCACGGAGCCATTCCCAGCTCCATGCAGTCATTCCCAGCTCCATGCAGTCATTCCCAGCTCCATGGAATCATTCCCAGCTCCATGGAGTCATTCCCAATGCCATGGGATCATTCCTAACACCAGAGAGTGATTCCCAGCTCCATGCAGTCATTCCCAGCTCCATGCAGTCATTCCCAGCTCCATGGAGTCATTCCCAGCTCCATGGAGTCATTCCCAGCTCCATGGAGCCATTCCCAGCTCCATGCAGTCATTCCCAGCTCCACGGAGCCATTCCCAATGCCATGCAATCATTCCCAGTGCCATGGGATCATTCCCAGCTCCACGGAATCATTCCCAGCTCCACGGAGCCATTCCCAGCTCCACGGAGCCATTTCCAGCTCCACGGAGACATTCCCAGCTCCATGCAGTCATTCCCAGCTCCATGGAGTCATTCCCAGCTCCATGCAGTCATTCCCAGCTCCATGGAGTCATTCCCAGCTCCATGGAGTCATTCCCAATGCCATGGGATCATTCCTAACACCAGAGAGTGATTCCCAGCTCCATGCAGTCATTCCCAGCTCCATGCAGTCATTTCCAGCTCCATGGAGTCATTCCCAGCTCCATGCAGTCATTCCCAGCTCCATGGAGTCATTCCCAGCTCCATGGAGTCATTCCCAGCTCCACGGAGCCATTCCCAGCTCCATGCAGTCATTCCCAGCTCCATGGAGTCATTCCCAGCTCCACGGAGTCATTCCCAGCTCCACGGAGCCATTCCCAGCTCCACGGAGTCATTCCCAGCTCCATGGAGTCATTCCCAGCTCCACGGAGTCATTCCCAGCTCCATGCAGTCATTCCCAGCTCCATGCAGTCATTCCCAGCTCCACGGAGCCATTCCCAGCTCCATGGAGTCATTCCCAGCTCCACGGAGTCATTCCCAGCTCCATGGAGTCATTCCCAGCTCCACGGAGTCATTCCCAGCTCCATGCAGTCATTCCCAGCTCCACGGAATCATTCCCAGCTCCACGGAGCCATTCCCAGCTCCATGGAGTCATTCCCAGCTCCATGGAGTCATTCCCAGCTCCATGGAGTCATTCCCAGCTCCACGGAGCCATTCCCAGCTCCATGCAGTCATTCCCAGCTCCATGCAGTCATTCCCAGCTCCACGGAGCCATTCCCAGCTCCATGGAGTCATTCCCAGCTCCATGGAGTCATTCCCAGCTCCACGGAGTCATTCCCAGCTCCATGGAGTCATTCCCAGCTCCACGGAGTCATTCCCAGCTCCATGCAGTCATTCCCAGCTCCACGGAGCCATTCCCAGCTCCATGGAGTCATTCCCAGCTCCACGGAGCCATTCCCAGCTCCACGGAGTCATTCCCAAAGGCCCAGGATCATTCCCAGAGCAGGCCATGGACCTCTCCAGGCCCTGCCTCCAGAGGCACCCTAAGGAAAAGTTGTTTCCCCACCTCCAGCAGGAAGGAGCTCCTTTAAAACCCCAATATCGTCCTTTTTATGACTTCACCTCGTTTTCGGCACTCGAGTCTCAGCTCCCCTCACCTCCAGCCGCCAGGAGCGGCTGTGGAGCAGAGCCTAATTGGGTTTTCCTGATGAGACACCAGATAAAGCCCGGGCAGAAGGGGCTGGTGATTTAAGGGGAGCGATGATTTAAAGGCTGGCTTTGGTAGTTTTGATTAGTTCCTGCTGTGATGCTTGTACAGACCCCTCTAACGGGCTGAGACACTCAATTTACAAATATCATTTCCCAATATCCCTAAGAAAGGGATAAATATTCCTTAAACAATCTTAAGGAAGAAAAGGAGGGGGGGAAAAAAAATAAAATAAAAAAAAAAAGCAGCAAAGCAGACAGGCTACGGGGGTAGGAAAAAAAGAACGTTAATAAAAAATGACAGTGGGGCTGGAGCCCTGCCAGAGAGCCATTCCAAAGTTATAAAATCCCCCTGGGATCAGATAAAAGCAGGGATTATTATTGCAAGGTGTAAACTCAACGCACGGCCGCAGCTCCTGCTTTGAGTTTGCCCGCGGAGCCGGCGCTGCTGGGACGAGGAGGGGCTCGGCCTCTCCCGTTCCCGGTGCTAACTCGTTATCAGGGCAGACAATTTGTTGGAGGTTTGGCTGACAAAGTTCTCCCTCGGCTCAGGAAACGAGGCCCAACAATGGGAGGGTTTGTTTGAACTCCATTCCAGGTCATTAAATAAAAGGAGTTTGGAAAGGCGGCATTGGATGGGTTTGCTCTCCCCAGCGCCCCGCACGGACTCGGCCTCAACACCCCCCACTCCTCATTCCCTAAAAAGTCTCTTCCACCTCATCCAGAGCTGAAATCCACCTTGGGACTGATATTCCTAAATATCAATTTTCCTCAAATCCAAGTTTTTGGCATCGAGTGTGTGATGAGGAAAATGCAATTCCCCTTTTTGCTTTGCTCTCAGCCCATGATTTACCCTCATCCGCTGCTCCTGCTCCTTTTCCCAACCTGGATTTAATC
This sequence comes from Poecile montanus, assembly GCA_038429875.1. Lineage (NCBI taxonomy): Eukaryota > Metazoa > Chordata > Aves > Passeriformes > Paridae > Poecile > Poecile montanus. Next base: position 1,254,228 of record CM076505.1, on the reverse strand, counting down.
CAGGCCTAATTCCACGGAGTTTACAGCTCAATATTCCCTGGCCAGAACCCCACCGGATTCCCAACAATTCCTGTTTGTGCTGCCCTGGATGCCTGCAAGTGCCCAAGGCCAGGCTGGATGGGGCTTGGAGCAACCTGGGATAGGGGAAGGTGCTGGAATGAGATGGGATTTGAGGTCCTTTCCAACCCAAACCATTCCAGGATTCCAGAACCCCTCTGCTCTGGGAGAGCTGGGAATGTTCCCCTGGAGAAGGGCAAAACCCAGGGAATGCTGAGAGTCCCTGCAGGGGCTCCAGGAGAGCTGGAGAGGGACTGGGGCCAAGGGCTGCAGGGACAGGAGCCAGGGAATGGCTTCCCAAGGGAAAGGGGAGATTGGGCTGGGATCTTGGCAAGGAATTCCTGCCTGGGATTCTGCAATTCCCAGATTTGCTGGGGCTGTCCCTGGATCCCTGGGAATGCCCAAGGCCAGGCTGGACTCTGGGATGGGATTTAAGGTCCCTGCCCATGGAACTCAACGGGATCAAACCCATGGGATGAGCTCAGGCGCATTCCCATCCTCAGAGTTCATTCAGTAACTGGGTTAATTCAGCTTTTTACACCAAACCGATCAAACCTCAGCTGTTTTGGGGAGAGGCTGCTCAGCCCATCACTGGGAGAAGGGAACCATCCAGACTCTCCCTTCCAAGGAGAAATTTATCAAACGAGGATTGATAAAAAGCCTCGGGCAAGCACAGCCTCTGGGTCAGCTGCGCAAAAAAAAAAGGCACTTTTTAAGAAGCCCTTCATGGCCAAAGTGTTGATTTACACTTCTGTGGGATCCAGATCTGTGGGCAGCTTCAAAGGGAGCTCAGTGGTGCGATTACAAAGTTTATTTATCACATTTACGCGCGGCGGAGGAGCCGAGAATGAGCTCGGGGAACCGAAGGCGGCAGCGGGAGGAGGAGGAGGATGGGTGTTCCGCAGGGAATTTCAAACATGAAAGCCTCAGCCTGACAGCTCCTGACGGCTCTGCTCCAGCAGCCCGAGCTCTTGGGCAGATAAATGCTGCACAATTTATCTGAGCTCAACTGAGATTCTTTGATTCGCTTCTACCAACGATTTAAATTTCCTTTTCCAGCCGGGAGCGCCCCTGGATGAAATCCCCGGCCCTGGGAGCTGCTGTGACCCCTGGAGCTGCTGGCGATGCCCAAAGAGGCTCCGAGCCCCGCTGGAAACTCCCACAGGTGGATTTAACCTCTCCTCATTCCCAGCTGGGACCCAACTGGGTGAGAGGGGTCACAACCAGAAGTGGTCACAGGTGAGAGGCTCTGCAGTGACTCAGGAGAGCCCAACCGTGCAGGGCCTGGCTCTGGGAGCTCTCCCAGGGAACTGGGATTGTTTTCCAAGCCAGGCTTTGTTCCAACACGCTCCCTGAATGGCACAGGGAACAGGGTTTGGGGTCGGTGGGTTGTTTTTTTTTTTCCCAGTGAAACTGTTAAAAAGGAGAAAATCCAGGCAAAAGGCTTTGCTTCCTCAGGAAAAAAAAACAACTAAAAAAACAGAGGAAAAGGGAATGAAGCTGGAGAGAACAGGGGGGAGTCAAAGGGACAAATTCAGGCTTTGACTTCAGGACATTCTAGCAGAGAATTGTAGAATTACAAAATTGGGCAATTCATGGAATCACAGAGGGCTTTGGGCTGGAAAAGCTCATCCCATTCCAGCCCTTCCATGGGCAGGGACATCTCCCTCTATCCCAGGTTGATCCGAGCCTTTCCCTGCCCATCCTTGGGCTCGGTGCAGCTCCGGAGCCTGGAGCACCAGGAAAGCTCCAACTCAATCCAAAGGCACTCCGTGAAATCCCAGCACGGGAATATTCCCAGCTCCAGGAGCTCCTCAAACCCCCTGGGGACTCTGCAGGTGTTGTCCCCACCTCTGTCCTGGCCATGGGAAGGTGGGAGCCTCACCCCTCTGGATATTCAGGATAAAAGCAGCCATGGATTTGATCTCACTAAAGGGGGAAGCTGTTGGGATGGACTTCCCAGGGTTTGATCCGGGGGGAAATTCTGGAAAAACCACCCGAGAGTGTGCTCAGCTTGGAGCTGCCCCTGCCCTCACTCCAACCACGAGTTTGAACAGCCCAATTCCAACATTTCCCAGTTGTTTTCCTGCCGTTTTCCCTTCCTGGCGGCTGGGAAGCGCAGCCTTTGGAAGCTGCTGGTTTCCTGAGGAACAGCCTGTGGGTTATCCTTGTTTTCTGCAGTGGGAGCTGCTCCCTCAGCCACGGAGCAGACAGGGATTATCACCCATGGATGTTCCACTTCTCCCTGAGCTTCACAGAGTTCCCCAGGGAGTTATCCCAGCCTGGCCTCGGATGGAATCCTTGTATCCCGCTGCTGTCCGTGGGAGTTCCCAAAGTGCTGCTCCACACCCCCTCCCTGGGCTCTGGCATCTGGAGATAAGGCTCCTTTCAGGATTCTGCTTTTGTTCCCCTTTATCAGCCTGGGCTGGGTTTCTGGAAGGTTCTGAGGGACTGGCCACGGTCACGGCGCCTCCCTGGGATGGTCCCGGTTCTCCTGGAACACACAGGACTCGGTAAATCCCGGGAAAAGCCCAGCATGGCCAATGCTGGACAGAACAGGATCCTGGCTTTTCCACAGGACAGGCTGTAGGTCATTAAATGAGATCTGGGAAGAGCTGCAGAGATCCTCTGGATCTGACTCAGATCCCAGCCAGAACATCCTCAACCATTCCCGCAGTAATCTGGGATAACAGGATCCTAACGGGACACATTCCATGGCTGGGATCTGGGAACACACTCAGCAAATGAGGGAGAGAGATGGGATCTGGAATGTTCATTGTGTCTGGAAAGAACCTGGGAATGGTTTGGGTGGGAAGGAAACCTTAAAAACCATCATGTTCCACCTCCCAGTGTCCCAGGTGGCTCCAATCCCAGTGTCCAACCCAGCCTTGGGCATTCCCAGGGATCCAGGGGCAGCCGGAGGAAATCTGGGAATTGCAGAATCCCAGGCAGGAATTCCTTGCCAAGATCCCAGCCCAATCTCCCCTTTCCCTTGGGAAGCCATTCCCTGGCTCCTGTCCCTGCAGCCCTTGGCCCCAGTCCCTCTCCAGCTCTCCTGGAGCCCCTGCAGGGACTCTCAGCATTCCCAGGATTTTGCCCTTCTCCAGGGGAACATTCCCAGCTCTCCCAGCCTGGCTCCAGAGCAGAGGGGCTCCAGCCCTGGAGCAGCTCCGGGGCCTCCTCTGGACTCTCTCCAGCAGCTCCACGTCCTCCTGCTCTTGGCCCCGGGGCTGGGGCAGCTCTGCAGGTGGGGCCTGACCTGAGGGGCTCCGGGACACAATTCCCACCTTTCCTTTGGGATCAGCCCACCCTGGCCCATTCCAGCCTCATCCATCCCAAATCCTCCTCCCAGGGCGGTTCCCAATCCCTTCCCTCCCCATCCAGCCGGGATTGGTCCTGGAGTGATCCAGGTGCAGCCTGGCTGAACCTCCTGAGGTTCTGTCCCAGCTCTTTGGGAGTGACCCCCCATCCCATCCCATCCCATCCCATCCCATCCCATCCCATCCCATCCCATCCCATCCCATCCCATCCCATCCCATCCCATCCCATCCCATCCCATCCCATGGATCCCATCCCATCCCATCCCATCCCATCCCATCCCATCCCATCCCATCCCATCCCATCCCATCTCATCCCATGGATCCCATCCCATCCCATCCTATCCCATCCCATCCCATGGATCCCATGGATCCCATCCCATCCCATCCCCCAGCCCCGAGTGTCCGTCTGTCCTCTCCCTGTCTGTCCAGCTGGACACGGGGCTGTCGTGTGGGACCAACACTGCCCACAAACCCCAGCAGATCCCGCCAGTCCTCGCTCCCTTTTCCATCAAAATTCCAGCAGGAATCCAGGGAGGGATCACCCAGAAAAGCTGAACCCTAAACCTCAAAGAAGCCCTGGGCATCCTGCACATCCCAGCAGCAGCAGCAGCACCTCCACCTTCAGGAGGCTTTAAAAACATCATTTAAAAAAGAGAAAAAAAAAATAAAAAACAAAAAATAAAAAGGATAAATCTGTGTTGGAACAAAGCCCTTTTCATTCTGTTTGGGAATAACCCCTCTGGTTTTTTTGATGAGAAACCCACAAAGCAGCTGCCAACGGGGCTGAGCCACAAAGAGCGGCTCGGCTGGGGGAGAACAAAATGGCTTTTTCAGGAATAATCATCTTCCCCAGGATCCCTGAGCTTCGGGGAGCAGCAGAAGAAAGCAGAACGTGGTTTGGTTAGAGCTGGTTCTAATTAATCACAGAATTAGCCAGGCCCTGCCTCCCCCAGCATGGTGACTTTAAGGAATATTTAATCCCAATATGAAAAAGTTTCAACTTTACAGAAGAGCTTCGATTTCATTTTCCTGCCTTCACAAAGATCCCTCTGATAATGTGAAATATTCTCTTGATAAATACATTTTTTTTTTTCCTAAGCACTGGGGCGTGAGGGTTGGGGATTTAGAGAAGAGATTACAGCAGAGAAAAATGAAATTATACATTCAGCACTCAGCACTGCTCTCCAAAACCAACTCTCCCAACTGAAACCGCTTTTTGTGGTCTTTTTTAACATAAAAATGAACTTAGTCAACACATTACATAATTCTCCTCTCCCACAGTATGTTCCCAGGATTTTTCTCCCTGCATCCATCACTAATATTTCACCCACACCACAATTTTTAGGGCTGAGCCTAAAGAGGTTTTAAGTCCGGAGCGATAAATCAAAACCTGATCTCATCTCACTGCTGTAAATTCACTTCGTGGTCACCCTTGAAAGCACCACCAGTTATTGCAGAATTCAAATTATGCTTTTAAAAAAGAAACCTCTCGGTGTTCTGAGAGCTCCAACCTTTGGAATCCAGCACCAGGAATATCGAGCACGTCCCAAATCCGTTATTCCCTGGACACCATCTGCCCTCTAAAGGCGCCTGGGGAAACTACAAAGAGCTTTTTTTAGCCATAAAAAAAGCTCTGGAAAGGTTTGATTTTCCTTTTCTTTCCCTCCCCAGCCTCTCCCCCTGTCCCAAGCACACAGGAGGGTCCCAGGCTCAGCTTAGCCAGGCTCAGCCTGAGCTGAGCCTGGCCAGGACCATCCTCAGCTCAAGGAAAAATCCACAGGACAGAGCCAGGATCTCCCTCCGTGGACACTGAGGGAGGAGCACCATCCATAACCAGGATTCCATCCAGGCCTAATCCCACGGATTTCCCAGTTCCGGATTCCCTGGGCAGGACAAGGGCAGCAGGATCCCAACAATTCCCGTTTGTGCTGCCCTGGATCCCTGGGAGTGTCCAAGGAAAGGCTGGATGGGGTTTGGAGCACCCTGGGATGGTGGGAGGGGTTGGAATGGGATGGGATTGAGGTCCCTTCCAACAGAAACTGGAGAAGGGCAAAATGCAGGGAATGCTGAGAGTCCCTGCAGGGGCTCCAGGAGAGCTGGAGAGGGACTGGGGCCAAGGGCTGCAGGGACAGGAGCCAGGGAATGGCTTCCCAAGGGAAAGGGGAGATTGGGCTGGGATCTTGGCAAGGAATTCCTACCTGGGATTCTGCAATTCCCAGATTTGCTGGGGCTGCCCCTGGATCCCTGGGAATGCCCAAGGTCAGGCTGGATATTGGGATTGGATCCACCTGGGATCATGGAATTTGTCCCTGCCATGGAATGGGTTGGGATTCCCAGATCCCTTTCCCACCCATCTCATTCCAGGATTCTGGAGCCAGGCTGGGAGAGCTGGGAATGTTCATGTGGAGAAGGGAAAAATTCCCGGGAATCTTTGGAACCCCTTGTATGGCATAAAGGGGCTCCAGGAGAACTGGAGAGGGAAAAAGGGGAGGAAATGGGGAAAAAAGAGGGGGGAAAGGCCAAAATAAAGGAGGAAGAAAGGAGAAAAAAATGGGGGAAAACGGGGGGAAAAGGGAATGGTTGGATTTTAGCGATAGAGACCAAAAAAAGTGGACAAGAGTTGGAGGGACAGGAGCCAGGGAATGGCTTCCCAAGGGAAAGGGGAGATTGGGCTGGGATCTTGGCAAGAAATTCCTGCCTGGGCTGCAATTCCCAGATTTGCTGGGGCTGATCCTGGATCCCTGGGAATGGCCAAGGCCAGGTTGGATCCTCCTGGGATGTTGGGACTGGATGGTTTTTAAGGTTTCCCTTCCCACCCAACCCACTCCATGAACATCCCAACCAGCAATAACCCGGGATTTAGGTCAATCCCAGAATCCCACAATCGTTAAGGTTGGAAAAGTCCTCCAAGACCCTCCAGTCCCACCTGTGAGCAGAATCCCTCATCCCAACACACCGGGGATGCTCCCAGCAGGAACAGTCTGGCCTTATTCCCTGGACACTGCAAGGAAATCCTGCCTCGAAAAAGACTTTAAAAATATTAAAAGAATAAATGATCCCAACCCCACTGCCAAGGAGAGGATTCACAGGATCCAAATTCCCAGGTGGATCAGCAGAGCCACCCCCAAGCCCTTCCCTGCCCACCAGCCTGAATCCTTCCCACCCCTCCTGGCCTGAGGTTTCAAACTCCCAGACTTCCAAAATCACAACCCCGCTTTTTTAAAGAGCCCAAAATAAACAGCAGCAGAAAGAAAAAAAAATAAAATAAATAAATTTTAAAAAGGGCAATTAGAAAGTCAGAATTCCTCCAAGTTCTCATTAGTAAAAGTTTTATATCCCTCCAACATGTGGCACTCCGGGAAAAAAACCTGGCAGAGGGAAAAATGCCCTGCTCCAGCTCTCCTGAGCACAGTCTCAGCCTCAGCCAAGGTGGTTCCTATTAGGAGCTTTTTTCCATTGGAAATTTACTGGTTAATTTTATGGAAACAAATCAAGGGAGCTGCGTATTATAAATCTATTAAGGATTAAAAAAAAAAACCCAAAAAAACCTAACTCTGCAAATAAAATAAAAACTAAAAAATAAATAAATAAGAAACCAACCCCGGAAAAAATCTCACACCTCGCCTCCAGCCCTTTCCAATTTTCCTTTATGGGCCTTTTAAAAGGGAAAAGTGGAGCTGGGAGGTCTTCCCGGAGTCCCCACGAGTGCCACACGTGTGGCATCGCTGCTGAGCCCTGGGGAATGAGCAGCTCCATGGAGCCATCCCCTTCTCCCAGGTGAGCAGCTCCACCTGCCACAGAAACAGGGAAAGAATCCTTCTTTTATAGGGAATTTTCCTCTCCCCGCAGGTTGGGGTTGGGAAGGGAAGCTGAAGGACAGAATTCCAAAGGGTTTCAAGCGCTCTGGCTCCATCTGGAGTTAATGGGGCTGCACCTGCTTTTCACAAGGTGTGAACGTGACCCCCCAAAGAGCTCAGAGGCTCCAGCGCTGCCTTGATCCAAGGGAATGGAGGGAAGATAAATCCAGGTGGGGAAAGGTTTGGGAGCAGAACATGAAACGCTCAGAGGTGGGCGAGGAAAGGCCACCGGGTTCAGGCAGGGCAGGGCTGGAGCTGCAGCGGGGTCAGGGCAGTGCCAGCACCAATCCCGGCTGGATGGGGAGGGAAGGGATTGGGAACAGCCCTGGGAGGAGGATTTGGGATGGATGAGGCTGGAATGCCCCAGGCTGGGCTGATCCCAAAGGAAAGGTGGGAATTGTGTCCCGGAGCCCCTCAGGTCAGGCCCCACCTGCAGAGCTGCCCCAGCCCCGGGGCCAAGAGCAGGAGGACGTGGAGCTGCTGGAGAGAGTCCAGAGGAGGCCCCGGAGCTGCTCCAGGGCTGGAGCCCCTCTGCTCTGGAGCCAGGCTGGGAGAGCTGGGAATGTTCCCCTGGAGAAAGGAGAAATCCAGGGAATGCTGAGAGTCCCTGCAGGGGCTCCAGGAGAGCTGGAGAGGGACTGGGGCCAAGGGCTGCAGGGACAGGAGCCAGGGAATGGCTTCCCAAGGGAAAGGGGAGATTGGGCTGGGATCTTGGCAAGGAATTCCTGCCTGGGATTCTGCAATTCCCAGATTTGCTGGGGCTGCCCCTGGATCCCTGGGAATGCCCAAGGCCAGGTTGGACACTGGGATTGGATCCACCTGGAACGGTGGGAGCTGTCCCTGCCATGGATGGGGTGGCCCTGGGTGAGCTTTAAGGTCCCTTCCACTCAAACCCATTCCAGAATTCTGGGATACCTCTGGATCACAAGGAACACGTGAGATAAAGAGCAAGGTCAGTCAAAGCCAACACACCCAATCCCAATTTTCCATCAGTTTCAGTGGAATCTTTCCCACAGAAATCCCAGCTGCCTTTGCTGCCCCACACCCTCTGCAGGGACAGGGATGTGTCCAGAGCCTCTGGAGCAGCTCCATCCACAGCTCCCGGCTCACCTGGACATCCTGGATGTCCCAGATTCCTCCTGGGAGCTGCTCCTCACTGCAGGACAGCCTGCTCTGCAGCAGGGACACGGGAACTCCGTGGGATGGGACCAATTCCAGGAAACGGGAAAAGGGGAAAAAAAGGGAAATCCCCAAATTCCCCAACTTCCCCAAATTCACCTGCTGATGTCTGAGCTCCTCCCACTGCTCCCAAGGGCAGGAACAGCCCCCAGGCCCTTGGGCACAGCTGGGATCAAAAGGAATCCAAAACCTGGGAGCAACTGAATTCCTACATCCAGCCTCCTAAATCCCATTCCCTACTGGGAGATGGAGGAGTTCCTGTAATTCCCGGGGATTTTACCAGGATATTTGCTCCCTGCTCACCTCAGAACCACAGAATTGGGATTATTTCAGGCAATCGGGTGACAGCTGAGGAAGAAGATGATGGGAGACAATTCCAGGCAGCCACAAGAACCCTTCCTGCCTCATCCTAATCCATGTGCAGCACTTCTGGAATTGCACTGAGCTCCCAGGAATGGATGCAGGGGAGAATCCCACCTAAAACTCTCCTTTATTTTCCCCCAACACAGCGACTGGGAGAACAGCACCAAAGATTTGCTTCTGCAAATAATCAGAGAAATCTTCAAGGACCTGGAGCCTCCTCATCCTCCAAATAAATTCCAAGCTGCCTTTTTCTTCCCTTTCCAAGTGGAGTGGAAAAGAGAGATCCTCCCTTCTCCCAAACTCTTAATAATGTTCTTCAAACGCTTTGGAGATGCTTCAAGAGAAAGCACTGAAGAAATATTAACCAGGATTTCATCCCAAAGCCTCGGAGCTCATTTCGGGGCCGGCTCCACATTCCAGCCTCAGTCCCTGTTCCCAAATCCCTCCTGCTTTAAGGTGATGGGCGCTTTAAAAGGTTGGGAACCTCAGGAGTTTATAAATCCCTTTTTCCCTGCTCGGTGAGTGGAACCACAGAGGTTTTCCACAGTCCCGGAGGGATATTTGGGAAAATCTGGCCGTGGATGAGCCTGGGAACTCCTGGAGCTGCCGAGTCTGACTCTAATGAAAAATGAGGAGCTCCCAGCGCAGCTGCCATGCCAGGAAACACCAAAAATGTGCTCCCAATTTCTCGCTCAGCTCCAAAGATTTGCGAGGACTTTGCGGAGCTACCGCGAGGAGTTGGGAATGATGAAGTGCAAGGCTCCGGCCCCGGCCAAGCGGTGCAGGACGCAGACACTGCCTCGTTAGTGCCCTGCTAATTGAGATCCTGCTCGGAACGCCGAGGGAGCAGCAGGAAAACGTCTGGGGCCTTTCCCTTTCCCAGCCATCCTTTGGAAAGCGCTTTATGAAATCCCACCGTGCCGCGGGAACCGGCCCGGAACGTTCAGCGGGATTCTCGGCTGGCTTCTTCTTCCCTAAGTTGAAATATAAACTTTGGGGAGGGTTTTGGATACCTGGATTTAGGGGGAAAAACACGTGGGATTTGGGAAATATGGATTTTCTGAGTGTGCCTTGGAAACCAGGCTCTGGTTCATGTTGTGTCCCTGGGAGAGGAGGAGCAAGGGTGGGTCCAGTTAAATGTTGGGACAGCGGGAAAAGAGGAACTCGTGGAATTCTGTAGGAGACCTCAAGGATTTTATCAAGGTCTGGAATGGTCTTTGAGCACCCTGGGATAGTGGGAGGTGTCCCTGCCCATGGATGGGGTGGGAATGAGATGGGACTTAAGATCCCATCCAACCCAAAGCATTCCAGGATTCTGGAGCCCCTCTGCTCTGGGAGAGCTGGGAATGTTCCCCTGGAGAAGGGAAAAACCCAGGGAATGCTGAGAGTCCCTGCAGGGGCTCCAGGAGAGCTGGAGAGGGACTGGGGCCAAGGGCTGCAGGGACAGGAGCCAGGGAATGGCTTCCCAAGGGAAAGGGGAGATTGGGCTGGGATCTTGGCAAGGAATTCCTGCCTGGGATTCTGCAATTCCCAGATTTCCTGGGGCTGCCCCTGGATCCCTGGGAATGCTCAAGTCCAGGCTGGATGGGATTTGGATAAACCTGGAATAGGGAAAGGTGTCCCTGCCCATGGATGGGGTGGGAATGGGATGGGATTTAAGGTCTTTTCCAAACCAAATCATTCCAGGATTCTGGAGCCAGGCTGGGAGAGCTGGGAATGTTCCCCTGGAGAAGGGCAAAACCCAGGGAATGCTGAGAGTCCCTGCAGGGGCTCCAGGAGAGCTGGAGAGGGACTGGGGCCAAGGGCTGCAGGGACAGGAGACAGGGAATGGCAGAGGGCAGGGAGAGATGGGATCTTAGGAAGGAATTGTTCCCCAGGAGGGAGAGAAGAAACAAATCCCTGCTCCTCTAAATGGATCCCTTATTTTTCCAAAGACTAAAGAAGTTTTCCTCAGCACTCCACAGCCCAGGATTTTCCCTGGCTCTCTCGTGTCTTTAGTCCTGACAATAAAATCCTCCAACCATTCCATTTCTCCCATTCTCACAAATCCCTTCCCTGATTTTAGGAACCCCGGCCTCAGTCTATTCCCAAGAGTTTCACAGGGAAGAAAAGCTCTCTCAAAATCTTTACAAAGAAATTTTCACCCAAAAGATGAGAGAAAACTCTTCTTCCCAATGGTTCTTTTTTGGTGTTTAAAGCAATCACTCCTTGGAATCAGGATTTCACCCCTGGGATTTCATGGATAGCTCCAGGAGAGGTTTCCAGCTCACCCTCACTGCAGGAGGATCCCCAAGAGTTATTTTTGTGAGCCGAGAGGACAAACACCAGAGGGGGACACGAACAACATCCTACACAGATCCCAGCAGAAAATTCCCTCAACTCCCTATCCTGGGAAAAAAACCACAGCACAATCCGTGTGCAACTGGAAAAGTCAAGTGATTGGAAAGATGAAAATTCCTGAGAGGTAGGAACAGCAGAAGGAAAAGAAGAAGATTCCAAAATAGAAGATTTCAAAGGATGACAAAGAAGAAGATGATACCAGAGAAGGAGAAGAAGAAGAAGGAGGAGGAGCAGGAGGAGGAGAAGAAGAGGAAGAAGAAGAAGAAGAAAAAGAAAAAGAAGAAGAAGAAGAAGAAGAAGAAGAAGAAGAAGAAGAAGAAAAAGAAAAAGAAGAAGAAGAAGAAAAGATGAAAAAAGATGAAAAAGAAGAAAAAGAAGATGAAAAAGAAGAAGCAAAGGAAGAAAAAGAAGATGAAAAAGAAGAATATGAAAAAGAAGAAAAAGATGAAAAAGATGAAGAAGAAGAAAAGATGAAAAAAGATGAAAAAGAAGAAAAAGAAGATGAAAAAGAAGAAAAAGATGAAGAAGATGAAAAAGATGAAAAAAGATGAAAAAGATGAAAAAGATGAAAAAGAAGAAGCAGAAGAAGATGAAAAAGAAGATAAAATATGAAAATAAGATGAAAATATGAAAAAAATATGAAAAAGAAGAAAAGGAAGAAGAAATGAAAATGAAAACGATTCCCAAGAGGAAGAGGGGCCTGTGGAAGGACACTGAACCCTCACCATTCCCAAGGGACATGGAAAGCTGTTCCTGAGCCCTCCTCCAAGCATCTCTTGGGACACCAGACAGGATTTCTGCCGCCTGGCAGCTCCTGCCCAGCCTGGAGGATGAGCTGGAGTAAATCCAGGTTTAAAAATAACCCTGGGATGCGGCAGCAGAAGGAGTGGAAGGGAAGTTGGCTGCTGTCCCCACAGGGAGAGGAAATTCCAGCTCCAGGAGGAGAAGCTGAGGAGGGGCTGCGGAGGGAAGGGACCCAGGAGCTCTCCTGGGGGCACCAACAAGAGCCTGGCTCAAAGAGCAGCTCCCTGAGCAGGGCTTAGGCCTGGCCTAAGGGAGCACAGAGCCATGGAGAGAGGGAAAAGTGGGAATGTGGAGTGGTGCAAAAGGGAATCCACACCTCAGCCAGCAGCAGGGAGGTGGTGGGGACAGCCAGGAAGGGGAGCTGGAGCTCAGGAGGACAAAGAGGCCACCAGGGGAAGCACCAAAAGGAGAGGAACGATCAGGGCCTTCACCGGGGGGGACAGAAAAGCCACGCTGAGGATGTGCCAGAACCTCTGGAGACAAGGGAATTTTGGACTGGAAGGTGAATAAACATTGGGAAAGAAGAAATATCTCAATGAGTGAGTGAATTCCAGGGGGAGGAGAGGTGGGATTCACCCAGATCCCACACACAGCAGCTCCAGGAGGAACGGTCAGACACCATCGTTATCCCGGGAATTCAGGACCTCTAAAACACACTCAGAATGTCCAGTCAGATGTTGGAATATCACACTCTGGAGAAGACGGTTTGGAGAACATCTGGAAAAATTCCCTATTTCCAAGAATCCCAGGGACATCTTCCACTGAATCACATCCTGTCCAACCTGGCCTGGAATGTTTCCAGGGATGGGGCATCCACCCCTCTCTGGGCAGCCAAGCCAGGGATTTACCGCCCTCATTTTAGGAAATTCACTCTTTATATCTCATTTAAATCAACCTTCCTTCAGTCCCTCGGCCCTTCTCCCTCACAACAGGCCCTGCCATAAAATCTGCCCCCGTTTATGAGGATAGCACAATTCCCATTCCCGCTCTCCGGCCTGGGAAGTCTCAGGACTGGAGTTTGCCAGCCTGTGGGCAAACTGGGACGGGGTTTGATGGGGTACTGGGACCCCACGGGGCAGTTTAACCACGGCAGACTCTGGTAAACAACTCCTGTGGTCTGTATTGAGAACAGATCTGGAAGCAGGAGAAGGGGCCCAGCAGGGAGGATTTGATCTGATCCATGACCATTCCCATGCCCCAAGCCAGCCCTTCATGGGCTGACCAGTGAAGCAATCCCCCACAATTTACTCCTGCCATAAAGGGAGCCTGCTTCCCCACAATCCTGGAGCCACCATATCTGGGATCAATAAACCTCCTCAATAGCCACATAAAACTCCTTTCATCCCTTCTTCCCTCCAGAAAAGGTGGCAACTGCCGCTCCAAATGACCGGTCCCGCTGACCAAAGGGGTGCCCACGCCTTGGGATCAGCTCCCAGCCCCACCACGAAGTCCAGGAAAACAAGTGACTGCAGCTCCTCACCCCAAAAGCTGTGGCTCATGGCCTCGGCTTTGTAGGTCCTCTGGAAAGAGTTACCAAAGATAAAACAATCTTTCCATCTTCTGATTTAAAAGGGACTTCTGGGCAATGTCTGTCTTAAAACTCAATATAAATTTGCATTTCTCCCTGGAGGCTGCTCGTTCCAAAGGGTTCCCATTGGGCTGTAACAATGCCACTGCCCTTTTTTCGGGGAACAATGACAAATCCTCGTCCCCTTGATGGATGCTCGTTCCCTACAGAAGTCAACAGTAAAAATGTGAAAGGCTTTGGAGAATCCACGATGTTCCTACCAAATTCCTCGGGCTCCGCAGCCAGGCACGATTCAGGACTCGGCAGAAGGAGTGAGGATGTGCTGAAAGAGATCCCAATCGCACCAGAAAAGTCATCCCAGGTTCCTCCCAGCCCAGAAAAGCAGGGCTTTGCTCTTCTGGGGGGCTTTCAGCAGAGATCCCATCCCAAGTTTGGCAAGATCTGCCCACTGCAAAGGGGGAACTCCGGGGGGAAACAATGAAAGGAAAGGGAACGGAGTTAAGGCACTTCGGAGCCTAACAAGTCACTGAGCTGTGGCTCAGGCAAACTTCACAAAACCATTCATCTTCTGAGGGAGCCACCAGCAAGGGCCCTGCCGCGGCTCTGGAACTGCTGCCATCCTGCTGGGAGGTCCTGTCAAACTCCCAGGATTTACGGAGCCGCGGGAAGATAACGCCGAGCGCTGGGATCAGCACGAGGAACGACTGCCTGCTCAAGGGAACCCAAAATTCCTCCCAGCCACTCCCAGACCCCGCTGTCCACAGCTGCAGGTGGCACCTCCGTTCCAAACAGCCTCCGGGAGATGGGGAGGCTCCAGGAACAAAGGGGAAATTCCCACAGACCTGCAGGGAGTTCAGAGGGATGAGAGGTTCTGAGGAGTGTTCAGTTCCAAAGATCTCCTGGCACAAAGGGGGTTTGGGCCTCAGCAGAACCAAAATGGATCGTGCTGGACCCTCACGAGTCATAATTGGCATTTGTTGATAATTACAGACAATTAATGAGCAGATTAAAGCCACAATTTCTAATCAAGGGGACACAAAGCCGAGTTTCTGGTCTCCTTTGGAATAGGTCACATCCTCCTGAGGGCTCAGACCAAGATTCCCACTTTGTCATCTCTGTCCCTCGGGAAAAATGAAACCTTGTTAAAATCCAGCAGGAACTTCCCACCCTTAACTGCACATCCCGAAATCCATGGAAAACAGATTTTTCCGATGGCTTTCACACCTGCCCCATGCCAGAACTGCCCTGGAGCAGCCAAAACGTCAAAACATTGCATGGATTTATCCCATCAGCAGCTGGGATGGGTCACTGGGAGCAGAAGGAGCTTTGGCTCCTGTGATTTCCCCTTCTGCCCTTGTCCTGCCTTCGGAAGCACGGGAGAGATTTCCATGGAGAGGATCTCACTGAAATTCCAGTGCTGGGCACCAGCTCCAGGAATTCCTGAGCTCGGGCACGCTCTGCTCGGCCGGGCCAACCCCCAGGAGAACTGGGCTGGCTTTGAGGGGATGACCTGATCCACGTGGGACTCGGGTGGGACAAAGCTCTCCCGGCCAAGGGCTCTGGGAAGGTCCAGGCAGGAAAAATTCCCAACTCCACCAGCTCAGCTCGGCCTCTGACAGAGGCCCAGCGGGGAAATCCTCCCAGTCAACATCTACAGGGAATCATGGAATGGGGTGGGTGGGAAAGGACCTCAAATCCCCCCCAGTGCCACCCCAGCCATGGCAGGGACAGCTCCCACTGTCCCAGCTGGATCCCAGCCCAGGTGTTCAGCCTGGCCTTGGGCATTCCCAGGGATCCAGGAACAGCCCCAGCAAATCTGGGAATTCCATTCCAGGGTCTTACCACCCTGACAGCCAAGAATTCCTTCCCAATATCCCATCTGAAGCTATTTTTTTCCACTTTGAAGCCAAGCCCTGGATATCTCACCTTCCATCCCACCTGTCCAGGGTTGGATCAGCCAAACTCATTCCCTGCCTCATCCTAGGCCCAGCAGACACAGCGACGACCCACGGAAAACACGAAAGCAGAACAGAAATGGATCAATGGATAAACTCCACATTTTCTCCTCTCATCCAGTTTTCCTTCACACCAGGACCAGGTTCCCCATCTCCACTGGTTTGTCCCAGCCCCAGCTCTTCCCTGAAAGGAGGAATTTCCTTGGACACTTGCACTGCAGGAATATCCTGAAATATTCCCCAACCTCCAGCTCTCAACAAAAGACTTTAACTCCAAACATTTAACCAAGCCACCTTTACTTGCTTTGTATAAACCAAAAATTACGATTTTCGATGCGAAACGCGGTGGTTTCCTTCTCAGCCGTGGGTTTGGTTTCATGACAGCAAATAAAGATCGCACCAGGTAAAAAAAAAACCCAACAAAATTCCCAATAAACTCCAAAAAATGACAACCCCGAGGAGTGATGGGGATGGAAACTCTGCCCAGAAAAAAAAAAGGAATTTCTGCGGCTCCCGCTTTGAAGAGGTTTTTCACCTCCCTCCCCATAGGATCAGAGCACTCAATTTATATAAAACAAATGTACAAACAGGCTGGGAGAGACTTTGGGAAGCGTTGGGAGCAGAAAGGAGGAGTTCCCACGATAAGGCAAACGGGAGAAGCCATCGGACATGGCGACAGAGGGATTCTGACACTCCATCTGCAGTAGGTTTTAATTATATTGCAATAAGGAGCTATATATGTGCATTTTTCATGATTTACTAGATGGCTTCTTTAAATTCTAAGCCAAGCTGTGTTTTTCTTTTTGTTTTTCTTTTAAGGAAAAAAAACCCCAGTTTTTTAAAAAATAATTAAAAATAGAAACGGCGCTGCAGCGAACATTTGGAAAATTTTTCGGAGTCGATTGTTTATTGGAACCCCAACTGATTTTAATGAAAAATATGGTTATAATTTGAAAAAAAGCAGCACTTTTATGTTTTGCATAAGGAAAGGCCCTACAATGCAACCTCCGGGGCACTTCTGGAATCAAAAAAACAAAAAAAACCCCGAATCTCAAATGGTCGCCGGGGCTCGCCAGCCAAACCCCCTCCTGGAAACCCCAAAGATGTGGGTTCCAAAGTATTCCAAGCATCCACAACAAGTGAAACTGGATGTAGGGAAGTATGTTCCCAACATTTCCTTCTGTTTCTGGTGAAACTGGAACCAGATGACCCCGAGCAGCGCATTGTGTGAAGGGGTCATTAAGCAGCTGCAGATGCGGCCCCGCTGCTGAGCAGCGACATCGGCGCTGATGGCTTCCATCCCGCTCCGGGAAAAGGTCATCCCGGGGGTAAGGCGGGATCATCCCGCCCCTCCCGGCGTCCCAGAGTAGCCCCCGGGGTTGGGAGAGCTCGGCCAGGAGGTCCCTGGAGGGGACAATGCCAGGGGGAGCTGCAGGACGCCCCGGTGGGATGGTGGAAGGGAGTTCCAGTGGTTCTCCCGGTGGGACACAGCCGCGGTGTCTCTGCCGTGGGGTTCTCCCTGCTCGTTCCACCACAACAGCCGTCCCAGTCTGGTTCCCTGGCTCTCTGAGATCACAGCAGAGGTCTCCAGGTGGCCCTGGTGGGACCTGGCCCAGCCTTGGTGTTGCCTTCACCTTCCCCAAAACTTGGGCTTTCCTCCCCTTTCCCAGTTCATTCATTTCCACGGGAAACCAGGAGAGCTGGAAAGATTCCCCGTGGAAAGGGGAAGCTCAGGCCTCACAGGTGCCCAGGGAGGTTTGGAGCCCCCATCCCTGCAGGTGTCCAAGGAATTCCCGGACGTGGCACTCAGTGCCAAGCTGGGACTGGCACAGCTTGGACTGGATGGTCCTGGAGGACTTTTCCAACCTCAGTGATCCTGGGATTCTGTGTAAAGATGGGATATTAAGGGGAAATCCTTCCCTGTGAGGGGAGCACAGATTCCCAGAGCAGCTGTGGCTGCCCCTGGATCCCTGGAAGCGCCCAGGTCCACGTTGGACATCGGGACTGGGAGCACCTGGGATGGCAGGAGGAGTCCCTGCCCTTGAAACCAGATGATCTTTAAGGTCCCTTCCCACCAGATCATCCCATAATTATCTGATCAAACAAACCACACCGAGTTCAGCAGGAGCTGAGCTTGTCCAGACACCGAAGGGTTGGAGAAGACACCCCTTCCTCCCAGAACCACCATCCCCTAAACGCCAAAAACCCCAAAACCAGCACCCCCTGGGCCGGTGCCCAGGTGGAAAAATTCCCATTTCCAACCAGCAGCCACTTTTTCTCCCACTTTTTGTGACAGCTGAACCTCGGATAACCGTGACTTGATCACACTTGTGCAAAAATACATCAATACATAAAAATCAGGAACAAGCCAGCACCACCAACAGTCCACACAAACACAACA
This sequence comes from Poecile montanus, assembly GCA_038429875.1. Lineage (NCBI taxonomy): Eukaryota > Metazoa > Chordata > Aves > Passeriformes > Paridae > Poecile > Poecile montanus. The sequence continues at coordinate 1,236,424 of CM076505.1, read as the reverse complement.
TCCACACATCTTAAAGAGGACCATCTCCATCAAGCTGAAAAGAATTAAGAGGCAAATCAGTGGGGAGAAAGAACGTAATCAGAAAAATATGAAGCCTAATTGAAAATTGTTTAAGAACATTTTAACGAGATGCTCCAGAAGCCACAATCCCACAACTGAGCAGGGCGGCCACGCTGGTTAAAAGGCAAACCTGGCGCAGATGGGAGTTAAAGAGGCCATAAAAAACCAGGGAAAAAGAAAAAGGGGACATGACAAATGGAATAAAGGGAAAAGCTCCGGCTGACAAAGGGAAATCTGGTGTTGGGATGTGCAGGGGCTGATATGGGAAGCAAGAGATGCACGGAGGAATAATTGGCTGGTTGAGTTCATCCTTGATTTATTATTTTTACTGGGGAACAGTCAAACAATGCAATGGATTCTTCCTCTAAAAGGGGAATTTTGGGAAGTGTTCAAGGCCAGGTTGGATGGAGCAACCTGGGACACAGCACGGGGTGGAATGAGATGGGATTTATGGTCCCTTCCAACCCAAACCACTCAGGGATTTCATGATTTATTTTTTTTTCCCCCTGAAGAACTGGAAAAAAAATCTCAGTTTTGTGAACAGCTGAGAGAGGTTATGGAATTCCAGCCACGGAGATCCCTTTGGATTGCAATCCAGTGGCAGGTAAATCACATTTTGGATGAGCAGATTGTCCAGCTCAGGTGTACAACCACGGAAATGTTGGTGTGACTCCACCTGAAAGCCTGGGCTCAGTTCTGACATCCAAATTCCCAAAGTTTGGTGGAAAACCTCTCGTTTCAAACCCCAGCAGATGCCCAGATGGGAAAACCGGGAGTTTTTCCATTGGGAAGGTGATTTACAAGCACAGCAAAGGTTAGTGAGGTGTAAGTCCTCAGCCAGGGAACCCAGATTTGCAGTTTAGTGCCACAAAATCAACCCCAGCAGGCCAAAGAAAGCCAAAAAACTGGGAACTAGGTCCAGGTTATTCTCCAGGAGAGGGAATTAGTGACCAGTGCAAAGTACCTGAACGTTTGGAGAGAGCAGGAGACTGAAGAATATCCTGGCAATTATTTTCCAAGGATTGAATCTGCAATCCTTTAGGGAATGAAGGGAACAAACATTAATAAAAGAGGGAACAGCAACAGAGCAGAAAGACAGAGAGCAGACAAGCAAGAAACATTCCTGAAAGAAAGAAGCAAAGAGGGCAGAAAGCTGACAAAAACATGGGATTTGGGAATTTGTACAACTGAAGGCAGCAAGAAAAGGGAAACTGGAGCTGCCACACCTTGCAGGACTGGGCTGGACATGAGGGACGAGGCCAAGTCCTGCACCAGGGTCAGGACAACAAATCCTGGCTGGATGGGGAAGCGACTGAGATGAGCTAAGGAGGATTTGGGATGGATGAGGCTGGAATGGGCCAGGCTGGGCTGATCCCAAAGGAAAGGTGGGAATTGTGTCCCGGAGCCCCTCAGGTCAGGCCCCACCTGCAGAGCTGCCCCAGCCCCGGGGCCAAGAGCAGGAGGACGTGGAGCTGCTGGAGAGAGTCCAGAGGAGGCCCCGGAGCTGCTCCAGGGCTGGAGCCCCTCTGCTCTGGAGCCAGGCTGGGAGAGCTGGGAATGTTCCCCTGGAGAAGGGCAAAATCCTGGGAATGCTGAGAGTCCCTGCAGGGGCTCCAGGAGAGCTGGAGAGGGACTGGGGCCAAGGGCTGCAGGGACAGGAGCCAGGGAATGGCTTCCCAAGGGAAAGGGGAGATTGGGCTGGGATCTTGGCAAGGAATTCCTGCCTGGGATTCTGCAATTCCCAGATTTCCTGGGGCTGCCCCTGGATCCCTGGGAATGCCCAAGGCCAGGCTGGACACTGGGGCTGGGAGCTGGGACAGTGGGAGCTGTCCCTGCCCATGGAAGTGGATGGGATTGAAGGTCCATCCCAACCCCAGCCACTCCATAATTCCATGAAATGCCAGAGTTTGAAAGCCCAGGGATGAGAAAATCGTCGTTGTTACACCTTGAGTTGTTTCTGCTCCTGGAGCAACCACTGAGTGCAGAACTGGGCCCTGGCTGGGCCCTGGCTGGGCCCCGTGTGCTGAAGTCTCAGATTTTGTGAACATTGAAATCTTCTCATTTAAAGTGAATTTTCCTGTGTAAAACCTTGTGCTTTTCAAGCTGCCCAAACACCTCGGTCTGGAGTGAGAACAGACAGAGAACCCTTAACCCTGGAAATGGTTTGGTGAGGAAAAAATGTAAATACAGAGAGGAACAAAGAGGGCAAATTCACAGAGGGGCACCGGGGCCACGTCTCATCCTTCGTGGCGCCAGCTGATACCAGCCATGGGATCATTCCCAAAACAAATCCATGCCCAAGACAACCAAACAAACACTTTCTGACTCAGCCAAGGCCTGGTGTCCAAGGCCACCCTCTCCCCCAGGGTCAGGCTCCTCTGTGAGTCACAGCTTGATTCCTTTTCCCGTAACGCAGCAAGTTCAGCACTCCAAGAATTTCCAAGTTCCATCAAAATCCATAAACACGTTTTATTCCATCCAGGAGAACATTGAACTTGGCGGCACCGAGCACCGCAGCGGTGGCCGCCAGTCAAACAAAAAAATCCTCTTTGGAAGAGTCCAAAACGTCTCCCAGGAGGGAAAGGAAGGAGAGGTCTGGAAAATGGGCATCTCCCTGCACACAGCCACCCTTCAGCTGTAAACAAAACATCCATAAAAAGCCGGTGATTATTCCCTGTTTACATTAAGGGCCTGTTGAAAACGCCTGGTTCTGGCGGCACGGGGAGGCACCCCTGGATTAACAGCTCGCCCTGGGCCACACAGGGAGCGTTATCAGAGCCCAAATCGCAGCTCCCAAACCCCTGGCTGCCCCAGCTGGAGCTCAGCTTCCCTTCCCTCTCAGCTCCTCTTGGCTTTTGATATTTGGTCTTGGCCACGAGAAGGGAAAGAAGTTGGAATCCAGCGTTCCTGCGTGAAGGTTTGGGATGGCGGCGCTCAGGTAGCCCTGGATCCCAAACAATGCAGAGCAGGAGCTGGCCACTGGCTAATGGCCACCTCCAGGTCAGGGCTTGTGGTTGGAGCTCTGAGCTTTCAGAGAAAATGACTCATTGGGATTGCGAAGGTTTTCCAAGGATGACGCAATGGCCGCCACAAGCCTGGATGGATCAGCCCTGGAGGTCTTTACTCCGCTCCCAAACCCGTGACCCAGCTTTGACCTTCAACTCCTCAACCCCTGGCTGCTCATTTTCAACAGTGTCTACCACCAGTGTTCCCTAAACACAAATCAAAACCCCCTTCCTTGGTGAATCTAACACATTAAATCCCTCAAGCCTCAGAAATCCTGTTTCCAACACCGAGATTCCAACTGTCCCGTCTCTGTCCAGCTCCAGCGGGGAGAGGACAGCCTCTGAACACACCCCAGTGAACGTTCTGCAGGTGGAACCACACCAACACCTGCCACGAGGACCTTCCAGAGGGATTGCTCAGGACGTGGCTCCCTTGGAATCTTTTGCCTGAACTGCTCCATTCCACATCCCAAAAAACGCAGCAGCTCCGGAGGAAAGGGGAAAAGCCTAAGGAAAAACTTTATTTAGAGGATGTCACTCCCTCCAAGGCTCAGAAAGGAAAGAAGCCCCCTCTGTTCCCATGTGGATCTTGAGAGAATCCATTTCTTTAGGATATCCTAAATCCATTGGAACCCATTTCACATCAAAACTCATTTAACTCCATCCTATCCAGACCCTCTGTGTACCCTGAGGTGTCTCCAAAGGATCCTGGCTGAGGTTCCCAAAGCAGCTGGGGCTGCCCCTGGATCCCTGGGAATGTCCAAGGCCAGGCTGGATCTTGGAGCCCCCTGAGATGGTGGGAGATGTTCCTGCCCATGGATGAGATGATCCTTAATGCCCCTTCCCACCCAAACCACTCTGTGATTCCCTGGATTGTGCAAACCGCAGGAAGCCTGCAGCTGGCAGACTGTGCCACACCCAAACCAGGGATATTCCACATTCCCAAAGCTCCAACACCATCAAACTGCATTTTTTGGGATCAGGAATCTTGCAGTTGTCTCAGGGGAACATCAGCCCCTCCCTGTCCGTTATTGATCCTGGTTTCCCACATGGGAAACCCAGGAGGTCCCGAGGGTCTCTGATCCATCCCAGGCAGCTCCGAACGCTCCGGCACAGGGAATGCTCCGTCTCCACACGGGAAAACGCTGATCCTGCGCCTCCCCTCCTCCAGGAACGGCCAGGAACGAGCTCCCCTTCCCAGACTGCAGCCAAAAAGGGAGCGCAGCCCTGCCGAAGGCCACGGAATCATTTCCTGGTAATTATCCTCATTCCCTGCTCCCGGGGCTGCTCCCGCCTCACAGCCAATAAATAAAACCCGTAGGAACAGAAATCCTACGGAATTCAGGACCAAGGAGTGACCTCACCTCTGAAAGGGCTTCCTCCATCTTTCCAAAAATCCCAAACCTTTCCCTGGAAACCTGCAGAGGTTGGGATGAGGGATGAGACCAGAGCAGGTCCCACCAGCAGAGGGTCTGACCCAGGGGACACCTGAGCCACCACAGGTCACCGGGAGATGGGAGCCAATTCCCTAAAAATCACTGGATTTCCATTTTAACCTGATTTATAGGATCTCAGGGAAGCAAGATGGAATTTCATCATCACCAACCTTGATAGCAGATATAGAATAAATTCCTGAATGTAGAATAAATTTTTGAACCCGATGTGAGCGACCCTCGCCTCCCACGATTCCGAGGTTTTGCTGTTTCCAGCCCCCCATTTATGTCCCCGCCCCACCTCACCCCAAATCCTGCCGGCTCCCAGCAAATATCCAGGAGGTAAATCAGGAAAACACAAATAAAACCAACCAGCATCAACAGCTCCAAGAGATCAGAGCCCTCAGCAGGGCCATGGGAAACTTCCCGTGAGCTCCATGAGCAGCTCCACATGGAAAACCCCTCACCAGGAGCAGAGAAATCCCCAAACACAATCCACGAGCTGCAGGATGAGGGGGGCTAGGACAGCACCCCATGGGCCATGTGCAACTGGCCACTCCTGGTTCTGGTGGCCACCAGGGTCACCAGCCTCTCCCTGGCCTTGGGCACGGCGGGAGGAGAGCAGAAGGTCCCCTCAGAGGTTGGATTTGGTTGGATTTTGGTCCCCTCAGAAGGTGCTGTGAGGCCACAGGCTGGACCCAGTGATCTCAGAGGTTTTTGGTTAATTCCATGATTCTGTGAGATCCTGGAGGTCCTCCTGACCTTCCACGGTCCTGGGAGAAGCAGAGCTGGAGGGCAGCACTGAGGTGACCCACACCAGGTTTTACCCAATCCCAAGTTCTGGAAAACTTCCTGCCTGGTTTAGTTTTCCATCTGCTGCCCAACAGAGCCCAGAGATTTCTATTTCTATCCTGGTATTTGGCAGGGCCAAGGAATATTTCCTAGCGGGAATATAAAAAAAATAAATAAAAAAAAATAAACCTTCCATTCACACTGAAACATCTCCTGGACATCCCTGTGGGCCTAATTCCCAGAAGGCCGAAATCCAAACCCCCAAGTGGGAAAAATAGAGTGATTACCTGCCAGGAGCCTCAGGAGGGACAAGCCAAGCCCTAATAACAGCCTGAGCTCCCATCTGGCATCCACACAGCAACTGGGAAAACGTCCCTGCTCCGAGCTGGACCGGCTCGTCGGGGTAATTGCTTCGGAATTAATTAAATGTTCCTCTCTGCAGCTGCACAGAACGTTCACAGATCATTCCCTGATTGCACTGATGATTCCCTGGAATGGATGTGACCATCAGACCCAATTCCCGACGAGCTGGATCCCGTGATCCTTGTGGGTCCCTTCCAACGCTCTGTGCGTGAGGAATTTGCATCTAAATGTTCGTATTTTAGGCTGAAATCCTGAATGTTCGTTTCGGAATTGTGAATTCACTGCCTGAGTCTTTAACCCTCAAAATAATTAAGATGTCAGAGGGGAAGAATGGATTCCCACTGGGAAAGGGGAGATTGGGCTGGGATCTTGGCAAGGAATTCCTGCCTGGGATTCTGCAATTCCCAGATTTGCCGGGGCTGCCCCTGGATCCCTGGGAATGCCCAAGGCCAGGCTGGACATTGGGATTGGATCCAGCTGGGATGGTGGGAGCTGTCCCTGCCCTTGGGATGGGATGGGATGGGATTTAAGGTCCCTCCAAGCTGAACCATCCTGGGATTCTCGGAGATGGGAGCTGTGCTTGGCTGAGGAGCCTCTGTGCTCCAAATCTGTGGAGATTTGGGGATGTTCCAGAGGTGGAAATGTGTCCTTCTGAAGGCCCTCCCCATGACCCTGCTCTCCTCTGGAATTCCTTCACGGTTCCTTCACGTCCCAGCTGTGACTCCGAGCAGGGCAAGGAAAAAGTGGAACGTTTCGCTCTAAAACTGAAATTTTGCTGAGCCTAATTAAAGCAACTCGTGATGATTACGTAAAACGCTGTCCCAGGCCTTCAAACGAGTTCCTCAGTGCCGGCTCCGCTCGAGCTCCGTGCCTAATCACCCCTGGAAGGAGCAGGAGCTGCGGGTGTTGAAAGGGAACAGCGCGAGCTTGGCCCGGGCACCCGGCGACCGCGAGCGTTGAAACTCGCAGGGAACACGAGCAGAGCTTTGATCCCAAATTCCCCCAGCTCGGGACTCACCCAGGGCGCTGAGCAGACAACAGGGGGAGAAAGGAGGTTTTGGAGTGACTCCAGAGCTTGTGACAGCGGTGTCGCAGCTGTCCTCTCACAGAAACCCTCCCCGTGGAATTCCCGGCACAGAAATGGGATCCAGGTCAGATCCCTTCCCTCTCATCCCGAGAACCTCCATGGATGCTTCAGCCTATTCCAAACCCGGTCACTGCTGGAAGGCAGCAGCAGAACAGGCTGGGATGCAGCCAGGGCAGGATCTGGGGCCGAGGGAAGATCTCGGCACGCTCCTCGTTCTCCCTCAGGACAACGTGGAAATGGAGCTGCACAACTCACAGGGTAACAAATGTCACTTGAGGCCTCCTGGAATTATTTTAATCAGGTTTAGGACATGGTCCAAACCTGTTAGAAACCACTGAGAGCTGAAAAACCAAGTGGGAGCTGCAGCAGTGGTGGATTTGGTTCTTGGATAAAAGTGGGAATGCAAATGGGATGATCCCAACTCCTCGGGCTCTTCAGCTCAGGTAGAGCAGCTTTTTAAGGAATAACGACCCTCCTAACCCCATTAGGAATCTGCAGGAAGTTCAGTGATGTCAGGCAGCTCCTGCACACTCAGCTCCCTTGATCACCTCTTGATTTTATATTAATAATATTATTATTATTAATATGAATTTATGATTTAATATTAATATGAGTTCATCCCGGTTCAACTAGACCAAGCAGGGTTAGCAGAAGAACTTCAGGAAAATGAGGAGCGGCTGGAGAAGCACCAAGTTATTCCTGAGGTGGAACTGTGTGGAGGAGAGGAAGAACCTGGAATGGGACCATGGAAAAGGAGAAGGAGAAGGAGAAGGAGAAGGAGAAGGAGGAGAAGGAGAAGGAGAAGGAGAAGGAGAAGGAGAAGGAGAAGGAGAAGGAGAAGGAGAAGGAGAAGGAGAAGGAGAAGGAGAAGGAGAAGGAGAAGGAGAAGGAGAAGGAGAAGGAGAAGGAGAAGGAGAAGGAGAAGGAGAAGGAGAAGGAGAAGGAGAAGGAGAAGGAGAAGGAGAAGGAGAAGGAGAAGGAGAAGGAGAAGGAGAAGGAGAAGGAGAAGGAGAAGGAGAAGGAGAAGGAGAAGGAGAAGGAGAAGGAGAAGAAGGAGAAGAAGGAGAAGAAGGAGAAGAAGGAGAAGGAGAAGCACTGGCTGAGCATCTCCTGGATGTGGCTGCAGCAATCAGAATCCCAGGATGGTTGGGGTTGGAAAGGACCTTTAGTCCCACCAGTGCCACCTCTGCCATGGCAGGGACACCTCCCAGTGTCCCACCCCACCCGGCTTTGAGCCGTTCTGAACTTTCACTTCAGCCCTGAAGGGATCAGTGAGTGATCCCCGTTCCCTGAGGACGCACAGGAGATCAAACAGGAGCTGCTGAGATGGGAACCAAGCTGCTCTCCATATGCCCGAGGGACGGGCCCTCTATAAATAGCCCGGTGGGAAGCGAAGTCTCCTTAGGAACATCGCTGATACAAAGTTGGGTTTGTTCCCAGCCTCAGAAGGAGGAGGAGGAGGAGGAGGAATAAAAGCTGATTGCAATCTGATGGGTGCAGCTCTCTTATCTCTGCATTCCCACAGCGGCTTCACGTGAGAGCAGCTCCGGAGCCCCGCGGAAAACACGAGCTCAGGGACCTCAGCTCTGCTGGAAATCAACAGCTGAGCTGCAAATCCAGGATGGAATTTCAGGAGGTTCCAGCCCCCTGCTCCACCTTGTGCTTCCCGCTGTGTCCTGCTCCATCCCAGACCCTCTCACACATCCCAACACCTCCAGGCTTCTCCAAAGTGCCTCCCGAGGGGGGTTTGGAGACAAAGCTCTGCAAAGCTCTCCTGGAATCTTTGGGAAGGAAGCCTGGTGGGAGCTGGGATGGTTCCCCAGGGAATGGCCACGATCCCAAGGCTGCCAGAGCTTTGGGAGAGTTTGGACAGCGCTCCCAGGGACAGGGTGGGATTTTGGGGTCAGGATCGGGGCTGGACTGAGGATCCTTGTCACGGATTCTCCTCATGGCAAGGGCTGGAAGGAGATGATCTCAAAGGTCCCTCTCACCCCAAATTGTTCCATAATTCCATGATCCTGGTGGGTCCAACTCAGGACATCCTGCCCCAGATTCCCACTGCTCCACATGGAAAATATCTTAGGGAGAGAGCTCCTGGGAATCCTTTAGTGGATTTAGCTCACCCGCTGCACCAGCGTGAGCAAAGCAGAGCTGAGACCCACAGAATCCTGAGGCTGGGAAAGATCCCTAAAATCAGAAACTCCAAGGATATTCCAGAGCTGGAATCTCCCGGGATGGGGACTCATCCTCTGCTCCCTGGGCAAGGAGCAGGAGACCTTCCCATCACACCAAACACCACATTCCAGAGTGATGGAAAAGGCAGCGGGAACAACCTCCAAGCAAGCTCAGGGAAATGCCTGGGATGAACTGACAGCTGGGGGAGAGGGAGAAACGAGGAAAACACAAACCCCAAGAAATTTTGGGCTAAAAAAGTCAGCCTGGAAATTCACGGAGAACCAAAACTCTGCAGAGCACCTCGGTGCCCCCTCCCTGCACAGCCAGAGGTGGTGGGAACGGTGGGAAGGGCAGCAAATCCCTGGAATTTGGGGCTGGAGGGATGAATTCCCCACCTCAGCTCGTGCTTTTCCACAGAACAAAGATGGAGAGACAGGGAATGGTTTTCCCAAGGCAGCTGCAGCCCTCGGCAGCGCCTGGAAGAGGCTCCGTGTGTGGCGCCATAAAGACGCAGGGATGCTCCTTGAAGTGGGATCCTGCAGGGAATTCTGCTCCCAAGGCACACGGAATGAGGAGACTCCCCGTGGCTCCAGCTGCTCCTCGGGGATGGATCCCGTGAGCCGCCCTCCAGCCGGGATTTGATCTCTTTTCCCTGTGGAATATTTTCCTTCAGCATCCCAGGTCGAAGGCAGAGGCCACACCAAGCCTGACACTGCTCCATGTGGACCACATTCCCAGGATGATCCAGGAATTCCCTGGATGAGCCCCTTGGAAAGGCAGGAGTGGTGACCCCGGATCTCCTGCCAGCAATCCCACCCTGCTCCCGAGCCCGGGGCTGAGCTCTCCCCGCAGACTCGGAGGCTCGGGCTGTCAAGGCAGCGAATCCCAGCGGGAATTCCAGCATCCCGAGGATCTGGATGCCCCCCACGCTGCCAGCACAATGAAATCCATCCACGGGACACTCCCCTTCCCAAATATCCGTCTCCTCCTTCCCTTCCCCTCCGAGCTCCTCGGCAGCTCTGTGACATTTCAATTTGGGAAGCTCCGGGATCCCAAATCCAGCGGCTGCTGCCGCTTCCCATCCTCTGACAGCCCCGGCTGGGTTCCTGTAAACACCTCCCCACTGCAGCCACGCCAGGGGGGAGCCTGAAGTGAGAAAAACCCACGGGGGGGGAAATTGGAATTCTCCAATCCCATCCAAGAGCGGAGCGGGAGCTTCCCCAGGCACCCCCGGTCCCCGCTGCCCGCCCAGGGAAGGGAGCAGGGATGAGGATGGGAGGTGGAAGGAAGGCTGTTTAATCTCTTCTTGATTCCCAATAATTACTTAAAGCTGCCAGGGACCTTGTTTTGAAAATCCCACTGTGTGCACTCCATATATCCCGCTCCCACTGACACCAGGAATTAGAAAATTCCAGCTCCATCAAAACGGCTTTTGGGCGGATTTTGCTGCTCTGGACTTTCTCAGGCTGCAGACAATGCAATAAAAGCTCCCCCTAAAACAATATTCCTCCCTATTTTAACAGAGGGGAAATATTTCTTCTGTTCTGGCTCTTTGCTACCACGAAATTTCCAGCCAATGCCAAATTTCAGCTGTTTTCCAGCAAGGCTCGGGAATTTGGGATGCTGGAACGGGCGAGGAGCTCGGGAGCAAACTCAGCTTTGAGCACGTGCTTGATTTCCCCTGAAGGCCTTTCCTGACCAGGCCTGGTGTGCTCGATCAGGGCATGAAAAAGAACATAAAAAATTGAAAATTCACTTTAATAGCGACCCAGGGTTTCTCCCCAAACTGAAAATGAAAAATTAATATGGATGGGATGGTGTTTTCCTTGGTCACTGCCGTGTTTTTCCAGTCCTCTGCGTGTTATTCCAGGCTGTTTTATGGAGAGGCGTTATTTGCTCAGCTGAATTATTCCCACTTTATCCCGTCTGATTCAGACATCCGTTGGATTTATGGACAATGGCGGCTCCTGGTCAGAAATCAGAGGGGATTCACGGAGATTTCTTCTGTAAAAGTCGTTTTTGCCAAGGTGGAATTGACCCAAAATTAATTTTTTATTTTAGTTTTTTTTTAGGTCGTGGACTTCCAATCACTGGAAGTGCCCCCGAGGCCAGGTTGGATGTGGCTTGGAGCAACCAGGAATCACCAAATTAGGAAAATTTAAATAAAATTATCATGGCACTGAGCAAATCAGCCTCATCAGAGTGAACCTGCATCAGGGAAAAACGGGAATTCTCCCAAAAGCCACCCTGAAATCCTCATTTAAATTCAATTTCTCCTTCAACCCCCCTGAGATGAAACAGAATTAATTCAGTGGGAGAGCAAGGAAGGAGCCTGAGCTCGGCAGGAGCGGCGCTGCTGCTCCATCCCTCTGCTCTGGGCACACCTGGGATCCAGGAGAAGCCTCTGGAGGGATTTCCCCTCCCTAAAACAGCTCAGGAAAGGTTCTGACCCAAAGCTGAGCCAAAGCTGAGCCAATTCCTGAAGTTATTCCTGTTCCTAATTCCATCCTCACTCGGCACTTTTCCCTTCCCTGCCGTTTTTAAACCTAAGGAGAGGAAAAGTGGCTCGGACACCAACAGCTCAAGCACTGCCCCTTCCCAAACCTTCCCAAAAAAATCCAAACTATTCCCCAAGGCTTGGTTTGAACCCCAAAAATCACCCAGCAGCACCCACAGAGGAGGCGCCAAGGGGTAGAAAGAGGAAGAGCAGATTTCCAGAAGGATGTTCCTGGATTTTGCCACAATCCCTGGGGAGGTGGGGCTCAGGTTGTCCTTGAGAATCAGCTCAGATTCCAGAATTCCTGAGGCTGGAAAAGCCCTCCAGGATCATCCAGCCCAAGCTGTGCCTGATTCCCACCCTGGCTGGCACAGAATTCCAGGATCATTGAGGCCGGAATTCCAGGATCATCCAGCCCAAGCTGTGCCTGATCCCCACCTGGGCTGGCACAGAATTCCAGGATCACTGAGGCTGGAATTCCAGGATCACTGAGGCTGGAATTCCAGGATCATTGAGGCTGGAATTCCAGGATCATCCAGTCCAAGACATGTCCAATTCCCACCTTGGCTGGCACAGAATTCCAGGATCATTGAGGCTGGAATTCCAGGATCACTGAGGCTGGAATTCCAGGATCATCCAGTCCAAGCTCTGCTTGATCCCCACCTGGGCTGGCACAGAATTCCAGGATCATTGAAGCTGGAATTCCAGGATCATTGCAGCTGGAATTCCAGGTTCGTCCAGCCCAAGCTGTGCCTGATCCCCACCTGGGCTGGCACAGAATTCCAGGATCATTGAGGCTGGAATTCCAGGATCATCCAGCCAAAGACATGTCCAATCCCCACCTTGGCTGGCACAGAATTCCAGGATCATTGAGGCCGGAATTCCAGGATCACTGAGGCCAGAATTCCAGGATCATCCAGCCAAAGACATGTCCAATCCCCACCTTGGCTGGCACAGAATTCTGGGATCACTGAGGCTGGAATTCCAGGATCATTGAGGCTGGAATTCCAGGATCAACCAGCCCAAGCTGTGCCTGATCCCCACTTTGGCACAGAATTCCAGGACCACTGAGGCTGGAATTCCAGGATCACCGAGGCTGGAATTCCGGGATCATTGAGGTTGGAATTCCAGTCCAAGCTGTGCCTGAACCCTGCCTTGGCACCGAGTGTCACATCCAGGAATTCCTTGGACACCTCCAGGGATGGGCACTCCAAACCTCCCTGGGCACTTCCAAGGCCTGAGCACCTTTTCCATGAGGAAATTCCTGCTGGAATTCCTGCCCTGAGCTCCCCTGGCCCAGCCTGAGCCGTTCCCTTCTGGCAGCTTCCTCACCTGAGTGAGGTGAGCTCCGCATTCCCAGGGCCGTTTTTCCAAATCCATTTGGTTCTCCCACAATGGCACAGCACAGGGAGAACAGAGGAGGAGACTGGGTTGGATATTTGGGAAAATTCCTCCATGGGAAGGGAACTGGACAGGTCCCCATCCCTGAGGATTGCAAGCCCTGTGGCCCTTGGGGACAGGGACAGTGGTGGGGTGGTTGGGCTCCGTGATCTCCACGATCCCAGAGGGATTTTCCAGCCTCAGCGAGACCACAGCTCCAGCTGAAATTCCCAAATCCCACCAGCAATCCCAGGGGCTGCACATCCATGTCCTGCCCACAGCTCCAGCTGCAATTCCCAAACCCTGCTGTCAATCCCAAGGGTTGCACATCCATGTCCTGCACACAGCTCCAGCTGCAATTCCCAAACTTCTCTGTCAATCCCAGGGCTGCACATCCATGTCCTGCCCACAGCTCCAGCAATTCCCAAACCCTGCTGTCAATCCCAGGGCTGCACATCCATGTCCTGCCCACAGCTCCAGCAATTCCCAAACTTCTCTGTCAATCCCAGGGCTTGCACATCCATGTCCTGCACACAGCTCCAGCAATTCCCAAACTCCTCTGTCAATCCCAGGGATTGCACATCCATGTCCTGCCTGTGGCTCCAGCTGCAATTCCCAAACCCCACTGTCAATCCCAGGGGTTGCACATCCATGTCCTGCCCATCCCTCCCATCCTCCACGGCTCTGTCAGTTCTGAGGACAGCCAGGACACTCCCAGGAGCTGAGGGATCCCCCAGGAGGCTCCTGAAGTCAGGGACAGCAACAGGAATGCCGGGCAATCCCTGGGATCACTCAGGGCCTGGTTTTCCACGCTCTTCCCAACGGCTCCTCCCTGATCCCAGCGAGGAGCAGCTCTTCCCTGGCTCTGTCATTCCAGAGGCTGCTCTGGAAGAAGCCCTGGTGCTTCCCAAGGATGGACACATGTGCAACAGGGCCGGGGGCATCTGCTAATTTGGCTCCCGCTCGGGATCACCAAGGTCAGCAGCAGGAACCCAGAGGAAAATGTCAACAATCCCGGCCTTCTCCGGGGGGGGAAAGGGCTTGGAAAGGCTTTTTTTCCATTTTTTCCCCTTTTTTTCCCCTGCCATGTGTCTGGTTTTACACTGTTGGTTTTGGCTCTTCCAAGGAAGGAAATTAAATGAGCAGCTTCTTTTTTTATCCTCCTGGAACCCTCCGGAGGAGAGAGGCTGCAGCAGGACGCCGGGGCCTTTGCTCTGGCCACACAGTTTTTGTCAGGGCTGGTGTAGAATTCCCAATCCCTCCAGAATAATTCCCTGCAGCTGTCGTCACCCACACACCGGCTTCCCAAAAAAAGGCTCCAGCCACAAATCTCCCTCGGGAAAGAGCACGAGGCCGTGGATGCTGCAGGTTGGGAAGCAAAGGCACTGAGATGTCCCTAAATCCCTAAATCCCTAAATCCCACCCTCCAAGGTGCTCCTCGTGGCCTCACCTCCTTCCCAGAATCACCAAAGCCCTCCAAGATCACCAATCCAAGCATTATCCCAGGATTTCAGCCTGCTCTGCTCACACAATTCCCGTTTCAAGCCCGTGGACCAAACCCTGAGGAGGTTCTGCCCCAACTCTGCAGCTCCTGAGCCCAGGTGATGCCAGGAAATGCTCCAGCTTTTCCTGCAGCACGGAATTCCTGCTACTGGGATGGCTGCAGCAAATCTTCCCAGCTGCCTGGGCCCGCTCCAAGAAAAGGCTGAGTTAAAATTTCCACGCCAAGAAATTCAATTCTCGCTCCGGGACCGCAGTAAGAACTTTTAAAGGTCTGAGACACATGGAGGAAGTGGTGCAAAGACGGGGAAAAAAGGGAATGGGATGGTTACAATTCCCAGGAAAGCAGGAGATAAGGTTGCTTTCCAAGCTGGAGTTAAGAGGTCTGAGCTACCAGAAGTCAGCAGCAGCAGCGGGGAGCCAGGCAAGGTGCAGGAACAACCTTCCCTGGACAGAGAAATCCTTCCTTTTCCAAGAGAAATCCAACAGCAGAGGCGATGGTTTCCATTTAGAACCCATTTACCTTTGTGGGAGCCAAGGCAGAGACAGACCCTGGGATTTGGGAACAGCTCCCAAATAAAAACAAACCCCTAAAATCCCTAAAAACCCTCGTCAGCTTTCCCACTCTCTCATTTCACTCCGCTCCACCGCGCTTTCTTCTGTTCTGGCCTCTTCCCTCAACCTTGCCCTTCCTAAATCCCAGCTCCTCATTCCCTCTCCTGCCACCTCTCCTCGTCTGGCAATTCCTGCTGGGATTTCTTCCTTCCAGAAGCCCAGAAGGACGGGGCTGTTTCACCTCTAAATCCAGAAGTGTTACGTAAGTGCCCCTGGCAGGAGCTCCGTGCTCCGTGCACGGGGTCGCTCGCAGCGGTTTGGGATTTTAATAGACATCAAAACAGGAAAACATTCCCAGTTATGCAATCGGAGCCGTGATTGAAACCAGAAGCAGCCACCAGCTCCCAAAAAAAGAATTGGGAGCAGCCAAGCGGTGTCCACACGGCCCGGCATCGTCGCTCCCACCCTCTCCATCCCAGAATTCCCAACATTTCTCTGGAAGCAGCTCCAGTTTCCTGGGACAGGGCCTCTCCTGCTGCTCTTGGGCAGCGGGATCACGTCTGGAATTGCCTTCCAAGGTGCTCTTCCAACGGGACCTTCCCATCCCTGCTCCTCCCAAATCCGCCTGCAGTATTCCGACACTTTTCCCGGCCCTCCCACCACCTGAGCTCTCGTTTCCCAAACACCAGGGAATTCTCTCTCCACGGTTTCCACTGCTCCCAGAATTCCCAACTTTGATCGGGAAGTCCAAATCCAGATCCCTGGGCCTCTCCAGCTTCCTCATGGAAGCGCCTCCCAAGCTGCTCTTCCAGCAGGGACCTTCCCACACCCTCACCTCGCCTCCTCCCAAATCTTCCTGCCATATTCCAACACTTTTCCAGGCTCTGGGAATAATTTCTTCAATTCCTTTCAGCTTCGGGGCAGGAAGAGCTCGGGAGCCGGTGGTGAACTCATCCACATCATCATCCTCCCATAACCCAAGGAAAACTGAGAAGTTCTCATTTCCTCAGCACCAGGGAATTCTCTCTCCCTAATTCCCACTTTTCCAGTGTCAGGACACTGCCCAGCCTCCCTGGAATGATGGGACAGGAATTCCAGGGACTGAAGGAGCTCTCTGAATCTCAGAGGTGGCTGCAGGAGCCAAACGTCACCAAACGGTAAAAAACGAGGGAAATAAACAAAAATGGGTGAAGGAACGGGATAAAACTCCAGGATTGGCTTTGTGGCTTCTTCCCACGAGGACTGAAACAGGAAGGGAGTGAGGAGAGAGGTCACTGGGATGAGGAGGTTTGGAAAAGCCACGGGAAGGGGCAGGAAGCTTCAGTGTCCCACAGCTGGGGATTTAAAACACGGATCAACATGAGATTCCCAAACTTCTGGATCTCAGCGGGATTGGGATGAGGAATCAGCTGCTGGGAGCCTTCTGAGGGCTCCTCTCAGAGGAGAGGACACGGTGGGAGGATCCCAAGTGCCACCTGAAGGTGACACCAAGCAGCTGCCATCACAACCCCTTGGGACACGGAATGGTGGAACTGGGAATGGTTTGGCTGGGAAAGGACCTTAAAGGTCCTCTCATTCCACCCCCAGCCATGGGCAGGGACACCTCCCTCTACTCCAGGCTGCTCCAAGCTGGCCTTGGGCACTTCCAGGGATCCAGAGGCAGCCACAGCTTCCCTGGAACACCTGTCCCGTTATGGATATCCCAGCTGGGCATTTCCATCAAGGAAAGCCAAGCCTAAGAACTTCCAGGGATCCCAGGAAGGTGCGGCTGGCAGAGGAATCCCACAGTGCAGGAGCCAGGAGAGCTCAGAACTCTTCCAGTGCCCACTGGAATATCCCAAACCCAACTTTAACACGGATTTTCCAGCTCTGGCTGAAGCCACAGCCAGGAATGATCGGACCCAAGCCCTGCAGGCAGCGCATCCCTGGGGTCTTCACTCTCTAAATAAAACCAAACCTGCCCACAGCAGCTCGGGTTATTCCCACATTCCCATCACCCAACCAGGCCACGCAGAATTCCAGGGAAAAGCGCTTTTCCTCCAGCAGAATCCAAAAGGAAACGTAGGGAGCTCTGTCCAGAGCTGGTTCCAGCCCTGAACCTGCCCCAAACCCTTCTGGGACCCATCCTGCAGGGTGTCACCCCCTTGGGGACCTCACAGGGACGGTCTGAACGCCACCACAACACGGAGCCTGCCCCGGATTATCCCCCGAGAACAACCCGCAGCAATTCCACGGGGAACCAACAACAAATGAGGAGACAATCCAATTATTCCTGAGGATTGGAAGGCGAAGGTTCGGGGAGGAGGGGTTAAATCAACAAAATCAGGGTGCAGAAGCTGCTCAGGTCATTGTGTTGCACGAGCAATGGCTGGAGAGACGATTCCCCCGAACCATCAAATGGGTTCCGTCTGCTCCGTCCCGCGTAAACAAACTCGTTATGTCGCATCTCCGGAGGAGTAAACAAAGAGTTGGCATCTGAGGGCTCTTGCACAACCTCCCCACGGCTCCTGGCACCGAGGAGGCGGCGAGGACGAGGAGGAGCCGCCAGCGCAGGTGACACCGGCCCCGGGGATGTGACACGTCCCCTTGGTGCCCAGTGCGCAACCCAGTGCCACCCTCCCACCCCAGGACACCAGCCAGCGGGGTTTCTTTAAAAAAAAAAAATTAAAACTATCTTTTAGAAATGATTTAGAAGCGTTTTTTGACTCCATAAAGCCATGGAAGCTCCCACAGGGATCAGCCAGCCCAGCTCCTTGCCCGAGGGTGTAACAAGGCCAACCCCAAGGGCAGTTTTTCCACATCCCGACCTTCCTGCCGAGTCCAAGCACTTGGAAAACCTCCTTGGCCACAAACTCGGCGTTCTGGCCAGAACTGGCCCGGGGTTACGGGATCCTGCTGCTCCCCACGGGATCTCTGCCACGTTCCCATCCAGCTGGAAAGGCTGGATCCCGCTGGATCCCGCTGGATCCCAGAGCAGGGGAGGGATCAGCGAGGCTTTGTGCTAAACCCAGGAGCTCTCTGGGCTGGAGGAGGCCACGACTCCTTCAACCACCAGCTCTGCTTCCACAAATCCACCCATGGCCCATCAACTGCTGCAGGACCCCCCAGAGCCCCTTCCCAGCTTCTGTTCCAAGGAAAAACCTCCGGACACGTTATCCCGGCCATTCCCTGGGAATTCCTGACGGCTGTCCCAGGCTTTTCTCCACCTCAGGAGCAGGCAGGGGGGTTGATGCCAGACCCCAGAGCAGGACCTGCTCTGGGTATGACAGCATTCCCTGATTCCCTGCAGCATTCCCTGGTTCCCTGCAGCATTCCCTGGTTCCCTGCAGCATTCCCTCATTCCCTGCAGCGTTCCCTGGTTCCCTGCAGCATTCCCTGGTTCCCTGCAGCGTTCCCTGGTTCCCTGCAGCATTCCCTGATTCCCTGCAGCATTCCCTGATTCCCTGCAGCATTCCCTGGTTCCCTGCAGCATTCCCTGATTCCCTGCAGCATTCCCTGGTTCCCTGCAGCATTCCCTCATTCCCTGCAGCATTCCCTGATTCCCTGCAGCATTCCCTGGTTCCCTGCAGCATTCCCTGATTCCCTGCAGCATTCCCTGGTTCCCTGCAGCATTCCCTGATTCCCTGCAGCATTCCCTGGTTCCCTGCAGTGTTCCCTGATTCCCTGCAGCATTCCCTGATTCCCTGCAGCATTCCCTGCACCTCATCCCACGGAGCAGAGCCCGCAGCCGTGCCAGCGCCACGCCAAAGCCTCCGGCACAGGATGGAAAATGGGAATCCATGAGGAGCTCGCTGCCTCCCCTCGGGCCTGGATCTCATTCCCATCCTCCCAGCGCTGGGGCTGCAGCTCCAGAACCTCCAAAGGGGGATGGAGGAGTGGGATGGGACAGAACCAACCCCAAAAAAACCCCACAGAGACACAGATCCTGCTCACTCCCACAGCTCTGTCCCTTCTCCCAGCCCCTTCCCAAGCCGTGGCCCAGCTCCACGGGCTCGGCTCCGGGGTGATTCCCTGCTCCAAGCCTTACCCGTGAGAAAGGGAGCGGGAGGGCTCAGCTCCCGCCCGCGTCCCCCGGCGCGCCCCGCCAGCCCCGCGAGGTTCTTTATCTCGTTACTCTAATGCAAACAGACTTCTGTGAGCTCTTTCACATCCAAAATTTCACCATTGCGGCGACCGCAGGCCTGGCAGCCTCTCCCCCGCCTGGAAAGGGAACAAACTTCCCAATCATTTCTAAATAACCATTTCAAGAGCACAGCTTTTCTTCTTTCATCCCACAAAAGGCAGAAATTTTGCTCGGGACCGCAAGCTGTCAACTTCCCAGCAAACCCCAAATCCCACTTAACTCTCTATTGTAAACAGTGTAGTATTGCGCTCCCACATCAATAAATAACATTCCTGAAGGAATTATTTCTGTGTTTGATTCACATTTGTTCTGCATATGCCACTGAGCCCAAGGTATTCACAACGTTCAACCCCTAAAAGCCTCGGCTTTCAAAAGGGCCGCGCGCGAGGCGCTGGGGCGAGCCCTTCCCGGGGGATGCTGCGAGCCGGGATGAAATCCCAAATCGAGGATGTCATTTGTGGCCCCCCCACGACTCCTTCATTTCGGGAGAAGAAGATGGAACGGCTCCAAAGCGCCTCTCAGGGCCCAGATGGGGCTGTCAGGGGGAGCCTGGGTGTCCCACTGGATGTTGGCCCTTCCTGGTCTGCTCCAGAGGGATCAGGATCCTTGGGAGAGGGGTTTGGGATGTTGGGGATGAGGCTGGAATGGGCCAGGCTGGGCTGATCCCAAAGGAAAGGTGGGAATTGTGTCCCGGAGCCCCTCAGGTCAGGCCCCACCTGCAGAGCTGCCCCAGCCCCGGGGCCAAGAGCAGGAGGACGTGGAGCTGCTGGAGAGAGTCCAGAGGAGGCCCCGGAGCTGCTCCAGGGCTGGAGCCCCTCTGCTCTGGAGCCAGGCTGGGAGAGCTGGGAATGTTCCCCTGGAGAAGGGAGAAATCCCGGGAATGCTGAGAGTCCCTGCAGGGGCTCCAGGAGAGCTGGAGAGGGACTGGGGGCCAAGGGCTGCAGGGACAGGAGCCAGGGAATGGCTTCCCAAGGGAAAGGGGAGATTGGGCTGGGATCTTGGCAAGGAATTCCTGCCTGGGATTCTGCAATTCCCAGATGTGCTGGGGCTGCCCCTGGATCCCTGGGAATGCCCAAGGCCAGGCTGGACACTGGGATTGGATCCAGCTGGGATCCTGGGAGCTGTCCCTGCCCATGGAATGGAAATGGGATTTAAGATCCTTTCCCATCCAAACCATTCCAGGATTCCATGGCCCGAGATGGGCAAAGAGCAAAGCTGCTCCTGAGGGCTCTGCAAGGCCTCAGAACAAAAAGCCCCAACACAGCAGCAGCAGAGAGGGATGAAGGTGGAAGATGGGAGCAACTTGGGTTGCAGCCACCCAGAAATCATCCCAAATCCCTTTCCATGGATTTCAGGAAGCTCCTCTGCATTCCCTCAGGTGTTTCCTCACCAAAACCTCCAGAGCCATCCGCACGAGCAGAATCCTCAATCCTGCACCAATCCCACCCTTGGAATTCCCCAGTGTGAGCAGCCCAGGAGCCCTGACAGGGATTAACCCTGTGGAAATGAGGAATCCCTTCTGTCCCCACCGCAGCTCCGCCATCCCCGGCGCCCGCCCGGCACCAGGATGGGATTTGGGATTTGGGATTTGGGATTTGGGATTTGACCATTTCAACTCTCCACAGTGGGCGTCTGTCTCGCTGCACTAACAAAGAATTCCTGGGGAAGATTTCGGAAACAGAAGGATTATTCAGCCACCCACACACAGGCAAAATTAACCAGTCATGGAAATTCAAGATAATAAATGCCATAATTTTGCCTTTAACTTCACAAATTTTTTTTTTCCCCCCCCTAAAAGTGAATGTTTCTAATTTATGAAGAGAGAGAGAAAGAGAGAGAAAGAGAGGGGGGAAAAAAAAGAATAAAAAAACCCTTTCATTACTTTGTTTTTCCATGGATCAGAACTCCCCAAATATAAGGAATTAACACGCTAATGTAAACACCCGTCTGCTCGTGGTGCTGGAACAGATTTACCCAGGCACTACAAACGGCTGCCCCTCGCTGATTACCAACCCTGACTGCAGGCTTCTTGCACAAAAACAACCCCATAAAGCTTTTTTTTATCCAAATGAGAAAGTCAGGCTCCCTTCTTCCCAAAAAAAAAAAAAAGCTGGGATGAGCTGCACCTCCGGAGATGACAGGGAAGGACACGGGAAGCTGGAAGGGACATGGAAGCTCCCGCTCCAGCCATGGAGCACCAGGCTCTAACACAAACCAGCCAGGGATTCAGGAGCTCCAGAGCTGCTGAGGGAATTCCTTAAGGATTGGAGGCTCCTGGATTTTGGTGTCCGGGCAGGACCAGCCCCGGCAGCGCAGGCCTGGAGATGCCACAGCTCTCCAGCAGTCAAGAACAAACTTATTCCATTTATTCCCTTCAGCTACAGCATTCCAAAGGCTCCCCTGGGCTTCCCACAGAACCAGAAAGGTTGGGAAAGCCCTCTGAGGTCATCAAGTTTTGTCCAAATACCCCATCCCCACCCAACCCTATCCCAAAGTGCCACATCCACTTGTCCCTGAACACTTCCAGGGATGGGGCCTCCAGCCCTGCCTTGAGGAGCTGCTCCAGTGCTTGACCACTCTTCCAGCAGGGCAATTCCTGCCCAAATCCAGCCCCTCCCCACTAATCCCCTGGAATTCAGCCTCCTGAGAACCCAAATGTGGCCGAATCCCGTGTGACATCTGCCCAAGGGACACAGCAGCCCCTTGACTGCAACCTCCACATGCTGCCCCACAGCAGAGGATTCCCCTGGGACACACTCCTGCCTTTCCTGCTTCCCTGGCTCATCCCCTGGAAGTGCTGAGCAGCCTTTTTCCTTTCCTTTTTCCTTTCCTTTTTCCTTTTCTTTTTCCTTCTTCCTTTCCTTTTTCCTTTTCTTTTTCCTTTTTCCTTTCTCCTTTGCTTTTTCCTTTCTCCTTTGCTTTCGCCTTTTTCCTTTCCCCTTTCCTTTTTCCTTTCCTTTTTCCTTTCCTTTTTCCTTTCCTTTTTCCTTTTTCTCCTTTCCCCTTTCCCCTTTCCCCTTTCCTTTCCTTTCCTTTCCTTTCCTTTCCTTTCCTTTCCTTTCCTTTCCTTTCCTTTCCTTTCCTTTCCTTTCCTTTCCTTTCCTTTCCTTTCCTTTCCTTTCCTTTCCTTTCCTTTCCTTTCCTTTCCTTTCCTTTCCTTTCCTTTCCTTTCCTTTCCTTTCCTTTCCTTTCCTTTCCTTTCCTTTCCTTTCCTTTCCTTTCCTTTCCTTTCCTTTCCTTTCCTTTCCTTTCCTTTCCTTTCCTTTCCTTTCCTTTCCTTTCCTTTCCTTTCTCCTTCCCTCTCCCTCCTTTTGCAATATTAGGCCAAGGGAAGAGCAAAGCTCCTGGATGAGACTGGAAAAACAACAGGAAAAGGAGTTGAATTCTCACAGACATCGGGAGGGAAGGAGAAACCACCTCAAGAACGGCCATGGGATGGTGTAAAATAAAATAAAATAAAATAAAACAAACGCTGGCTCCCACACAAAGCCCAAGTTTGCCTCCAAGCCGAGGCCTCCAGGCTTCCCAATCCCAGCCCCCTTCGCTCTGCCCGTAACCCGAAAGGAGGAATGATTTAAAAAATGGTTTTTACAAAAAAAGAGAGAGAAGTTGATTCAGTTGGAGGAGTTGGGGAAGGGAAGCTCAGCCCTGGATCTCCAGTGGTTTGGGACATAAGGGATTGATTGCTCCAGGTTCAGCGCTCCTTGGGCCCCGGCTGGGATAATCCCCGTGGCTCCCAGGCCCCACTGAAGTGGTTTCCAAGAGCTAAATCCTTGGATCAGCCTGTCAAACCTTGGGAAAGCTCTGGGGAAGCCAGGGTGAACATGCTGGGAGCGGGAGCCTGCCCTCCAAACCCCCGAGTGCGCACACACCAAATTAAAATCACACAGCGACAGCCCCGAGCTGCTCTCCCCAAACCCTTCCCAAAGCCCCCCAACTTCCCCACAATCAAATCCCCCTTCTCTGCAATTAAATCCCAAGAGGAAGGAAAATCCCAGGTGAAATCTGCATTTAGGAGCAGAGTTATTTGGTTGTGATGACCAAATCTCTCTTTTTCAGCACAGGAGTGTGGTCAAAGCACCTCCCATAGGAATAATCCTAAATCCCAAATCCCAAATCCCAAATCCCAAATCCCAAATCTCAAATCCCAAATCCCATCCCTGAAGCTTGGCTGGGCTCCTCTGGCTCAGCTTTGGGAATTTCTCTGTACCTGTGCACAAACCTGATCTGCTCCTCCCTCCAATCCCCCGAGTGTGCACACACCAAATTAAAATCACACAGTGACAGCCCCGAACTGCTCTCCCCAAACCCTTCCCAAAGCCCCAAACTTCCCCACAGTCCCTTCCCTGCAATCAAATCCCAAGAGGAAGGAAAATCCCGGGTGAAATCTGCATTTAGGAGCAGAGTTATTTGGTTGTGATGACCAAATCTCTCTTTTTCAGCACAGGAGTGTGGTCAAAGCACCTCCCATAGGAATAATCCTAAATCCCAAATCCCAAATCCCAAATCCCAAATCCCAAATCCCAAATCCCATCCCTGAAGCTTGGCTGGGCTCCTCTGGCTCAGTTTTGGGAATTTCTCTGTACCTGTGCACAAACCTGATCTGCTCCTCCCTCCAATCCCCCGAGTGTGCACACACCAAATTAAAGTCACACAGCAACAGCCCTGAGCTGCTCTCCCCAAACCCTTCCCAAAGCCCCCCAACTTCCCCACAATCAAATCCCCCTTCCCTGCAATTAAATCCCAAGAGGAAGGAAAATCCCAGGTGAAATCTGCATTTAGGAGCAGAGTTATTTGGTTGTGATGACCAAATCTCTCTTTTTCAGCACAGGAGTGTGGTCAAAGCACCTCCCAATGGGAATAATCCCAAATCCCAAATCCCAAATCCCAAATCCCAAATCCCATCCCCGAAGCTCAGCTGGGCTCCTCAGGCTCAGTTTCGGGAATTTCTCTGTGCACAAACCTGACCTGCCCAGCTGGAATTCCTAAACTTTGGAATGCAAACGAGGAGTTATTGGGGTACCAGGACCAAAGAAAATCCCAAATTTCTTGGCCAGGAGCACAATGATCCAAGCTGACCCCTCATGGCCAGAGCAGCTCCCTCAGGCTCCTGCTCCAGGAAGATCAGGAAAAAAGGGATTCCTGCAGTTCCAAGGGATTTTCTGCAGGTTCCTTTTGGTGCCAAGATGGAAAAGGAGCTGTGGGGACTCCTCACCTGTCCCATCCCTGCTCCAGATGTTCCAAGGGACACACAGCTGGCAAATTCCCACCAAATCACCCCAAACCTGACACTCCAAAGAACCACCAGGTGGGACAGGACACAAAAACTCAGCTGTCCACACCAAAACTCACACACTGAACTGTTCTGGAGCCGAAGTGAGCAGCTGCTTCCACTTCATCCCAAATCTGTGTCCATAAATATCCCATTCCTTGGATGTCCGTGTCCATCCACTGGAGCAGCCTGTGGTCACCCCACAGCCCCCAGCGAGGGGAAAAGATGGAAAAATACCTCTTAGAGGGGCAAAATCTGCAGTGTCTCCTACAAAAAACTGTCATCCATGCCTAAATATTCCCCGGGGCTGGAGCAAATCCAAGGGGATCCCAGGAGCTGCTGGACTGATCCGATATCCCTGAGCAGAGAACGCTGGGGTGGCCCCGAGGACGGGAATCACTTGGGAGCCTCTCCCAGGGGGAATGGGGCAGGAGAAAGGACAAAGGGACACCAGCTGTGATCCCAAAACCCGTTCCAGATGGCTGCAGGAGGAGGAGAGTTGAATAAATAACGGAGAGGTGGCCTTGGAGGAGGTGGTTGAGAGCCCTCCTTCAACCACCATTCCCTTGGGAATTCTCCAGGAGTGCCCAGGAATGGGAATTCCATCCCAATCCTCAGCCATGGGCACAACCTGGGGGTGAAGAGGGACGAGGTGAGCGCGGTGTTCCTGCTCCAGCCCCGTCCCAGCACACGTTCCCCGCTGGCCCCCGGGGATGGTGGCCAGGGCTGGAGCTCTCTAAGCCAAGGTGGGACCAGGGGATGTTCCCGAGGTTTCCCTGCTCTTGGAGCCTGTCCAGCCTGGAAAAACTTGGCCTTTCTCACCCCTCCCATCCAACAGCACCTTCTGGAAGCTCTCTGTTGGAGTCTGGAATACAGAGTGTGTGCCCTTGTTTCTGATATTTAGTTACAAGATCCAGAAAAACACTGAATTTCATATAATATGAAATTCATGAGCATGTTTGCATGGTGATACATGAAAATAAATGTTAAAGTTAGAAAAAGCTAAAAGTGTAAGTGTGTAAATTAGAAAGTTTTTTTAAATCACTGGTTGAAAAAGTTAGTTTAGAGAACAGGAGACAAGATGGAGGATTTAGGGTGCTGTCCCTTGTCCCTTCTTCTTTCTTCTTCATGTTCTTCTCCTGGAGGTTTTTGGGTAATAGTGAGTGATTGGGTAAAAAATGCAGCAGTGCATCACAGAGGTGATGGGTCATTGGGTCATTAAGAAAAATAATATTCGTGTCTATTGTTAATTGGGTAAAAATAGGTATAAAGATAAAAGAACTGTGTATTTCGAGGCCATTTTGTGCATCAGACACGAAGTGAGCCACAAAGCCTTGTTTGTACCATCAGAAGAAAGAAATGAACCAGATTGCAAAGATTAACCTTGTAACCAGCCTGGAGAGAGCTGTTCAGTTTTGTGATCACCTGTTAATAAACACAAGAAACAAGATTCTAACGAGCTCGGGAGATTTCTTCAAATCAGAAGAACTGAGATAAGCAGGGCTCCCCACGAGGGAAGATCCCAAAAGAATTCAGTCCAAAGGAGGCTGAGAAATCCAAGAATAAAAAGCAAAATACAGAAGAGATGCAGCAGAAACAGAGAAACAGAAAAAGGACTTTTTAGAGAAAAGTTACATTCTCCAGCTTCCACCAGAGCCACTCCTGAGCCTTGCAGACACATCAGCCTCACCTTGAGAGGCAGAATCCCGGCCAAGGTTTGGGTGAGGATCCCAAAAAGCAGCAAAAAGCAGCAGGAAGCATCTCCAAAGGCCACAGCGCTCTGTATCCGAGCCCAGGAAATGTGGAAGGCATTAAATCCTCACTTTCCCTCGGCAGAGGGGGAACATGGACCTATAAACAACGCCTGGGAGGCATTTCAGCAGCTCCAGCTACACAGGGGCCCTTTTTTACGATGATTTTTTAAGTCAATCAGAAATTGACGGGGCCAGGAAGCCGTAAATTCGGCTTAAAAGGGAGAAAAGCAAATAAATGCTCAGAGGGAGGGGGGTGAATAAAAAAAAAATAAAATAAAAATAAAAATGGGAATCACTGAAAGCTTCCAAAGCTTTGTTTGTTTGTGATAAAGCTCAGCTGTGGCCAAGCTGTCCCAGCCGGGCTCGGCCTGGTGACGTTTCCCTGAGGTGGCACCACAGGGAGCTGGGGGTGAAAATAAAAAAAAAATAAAATAAAAATAAAAATGGGAATCACTGAAAGCTTCCAAAGCTTTGTTTGTTTGTGATAAAGCTCAGCTGTAGCCGAGCTGTCCCAGCCGGGCTCGGCCTGGTGACGTTTCCCTGAGGTGGCACCGCGGGGAGCGGCCTGTGAGGGGGTCTGTCAATATTTTATCACCAAAATCTGCTCCCAGGGCTGCATGAGGCACAAAAACTCCTCTTCCTCAGCCTCGAGGATGCTCAGGATGGGAAAGCTCTGACTCTGGGATGTAAAAACCACATTGCATGCAGCGGGGTTAGGGACAGGGGAGGGAACAAGGAAATGACCCAAAATCTGGAGTTCTGAGGGGAAAACGTCTCCCAAAAAGGGATATATGGAACAAACTGGGGAGTCCCAGCATGGATATCAAGGATATTATGGATAAAATGAGGGAAATAATCCAATTAGCCAACAGCAAACTCATCCTGGCCTTATTTCTATATAAAATAAAAGCACAGAGTAAAATTAAACTGTAAAAGCTCCAAGGTGGGCAGAGCTTTGCAGAGAAAATCCCTGGAGAGCTGGGAGAGGAGGAAGATGGGATTCATGGAATAAAGACGGAGCCTGCCTGCAGTGGTGGCCAGTCCTTGGCCACAATCCCACTGCAGGAGCGAGCCCCAGCGCCGGGGGACACCTGGGAGCACTCCCAGATTCCAGAGGCTCCTATAAAACAGGGAAGAGCCACGTGCACCCTCCACAAATCCCATCATCCCTCCCCTGGGGATGGAATTTTCTTCTCCTGCCCTGTGGAAGAGCTAATCCGAGTCTCCCTGGATGGGATAAATCCGCATTCCAGGACAGTGATCTCACGGAAGGACCTCCCCATCGGAGGCCCCGCACACAAAGCTCAGGCCATGGACAGGAGACTTCCAGAACCTTCCCCAGGGTGATCCCAAACTTCCACCACCAGTCCTCATCCCTCCCTGCTGGGCTGCAATTCCCAGATTTGCTGGGGCTGCCCCTGGATCCCTGGCAGTGCCCAAGGCCAGGCTGGACACTGGGATTGGATCCAGCTGGGATGGTGGGAGGTGCTGGGATTGGAATGGGATGGGCTTGAGGTTCCTTCCAATGCAAACTGCTCCACCTGGAGAAGGGAAAAATCCAGGGAATCTTCAGAGCCCCTTGCAGGGCCTGAAGGGGCTCCAGGAGAGCTGGAGAGAGACTGGGGACAGGGGCTGGAGATGCTTCAGGTACAGAAACAACTCAAGGTGTAACAACGATGATTTTCTCATCCCTAGGCCTTCAAACTCTGGCATTTCATGGAATCATGGAATGGCTGGGGTTGGGATGGACCTTCAATCCCATCCACTTCCATGGGCAGGGACAGCTCCCACTGTCCCAGCTCCCAGCCCCAGTGTCCAACCCGGCCTTGGGCATTCCCAGGGATCCAGGGGCAGCCCCAGCAAATCTGGGAATTGCAGAATCCCAGGCAGGAATTCCTTGCCAAGATCCCAGCCCAATCTCCCCTTTCCCTTGGGAAGCCATTCCCTGGCTCCTGTCCCTGCAGCCCTTGGCCCCAGTCCCTCTCCAGCTCTCCTGGAGCCCCTGCAGGGACTCTCAGCATTCCCTGCATTTTGCCCTTCCCCAGGGGAACATTCCCAGCTCTCCCAGCCTGGCTCCAGAGCAGAGAGGCTCCAGAACCCTGGAAGCACTTCCATGACCTCCTCAGGACTCATTCCAATGGGTACACTTCATTTTATTTCATTCCAGGCTACCGAGCAGACAGAGGGTCGAGGCTCCTTAAGGAACCTTCCAGGCTCGTGTCCGGTTTCTGAAACCCAAGGAACAGCTCCTGCCCCATTTTCCCAGTGAATTCTGCAGCAGGAACAGCTCAGGTGTGCATCCCTGGCCCCCACAGGAGCTCCCATCCCCAAGGGATGCACACAGGAGCTCTCCCAGCTGCAGCCCCGACACGTGAAACCCCCAGGGTGGGGGCCAAAGCCCCGCTGTAAAACAGCCCAGCGGGCACAGGTGGCTGATAAAAGCCACAGAAGAAATTTATAAGAGTGAGCAAAGCTCTCAGCCTTTTAATTGCATGTCAAATGCTGGGCTCTGAGAACTAAACCAGATTCCCGGCAGGCTGTGCCAAGTGCTTCCAGATATTCCGTGTCTGGAGCGGATCCCGCTGCTACCAAGGGGTTAAAACTCAGCCTCGGAGGCCGGGGAAGCTTGAAGGCAATGCCACCATGCCTGAAGGAAAGCAGAGAAGGTTTCTGCCAGCTTTGTTCCAAATAAAAGGTTATTAAAAACAGCCCCAGCCGCTGTTAACAGGAACAGCCCGAGCAGGAGACGTTTACAAAGCAGCTGAACTTGTAAATAAATGGAATTAATACCCAGCAAATTCCTTTGATCCACAGGACACAAATTCCCTTTCCCTGCAGATCTGCTCATTAATAATTCCATGTTCCACTCGTGTCACTCGCCAGCGAGCCCGAAGGAAAACGCTTCAAGCCACAAAGAGATCTCCAGTTTTCCCAGTGCCAGTGGATTCCTCATCACAAAGCGATCTCCAGTTTTCCCAGTGCCAGCAGATCTCTGGGCACAAAGAGATCTCCCGTTTTCCCAGTGCCAGTGGGTCTCTGATCACAAAGAGATCTCCCGTTTTCCCAGTGCCAGTGGGTCTCTGATCACAAAGAGCTCTCCCATTTTCCCAGTGCCACTGGATTCCTGATCACAGAGAGATCTCCAGTTTTCCCAGTGCCACTGGATCTCTGATCACAAAGAGATCTCCAGTTTTCCCAGTGCCACTGGATCTCTGATCACAAAGAGATCTCCAGTTTTCCCAGTGCTATAGATCTCTGATCACAAAGAGATCTCCAGTTTTCCCAGTGCCACTGGATCTCTGGGTACAAAGAGATCTCCAGTTTTCCCAGTGCCAGTGGATCTCTGGGCACAAAGAGATCTCCAGTTTTCCCAGTGCCACTGGATCTCTGATCACAAAGATTATCTTCAGTTTTCCCAGTGCTATGGATCTCTGATCACAAAGAGCTCTCCCATTTTCCCAGTGCCAGTGGATTCCTCATCACAAAGAGATCTCCAGTTTTCCCAGTGCCACTGGATCTGTGATCACAAAGAGATCTCCAGTTTTCCCAGTGCTAACCAATTCCCGATCCTGAGGCACAGGTGAGCTCGGATGGGTCAACACCCGCCACCAAAACGCAGAGACTTCACACGAAAACCCCGTCAGCGATCCACCAAATCCCACAGGATCAGGGAACAGCCTGGTGCTGCTGGAGCTCCGTCCTCCCTGCTGGATCCCAGCCTTTCCAGCCTCCCTGAGGAGCCAGGAGTGATGGAGACCCCAAAGTGAAGGCACTGGGGGGTCCCAGCTGTCTCCTCCCCATCCTGTTCCAAAGAACCAGGAAAGCGCCGGAGGAACCAAAGGATCTTCTCCCTGAAGTGAAAGTCATTCTGAATTCCCAGAGATGGGAATGGAAGGATACGAGGAGAGGTTGGAATGACCTGAGCCCGTCAGCAGAACTTGGGGGTTTTGCAAAAAACTTTGGAGGGAAGGGAGGCCTTGGGCTGCTGCGGGATCCCCTCGGGGGCTGCACTCGGCCCAGAGGGGCACGGGAAGGGCAGGCAGCTCTATGCTGGTCCCTGAAAACGGAGCCAGCATTCCCTGAAAACAGAGCTGCCATTCCCTGAAAACGGAGCTGCCACTCCCTGAAAATGCAGCCACCACTCCCTGAAAGGTGAATCGCTATTCCCTGAAAACAGAGCCAGCATTCCCTGAAAATGGAACTGCCATTCCCTGAAAATGGAGCCAGCATTCCCTGAAAACCGAGCCACTGCACCCCAGCTGGAGCAAGCCCAGCCCTCAGCAGGAGCCCATTCCCATCTCATTCGCAGCCCCAGGGTGAATTCCCTGGGGATCACTCAGAGCCCCGGGAAGGGCTGAACAAAGCTCCCGGGAATTCCAGGCAGTGCCATTCCCAAAGGGGCTGTGTTTTGCTGGACCATTCCCAAAGCTCCAGGTTCTACTGGACCATTCCCAAAGCTCCAGGTTTTGCTGGAGCATTCCCAAAGCTCCAGGTTCTGCTGGAGCATTCCCAAAGCTCCAGGTTCTGCTGGACCATTCCCAAAGCTCCAGGTTCTACTGGACCATTCCCAAAGCTCCAGGTTCTGCTGGACCATTCCCAAAGTTCCAGGTTCTGCTGGACCATTCCCAAAGCTCCAGGTTCTGCTGGAGCATTCCCAAAGCTCCAGGTTCTGCTGGACCAAAAGCCAAACTCGGAGCTCAGGGGCTCCTGGGGGGTGGCAGCAGCCGGAATTTGGGGGCACAGCTGGGACCTCGGCACAGCATCCGGATTTTGGCAGCTCCAGGTGAGGACCTGGAGACTCTGAGCTGGCTCAGAGCACCTTGGCTCAGGAATGGGATGGGATTTGAGGTCCATTCCCACCCAAAACATTCCCTGACTCCACCCCTGTGGGACACTGGGAATGCTCCGGAAACTTCCTTGGGTTTCTCCACATCCCCAGAGTCCCAGGGCAGGAGCAGTGCCCAGCTGGAGAGCACGGAGAGATCAAACCCCTCCAACGTTACCAAAAACACCCATGGAATTTTTAAGAGGAGGAATCTGGGAAAAGCCAGTCTGTTTAAAAGCTTTATGAGCAGCCACATCACGACGAGCTGCGGAATTTATCATCCTGGGCAGCAGCATCCCGATGGGAGCAATTCCCAAAGATTTTAGAGGCGATTCCATCAAAACTCAGAAATTGAGTTTATTGTGGGGTCAGTCTGAGCTGCCTCAGCCCCGGAGCCACCTGAGGGATCCTGGTGCTCCTGGGAGCAAATTCCCAGCCCTGAAATGAGAACCAGGAAAAATTCACAGTGCCCAACCCAAAAATGCCAGTCCAGGCTCCTCTTTCCCAGCTAAAATCCCACAAACACAACGGCAATTCCTGACGGCTCAAAGGAAGGAGAAAGGAGCGCTCCTGCCTCAACTTGGCACCTTCCCTTTGCCTAATTATTAATTATTAATTAATAATTCTATCACAGGGGTTGGAAGTTGTCCATGGCCAGGTTGGATTTGCTTTGGAGCACCCTGGAATGTGGAAGTTGTCCCCGCTCACGGCAGGAGGCTGGAATTGGATGATCTTTAAGACCTCTCCCAACCCAACCCATTCCATGATTGGAAGATGAAGGATTTATCTCCAACATCTCTGGGTTTGAACACTTTTAAAAGGTCTGGAGCACACAAAAAAGCTGGGCTGGCACGTGGATTTGGGATGGCCAGGGAAGGTGGATCCACGGCTGGGATCCCCCAGGCCCCGCGGCCGCTCCTCGCCTGATGAATGAAATAAAAATAAAAATAAAAATAAAATAAAATAAAATAAAATAAAATAAAATAAAATAAAATAAAATAAAATAAAATAAAATAAAATAAAATAAAATAAAATAAAATAAAATAAAATAAAATATAAAATAAATATTAAAAAATTTTGTGATGCTGAAATAAAAAAGGCCCTGATTGAGCAGTTTCATTCCTGAGGTCATCAAAGAGATGCCCATTAATTAATGAACTTCCTCTGGAGTATAAATTCTCGACTCAGACTCAAAGGCGCAGAATTCCCGTTAAATAAACGGCGGGACCTTCCCAGAACGCCAGGAAACAGGGAATAAAAAGCTCCTTTATGACAATAAACACATTTTCGCTGCAGTTCTGTGATGTGGGAGGGAGCAGAGCGAAAGCACGAGGAAGGGCAGGGGAGCAGAACCTGCTGAGATCTGCACAAAGCCCTCAGCACCTCCCCAGATGTGTCCAGCACTTCCAGACGTTCCCGGTGGCTCCGGCTGCTTTTCCCATCCATCCCAGATCGCGTTTAACCTCAACTCCTGGCCTGACATTTCACTCCAGGAGCCACTTCAAAAACCCTTCCCAGCTCTCGGATCATTCCCATCTCCTCCCACTCCTTTTTCCCGTCCTTCCCATCACATCCCATCCCTGGCACCGCTCCAGGTGCGAGCAGGGGGTGACAGACGCTGACAAACCCTACAAAACGTCACCTCCCTCCCCTGGGCTTTCTCACACCTCATCTCCAGGGGAGAAAACCCAGAGGTCCCAAACTTCAAAGGTTGGACTTGATGATCTTGGAGGCCTTTCCAGGCCTGGATGGATCCGGGCTGGGGGGACGGGAGCGGCGGCTCGGGGCAGACGCTCGGGGAGGTTTTGTCTCAAAAAGCTTCCAGAGCAAACAGCAGCGGCAAGCGATGGAGCCCCTGCCCGGAGAGGGCTGCTCAGAGCTCTTAAAATAACACATTTCAGGGCCAAAGCTCCATGAAAAAATAGCGGAGCCTTCCAGAGCCGGCTGAGGCTTTCATCCGGCGCAAAACACAGAATCTCCTCCCCGTTTTCCTCGAGGAGCTTCTCCAAGAGGTTACAGTGAGGATGCTGAGGGCAGAGCCCAGCAGAATTCCCGCTTCTCGTCCGGCTCCTCCTTGCCAGCAGGAAGGGGATGGCTGCGAACAGAAATTCTGGGAGTCTGGAAACCAGGGCACCTCTCCCATCCATCCCTTCTCCCGTGGGTTGTGGGAGCCTCTTCCCAAAATCCTGCAAGCCCAAGTCCCTTCCCATCTCTCCAGCCCCAAGGATGCATTTCCTCCCCTAAGACTTTAATATCCCAAGCAGACGAGCAGCAGGAGCGAAGATTAAGAAGGTCTCGTTCCTAAATTCAGCTGGAAAATCAAATTCCTGCTTCCCAAACCTGCCCAGGAGCAGAAACCCCCATCCCATTATCCCCACCCCGCCGTGGAAATCCTCCCAGCCACCACAGCGACCTTTCCAGAGGCTCTCCCGCTGCATCCAAGCCTGGAAAACTCCCATTTTTTAATAACCGGCCTTATTTTGACTTGTTAAGGCAAACCCCCGGAACGGGAGCTGGAAGCAGCGGGAAGTCCAGCTCCGAGGGCGCCTCTGGAAGTCCTGGGGCAGGATAAATCCCGGCCCCTGCTGAGCAGGAGCTTCCAGAGGCTCCCAGCCTTGGCACGGGCACAGCCAGCCCACGTGGCAGGGGACAAATCCCAGCCAGGGCTCCGTGACCTCTGGAAAAGGCGGAATGCTGCTGGAGCGGGGACAGCACGGGGACATTCCCTGCTCGGGAAAGGCACCGGGATCCAGCTGAACCCACGGAGCAGAAGGGTTCCAGCATCCCCCAGAGCCTGGAGAAGTCAGGGATGAGGAGGATAATTGGGAAGGTGACCCAGAGTGTGGCTTTGGAGACATCCAAAGGCCACCAGGCAGGGGCTGGGGACTGAGAAATAATAAATAATAAATAATAAAACTCAGGTTGGGATAAAACCCAGGAGGGCAGGGAGAGCTCCTTGGTGGGACTGTGAGGATTCCTTGGATGTGAGACCCTGGGAATGCCTCACCGAGCCCATCCCGAATCCCGGGATCCTCGTGAGGGGCACGAAATGAAACGTTCAGCCCTTGTTAAATTTGGGATGTTACAAAAATCCCATTTCCTCTCCCGTTCCCGCTGGTGAAATCAAACAATTTGAGAGGAATTGATGTGATCCTGGATCGCCGCTGCCGGGCTCTCCGGGCTCCTGCCAGCTCCGCTCCTTCCCGGAGCTCAGATCCACATCCCCACCTGAACATCCAGGGAAAACACCCAGGGACATGGGGAGGGACACCCAGGGACACGGGGAGGGACACCCAGGGACATGGGGAGGGACACCCAGCCCCAAGGGACCCCCACAGCAACAGCTCCAAAGCTCCAAAGCTCCTCATTCCCATCCCAGGATGAGCCTTGCTCCAATTCCAGGATTGCTCCAAATCCCCTTTTCCAAGGGAAGTGGAACGCACAGACTCCACCCTGGAGAGAACTCTGCCCCCACAAAGGGCACAGGAAACATCAATCCCACAGAACAGAGGGAAGTTGGGATTTGGAGGAGCTGGAAGATGCAAAATTCCTTTTATCATCCATAGGAAAATCACACACAAGGGGCTCCAGGAGAGCTGGAGAGGGACAGGAGCCAGGGAATAGCTTCCCAAGGGAAAGGGGAGATTGGGCTGGGATCTTGGCAAGGAATTCCTGCCTGGGATTCTGCAATTCCCAGATTTGCTGGGGCTGCCCCTGGATCCCTGGGAATGCCCAAGGCCGGGTTGGGATGGATTTGGATCCACCTGGGATGGTGGGAGCTGTCCCTGCCCATGGATGGGGTTGGAATTGGTGGGATTTAAGGTCCCTTCCAACAAAAAAAGGTCTGGGATTTGGGAGCCCCTCAGCTCTGGGAGAGCTGGGAATGTTCCCCTGGAAAAGGGAAAAATCCAGGGAATCCTCAGAGTCCCTAAAGGAGCTCCAGGAGAGCTGGAATTTGGGAAAGGGCTGCAGGGACAGGAGCCAGGGAATGGCTTCCACTGGGAAAGGGGAGATTGGGCTGGGATCTTGGCAAGGAATTCCTGCCTGGGATTCTGCAATTCCCAGATTTCCTCTGGCTGCCCCTGGATCCCTGGGAATGCCCAAAGCCAGTCTGGATCCACCTGGGACATTGGGAGCTGTCCCTGCCCATGGATGGAGTGGGATGAGATGAACTTTCAGGTCACTCCCATCCCAAACCATTCCATAATTCCATGCAAACCACGCAGGAGTTGCTCCCCAGCTCTGTCCCCCCCTCAGGATGAAGAACTGACCTCCCCCCGTTATTTCCAGGGAATTTTAGTGTCCCCCCATTCCAGGCTGCCCCCACTTGGGCAGGAGCAGCCAATCCCCACCACCCCAGAGCCTGCCCGGGTTCTCCAGCTGGGAACACCGGCAGGAGGAGGAGGAGGAGGAGGAGGAAGGGCTGGAATTGGTGAGGAAACCCCAGGAGAAGCCACAGGATTCCCTGGGAGTGAGAGGTGGAGAAGGAACGGAGCCAGAGGAGCAGGAGGGATGGGAAGGACGGGAAGAGAAGCGCTGTGGGTTGGGAAGGGATGGAAACAAAGGTCCAGAAGCTTCTCCAACCAGAAAAGGAAAAAAAGGTGCTGAAAAAACGGGAATTTCTCCAAATTTTTCACCTAAACCCCACAGATGTGGCTGGATGCCCACATCCCTCCTCATCCATCAGCACAGAGCCAGGAGATTGGAATCCTCTCCCGGAATCCTGAACATGGAACTGGAAACCACCTCACACCTCCAGCCTGTGACGGAGGATTTACCCCTCAAATGGATAAAAATCCTTCAGGAGATAAAAAAGAGCAAATAATTCCAGAAACTGTTCCCTGCATTAAAGACACCACCAGGAAATGGAATTCCTGCTCCTCCCCAGCCACAGGGACCAAGGAAGGACCTTCCCAAAACTCTGCCTCCACAAGGAGCTGAAGGAGAATTCCTGCAGGGAATTCTGCTGTAGGAATCGCTGCCTCAGGTAAATCCAAAACCTGGAGCCCTCCCAGGCATCACATCTGGATGCACATCTGGATGCACATCTGGACCAGGAGTGTAGGAGACGCTTTCTGGGGACGGTCAGAGACACAGCAATGACCTCTATAATCGAGTTGGGTGTTAGGAGTTTATTCCAGGGTGTGGGATAGAGACAGAGAGAGCTCTGCTATGAGCCAACAGATAGAGCTCAAAGCAGGCTCAGAGAGAACAATACAAAAGGGGGTAAAATATGAATACAGGAGCTCAAGACTTAAGATTGCTGAAAAAGAGAGGAACAGAACAGAAGTGAGAGAGCTGGGGAAAAAGAGAGTGTAAGAGTGTAGAAAGAGTGAGGCAAGAGGGCTAAGAGAGCATAGCAAGAGAGACCAAGGGAACTAAGAGAACCAAGAGAAACAAGAGAGACCAAGAGAACCAAGAGAAACAAGAGAGACCAAGAGAACCAAGAGAGAGAATTCTCTTTTACAATTCCTTATATACCCCATACATTGAATATTCTATTCCTTCACTAACCAATCTTCATCAGTATACTAATACAGTAACATTTGTGTGTGACCTATAGAAATCTCTGATTTTCATATTTTTAGTTATCTCAGGGTCCTTCAGAGCTTTCCTTATGAGGCTGGAGAGGGGTCTCAGTTTTATTGGGGGACAGAATGTGTTCTGGCACACCAGCCCACTTTGAATTATTCAAACCCTGCTTTCATTTGTATTTCCTCCTTAGCCTTTCTGGCTACAGAGTCATATTTGTAATTCCTTTCTAATCCTACCTTCCCAACAAGGAGGAGTTTCTGCACCTTCAGGAAGTTTCATGTGAATTAAAAGCGTGCAGAACTCTCAGGTGCCCCTCCCCACAGCTCCAATCCATGAGGGAAGGCTGGGTTTGCTTTCCCAGGAAACCAGGAAGGAGCTGGGAAAGGTAAAAAGGTGCTGAACTCCAGGGAATTAAATTAATTCATAAACTCCTCAAGCTGGGCTGTTTCAGAGGAAGGCTGGGGTTTGTAAGACACAAAGCTGAATTTGAAACTGAATTCAAAGACACAAAATTGAATTTGAAAGACAAAAACTGAATTTGGCTCTGCCCATAAACCCAAGAGCAGAATCCCACCAGCTCCTGGAGAATTCCAGCATTCCCAGGATCCATCTCCAGCGGGGAAGGATCTCAGTGCCACGGCAGGAACACCTCAGTGGAACAAACCCTCCTGGAGAGCAGCTCCAGAGCCCCCCCGAGCTCTGAAATCCCAATATTCAGTGGGAGTGGGAAAGGCAATTCCTGATTTAAGGCACATCCAGGGATGTTCATCCTGTTCAGCTCATCCCTCCCAGACACATCCACCGGGAAAGGAAAAGGCAAGGGAGGCACAAGGCAGGTTTGGGTGGGATTTAAAATCAGTTTAGGAGGTGAAATTAATGGAATTAATGGAATTAATTTATTCATTAAAATAAATTAATAAATAATTAATTTTTTTTAAAATGGAAATTAATGGAATTGCAGTGCACAAACTCTAATTCTGTTATCCCAAAACCAGGGAAAGAACCCAGTGTCTCCAGGTGTCCCAGCAGCACCAACTCCCTGTGCAGGGAAGTGGAAAATACGAGTGGAAAACGGGAATTTTGGGGAGTTACACCCCCACCTGCAACTCCCAGACTGCCAAGAAACCAAGGAAAACTCCAGCTGGGAGAACCCAACCACACATGGGATCCTCACTTCCCAACAACCTAAAATCCAGGATAAAACTCTGGGAGCAAACAGGGAAGGAACAACCATTCCTTACCTGCTAACAATTCCAAACTCAACCCCTGCACCTCGGCTTGGAAAAGCAGAACTTCCAGGGAAAGGAGTTCTCAAATCAGAAAATCAGAAACCAGAAAATCAGGAAATCAGAACCTCTTCCCAAAAAAACGTGCGATTCCCATCGAATCTCACCGATTCCTGTTGGAGTCTGAGATACAGACTGTGTGCCCTTGTTTCTAATACTTAGTTCTAGGATTCAAAGAAACACTGAATTTCATATAATATGAAATTCATGAGCGTCTTTTCATGGTGATACATGAAAACAAATGTTAAAGTTAGATAGGAAAAGCATAAATGTGTAAATTAGAAAGTCCTTTAAATCACTGGGTGAAAAAGTAGTTTAGAGAACAGGAGACAAGATGGAGAATTTAAGGTGTTGTCTCTTGTCCTTCTTTCTTCTTCATCTTCTTCTCCTTGGGGTTTTTGGGTAGAAAATGCCACAGTGCAGCACACAGGTGTTGGGTCATTGGGTCATTAAGAAAAATAATTTAGTTGGCATCTGTTAATTGTGTAAATGGACATATAAAAGACCTTGAAGAGGATCTTTGTGAGCCATTTTACCCTTTTCTATCATAGTGCACACAGCTCCTTGTACCTTGTCATGCTGATAAGAAAAAAATAAACAACTGAGACCGAAGAAGACAAAACTGCCTCCCTCTCATCAATCTTCAGTTCAAAGGGAAAAAGAACCCAAATCCAAAAGTCCTTAATGAGACAAGCTGGCATCTGTTAATTGGGTAAATGGACATATAGAAGACCTTGAAGAAGATCTTTGTTGGCCATTTTACCCTTTCCATCATAGTGCACACAGCTCCTTGTACCTTGTAATGCTGATAAGAAAAAAATAAACAACTGAGACCAAAACTGCCTCCCTCTCATCAATCTTCAAAGGGAAAAAGAACCCAAATCCAAAAGTCCTTAATGAGACAGATTCCCACCTGTTTCATGGCAGTCTCTCCGATCTTATCCGAGTGTTTGCGGATGCTCTCCAGGAAATCCTTCAGGTCGGACATGGAGAGCTCCTTGATCTCCTGGCGCAGGCGGGGGATGTTGTCCAGCATCACCTTGCAGAAGCGGTAGTGGCTCACCTGGGGCAGGAAGGTGTGCTCCAGGTGCTCCAGGGTTTTCAGGGCTGGGTAGTGCCTGTGGGATAGGAAAAGGTTCTAAAATCTTAGAAAATTCCGAGACTTAGAAGGAAAGTTGGGTTTGGAAAGCCTTGGGAAAAGTAGGTCCTGAGAAATGTTAGGAATCTTGCTAAAGATCAGGTGAAATTGTACCTGTGTAATCAATATATGATAAATGATATAATTGTTAGATGCGATTAGATATAATTAATACAATTAGATATAATTAATAATTATAACATGAGGAACCATGTTAGGGGGCTGGGGGGATCACGAGAAATCCATGCTTTGGTAAAATCAATGCATACAATAGAATAATGTCAGTTTAATAATTAATATGTAAGTTATATAAGGATAGAGTATAAAATATGTTCAACTCAAAACCAAATGGGGTCAGATTTGGGTCTGTGCACCCCTGACACCCAGAGCTCTTTAAATAAAGCACCTTCATGAAATCATTGGGTGATTTTGTGTTTTCCTGAGCGCTCACAGCGGGAGCTCAGCGGCGTTCCCGGGATGTGGATCGGCCGGGAACGCCGAGCCGGAGCCTCCGAGCCCATCCCAGAGGCCTGGGGTGAAAATCCCTGAGGAAATCCCCGAGCTGGGAATATCCCATGAATCCCACAGAGTGATGAGCAGTGCCTGACTCGTTAGTTAATTAATTAATTAACAGCCACAGACCCTGCAAAGGCCCTGGAGGAGCAAGCTCAGCTCCCTTTCCCTGTGGATTCCAGGATCCAATCCCATTTTCCCCCTCCTAAACCCCATCACAAGTAATTCCCACCCATTTAAACACTGGACCCAAATCCCAGCAGATCCATTTCATTCCAAGCTCCTCCATGTCCAAACAACTCCCTTTCCCCATCCTAAAATCAATATTTTTTACATTTTGTACATTTAAGGATGCATGGATAAAGAATTCCTGTTCATCTTCGGCAGTGCCCGATCCAATCTGATCCTCCCTTCCTGCATAAAAGCAAATTTTGGATGCCAAATGGGAAATGGAGCTTGGAAATTTGTTTCTCCCAAATCCACTCCCATCTTTTCCCTGTGGGAAGTGGGGATCCATAGGATTTGCTGGAATATGGAACCACCTAAAATTCCAGCACAGCTCTGGTCAAGACTAAAAAATAATTAAAATTGAACCACCCAGGAAGCATTAAGAGGGTTTAATAACATAATAAAAATATATATAATAAATAGGGTAATATTATTATTATTATTATTACTATTATTATTATTATTATTATTATTATTATTATTATTAATAATAATAATAATAATAATAATTTATATTATATTATATTATATTATATTATATTATATTATATTATATTATATTATATTATATTATATTATATTATATTATATTATATTATATTATATTATATTATATTATATTATATTATATTATATTATATTATAT
Source organism: Poecile montanus (assembly GCA_038429875.1). Taxonomy (NCBI): domain Eukaryota; kingdom Metazoa; phylum Chordata; class Aves; order Passeriformes; family Paridae; genus Poecile; species Poecile montanus. The sequence goes on along the minus strand of CM076505.1, from coordinate 1,196,257 downwards.
TATATTATATTATATTATATTATATTATTGTTGTTGTTTTGTTGTTGTTACTATTATTATTATTATTTCTATTATATATTATTAATATTAATACTTCTATTATTAATATTTCTATTATTTCTACCTATTGTAGATTTATATATTATTATTACTATTATTATTATTTCTATAATTATATATATTGTAGATTTATATATTATTATTATAATATATTATATTTTATACTTTATATATTACATATTAAATTATTTATTAACTTAATACAGGTTTAGAAATATATATTTATATACAAATATATATAATTTATATATAGTGTATATATAATAAATAAAACTATATAACTTATACATATTTAATTAATATATAATTATAATATAAAACTAATTATATTTAATATTTATAATAACTATATTTAATATTATAGTTAACTAACTATATTTATTTTATTTATTAATTATATGTATTTTATAAAAATATTTATATTTGTATATAAGTATATATTATTATGTATTTAAAATACAATAATTATGTCTTTATATTCTAATAATTATTACAATTAAAGTATTTTATGTGTTAGATAATAAAATAAACAGATTTATGATCAATAAATTTATGATCAGTCACTCTGAGGGGGACTTCAGGGAATTTTAGCTGACACATCCAAGGATAAATCCTGGGCACTTCCAGCTGGAATTCCAGAGGAGAAAATCTTTGGCCACAAGGAGAAACGAAGGCCACTGGAAAAGGCTGACATTTGTATTCCCACCTGGAATAATTCCTGCCTCAACTCCTGGGAATTCTTTCCCAACAACGATGGGAACCATTTGTGCCGAAATCCAACCCTCTGGAGAGAAGCTGGGAATGCTCAGGGATGGATCCAGGGGAGCAGCACCCGCTGGGGTCGGTGTCCCAGGGAATTCCCGGCTCCTGTTCCTGCCACAAAGCCCTGGAGCAGCTCCCAGAGGGGAGCTCAGCTCTGTCCCAGCTCCACATCCCCGGGAAAAGCAGGATTTGGATCAAAGCCTTTTTGGGGTGATTTTCCAGATCCTGCTGAGGATTCCTCAGCCTGAGCAGGATCAACATTCCCAGAGAATTCATTTCTCATGGAGCATCCAGGAGAGCTGGAGAGGGACAGGAGCCAGGGAATGGCTTCCCAAGGGAAAGGGGAGATTGGGCTGGGATCTTGGCAAAGAATTCCTGCCTGGGATTCTGCAATTCCCAGATTTGCTGGGGCTGCCCCTGGATCCCTGGGAATGCCCAAGGCTGGGTTGGACATTGGGATTGGATCCAGCTGGGACAGTGGGAGCTGTCCCTGCCCATGGATGGGGTGGGAATAGGAAGGGATTGAAGGTCACTTCCCACTCAAAACATTCCAGGATTCTGGAGCCCCTCTGCTCTGGGAGAGCTGGGAATGTTCCCCTGGAGAAGGGCAAAACCCAGGGAATGCTGAGAGTCCCTGCAGGGGCTCCAGGAGAGCTGGAGAGGGACTGGGGCCAAGGGCTGCAGGGACAGGAGCCAGGGAATGGCTTCCCAAGGGAAAGGGGAGATTGGGCTGGGATCTTGGCAAGGAATTCCTGCCTGGGATTCTGCAATTCCCAGATTTGCTGGGGCTGCCCCTGGATCCCTGGGAATCCAGGTTTGATCCACCTGGGATGTGCAGAGGTGCAGGTGGTGCCCTTTGGGCTCTCCTCCAGCCCAAACCATTCCAGGATTTCCTGGTTCCATTTCTCACTCAGAGCCAGGGGAAAACAAAAAGGTCTCCAGAGCCCTTCAGGGATCCCTGGAACCAGAAATCTTGGAGTTTCCCACCATTTTCCACACACCTCAGCCGTGGCAGAAAAGCTTTCCTGCCCCTTCCTTAAATTCTGGCAGAGAAATCCTCTCTGTCCACCCTGATCATTCCTCTGGGAACAGCTCCTGGCCATGGATTCTCCATTTGGGAAATGCCTGATCTGTTTTGGAAACATCCCCAAATTCCTCCTGCCTGGGGAGTTTATTCCCCAAACCAACCAAACCAATCCCAAACCCACCCCTGATGTCAGGAACCAGCCCTGCCCATCCTGGAATGATCCAAGTTAACCTGGAGCAGTCAAAAAACATGGAATATCTTGTGCTGTGTCTGCAGACATCAAATCCAGACTGAAAAAAAATGGGAAAAAACCAGCCAAGGCTCCCAATATTCCTTAAATGTGGCTTTCAGCATGGATTTGCTCCTAAATGAACCAATCCAAAAAGGGGAGGGAAAGAAGGGATGCAGTTCTCAGCTGCATCCCTGGAAATGGAGCAGCTTGTGGATTCCCTGCAGGAATTCCCAGGGATCAGCTCCAGCTCCCACCCCACATCTGCCCTGGGACCTTTGGAGAGCCCATCCCTACCCTGGAGTGCCCTGGGAAGAGCCAGGAGCTCCTGGGAATCCCAGAGCAGGGCTGGGATTGCTTTTCCAGCTCTTTCCAGCAGCTGCTCCATGCCCGGTTTGGCACCCTCAGGGCTCCAAAATCACTCACACCAAGCAGGATTCCTGCCAAAATCCCGGATTTTCATCCCTCAGCATCCCAGCAGGTGCAGGGTGAGGAAATCCCTGGATTTGCAGCCCGGCATTCCCGAGGCACCAAGAGGTCAGGAATTATTTCTACAGCAAAAGAAGTTTTCTCCCCAATTTCAACCTGGAATGTTCCCCCCACATTCCCTGGAATGTCTCAGACACTTTGTGGTGTTCATGGAATAAAATTCAGTCGGTCACATGCGTTGGTTGCACCAAATTGAGCTTCCATAAAAAAACAAGGAATTCCATAAAAAACCTTAATTCCCAAAATCAGAACCTGCTGCCATCCCAATCCTCAGCTGTACCACAGGAAGCCAGGCAGGAAAAGCAGCCAAAAGCCAGGAATTTCACCTGGAAATGCTGGCTTTGAACCACTGAGGTTCTCCTTAAATTATCCAGCACCAAACAATTCCTTGGATTCTTCCCATAAAACCCCTAAACGGTAAATCCAAATTTACCTCTTGGATTTCATCTGCTCCCGCAGCTTGCTGTACATCTCCAGCACTGGGAAAAGAAGGAAAACACAGCTCTGAGACAGGAGCAGGCAGCTGGGAATGCAAACAGCTCCAAAAAAGAAGGGAAATCCTGGGAATTCCAGGCAGGAGCTGCCTGAGGAGCGAGGGGAGGCGCTCACCGGGGAGACACAGCGTGAGTTTATCCACCGTGGCCGAGATGTTCCTCTGCTGCAGCCGGCACTGCCTCAGCTCCTCCATGGCCAGGATCAGCTGGAAAAATGGGAAAAGCTCCCTCAGGATCAGCCACAACAGCCCCTGTGTCCAGCCCAAACTCCCAGCAAGTGGAACTGCCCCGAATTCCCTGGATTTCAATGGAGGCAGCAGCGAAACCAAAGGCTTCGAAGCAAGCACATCCTCTGGATTCCAAATTATTTCCCCGTTTTAGGCATCTCTTCACAAGTTTTCTGGTTCTCAAAGGGTTCCAAATCATTATTTCCCCGTTTTAGGCATCTCTTCCCAAGTTTTCTGGTTCTCAAAGGGTTCCAAATCATTATTTCCCCATTTTAGGCATCTCTTCCCAAGTTTTCTGGTTCTCAAAGGGTTCCAAATCATTATTTCCCCGTTTTAGGCATCTCTTCCCAAGTTTTCTGGTCCTCAAAAGGTTCCAAATAGTTATTTCCCTGTTTTAGGCATCTCTTCCCAAGTTTTCTGGTTCTCAAAGGGTTCCAAATAGTTATTTCCCTGTTTTAGGTATCTCTTCCCAAGTTTTCTGGTTCTCAAAAAGTTCCAAATCATTATTTCCCCGTTTTAGGCATCTCTTCCCAAGTTTTCTGGTTCTCAAAGGCAGGATGTGGCCTCTTGCTCCCAGGGGATTCTCCTCATCCCAAAGTTAACAGAGATTTGTCAGGGCTGAGGCTCCAGGAGAAAATCCTGGGATGTGGACAAGGGAAAACCAAGGATACAAGGCCAGGGTGGACAGGGAATTCTCCTCATTCCAAGCTAAAATGGATTTCTCAGTGCTCAGATTCCAGGAGAAAACCTGGGGATGTGTAAAAGGGAAAACCAAGGATACAAGGCCAGGCTGGACAGGGAATTCTCACATCCCAAAAGCAACAGGGATTTTTCAGTGTTCACACTCCAAGAGAGATCCTGGGGATGTGGACAAGGGAAAACCAAGGATACAAGGAGGGAATTCTCACATCCCAAAATTAACAGGGATTTCTCAGCACTGAGGCTCCAGGAAAAAATCCTGGGATGTGGAAAAGGGAAAACCAAGGATACAAGGCCAGGGTGGACAGGGAATTCTCCTCATTCCAAGCTAAAATGGATTTCTCAGTGCTCAGATTCCAGGAGAAAACCTGGGGATGTGGAAAAGGGAAAACCAAGGATACAAGGAGGGAATTCTCACATCCCAAAATTAACAGGGATTTCTCAGCACTGAGGCTCCAGGAAAAAATCCTGGGATGTGTAACAGGGAAAACCAAGGATACAAGGCCAGGGTGGACAGGGAATTCTCCCTCCCATCCCAATCCAGGCTGTAATTCCAGGACTGGATCCATCACTTACTTCTTTCCCTTCATTCTGCAGCTTCCGGTTGGTGTCCGTCACTTGGTTCTGTGGGAATATTGGGAAAAGCACAAAGCACATCCCATAAATCAGGACAATGTTCTTCCCACCAAAACAAACTGGCCATAAACACCATCCCTCCCCACGGCTCCCAATCCATGGAAAAGCTGTTTATGGCTGATTTAACAGCTGCTGCCACGGGGGGACAAATCCAGGGATTTTCCTCTTTGCCACTGGAGAAAAGGGAAAGGCAACAGGAAACCTCAAGATGTTGGAATTCTCATGGATCCAGTTTGGAAAACTCCAGTGAGTGGGGGAAGAATTAATTCCCTTCCCCATCACCAAATAAATTCCATTTAGGTTTTAACTCCTTCATCTCCCAGCAGGAAAGGATCCCTTTACCAGGAGTTTTCCCTAGAAAGAATTATTTCTATTTATAGAACTCCTTATAAAACTTCCTTTGGGATCTTCATCTCCCTCTGGATGGATCCCTGCTCCTGCTCAGTGCAAGGTATTTTTATCTACCTGGGATAAAGATTGTCTGGATTATCCTGCCCAGGGAAAATTTCCCACTTGGCAAAGCTGAGGATTCCCTGGAGTGGGCAGAGCCAGATGGACCCACAGGAGAAAAAAGGGAATTTGGGGCCCATCAGGATGGAAAATCAGGAGTTTTCCCATTCTTCAGCCAAGGAGTGGGAAGAGGATTCTGGGAATCCTCCTGAGTTCAGGCAGGGAAGGATTGGAAACCCTGGGAGAGCTGGAAAAACCAAACCAAACTTCCAGGAAAACATTCCCAGCTCCAGATCTCCATCAATGCAGCCAATTCCCAAGGGAATTCCAGCAGGACTGGGTGCTGAGATTTCACATCACTCCGAGGTTTCCACGCCATAAATCCCCATTTTTCCCCAAAATCTCCTTCTGCAGCTCCCAAAGCTGGAAATGTTCATTTCCAGGCTCGTCCCTGTGAGAGACCCCGCTCTGATTCAGCCTCTCCCCACAGCGGGAGCTGGGGCTGCATTCCTGCCCCATTCCAGGAACAAATCCCTGCCCATTTTCCAGAGTTCTGCTCCTTCTGGAAGCTGAACCTTTCCCAGAGTGTGGAAAACACCGTGAGCTGGGAGACAGAGCCCTGAAAGGACTCCCAGGAGCAGGAGATCTCACAAATCCAGCCCTGAGCTTTCCTCCCTTTGGAATAACGGGCGGGAAGGAGGAATTTTGAACGGATTTCACCCAGGAAAGGAACGGCACGTGGGGCTCTGCTGTTCCCCAGCAGGATGGGGATGGAGGAGCTCCAAGGGGGACTGGGAAGGTGAAACCATCCTGGAGCAGAAATCCAGCATGGAGCAGCTGAGGGAGCTGGGAAAGGGCTGGAGAATTCCTGAGGGAGCTGGGAAGGGGCTGGAGAATTCCTGAGGGAGCTGGGAAGGGGCTGGAGAATTCCTGAGGGAGCTGGGAAGGGGCTGGAGAATTCCTGAGGGAGCTGGGAAGGGGCTGGAGAATTCCTGAGGGAGCTGGGAAGGGGCTCAGGCTGGAGCAAAGGAGGCTCAGGGGGAATTTCTGGCTCTGCACAAGTCCCTGAATTCTTGGAGCCAGGTGGGATTTGGGATCTGCTGGCAGGGAACAGGGACAGGAGGAGAGGGAACGGCCTCAGGGGAGGCTCAGGATGGAAACTGGGAATATTCCTACATGGAAAGGGGTGACCAGCATTGGAAGGGGCTGGCAAAGAGGCAGTGGAGTCTCCTCTCCATCCCTGGAAAAAAAGGCTCAAAACCCCGTGGATGTGGCTCTTGGGAATGTGGTTTAGCGGGAACACGGTGGTGGCTGCACTTAAAGATCCTGAACAACCTCTCCAACCTTAACAATTCCATGATGCCACAAACTCTGTCCTCTCTGAGCTCCCCAGAGGTCAGACAGAAGGGGAATTTTGGAGTCATCCACATAAAACTGATTCAGGATCCAATTTTTTTCCCTGTTGGAAAAGATCCTGGGCAACCCCGATGTCCCCCCTGCTGCAGCTTCCAGCAGCGAAACCATCCAACCTCACAGCTTAATTCCCACCCCAGCCATGGTGCTTTTTCAACTTCCCAGGATGGAAGAAAGGAGTTATCCAGGATTTCCCCTCCAGCATCTGCATCCCATCTCTCCCCCTGCTGCAGTAGCTCCGGCTCTCCTGGCTCCCTGCCCTCCCCAAAACCTGCTCATTTCCTTCATGATGTATGGAGCTTTTACGAGCAGGAGCTCAGCATCTCTTCCAAAGATTATTTGATTTGCTCAGATCCCGAAAATCCCACCAGGAAAAAGGAATCCGTGTCGGGTAATTTAAAACCGCTCCTAAAATAACGCCGAGGCCGGAGGAGCTCGCTGTTAAAATTACACAGCAATCCCAGCTCCAGGGAAAAGCGAGGATGGAGCGGATCCCCGCACGCTCCCGGTTTTTGGGGGGCAGGGGGTGGTGTTTGGGATTGTTCCTGGAGTCTCCAGGCCTGGATGGAAACAGGGATGATTATTTACACAGACCCCGTGTAGCTAAGCTGGGCTTTGCAGAGCTGGGCTTTTTCCCAGAGGGGGACAGGACAGGCAGGGGAGGGATGAGGCACCGGGAGCACTCCAGGGATTTGCGGGATGGCCAAGCTGTTCCTTCATCCACAGCCCCGGAAAAGGGGGCTCAGCCAGTCCTTGGGATCATTCCAGAGGGGCAGAGGGAGCTGGAGAGGAATCCTGGGAATGGAGCCGGCTCTGGATCCATCCCTGTCCCTCCCAGCGAAGGGCGAGGGAAGGGACAGCGACCGGAGCCATCCTCCACGCTGCAAACTCAGGAATTCCCAGGAATTGCTCCTGGCTCTCTTCCCTACACATGAGGAAAAATTCCTTCTCCAAAAGTGCCTGTCCAGCCCTGGCAGGAGGGGACTTCCCATTCCTGAGGGATTTGTGGCACTTGGGGACGTGGAGCAGCCACCGCTGGCCTGGGCAGGGCTGGGAATGGTTGGGCTCCATGGGATTTTCCAACCTGAACAACTCTGGGATTCTGTGAAATTAAGAAGGAACAATCTCTGGTTTATGATTGACAGGTCAAAAAGGTGGGGAATTAAAAAGGACTTTGTGGCCTGAGATTCCTGGAGAAGGAAGGACAGCCTTGACTGGGATAAAAATCCATCAGGAATGACACAGTTGAATGAGAGAATCATGGAATGGGATGGGATGGGATGGGTTGGGTTGGGTTGGGTTGGGTTGGGGAGACCTTAAATCCCATCCCATTCCATCCCATCCCACCCATGGGCAGGGACAGCTCCCACTGTCCCAGCTGGATCCAATCCCAATGTCCAGCCTGGCCTTGGGCACTGCCAGGGATCCAGGGGCAGCCCCAGCAAATCTGGGAATTCCAGCCCAGCCCCTCCTCACCCTCCCAGCCAGGAATTCCTTCCCAAGATCCCATCGTTCTGTCCATGGCATGAATGTAACTCTGCTGAGCCACAGCAGGGAAGCTCCTTTGCCAAAAATCACAGAATCCCAAAATCATCACGGCTGGAAAAGCCCATCCAGCCCAACCATCCCCAGCCCTGCCAGGGCCAGCTCTGCCCCTGTCCCCGAGTGTCACATCCAAGGGCTTTGGAATCCTCCAGGGATGGGCATTCCCAACCTCCCTGGGCACTTCCAGATTCCTTTCCATGTAGGAATATTCCCAATATCCACCCTGAGCTCCCCTGAGGCCGTTCCCTCTCCTCCTGTCCCTGTTCCCTGGAGCAGATCCCAAATCCCCCCCGGCTGTCCCCTCCTGCCAGGGACTTGTGCAGAGCCAGAAATTCCCCCTGAGCCTCCTTTGCTCCAGCCTGAGCCCCTTCCCAGCTCCCTCAGCAATTCTCCAGCCCCTTCCCAGCTCCCTCAGCAATTCTCCAGCCCCTTCCCAGCTCCCTCAGCAATTCTCCAGCCCCTTCCCAGCTCCCTCAGCAATTCTCCAGTCCCTTCCCAGCTCCCTCAGGAATTCTCCAGCCCCTTCCCAGCTCCCTCAGGAATTCTCCAGCCCCTTCCCAGCTCTGTTCCCTTCCCTGGCCATGCTCCAGCCCCTCCAGGGCTCTCCATGGCCCCTTGCCCACCCCAGGCTCGTGTCCAGCTCCAGGAGATCCCATTCCCAATCCGGCTCCCGGTGTTCCCAGGGAAAAACGGGACAGGAATTGCCGAGGTTCTGCTCAGCTTTGGCTCATCCGGGGCCAGCAGAGCCCCTCGGGGAGCACCAGGGTGGAGCCGAGCTCTGCTCACACACCAGCAGCTGCTCTCCTATAGAATATACTCTGTGTTATATCTATAGATTCTATATGTTAGAGATTATATTCTGTGTTATATCTATATATCCTGCACGTTATAGAGTATACTCTGTGTTATATCTATAGATTCTGTATGTTAGAGACTATATTCTATCTATATATCCTGTATGTTACAGGATATATTCCATGTTATATTCTATATGCTATAGAACATACTCTGTGTTATATGTATATATTCTATATGTTATAGAACAAATTCAATGTTATATCTATATATTCTATATGTTATAGACTATATTCTGTGTTATATCTATATATCCTGTATATTATAGGATATCATCCATGTTATATCTATATATCTATTCTGTATTTTATAGGATATATTCCATGTTATATTGATATATTCTATATGTTATAGACAATATTCTGTGTTATATCTTCTATATGTTATAGGATATACTCCATGTTATAGTCTACATGCTATAGAACATACTCTGTGTTACATCGATATATTCTATGTTATAGAACATATTCCATGTTATATCTATATATCCTGTATGTTATAGAATATATTCTGTGTTATATCAATATATTCTATATGTTATAGACTATATTCTGTGTTATATCTATATATCCTGTATGTTATAGAATATACTGTGTTATATCGATATATTCTATATGTTAGAGACCATATTCTGTGTTATATCAATATATTCTATATGTTATAGGATATATTCCATGTTATACTCTATATGTTATAGACTATACTCTGTGTTATATCTATATCTTCTATATGTTATAGGATATATTCCATGCTATATTCTATATGTTATAGAACATACTCTGTGTTATATCGATATATTCTATGTTATAGAACATACTCCATGTTATATCTATATATCCTGTATGTTATAGAATATACTCCGTGTTATATCTATAGATTCTATATGTTATAGAACATATTCAATGTTATATCTATATATCCTATATATTCTATATGTTATAGACTTTATTCTGTGTTATATCTCTATATCCTTTATGTTATAGGATATAGTCCATGTTATATCTATATATATTCTGTATGTTACAGGATGTATTCCATGTTATATTCTATATGCTATAGAACATACTCTGTGTTATATCAATATATTCTATATGTTATAGACTATATTCTGTGTTATATCTATATATCCTGTATGTTATAGAATATACTGTGTTATATCAATATATTCTATATGTTAGAGACCATATTCTGTGTTATATCGATATATTCTATATGTTATAGGATATATTCCATGTTATACTCTATATGTTATAGACTATACTGTGTTATATCTATATCTTCTATATGTTATAGGATATATTCCATGTTATATTATATATGTTATAGAACATACTCTCTGTTATATCGATATATTCTATGTTATAGAACATACTCCATGTTATCTCTATATATCCTGTATGTTATAGAATATACTCTGTGTTATATCTATAGATTCTATATGTCATAGAACATATTCAATGTTATATCTATATATTCTATATGTTATAGACAATATTCTGTGTTATATCTTCTATATGTTATAGGATATACTCCATGTTATATTCTACATGCTATAGAACATACTCTGTGTTACATCGATATATTCTATGTTATAGAACATATTCCATGTTATATCTATATATCCTGTATGTTATAGAATATACTGTGTTATATCGATATATTCTATATGTTAGAGACCATATTCTGTGTTATATCTATATATTCTATATGTTATAGACTGTATTCTGTGTTATATCTATATATTCTATATGTTATAGGATATATTCCATGTTATACTCTATATGTTATAGACTATACTCTGTGTTATATCTATATATTCTATATGTTATAGGATATATTCCATGTTATATTCTATATGTTATAGAACATACTCTGTGTTATATTGATATATTCTATATGTGATAGAACACATTCCATGTTATATCAATATATTCTATATGTTATAGACTATATTCTGTGTTATATCTCTATATCCTATATGTTATATCAGAATATTCTGTTATATCTTCATGTCCTATATGTTATAGAATATATTGTGTTACAGCTATATATCCTATGTTATAGAATATACTCTAATATATATGCTATATGTTATAGAATATATTCTATATATCCTATATGTTACAGGATATATTCTGTGTTATATCTCTATATCCTGTATGTTGCAGACTGTATTCTATATCACATCTCTATATCCCATATGTTACAGAATCTATACTGTTCTATATCTCTGTATCCCATATGTCACAGACTATATCCCATCTCTATATCCCATACGTCACAGACTGTATTCTATATCCCATCTCCATATCCCATACATTACAGACTATATTCCATATCCCATCTCCATATCCCATACATTACAGACTATATTCCATATCACTATATCCCATACATTACAGACTATATTCTATATGCCATCTCTATATCCCATATGTTATAGTCTATATTCTATACCATATCTCTATATCCCATATGTCACAGACTGTATTCTATATCCTATCTCCATATCCCATACATTACAGACTATATTCCATATCTCTATATCCCATACATTACAGACTACATTCTATATCCCATCTCCATATCCCATACATTACAGACTATATTCTATATCCCATCTCTTTATCCCATACATTACAGACTATATTCTATATCTTTCTATTCTATATGTCACAGACTGTATTCTATATCCCATCTCCATATCCCATACATTACAGACTATATTCCATATCCCATCTCCATATCCCATATATTACAGACTATATTCTATATCCCATCTCCATATCCCATGTTACAGACTATATTATGTTCTATATCTCTATATCCCATGTCACAGACTATATTCTGTATCTATATATTCTATATGTTACAAACTATATTCCATATCTCTATATCCCATGTTATAGACTATATTCTATATCCCATCTCCATGTCCCATATGTCACACATTATATTCTATATCTCTATATCCCATGTTACAGACTATATCCCATCTCTATATCCCATATGTTACAGACTATATTCTATATCCCATCTCTTTATCCCATACATTACAGACTATATTCTATATCTTTCTATTCTATATGTCACAGACTATATTCTATATCCCTTCTCCATATCCCATACATTACAGACTATATTCTGTTCTATATCTCTATATCCCATATGTCACAGACTATATTCTGTATCTATATATTCTATATGTTACAAACTATATTCCATATCTCTATATCCCATATGTTATAGACCATATTCTATAACCCATCTCCATATCCCATATGTCACAGACTATATTCTATAACCCATCTCCATATCCCATATGTCACAGACTATATTCCATATCTCCATATCCCATACATTACAGACTGTATTCTATATCTATATATTCCATATGTCACAGACTATATTCTATATCTCCATATCCCATACATTACAGACTATATTCCATATCTCTATATCCCATACATTACAGACTATATTCCATATCTCCATATCCCATACATTACAGACTATATTCTATATCCCATCTCCATATCCCATGTTTCAGACTATATTCCATATCTCCATATCCCATACATTACAGACTGTATTCTATATCTATATATTCCATATGTCACAGACTATATTCTATATCTCCATATCCCATACATTACAGACTATATTCTATATCCCATCTCCATATCCCATGTTTCAGACTATATTCCATATCCCATCCCATATCCCCAATTCCCTTCACAGCCCGCGGAGCAGCGCCAGGAGCACGCGAGCGGAGCGGGAGGAGCAGGAGGAGCAGGGAGGGCCCCGCTGCCAGCGCCGCTTCCTCGCGGCTTCAAAGCGCAGCCCCGGGGAGAAGAACCCGAGATCAAATGGAGGAAGAAGGGCTGGGAGCAAAGCCACGCTCAGCGCTCGATCCACGGCCGATTCCCCGGGGAAAGCCTCACAAAGAGCTTCCAGAAAGGACTTGCCGGGGACGTTTTCGCCATGTGCTGTTTTATGGATCGCGTCGGCACGGAAATCAAGGGAGATCCTGAGGGGACAGGGATGGACTTCACAGTGAGCCACCAACAAAGGGGTTGGGGCAGAATGGGAACCAGCTCCGAGCAAACAAACAATGTGCAATTCTTGGCTGGAAACAATGGCTTGGAAAAATTGGGAAAAGAAAAAAAAAAAAAAGAAGGGAAAAAAGAACTTATTTCATGGTAATTCCAATGGATTCATCCTGCCACGAATTGCTGGATGGATTCTCCTCAGGAAGGTGATCCTGAGAGGACTTTTTGAGGTGGAGATTGGGATGTGTAAAGGAGGAATCCTGCTGGAAATGCCCCAGGTAGCTTTAAATCAGTGAACAAAGGTGTTAAAAGCAGCAGTCAGCACCTTGACTTCCAATTCTTCCCTTTTTTCCAGAAAATTCGCTTTTTCTGACAGATTTCATGATTTAGAACTTTGGCTCTTCCAGTGCACACGGAATGGTCTCCCACACTCCTGAACACCAGGAAAGTCCTTGATTCCCAGGAAGGTCCTTCCCAATTCCCAGGAAGGTCCTTCCCAATTCCCAGGAAGGTCCTTCCCAATTCCCAGGAAGGTCCTTCCCGACAGGACAGGCTCCACTCAGCCACAAAATCTCCCTGTGCTGCTCCCTGGGGACATCCCACAACGTTTTGGGAGCCGCACGACTCAGCCCCTCTCTCCGAGCGACTCCTCTGGGAGGTTTTTTGGGATTTCCAACCCCGGTCCCGCCTTGTTCCGGCAGGAAGGAACGGCCCAGCCGCCACAGTTGGATTTAGGGAGGAAAACCAGGAAGGTTTTGACCCTCTTGTGCTCCCCAAATCTGGAATATTTGTATTTTATGGAAGCTTGAACCCCAATCCCACCTGACCCCAAACACCTCCAACCTCCTGCTCCCTTTTCCCGAAGCTTTCCAGTTTCCTTCCAGCCCCTTTTCCACATTCTCATCCTACAAATGGCTTTTTCCACCCATTACTGACCACTTTTCCAAGAGCTGGGTAAATCCCTTTTCCTCATCTTTCTGCACAGTTTTAAAGGCCACGAGACTTATTTTAGCCCAAGAAACTGGGATGAGATCCATGAGGAAAAGCACTTTTCCTAATGAAAACAACCTTGAAGTTTCTCGGTGCTTTTAATGCACCACTCTGGTCTAGTTTGGCCAAATAATTATCAAATTTTCAATGGCCAACCCATTTCTCCAGGAAGAATATAAAATAAATATTTCTAATATACAATAAATATTCTAATTTTTTTTTTTTTAAGTAGAAAAATTCCAGATAAAAGAAGATTGATGTGATTCCAGAAAATCCCAGAGATGGAACCACCTGAAAAGAGCTGCTCAGGGCAGGATTTTCTCTCACCTTGAGTTTCTGGGCTTCCCCCCGGACTTTGAGGAGCTCAGTGATGGAATCCACGAAGCCCTGGTAGTGGAAGTTGCACATCTTCTCGATCTCGCGGTCGTGGTTGCGGATCCGCGCCTCCAGCTTCTCCATGAAGCGCCCGTGCTCCTCGCCATCGTACACGGACCTGCAGGGACACACCAGCTCAGCTCTGCCAGCTCCATCTCCAGGAAAAACAGGGGCAACAGCCCAAATCTGACCCCAAAATCGCCCTCCTGGGATGGAGGGACAGGTCAAAAACCAGGGACCAAATGGGGATTAAAAATGTTTCTATTCCAAGGTTTCTCCTTTTTCCACCATTTTGTGTTCCATGAGAAAACAGAATAGCTCAAACCAACCCCAAAATGTTTCTATTCCAACCTTGTTTTCCTTTTTCCACCATTTTGTGTTCCCTGAGAAACCAGAACAGCTCAAACCAAGCTCAAAATGTTTCTATTCCTACTTTTTTTTTTTCCCTTTTCCACCATTTGGTGTTCCCTGAGAAACAAGAAAAGCTCAAACCAACCCCAAAATGTTTCTATCCCAACCTTTTTTTCCTTTTTCCACCATTTTGTGTTCCATGAGAAACCAGAAGAGTCCAGGAGGACCTGAAATGTTCCTATTCCAGTCATTTTTTCCTTTTCCACCATTTTGTGTTCCCTGAGAAACAAGAACAGCTCAAACCAACCCCAAAATGTTTCTATCCCAACCTTTTTTTCCTTTTCCACCATTTTGTGTTCCATGAGAAACCAGAACAGCTCAAACCAACCCCAAAATGTTTCTATCCCAACCTTTTTTTCCTTTTTCCACCAATTTCATGTTCCCTGAGAGAAACATGAAATTGTTTCTTGTCCTTGATCAGAACAGGTCAGGAGGACCTGAAATGTTTCTATTCCAAGGCTTCTTTTCCTTTTTCCACCATTTTGTGTTCCCTGAGAAACCAGAACAGCCCAAACCAGGCCTGAAATCTTTCTATTCCAATGTTTTTTTCCTTTCCCACCATTTGGTGTTCCCTGAGAAACCAGAACAACCCAAGAGGACTTGAAATGTTTCTATTCCAAACATTTCTTTCTTTTTCCACCATTTTGGTGCTCCCTGAGAGACAAACCAAGCCCAGAACATTTCTATCCCAACCTTTTTTTCCTTTTCCCACTCTTTGGTGTTCCCTGAGAAACCAGAACAGCCCAAACCGAGCCCAAAATGTTTCTATCCCAACCTTTCTTCTTTTTTTCCCACCAATTTTGGTGTTCTCCAGAGACAAACCAAGCCCAAAATGTTTCTATTCCAAGTCTTCCTTTCCTTTCTCCACCAATTTCACGTTCCCTGAGAGAAACATGAAATTGTTTCTTGTCCTTGACCAGAACCCAAGAATACTTGAAATATTTCTATTCCAGACATTTCTTCTTTTTTCCACCATTTGGTGTTCCCTGAGAAACCAGAACAGCCCAAACCGAGCCCAAAATGTTTCTATTCCAGCTTGTTTTCCTTTTCCCACCATTTTGGTGATCCCTGAGAGACAAACTAAGCCCAAAATGTTTCTATTCCAACCTTTTTTTTCCTTTTTCCACCACTTGGTGTTCCATGAGAGACCAGACCAGGCCAGGAGGACCTGAAATGTTTCTATCCCAACCTTTCTTTTTTTCCCACCAATTCTGGTGTTCCCCAGAGTCAAACCAAGCTCAAAATGTTTCTATTCAAAGTCTTCCTTTCCTTTCTCCACCCATTTCATGTTCCCTGCGAGAAACATGAAATTGTTTCTTGTCCTTGACCAGAACAACCCAAGAGGACTTGAAATGTTTCTATTCCAAACATTTCTTTCTTTTTCCACCATTTTGGTGCTCCCTGAGAGACAAACCAAGCCCAGAACATTTCTATTACAACCTTTTTTTACCTTTTCTCACCATTTCATGTTCCCTGAGAAACCAGAACAGCCCAAACTGAGCCCAAAATGTTTCTATCCCAACCTTTCTCTTTTTCCACCAATTTTGGTGTTCTCCAGAGACAAACCAAGCCTAAAATGTTTCTATTCCAAGTCTTCCTTTCCTTTCTCCACCAATTTCACGTTCCCTGAGAGAAACATGAAATTGTTTCTTGTCCTTGACCAGAACCCAAGAATACTTGAAATATTTCTATTCCAGACATTTCTTCTTTTTTCCACCATTTGGCGTTCCCTGAGAAACCAGAACAGCCCAAACCAACCCCAAATTGTTTCTATTCCAGCTTGTTCGCCTTTTCCCACCATTTTGGTGATCCCTGAGAGACAAACCAAGCCCAAAATGTTTCTATTCCAACCTTTTTTTTCCTTTTTCCACCACTTGGTGTTCCATGAGGGACCAGACCAGGCCAGGAGGACCTGAAATGTTTCTATCCCAACCTTTCTTCTTTTTCCACCAATTTTGGTGTTCTCCAGAGACAAACTAAGCCCAAAATGTTTCTATTCCAACCTTTTTTTTCCTTTTTCCACCACTTGGTGTTCTCTGAGAGACCAGACCAGGCCAGGAGCACCTCAAACAAAGATTTTATCTTGGAGCCATCTCTGATCCCCCTCCAGAAATTCCAGAAATTTCCCTCCTGGAAAATCCCCTGGATGTTCTTTGGGCTCCAAGGGTAAAAGGGACAATGGAAACCAGGATCTCCACAGCTGCCAAAATCCCATCCCAAATTTTCCCTTCTCATCCCAAATTTTTCCAGCAGTTTTAACCCTGTTGATAAAAGACAACAGAGCTGGTGGGGCCACCTCAGCCCAAGACCTCCACACCCAGAAACCTGGAATTCTGCCTTGGAATTCCAGGATTGTTTGGATTGAAAGGATCTTAAATCCCACCCCATCCATGGGCTGGTGGATCCCAGGTGGATCCAAGCCCCAGTGTCCAACCTGGGACTGCCAGGGATCCAGGGGCAGCCACAGCAAATCTGGGAATTCCAGACAGGAATTCCTTCCCAAGATCCCATCTCTCCCTGCCCTCCTTCAGCTTAAAACCAAACCCAGAGGATGGAAGTTAAAACTGAATTTCTGTCCTTCAAATGCTTCCCTAAAAAGCAGAGGGACCAAGGAACACTCCAGGAATTCCAGGGCTGTTTTCCTGGGGTTTTTTACAGCAAATACAGATATTTTTTAATGGATTGTGGCAATCCCACCCTTGGCCCTGCCTTTGGGAAGTTCTGGCTCCTAAACCTGGGATTGAGAATTCCCTCTCAATCCAGGAGTTACGTTTGGAGTGAGGTTTATGGAGCTGAGCTTGTGTCAGGTATTGGGCCTAAATTAGGGACAGAGAAAATTCCAGGCAGCCTTTGGAGAGAAAAGATGGGAATGGCCAGAGAGGAAAGATGGGAATGATCAGAAAGAAAAGATGGGAATGACCAGAGAGAAAAGGTGGGAATGATCAGAGAGGAAAGATGGGAATGACCAGAGAGGAAAAATGGGAATGACCAGAAAATATGGGATTAACCAAAGAGAAAAGATGGGAATGACCAGAGAGGAAAAATGGGAATGACCAGAGAGGAAAAATGGGAATGACCAGAGAGGAAAAATGGGAATGATCTGAGGGGAAAAATGGGAATGACCAGAGAGGAAAAATGGGAATGACCAGAGAGGAAAAATGGGAATGACCAGAGAGGAAAAATGGGAATGACCAGAGAGGGAAGATGGGAATGATCTGAGAAGAAAGATGGGAATGACCGAAGAGAAAAGATGGGAATGACCAGAGAGGAAAATTTGAATAATCAGAGAGGAAAGATGGGAATGATCAGAAAAAAAAGATGGGAATGACCAGAGAGAAAAGATAGGAATGACCAGAAAAGATGGGAATGACCAGACAGGAAAGGTGGGAATGACCAGAGAGGAAAAATGGGAATGACCAGAGAGGAAAGATGGGAATGGCCAGAGAGGAAAGATGGGAATGACCAGAGAGGAAAGATGGGAATGACCAGAGAGGAAAGATGGGAATGACCAGAGAGGAAAGATGGGAATGACCAGAGAGGAAAGATGGGAATGACCAGAGAGAAAAGATGGGAATGACCAGAGAGAAAAGATGGGAATGACCAGACAGGAAAGGTGGGAATGACCAGAGAGGAAAAATGGGAATGACCAGAGAGGAAAGATGGGAATGACCAGAGAGAAAAGATGGGAATGACCAGAGAGGAAAAATGGGAATGACAGATCTGATCAAGCTGTAAGAATAAAATAATTAAAAATCATTAATCCCAGCAGTGAGGAGCAACATCCCAGGAAGATTCACAACTCCAGGAATCCAAGTGGACACAGGAAATCCTTTTCCTGCAGTGGGATCTGCGCTCCCTTTGGAGAATCCCATCCCTGCAAGACCTCCAAGAAACAGGGAAAAATACCAAGACAGAGCTGAAGGCTGGAGAAAATCCATTTAATTCTTATTCTTTCAGGCCATTTCAATTCTGCAGGTTCAGTAAAAGATTCTCAGTGGCAAAACAAAAACGCCAGAACCTTCAAACCTCTTTAAATTCAGTGTAAAAGAGCCCAGAGCAGGTGAGGGGGAGGATATTTCCTTCTCCTGCTTGATCCAAAGGGATAAAACCTCCTCAGATTCCAGGAGAGGCACCACTGGAGCGATGCTGGAGGATTTTCCTTAAAGTTTCGTGGAGTTTTGGCTGCTGAAATGTGAAATTTGGAGCCCGAGTGCCACCTAGTGCTGCAGGGTCTCTTAGCAGGGTCACATCTGTGACTCCAAAGGATTCTCAGTCCAAAGATGAGAATTCCAAGAAAAAAAATAAAGGTGGATAAGTTGTGCTTCCATTCAGGGATAAATTAAAACAACAAAAACCCCACAGCAGCAACGATGTGTTTGTGTTTAAAGGCAAAATTGGGATTTACATCTGACAATGGGGGGAAAAAATACATCTCAGAATTATTTCAAATATCCAGGGAAAATTCCCTTGGGAGGTGGAAAAGCTGAGGAATAAATGTCTGGTGATGAAAAACCCTTTGGTTATTAGAAATTCAATTATTTTATTGCTTTTTAGCCAAACTTCAGTGTGGAAAAAATAAAAGTTTGGTGTCAGATAGGAAGGAAACACCAGCATACGATGGGAAGCGTTTCCCATCTCAGCTCCCTTGCTCCTCCAGGATCCCTTTTCCAGGGAAATCCATACCTGGATTTTCCCTTCTGAGCTTTCCTGCTCCTCCAGGATCCCTTTTCTAGGAAATCCATACCTGGACATTCCTTCTGAACTCTCCCAAACCTCCAGGATCCCTTTTCCAGGGAAATACAGCCCTGGACTTTTCTTCTGAGCTCTCCTGCTCCTCCAGGATCCCTTTTCCAGGAAATTCCATACCTGGATTTTCCCTTCTGAGCTCTCCTGCTCCTCCAGGATCCCTTTTCCAGGAAATTCCATACCTGGATTTTCCCTTCTGAGCTTTCCTGCTCCTCCAGGATCCCTTTTCCAGGAAATTCCATACCTGGATTTTCCCTTCTAAGCTCTCCTGCTCCTCCAGGGTCCCTTTTCCTGGAAATTCCATACCTGGACTTTTCCTTCTGAGCTCTCCCAATCCTTCAGAGTCCCTTTTCCTGGAAATTCCATACCTGGACTTTTCCTTCTGAGCTCTCCCAATCCTTCAGAGCCCCTTTTCCTGGAAATTCCAGCCCTGGACTTTCCCTTCTGAGCTTTCCTGCTCCTCCAGGGTCCCTTTTCCAGGAAATTCCAGACCTGGATTTTCCCTTCTGAGCTTTCCTGCTCTTCCAGGGTCCCTTTTCCAGGGAAATCCATACCTGGACTTTTCCTTCTGAGCTCTCCCAATCCTTCAGAGTCCCTTTTCCAGGAAATTCCAGCCCTGGAGTTTTCCTTCTGAGCTTTCCTAATCCTCCAGGATCCCTTTTCCTGGAAATTCCATACCTGGATTTTCCCTTCTGAGCTCTCCCAATCCTCCAGGGTCCCTTTTCTAGGAAATTCCATACCTGGACTTTCCTTCTGAGCTTTCCTGCTCTTCCAGGGTCCCTTTTCCAGGGAAATCCATACCTGGACTTTCCTTCTGAGCTCTCCCAATCCTCCAGGATCCCTTTTCCAGGAAATTCCAGCCCTGGACTTTTCCCTTCTAAGCTCTCCTGCTCCTCTAGGGTCCCTTTTCCTGGAAATTCCAGCCCTGGATTTTCCCTTCTAAGCTCTCCTGCTCCTCCAGGGTCCCTTTTCCAAGGAAATCCATACCTGGACTTTCCTTCTGTGCTCTCCCAATCCTTCAGCGTCCCTTTTCCAGGAAATTCCAGCCCTGGATTTTCCTTTCTGAGCTTTCCTGCTCCTCCAGGGTCCCTTTTCCAGGAAATTCCAGCCCTGGATTTTCCTTCCTAAGCTCTCCTGCTCTTCCAGGGTCCCATTTCCATCTCCCTCCAGAAGAGGGAAGGGGAGCAGCCAGGCCAGCCCCCATGGATGGACATTCCAGCACTTTGGGATGCTTCATCCTCCCCCAGGAGAACCCAGCGACCCCGTGGTGACTCTCAGCTCCAAACACTCCACACCACAGCCTGATGAAAGAACAAACACCCCAAAACACCCCAAAACACCCCAAAACCCCAAATTCCACCGTCAGCACCTTCCCACCCCGCTGCTGGTACAGACCCAACTCCCTCAGCTGCCATCAGGGTTGGGAAATCCTCCTGGAGATCCCAAATCCTGGACACGGGAGCGGTGTCACCCCCCTGGAGCTGCCAGGCCTCTCCAGATCCGCTCTGGGCACCTCTACCCAACATTCCTCACGGATTTCCCATCCTGGGATCTTCCCTTTTCCTGCCCCACATCTCTGGGATCACCCTGCATCTCCAGCCGCTCCCTCTGCACCCCCAGGATCATCTCCCCCGACCCAACCACCAAACACAGCCTGGAACTGCCCAGAACTCCCCAGAACGCTCCTGGAAAAAGCAGGAATTCAGGGGGGTGATGCACAAAAACCACCCTAAAAAGAAAACCATCTGAAATTTGCATTTCTAGCCCTAGCTATTTCAATAACCCCGACAGCACAAGGCAGAGCCACAGCCAGGAGGAAGAAAATGAGAATTAAACTCAATTTGGGCTCTGTTGGTTTTAAGAACAGGCTGAGACAGAACTACAGAAACCATCCTGGAGGCTGCTTTTTTTTTTTTTTTTTCCTTTTCTTCCTTCTTTTCCATAAAAAATTGCTGGTCAGGAAAGCTGCTCCACAAAAAGGTTTTTGATTGAAAAAGTCTGAGGAAGAGGGGCTGTCCCACATGCACTTATCTGGTAAATGCAGAGCAGGCTGTAATTCTCCCCTGGAGCTCTGCTCACTGACAGATCTCTCAGCTTTAGGGTTTTTAAGTGCACTCACTAAACAAAACTACAGAAAAGGGCTTTGAAATTCCTTGGATTGGGTTGTGAAGTTTCACAATTTCGGCATTCGTTAAAAATCCACTTTGTTTTTGGTTTTGGGGTTTTTTTTGGGTTGTTTTTTTTTTTTTTTTCGGAAAGGTCAAACTGGAAAAAAAAAAATCTTTCCAAGAAAGCCACAAAGGGATCGGGAGCTGCCACGTGCAGCCTGGAGCTGCTGCAAAGTTTATCCCCCAAAAGAGGGACAAAGCAAGGCTGGAGCACAGGGAGCAGCCAAAACATCAGGAATGGGATGTGCCAGACACAGATCCAGCTGTGCCAGGGGTCAGAAAGTCAGGGAATAACCTGAGATCCACAGGGATCATCCATCCAACCCCCCTGGCTTTGCCAGACACCCCAAAATCCCACCCTGGGCCAGGGGTGAAACTCATGGAACAGCCTGAGATCCTTGAGGATCATCCATCCATCCAGGCCCTGCCCAAACACCCCAAAATCCCACCCTGTGCAAGGGATAAAAGTCATGGAATAACCTGAGATCCACAGGGATCATCCATCCATCCTGGCCCTGCCCAGACACCCCAAAATCCCACCCTGGGCCAGGGGTGAAACTCATGGAACAGCCTGAGATCCATGAGGATCATCCATCCATCCAGGCCCTGCACAGACACCTCAAAATCCCACCCTGGGCCAGGGGTCAGAAAGTCATGGAATAACCTGAGATCCACAGGGATCATCCATCCATCCAGCCCTTGGCCCTGCCCAGACACCCCAAAATCCCACCCTGTGCCAGGGGTGAAACTCATGGAACAGCCTGAGATCCACAGGGATCATCCATCCAACCCTCCTGGCTTTGCCAGACACCCCAAAATCCCACCCTGGGCCAGGGGTCAGAAAGTCAGGGAACAGCCTGAGATCCACAGGGATCATCCATCCATCCAGACCCTGCACAGACATCCCAAAATCCCACCCTGGGCCAGGGATAAAAGTCATGGAATAACCTGAGATCCACAGGGATCATCCATCCATCCTGGCCCTGCCCAGACCCCAGGAACACCCAGGGAACACCCAGAGAACACCCAGAGAACACCCAGGGAACACCCAGAGAACACCCAGAGAACACCCAGGGAACACCCAGGGAACACCCAGAGAACACCCAGAGAACACCCAGAGAACACCCAGGAGACACCCAGAGAACACCCAGAGAACACCCAGGGAACACCCAGGGAACACCCAGAGAACACCCAGGGAACACCCAGGGAACACCCAGAGAACACCCAGGGAACACCCACAGAACACCCAGGGAACACCCAGGGAACACCCAGAGAACACCCAGGGAACACCCACAGAACACCCAGGGAACATCATGGGAACACCCAGAGAACATCATGGGAACACCCAGAGAACACCCAGAGAACACCCAGGGAACATCATGGGAACACCCAGAGAACACCCAGAGAACACCCGGGGAACACCCAGAGAACACCCAGGGAACACCCAGGGAACACCCAGGGAACACCCAGAGAACACCCAGGGAACACCCAGAGAACACCCAGAGAACACCCAGGGAACACCCAGGAGACACCCAGAGAACACCCAGGGAACACCCAGAGAACACCCAGAGAACACCCAGAGAACACCCAGAGAACACCCAGAGAACACCCAGAGAACACCCAGAGAACACCCAGGGAACACCCAGAGAACACCCAGGGAACACCCAGAGAACACCCAGAGAACACCCAGGGAACACCCAGAGAACACCCAGAGAACACCCAGGGAACATCCAGGGGACACCCAGGGAACACCCAGAGAACACCCAGAGAACACCCAGGGAACACCCAGAGAACACCCAGGGAACATCACGGGAACACCCAGAGAACACCCCGAGAACACCCAGAGAACACCCAGAGGACACCCAGGGAACACCCAGAGAACACCCAGGGAACACCGAGGGAACACCCAGAGAACACCCAGGGAACACCCAGAGAACACCCACAGAACACCCAGAGAACACCCAGGGAACACCCAGAGAACACCCAGGGAACACCGAGGGAACACCCAGAGAACACCCAGGGAACACCCAGAGAACACCCACAGAACACCCAGAGAACACCCAGAGAACACCCAGGGAACACCGAGGGAACACCCAGAGAACACCCAGGGAACACCCAGGGAACACCCAGAGAACACCCCAGGAACACCCAGGGAACACCCAGGGAACACCCAGAGAACACCCAGGGAACACCCCAGGAACACCCCAGGAACACCCAGGGAACACCCAGAGAACACCCAGGGAACACCCAGAGAACACCCAGAGAACACCCAGGGAACACCCAGGGAACACCCAGAGAACACCCAGGGAACACCCCAGGAACACCCCAGGAACACCCAGGGAACACCCAGAGAACACCCAGGGAACACCCAGAGAACACCCAGAGAACACCCAGGGAACACCCAGGGAACACCCAGAGAACACCCAGGGAACACCCCAGGAACACCCCAGGAACACCCAGGGAACACCCAGAGAACACCCAGGGAACACCCAGAGAACACCCAGAGAACACCCAGGGAACACCCAGGGAACACCCAGAGAACACCCAGGGAACACCCCAGGAACACCCCAGGAACACCCAGGGAACACCCAGGGAACACCCAGGGAACACCCCAGGAACACCCAGGGAACACCCAGAGAACACCCAGAGAACACCCAGAGAACACCCAGGGAACACCCAGAGAACACCCAGAGAACACCCAGGGACAACGCGAGGAGGACGAGCTGGGGACAGAACAACACCAGCGGCTTTTGTTTTCAATTAATAGAGGAACAAATTCCTGAGTTTGTGGCCGACTTCAATTTTCTTTCTTTTCCCCCCTCTTTTAAAACTTCTGTAGCGGTTTGAGTCCCTCAGAAACATTTTCTTCTCATTAAGCTACATAAAAGCATTTTAATTGTTTAATCTTGGTCTAACTTTTGTAATAAACAAATTAACTACCGAGCACGGCGGAAAAACGACGGCGACTTCGAGGGTGCTGCAACAGCTCCACGGAAAAAAAAAGGGCAAAGAAAGTTTTAAGATTAATGCTTGGTTAGGATGGAACTGGCAGGAGTTTAAACCACCTGATTCCAAAGTTTATCCACAACATCAGCGCTCCAAAGGATTCCCACTGAGGTGGTCACACCTCGGGTTACCTGGGAGTGCAGAATTCGCTTTCTGTTCTCATTTTGATGATTAAATAGAATGGATTTAAGCCCAGAATCGAAGCCCAAAATTTAAATCCGAAATTTAAACCTAAAAATCTAAGACCAAAATAAATCTCAAAATTTAAACCCAAAATCTAAGACCAAAATCAAGCTCAAAATTTAAGTTCGGAATATAAACCCCAAATTTAAACTCCAAATTTAAGCCCAGAATTGAATTAATGCCCAGAACTCAAGCCCAAAATTAAGCCCCAAAATTTAAGCTCAAAATTTAAACTCAAAATTTAAACCCCAAATTCAAACCCCAAACTCAAGCTCACAATTGAATTAACGCCCAGAACTGAAGCCCAAAATTAAGCCCCAAAACTCAAGCTCAAAATTTAAACTCAAAATTTAAACCCCAAATTTAAAATCCAAATTCAAACCCAGAACCGAAGCCCAAAATCAAGCCCCAAAAATCAAGTTCAAAATTTAAATTCAAAATTTAAACCCCAAATTCAAGCTCACAATTCAATTAACGCTCACAACATAAGCCCAAATTCAAGCCCCAAAATTTAAGCCCGAAATTTAAATCCCAAATTCAAAGCCCAAATTCAAATCCAGAACTGAATTAAAGCCCAGAACTGAAGCCCAGAACTTAAGCCCCCAAATTTAAGCCCAGAACTGAACTAAAAGCCAGAACTAAAGCCCAAAATCAAGCCCAGAACTGAAGCCTAAAATCCAAACCTGAAATTTAAGCCCAGAACTGAACTAAAAGCCAGAACTAAAGCCCAAAGTTAAGCTCAGAACTGAAGCCCAAAATTCAAACCCTAGATTTAAGCCCAGAACTGAACTAAAAGCCAGAACTGAAATCCAAAATCAAGCCTAGAACTGAAGCCCCAAATTCAAACCCCAGATTTAAGCCCAGAACTGAACTAAAATCCAGAACTAAAGCCCAAAATCAAACCTAGAACTGAAGCCCCAAATTCAAACCCCAGATTTAAGCCCAGAACTGAACTAAAAGCCAGAACTGAAATCCAAAATCAAGCCTAGAACTGAAGCCCCAAATTCAAACCCCAGATTTAAGCCCAGAACTGAACTAAAAGCCAGAACTAAAGCCCAAAGTTAAGCTCAGAATCAAAGCTCAGAACCGAAGCCCGCTCTGCTGTGTCCCGTCACCCCCACACTTACACCAAAATCACAACAAAAACCACTTCTTGTCCTTTCTGGAAGCTACAAAACCTTCCATGTTAACTCTCTGTCGTTGTTCCCACTAAAAGAATTCCCACAGGGATTTGTCCCACTCGCACACCACATTTCCCTCCCCATCCAATTCCCAGTTTCCAACAGAAATCATTCCAATCACTGCAGAATTCCACAAAATACCACGGATATCCCGTTACTGCCAGGTAGGAAACAAAGCACTTGCTGAAGAGCCGCTACAGTTGATTTTTGTCAGGATAATCGCGGTTTTCCAGCTGGGAACACCTCGATTCCCATCAGGAATGACCCCAGGTGGGCGTTCCCACAGCTCCAGGAGGAAGCCAGCACAGAGAATTCCCACAAACCACATCCAAAAGCTCCTCAAAAACCACCCCAAAACCCCCGGGACTCGTCTGGCCTCAACCAGGAGGAGCTTTTCAACAGGGCTTCCTCACGGATTTGTGCCGGGCCTGCTTTTCCTCAGCGGTTTTTGGAGGAAATTGGGAAATCCGGTGCCAACTGTTCTTGGGGAAGACGGTGGTGCCACCACAGCTGAGGGAGTCCCAAGGATTGGGAAGCAGCAGCCAAAGGCAGCGGGAAACTGGGAGTGATTCCAGAGGCCAGGGAGGATGGAGGTCAGCACAGGCCCAAGGAAACGGCAGGAATGGGATCGGGATCCAAAGGGATTGGGGAGGAGGGAGAGACCCCAAACTCCCCCCCAGCCACAGCTCCTCGTTCCCTGATCCATGAAAAACCAAAGGAATCGCGTTTGGACGTGAAGGGAAAAGGCTGAGGAGAACACGAAGCCATGGGAAAAGTCCTCTGCTACAAAACCATGGAATGAGCAGGGTTGGAAAAGCCCTCAGAGATCCTCCAGCTCATCCCATGACCCCTGTCCCAGGTGCCACATCCGGGCCTTGTGTCACTTCCAGGGATTCCAATTCCAGCTCCAATCCCTGAGTCCCCTCCAGCTGAAGATTCCCAGAGCTCCGGAGCCTCCTCTGGACCCTCTCCAGCAGCTCCAGGTCCTCCCTGTGCCGCTGGCCCCGGAGCTGCAGGAAGCCTGATCCCGATGAACCCTGGATCTGTGGGAAATGCGTTCAGCACGGAACCCTCTGGATCTGGATTCTCTCCAAGAGCTCCCTCCCTGCCACCGGAGCTGTTCCCGCCGCCTCAAACAGCGGGATCACGTTTTGTCGGAGCGTTCTTGGCTCAAGGTCTCGTCCCCGCCTCTCGGCTGGGAAGAAACGTTGTCCCAGAATCCCACAGAGGCACGGGAAATCCTCGGGATGCGCTGAACGATCCACACAAAACCCAGCCCAGGGGCAGCGCCGCCAGCCCGCAGCATCCACGGATCCATGGATTCACTCATCCATGGATTTGCTCACCCATGGATTCACTCATCCATGGATTCGTTCATCCACGGATTTGCTCACCCATGGATTTGCTCACCCATAGATTCACTCATCCATGGATTCGTTCATCCATGGATTTGCTCATCCCTGGATTTGCTCATCCATGGATCTGCTCATCCATAGATCCGCTCATCCATAGATTTTCTCATCCCTGGATTTGCTCGTCCACAGGTTTGCTCATCCACAGATTTGCTCATTCACGGATTTGCTCATCCATGGATTTGCTCATCCCTGGATACGCTCATCCACAGATTCACTCATCCATGGATTTGCTCATCCACAGATACCTTCCATGGATTTTCTCATGGAATTTCTCAATCCATTTCTCAATCCATTTTCTCAATCCATTTTCTCATTCATGGATTTGCTCATCCACAGATTCCTTCATCCATGGATTTGTTCATCCCTGGATTCGCTCATCCACAGATTCACTCATCCCTGGATACGCTCACCCATGGATTTGCTCATCCATGGATCCGCTCATCCATAGATTTTCTCATCCCTGGATTTGCTCGTCCACAGGTTTGCTCATCCACGGATTTGCTCATCCATGGATTTGCTCATCCATAGATACCTCACCCATGGATTTGCTCATCCATGGATTTGCTCATTCATGGATTCATTCATGCACGGATTTGCTCACCCACAGATTCGCTCATCCATGGATTCGCTCACCCAAGGATTCACTCATCCACGGATTTGCTCATCCACAGATACCTCACCCATGGATTTGCTCGTTCATGGATTTGCTCACCCACAGATTCGCTCACCCATGGATTTGCTCATCCACGGATCCGCTCATCCATAGATTTTCTCATCCCTGGATTTGCTCATCCACGGGTTTGCTCATCCACGGATTCACTCATCCATGGATTTGAAGAGGAAGGCAGCAGCCTTTCCCTGTCCATCTCAGCAGCTTCCAGCTCCTTCCCTGGGGAAGCACCTGGGCCGGGATCGAGGTCAAGCCGAGGTCTCCTGGGGGCAGGAGTTGACTGGGATGGCCCAATCCAGCTCCTGGCTGCCCATCCATTGTGTTGGGAAGCTCCTGCTTCCAGCAGCGGATGGATCCGTGCTCCACACACAGCTGAGCCGGGGGAAATTCCTCCCTGCCAGCCCCAGGAACGCCCACCCGACCTCTCCCAGGATCACGGAATGCTTGGGATTGGAGAGGACCCTAAAGACCACCCCATTCCCCGTGGGGAACCTTCCAGAGCCCCATCCAGCCTGGGCTGGCCCAAGGAGAGTGAGGTTCCCGTTAAACCTTGGGATACCCTCGATCCGCAGGAGCAATCCCAGCAGCGCTGCCGACGGAAAGGCAGGAACGGGAACATTCCCAGCCCGTTCCTCCCCCTCACCCCCAGCCCTCCCGTGCCAGCCCCACGTCAGAGGACACGGAGGCGGCTCCGGGTGCCGGAATCCATGGCCTGGAAGCCTCTGGGATATCTCCTGCCATCCCAAGCTGGGAGGGGAGAGGCCAGACAGGACATTCCAGCACCCCGGGGACATCGGGCTCCGCGGCCGAGTCCCTGAGGGGATTCAGGAATAAGAATCCCTTTGGTTCCCGTGGAGGAGACTCAGGTCACGATCCCAAAAGCAGGGAAGTTCTGCAGGAGATATCCCCAAAAACCCACGGGACTTCAGGGCTTCCCCAGAGAGAAAACTGGGAATGGCAGAAGGTTTCCCATGTTTTACTCTCCTCTCGTGCTTCTCCATCATCCCATTTCTCCAGACTGACGTTCCCCACATCCCCAGGAGCCGGGTGATCAAAATTAGGGATGCACAGGAGCAGGTGATGATGAATTCCCAATTAAACTTCCCAAAAGCTTCATCAGAGCGGAGTTTGACCAGCCACATCCTCAGAGAGGAAAGCTGGACCCAAAGGCAACGGATTTGGGATCTGGGAAGAGGCCAGGGCTCACATTCCCGTGGGAACAGCTGTGTCTGTTGAAGAGAAGAACAGAAACGGGCTCAAACTGCCCAGGAGAAATGGGTCAAACGTTGGATGGAATTTCCTGACTGCGGGAGGAGCTGAAATCCAGGAGGGATCATCAGGGAATGTCCTGGGATCCCTTTAAATTGATCATCCCAAGGAATAAGCCAGGAAAACACGGAGGAGGAGCAGCCTCGGCGCTCCAGAGACCGAACATCTCCTCAGGCCGGGACAGGATTCCGGAGGTGGCTTCTGGAGGTCCCCAAAATCCCGTTTTCCACAGTTCCAACTCCAGAAGAGCTGGAGCTCTTTGGAAACCCCCCCGATCCTCACCAGAGCTCCCAGGAGCTGGAAAAACTGCTGGCTCTGACTCTGGGAATCAAATCCTGCCAAGTTTTCCAAGGATTCCTAAGGACCCCACTCAACTTTCACTGATGGCAACAGAGAAATCCCCATTTCCCTCAGTGGCACAAGATCATGGAATGGTTTGGATTGGAAGGGATCTGAAGGATCATCTCATTCCATGGGCAGGGACACCTTCCCACTGCCCCAGGCTGCTCCAAGTCCCGTCCAAGCTGGCCTTGGACACTTCCAGGGATCCCGGGGCAGCTTCTCCGGGCAACCTGCGCTGGAAAAATATCCCAAAGTCTCCTGAGGAGCTCTTGGATGACAATAAAACACTTTCAGGCCATAAATCAGTGGGAAAACAGAGCCCAAATAAAGCCACAGCCACCTCAGGAATGGCATCCAGCACTTCCCTGCCAGGCAAGATGCCGAAGGAAATGAGGGATAATTCCCTTAATTAACGATATAATGGAACGACCCAGAACGTCCCCATTAAAGAAGGAATTTCGCACGCTCCAACTTGACCAAATCCACATCCAGCTTCCAGAAGAGCCAGGAATGGAGGGAACAACCCCAATCCAGGGAAAGCAGAGCAGCTCCAGGACACACGAAGGACGGGGAGAGGTGGCCACGAGCTGAGCTTCCAACTTTTTGGGAGGACAATGGAAACAATTCCCGGGAACAATTCCGAGATGCGTGCCGCTCTGGGAGCTGGAAGGACACTTGATTCGAGCCATGTGCGGGAAGGGAACGCTCCGAGAGCCGGGCGAGAGAAATTCCAGCCCGTCCAAGCTGGGGAGCGTTAAGGCAGGGATGAATCATCCTCCCAGGACCGTAAACAACGGCGCTGGGAGCCAAGCGGGAACGGCGACGGAGCCGGACACGCGGCCCCGGCTCTGGAACGCTCACGGGGAGAATGGTGGGAAAAGTGTCGGGGACAGGAATGAGGACACGGGAATGGGAGGATGGGGATGGAGAGCAACCATGAAGGTTCTGCTGTGGCTCTGTGGAGTGTCCCAGGATGCCTGGGACACACCAGGGGGACAGGGACACACCAGGGGGACAGGGACACACTGAGGGGACAGAGCAGGGACACACTGAGGGGACAGGGACACACCGAGGGGACAGGACAGGGACACACCAGGGGGACAGGGACACACTGAGGGGACAGGGACACACTGAGGGGACAGGGACACACTGAGGGGACAGGGACACACTGAGGGGACAGGGACACACCAGGGGGACAGGGACACACTGAGGGGACAGGGACACACTGAGGGGACAGGACAGGAACACACTGAGGGGACAGGACAGGGACACACCAAAGGGACAGGACAGGGACACACCAGGGGGACAGGGACACACTGAGGGGACAGGGACACACTGAGGGGACAGGGACACACCAGGGGGACAGGGACACACTGAGGGGACAGGGACACACTGAGGGGACAGGACAGGAACACACTGAGGGGACAGGACATGGACACACCGAGGGGACAGGACAGGGACACACCAGGGGGACAGGACAGGGACACACCAGGAGGACAGGGACACACTGAGGGGACAGGACAGGAACACACTGAGGGGACAGGGACACACTGAGGGGACAGGGACACACCAGAGCGGGATCAGATGTGGGGTTTGGGACAGGGAACAGGGACACACTAGGAGGGACAGAGCAGGATCGGGGTTTGGAGGGGGACAGAGCTCAGGGGGATCAGATGTGGGGTTTGGAATGAAGGACAGAGCTCAGGGGGATCAGATGTGGGGTTTGGAGGGGGACAGAGCTCAGGGGGATCAGATGTGGGGTTTGGAATGAGGGACAGAGCTCAGGGGGATCAGATGTGGGGTCTGGAATGAGGGACAGAGCTCAGGGGGATCAGATGTGGGGTCTGGAATGAGGGACAGAGCTCAGGGGGATCAGATGTGGGGTTTGGAATGAGGGACAGAGCTCAGGGGGATCAGATGTGGGGTCTGGAGGGGGACAGAGCTCAGGGGGATCAGATGTGGGGTTTGGAGGGGGACAGAGCTCAGGGGGATCAGATGTGGGGTTTGGAATGAGGGACAGAGCTCAGGGGGATCAGATGTGGGGTCTGGAGGGGGACAGAGCTCAGGGGGATCAGATGAGGGGTTTGGAGGGGGACAGAGCTCAGGGGGATCAGATGTGGGGCTCTGGGGCACCCCCAGCCTGAGCTGCCGTGCAGGAATCTCAGGGTGTGAAACCACAGCGATGTCTCCTTCACTGGGAACTCGACTGGGAATTTGGAAATTCCAAACCCAAAACCCACTGGGAAGGCAAATCCCAGTCCGAAAACCCCGGCAGAAAACGCCATGCTGGACAAAGCACCCCGGATGTGTGGCTGGACTCATCTCAGAGGGCTTTTCCAACACAAAATCCAGTTCCTAATTCCCAAATCAAACAGCACCACAAGGAGAGCAGCTCCAGAAAAGGGGAAAAACAAAAGCAGAGTGTCCTAATCCTCATTTTCCAGGAATGTCGCTTTTCCAAGGAGCACGGGCTGACCCTGAGCACTCACCAAGGAAAAAATTCCCTTTTCCAGCGGCCACCTGCACTGGGAAAGGTGGAAATGCCCTCAGCAAGTCCCAGCTGCACTAAAAGTGACCCTTGAGACTCCCCAGACAGCAAATCCAAGGATTTCGCTCCTTTTCCTTCCCCAGTCTGCAGGAATGAGCAGCCAACAGTGCTGGGAATCCCAGAGAATTCCCTGGGTGCTCCCAGCTGAGCCTTCATCCCCATCCCATGGGAATCATCACAGTGCACCTGGGGACCATTCCCACCCTCCTCCTCCTCCTCCCTCCCTCATTCCTCCATTCCCAATAAATCACTGCGATCCCGTCAGGAAACTGAAGGTCACTTTTTTCTCTAGTGGCAAAGAATTCAGGACAAAGAAAATTTAGATTTTTAACCCAGAATTTGGGGGAGAAAAATCACTCGAAGCCAGTGAACAACACAATTAATGACCATGGTTAATTAGGAAAAGTAGGGAAATCATGAACATTTACCTGCAAACACCTCAGCCAAAATCCAAAGGGATTTTTCCCTCCTCAATTCCTTATTTCTGGATGAGGGAACAGGATCTGAGCGATGCCAGAGTCAGAACTCAGCTCCCTCCAGAACCATCTCACTCCACGTTTATTCCATTTCTCCCGATTTTTAAGAAGGATTTCCAAGCTTTTCCTTCTAAAGGGAATCTCAGCTCCCAGGAAAGATGATCCCAAGGGGAACATTGGGAAAAGGCTTTGTAACATTTGTGTGGAATTAAGGACCAAAAGGAGATGGTGGCACCAGGGATTCCCGTTTTTCCAGGTGGGATTGCTCCAGAATCCCAAAATCCAGCACCCAGCTGCTGTTCCAGATGTGCCTTCAACACCTCAGACCTTCCCAAGGCCCCAAAATCCCCGGCACAGCAGCTGCCCAAGGCACGGCACAGCTGGAATCCTGCGGGAAGGAACAGCTGGATGGGGTCTCCAAAGGACCCCGGGAATAGGGATAGGGATACAGGGATATAGGGATATTGGGATATAGGGATATAGGGATATAGGGATACAGGGATATAGGGATATAGGGATACAGGGATATA
This sequence comes from Poecile montanus, assembly GCA_038429875.1. Taxonomy (NCBI): domain Eukaryota; kingdom Metazoa; phylum Chordata; class Aves; order Passeriformes; family Paridae; genus Poecile; species Poecile montanus. Next base: position 1,163,009 of record CM076505.1, on the reverse strand, counting down.
GGGATATAGGGATATAGGGAAAAAGGGATATAGTGATATAGGGATACAGGGATATAGGGATACAGGGATACAGGGATATAGGGATATAGGGACACAGGGATATAGGGATACAGGGATACAGGGATACAGGGATATAGGGATATAGGATTACAGGGATATAGGAATATAGGGATATAGGAATATAGGGATACAGGGATATAGGGATAAAAGGATATAGAACTACAGGGATATAGGGATATAGAGCTATAGGGATGCAGGGATATAGGGATATAGGATTACAGGGATATAGGGATATAGGGATATCGGGATATAGGGATACAGGGATATAGGATTATAGGGATACAGGGATACAGGGGTATAGGATTACAGGGATATAGGATTATAGGGATATAGGGATATAGGAATATAGGGACATAGGAATATAGTGATATAGGGATATAGGGATACAGGGATATAGGGATACAGGGATATAGGGATACAGGGATATAGGGATACAGGGATATAGGGATACAGGGATATAGGATTACAGGGATATAGGGATACAGGGATATAGGGATATTGGGATATAGGGATATAGGGATACAGGGATACAGGGATATAGGGATATAGGATTATAGGGATATAGGAATATAGGGATATAGGGATATAGGATTACAGGGATATAGGAATATAGGGATATAGGGATACAGGGATATAGGGATATTGGGATATAGGGATATAGGATTACAGGGATATAGGGATATAGGGATGCAGGGATATAGGGATACAGGGATATAGGGATATAGAGCTATAGGGATGCAGGGATACAGGGATATAGGATTACAGGGATATAGGGATATAGGGATATAGGGATACAGGGATACAGGGATATAGGGATACAGGGATACAGGGATATAGGATTACAGGGATAAAGGGATAAAGGGATACAGGGATACAGGAATACAGGGATACAGGGATACAGGGATACAGGGATACAGGGATACAGGGATACAGGGATATAGGGATAGGAATAAAAAGGTCTTGGAGGAGCTTGGGTCTCCCAAGGACCCCAGGAATGGGCAGAAATAGGAATAAATAAATAAATAGGAATAAAAAGCCTTGGCTGAGCTTTGCCAATCCTTCCACATCCCCAGGTCGGTGCTTGGGCTCTGTTCCTCACCCAGCCCGACTCCTTTTGCTCTTAATTGCCTTCATCTAATTAAAGAGGTTCATTAGCCCAGTTTTCACTCTCATTAAACCTGGCCTTTTTCCTCTCATCACGTTTTTGGGATGTTATTTTTAGAGGGTTTGGGCAGCTTCACCTCTGGGAAATCAAGGGCTGCTCCCAGGGTGCCTTGAAGGGCAAGAAAAGGGAATCCAGGGAATTCCAGGCTGGATAAACCATCCTAGGACGCAGCAGCAACTCCTGAGCATCCCAAAGCAAACTGGGAGCTGTTTTGAAATACAGCATTTATTATTCCCTGTTGGGGCTTCCAGTTTGTGTGAAACCAGACTGTTCCCTGAGGAGATTTTGGAATTAAATGGGAAACATCAGGATCTGGATGGATCCAAGGATTTTCCGTGGCACCAGAGCCTTCCTGGGGGTCCTGCAGGGAAACCAACGCCCCTGGAGCAGGGAGAGAGGGAACAGACACAGCACGGGAGGAATGGGATCCAGCCAGGGGGGAAAAGCCACCAAGGACAGCCCCAAAGCAGCAGGAAAACCACAGGAGAGGGGGAAAATCCAGCTGTTCCCTCTGGAGAGCTCGGTATTAGATATAAATATTCCATAAAAATAGCATTTGGGGGCTGAAGCCTATGGATCCATCCAGGATCCACTTCCAGGGGTTCCCTCTTCCCTTTGGAAATTTCCCATTTTTCCCCTCTCCAAACTCCCCCAGGCACTGCCCCAGCCCAGGCTGAAGAAAAGAGGATTTTTCACAGCATTCCCTTTTTGTTGAGCCTATCCTGGAAAACTCCCACCCTCGGGATTTGGGATACAAATGGTGCCTGGAATCCCCCAGATTTGGAGAGGGGTAAAATGGGATTCCAGGGGCACAGGGACTGTCCCAGGATCGTGCTGCCAAGGGAAAATCAGGTAAAAAATCAGGAAAATTCCCCTGGACAATCCCCTCACTCCTTAAATGGGAACCTCCGCTCCTGAAATTCCGGAACATCGGGATCTGCGCAGCTGCTCCGGCTCAAACAAGGACAAACTGGGAAAGAGCAGCTCAGAGCCTCACTGAAAGGGGGAGTTTGGTCAAAAATCCTCCCACCCACCAAAAAACAGCTTTGCTCCAAGCCCAGAGGTTCCAACCAGAAAACCGGGATCACAAAGCAGCATTTTCTTGGGATCAGCAATCCCAAATTTCCCTTGTGGTGCAAATCCCGTTCCCATCCCTTCCTCGACCTCAGCAGGACACAACGTGCTGCAGGGGTTGGAATCAGAGAGGAAGGGCAGTGATTGGGCTGCTCCCGTGTTGTATTTGATATGAATTTGTAATTAAAGCTAATTGCAAGGGTTGGAGGGAGAAGGAGGGGCAGAATCTGGGATGTTTCTGCAGGATTTGGGAACGTCCTTCAGCAACCGGCAGCCTCTGCTCGGGATCACCAAAGGCCTCATGGAGGATTGAACCAACTGTAAACCACAGTAATTAACTGTAAACCATGGTCATTAACTGTAAACCACGGTAATTAACTGTAAACCACTGTCATTAACTGTAAACCACTTTCATGAACTGTATACCATGGTAATTAACTGTAAACCACGGCCATTACCTGTAAACCACAGTAATTTACTGTAAACCACAGTAATTAACTGTAAGCCACGGTAATTAACTGTAAACCACGGTCATTAACTGTAAACCACAGTCATTAACTGTAAACCACGATAATTAACTGTAAACCACGGTCATTAACTGTAAACCATGGTCATTAACTGTAAACCACGGTAATTAACTGTAAACCACGGTAATTAACTGTAAACCACGGTCATTAACTGTAAACCACAGCCATTACCTATAAACCACAATAATTAGCTGTAAACCACGGTAATTAACTATAAACCACAGTAATTAACTGTAAACCACGGCCATTAATTGTAAACCACAGTAATTAACTGTAAACCATGGTCATTAACTGTAAACCATGGTCATTAATAGTAAATAATGTCTAGTTATTGTAAACCATGGCCATTACCTGTAAACCACAGTAATTAACTGTAAACCACAGTAATTAACTGCAAACCATGGTTATTAACTGCAAACCATGGTCATTGACTGTAAACCAAAGTCATTAACTGTAAACCACAGCCATTACCTGTAAACCACAGTAATTAACTGTAAACCACGATCATTAACTGTAAACCACAGTAATTAACTGCAAACCACGGTCATTAACTGTAAGCCATGGTCATTAACTGTAAACCACAGTCATTAACTGTAAATAATGACAACTAACTGTAAATAATGGTAATTAACTGTAAAACACAGCAACTAACTGTAAACCATGGCAATTAACTGTAAACCACGGCAATTACCATTACACCATGGCAAGTAATTGTAAAACACGATAATTAACTGTAAACCACGGAAATTAACTGTAAACCACGGTCATTAATTGTAAATCATGGTCATTAACTGTAAACCACAGCCATTACCTGTAAACCACGGTAATTAACTGTAAACCACTGTCATTAACTGTAAACCACGGTAATTAACTGTAAACCATGGTAATTAACTGTAAACCACGGAAATTAACTGTGAACCACGGAAATTAACTGTAAACCACAGAAATTAACTGTAAACCACTGTCATGAACTATAAACCACGGTCATTAACTATAAACCATGGTCATTAACTATAAACCACGATAATTAACTGTAAACCACGATCATTAACTGTAAACCACAGTAATTAACTGTAAACTGAGGTCATTAATTATAAATCACGGTCATTAACTGTAAACCACAGTCATTAACTGTAAATAATGGCAATTACCTGCAAACCATGGTAATTAACTGTAAACCACGGCAATTAATTGTAAATCATGGCAATTAATTGTAAACCATGGTAATTACCTGTAAACCACAGCAATTAACTGTAAATAATGGGAATCAAGTGTAAACCACAGCAATTAACTGTAACTCACAGCAACTAACTGTAAACCACAGCCATTAACTGAAAAACAAATCAATTAATTATAAATAATGACAATTAATTGTAAATAATGACAATTAATTGTAACTCCCAGCCATTAACTGTAACTAACAGCCATTACCTGTAAACCACAGCAATTAATTGTAAACCATGGTAATTAATTGTAAATCATTGCCATTAATTGTAAATCATGGCCATTAACTGTAAATCATGGCAATTAATTGAAAGCCATGGCAATTAATTTAAAGTCATGGCGAATAATTGTAAACCATGACAATTACTTGTAAATAATGGCAATTAATTGAAAGCCACGGGAATTAATTGTAAATCATGGCAATTAATTACAAGCCACGGCAATTAATTGCTTGAATAAATCAGTGCATGGCATTAACCAGGCCAGGGATGAACAGGGAAAAGGAGACTGGATCATCCTTTCCAAAGCAGCGTTATTCCAATATTCCCAATATTCCCGATATTCCTGATATTCCCGATATTCCCGATATTCCCGAAATTCCCAATATTCCCATTCCCTGCGTTTCCCGCAGCAGGCACATCCCAAGGAATCTCGCTGCATCCTTCAGCCAAGTCCTTTCGTTTTCCAATTTCCTTTGCTCATCCCGGGAATGTCCCAGCCAAGCCACGATCCCGGATTTTGCCACTGGATGGCACCAGAGGAAATCCTAAATTTTCCAGTTCAGTTTCAGAACCCTGGGAAAGCAAAATCCAAACCCTAAAGGCAAGAGCCCGTGGCCAAGGTCTGCGCTAGGAAAATGTGGATTTGTTGGAATAAACCCAGAGGAAGCCCCGGGGCTTCTCCAGGGTTCTGGAGCCCCTCTGCTCTGGGAGAGCTGGGAATGTTCCCCTGGAGAAGGGAGAAATCCAGGGAATGCTGAGAGTCCCTGCAGGGGCTCCAGGAGAGCTGGAGAGGGACTGGGGCCAAGGGCTGCAGGGACAGGAGCCAGGGAATGGCTTCCCAAGGGAAAGGGGAGATTGGGCTGGGATCTTGGCAAGGAATTCCTGCCTGGGATTCTGCAATTCCCAGATTTGCTGGGGCTGACCCTGGATCCCTGGGAATATCCTGGACATTGGGTTTGGATCCAGCTGGGACAGTGGGAGGTGTCCCTGCCATGGATGGGGTGGCCCTGGGTGGGATTTAGGGTCCCTTCCCACCCAGCCCATTCCATGACTCCATGACAAAACCACAAGGAAATCAATCCCTGTCTCCATGATGGATATTCCTGAATCCAAACTCTGCCGAAGGGACCACGAGCCCCGTCCTTCCCTGCTCCAGGCACAGCATTCCATGGCCCTCACAGGTGAGGTCCCAGCACCCCAAAGCATCCTGGGGACAAAGGAACCCAAATCCCAAATCCCCCAAAGGCAGGAATCCCTCTCCAGACACACTCTGGATCCCAGGGATGGGCTGGGAAGGACAGCAGGATGGAGCAGCAGGGGCTGGATCATCCCCAAGGCTTCATTCCATGGAAATCCCAGCCCAACCCAAGCCAAATCCCAATCCCAGCCCTTCCCCAGGGCACAGCCAATCCCTAATCCAATTAAAACCAGCCAGAGTTAATCCAGACCCAGCACTTGCCAAAATCCTGGATTATCCCAAACCTCCTCAGGCACCCAGAGCAGCCCCAGGAAGCCACAAGGACACAGAAATCCAGGGATAGGGCTCAGCCCCGGGATATAAATCCATGTGGATGGGGAAGGAATTCCTTCCCTCCTCCAGAAACTCTCACTTTGGAAAACTCCCCTGGCACTGCCAGCCTGGATTATCCATGGCTCACCTGCTGCTCCACAGGGAACCAAAGGAATTCCTGCTTTTCCTGGGCATCCCTGCCAGCAGACAAAAATCCCACATCCAGCCCTCAGCAGGACACAGCCATAAGGAGAATCCCTGGGAGCCACATCCACGTTTATTCCTGCTTCCCACCTCTTAATTGGGAGCAATTCCCAGCCTGGACCAGCCACAAACCAGGGCCAAAGTGGAATTGGAATAATTCAAATCCAGGTCTGAGTGTCTTTAAACGCCATGATCTGATCCAGTTGTGCCAAGTATCCAAGAAAAAAGGATTTCCAACAGTATCCAAGAGGATTTGAATTCCAATTTATCCCGGCTGTTATTAGCACAGACAGGCCGTGGGAAACCCTCAGGAAAAGCCCCTGTGGAAAATTCCCAGCACAAATCCAAAGGGAGCTCGTCCTCGGTGTGGGAATGGTCACAGCCTCCACCTCCAGGGAATCCCAAATCCTCTCAAAACAGCAGCAAACCCCAAAAAACAAAGGAGTTTTCCCACAGGGAGCTGGTGAGTGCTGCTCTGTTCCTGGAGGATTTGCTCATCCAGGGATTGGGAATGCTCTGACTGCTCTGGAAGGATTTGGGGAATTAAAAATAAATTTGAAGAATTAAAAATAAATGATATTAAGGATAATTTAGGGCATTTTTAGAGCCTGGGATGGGCTTGGTTGGTTGGAGGGGTCAGTCCCAGGATGAGTTATTTAAGAGCAGGAACTGATCCCTGAGGTCCCTCCCAAGTCAGAATATTCCAGGATCTGGGAATAAATAGGAAATATCCCCCAGTATCCACAGGCAGGGAATGCTGGATTCAAACAGGGAGGTGTTTACGTGACTTAAATCATTGATGGAATCCTGCACTGGATCCATGGAATCATGGAATGGGGTGGGAGGGACCTTAAATCCCACCCAGAGCCCCCCAGCCATGGCAGGGACACCTCCCATCATCCCAGGTGGATCCAAACCCAATGTGCAGGACATTCCCAGGGATCCAGGGGCAGCCCCAGCAAATCTGGGAATTGCAGAATCCCAGGCAGGAATTCCTTGCCAAGATCCCAGCCCAATCTCCCCTTTCCCTTGGGAAGCCATTCCCTGGCTCCTGTCCCTGCAGCCCTTGGCCCCAGTCCCTCTCCAGCTCTCCTGGAGCCCCTGCAGGGACTCTCAGCATTCCCAGGATTTTGCCCTTCTCCAGGGGAACATTCCCAGCTCTCCCAGCCTGGCTCCAGAGCAGAGGGGCTCCAGCCCTGGAGCAGCTCCGGGGCCTCCTCTGGACTCTCTCCAGCAGCTCCACGTCCTCCTGCTCTTGGCCCCGGGGCTGGGGCAGCTCTGCAGGTGGGGCCTGACCTGAGGGGCTCCGGGACACAATTCCCACCTTTCCTTTGGGATCAGCCCAGCCTGGCCCATTCCAGCCTCATCCATCCCAAATCCTCCTCCCAGAGCTGCTCCTGTGAGCTCCTGTGGAAGGAAGGGATCATTTCACCCCCACAGGCAGAGCTTTGAGCTCTCCCAGCCCCAGCAGCTCCAAACACAGACCTGGAATCAGAGACCTCCCCAAACAAATCCCAACAAATCCATGGATTCAGCAGCACCGTTTGCTCCCCACTGCTGTGAGCCAAGACCCCAAACCGCCCCTGGCTGTTCCCAAACTCCAGCAGCTCAATTTGGAGCTCATTTCATGGAACAGCCCTAAAACCCCACGGCTCCTGGATATGGGAATATCAACATTCCTGACAGAGGGGAAGCAGCTCTCCGGGATTCCTGGAGAGCCGTCACTCCCAGCTCCCGTTCCCGAGGACAGGAAGCTGAGGATGCTGTGTCCAGCTGATAGCACACCAGGGATTTTCAAAAGGAACATCTCCTGCCTCAGGCCTGCAGCCAATTCCCTTCAAAGCCCTCGGGAAAATTAAGGAAAAATTAAAATAAAAATAATTCAACAACACACGGAAAACAAAGGAATTCTGCACGGAATTTGTGTCCTCCAGCCTCGACCCCTCCGGCAGAGCCGAGCTCCTGAAGCTGCTCCTCAGCCCTGGAATTCTCTGGAGCTGCTCCTTATCTCCAGATCCAGGTGTTTCCAGCTGTGGAAACCTCGAACAGAGAGCAGGGAGAACCATCCTGAATCCATGCAGGAATTCCTGCTCCAGCCCCAAAGGTGCACACAGCTCATTTCATGGGATTTAAACCACTCTGGAATTCTGGTTCCAGCCAGGAAAAGTGGGAGGTGAGGGGTGCTGGAGAACTGGGATCTGCTCTGGACCCTCCATGTGTTTGCCTCAGGGACACTTTGGGATCCGAGGGAATTCCCTGTGGATATCCCAGCATCCAAGAGAAGGGAATTTTGTCACAATCATCAGGAAATGACCCCTCTCATCCCAGGGTTTTTCCCCAAAATCAGCTTCCAAATCCACGTCACCTCCAAGCAAAGGCGGCCACAAACTCATGGAATTCATTCCCCAAGCCCCATCCCATGCAGGGAATTCCACAAACCTCTGGAATTCACTCCCCAAACTCCATCCTACATGGAGGGAATTCCACAAACCTTTGGAATTCACTCCCCAAACTCCATCCTACATGCAGGGAATTCCATAAACCTTTGGAATTCACTCCCCAAACTCCATCCTACATGGAGAGAATTCCACAAACCTCTGGAATTCACTCCCCAAATTCCATCCTACATGCAGGGAATTCCATAAACCTCTGGAATTCATTCCCCAAACTTCATCCCACGTGGAGGGAATTCCACAAACCTCTGGAATTCACTCCCCAAACTCCATTCTACATGCAGGGAATTCCATAAACCTCTGGAATTCACTCCCCAAATTCCATCTTACATGCAGGGAATTCCACAAACCTCTGGAATTCACTCCCCAAACTCCATCCTACATGGAGGGAATTCCACAAACCCATGGAATTAATTCCCCAAACTCCATCCTACATGGAGGGAATTCCACAAATCTCTGGAATTCATTTCCCAAGCTCCATCCCACGTGGAGGAAATTCCACAAACCTCTGGAATTCACTCCCCAAACTCCATTCTACATGGAATTCCTCTGGAATTCGCTCCCCAAGCCCCATCCCACGTGGAGATGAAGGAGCCCATTCCCATCTCCCATCGTTTCACGCCTCTGGCCCGTCACACACGGTGCCCTTCAGAGCAATTCCGCTGCTTTTCCTGCCAGGAAAAAATAAACTCCGGACTTTTCCTGTTTGGGAAGTGGGCAGAAGGAAAAACACGGCAGGAAGCTGCTTCCAGTTGGAAAAAAAACCTGAACAAAGCCCAGCCCCCGGCACAGGATGTGTAAAAATAGAGCAGCTGATAGGATCGGGACACTGAAAATTCCCGAGTGCCATTCCCAGGAATGCCCTGGGAACCCCTTGGAACTGGGAAAAAGGGATTTAAGGAACAGCTCTGAGCTTTGTGAGGGCACAGGGGGGTGAAATCAGTGATGCCAGGCAAGGAGGAAGTGATTCCAGTGGTACAATAATCACCTCTGGAGAAGGATCCAGGGGGAAATTCCAGCACATTCCAGGGCTTGGAGGGGCTCCAGGAGAGCTGGAGAGGGACTGGGGCCAAGGGCTGCAGGGACAGGAGCCAGGGAATGGCTTCCCAAGGGAAAGGGGAGATTGGGCTGGGATCTTGGCAAGGAATTCCTGCCTGGGATTCTGCAATTCCCAGATTTGCTGGGGCTGCCCCTGGATCCCTGGGAATGCCCAAGGCCAGGTTGGACATTGGGGCTGGGAGAGCTCAAAGCTCTGCCTGTGGGGGTGAAATGATCCCTTCCTTCCACAGGAGCTCACAGGAGCAGCCCTGGGAGGAGGATTTGGGATGGATGAGGCTGGGATGGGCCAGGCTGGGCTGATCCCAAAGGAAAGGTGGGAATTGTGTCCCGGAGCCCCTCAGGTCAGGCCCCACCTGCAGAGCTGCCCCAGCCCCGGGGCCAAGAGCAGGAGGACGTGGAGCTGCTGGAGAGAGTCCAGAGGAGGCCCCGGAGCTGCTCCAGGGCTGGAGCCCCTCTGCTCTGGAGCCAGGCTGGGAGAGCTGGGAATGTTCCCCTGGAGAAGGGCAAAATGCAGGGAATGCTGAGAGTCCCTGCAGGGGCTCCAGGAGAGCTGGAGAGGGACTGGGGCCAAGGGCTGCAGGGACAGGAGCCAGGGAATGGCTTCCCAAGGGAAAGGGGAGATTGGGCTGGGATCTTGGCAAGGAATTCCTGCCTGGGATTCTGCAATTCCCAGATTTGCTGGGGCTGCCCCTGGATCCCTGGGATAACGGGAGCTGTCCCTGCCCGTGCATGGGCTGGGATTGAAGGTCCCTTCCCACCCAAACATTCCATGAATCCATGATCCACATCCAGCCCCCAGCAGCTCCTGGGTTCATCCATCCCTGGATCCTCCCTCGGCAGCTCCAGGGAATGGACACAGATCCCATCCCTCGGGATCTGATTTGGGGATTTGCCTGAAATCCGGGCAGAATTCCCAGCTCAGGAATTCCCTGTCCAGGAGCTGCTTTTTCCCAGCCACGAGGGATTTGGAAGCAGAGGAAATTCCAGCTCCAGGCAGACGGTGCATCCTCACCCTGGGCATTCCCAACAAATCCCAGCTGGAAAAAACCCACGAGAAACAACAAATTCAACTCCTGACCCCGCCCAGGATGAATCCAACGATCCCACCCTGTCCCTGATTTGTCCAAATAAATCTTCCCAAGGATTTATTACCGGAGCTTCTTTGGGAAAGCAGAGCCGCAGGAAATCCTGTGCAGCCGCTTTTCCAAGGAATTCTGGGGGTGGGAGCTCCTGGAGGAGGACATGGCCACCAGAAGGGTCACCCCGAGCTGGCCTGGCCAGGGAGGGGACAAGGGACAGCTCTGGTGGCTCCAGAGCCCTTGGGGTGGCTCCTGCAGCCCCCAGGGAGAGGCTCGGGAAGGTTGGGAAGCGGCTCCCGGGAATTGCGGAATCCAAAAGGATGGAAAAGAGATTTAAACTCCTCCAGAGCGACCCTGAACTCAGCAGCACCAGGGGCAGCACTGACACATCTGTCCCCAAATGTCACATCTGTCCCCAAGTGCCACATCTGTCCCCAAGTGCCACATCTGTCCCACATCTGTCCCCGAGTGTCACATCTGTCCCCAAATGTCACATCTGTCCTCGAGTGTCACATCTGTTCCTCAGTGCCACATCTGTCCCACATCTGTCCTCGAGTGTCACATCTGTCCCCAAGTGCCACATCTGTCCCCAAATGTCACATCTGTCCTCGAGTGTCACATCTGTCCTCAAGTGTCACATCTGTCCCCCAGAGCCACATCCAAGGGCTCTGAATCCCCCAAGGGATGGGGACTCCATCCCTGCCTTTTCCAGGAAGGAATTTCCCCAAAATCCACCCTGAGCCTTCTCTGGCTTGAGGCCGTTCCCTCTCATCCTGTCCCTGTTCCCTGCGAGCAGATCCCAAATCCCAGCTGGATCCAAGAATTCAGGGATTTGTGCAGAGCCAGAAATTCCCCCTGAGCCTCCTTTGCTCCAGCCTGAGCCCCTTCCCAGCTCCCTCAGGAATTCTCCAGCCCCTTCCCAGCTCCCTCAGGAATTCTCCAGCCCCTTCCCAGCTCCCTCAGCAATTCTCCAGCCCCTTCCCAGCTCCCTCAGGAATTCTCCAGCCCCTTCCCAGCTCCCTCAGGAATTCTCCAGCCCCTTCCCAGCTCCCTCAGCAATTCTCCAGCCCCTTCCCAGCTCCCTCAGGAATTCTCCAGCCCCTTCCCAGCTCCCTCAGGAATTCTCCAGCCCCTTCCCAGCTCCGTTCCCTTCCCTGGCCATGCTCCAGCCCCTCCAGGGCTCTCCAGGGGCTCTGCCCTGTCCCTGCTGTCACCCCAGAGCTGGCAGGGGGTGCCAGGGGTGTCCCAGAAGGACACAGGGACATCCCAGCCCCCGAGACCATCCTGGATTTGGGATGAGCATCCCAGAGCTGCTCCTGCTGAGGGGAGCTCAGCCTCTGGATTCCCAGGGAATTCTGGCTGCTCCAGGAGCCACATTCCCCATCCCAGAGCCCCAATCCCAATCCCAATCCCTTCCCAGGAGATGCTCTGGATGAGGCACAGGAGCAGTGCCAGGATCCAGGGTCTGGCTCTGCCGCAGGATTTTATTCCCAGGGATAACCCGCGGTGGGAAGCGCGGATGAGGTGATTATTTTATCACCTCCATCCCTCTGAGCTGATAAAAACCCCCAAACCTCAAGGGGGGATAAAAACATTCCCAGCCCAGATCCCAGGGAATTTCAGGAATGTGGGGATCCAACCCTTCCCTCCCCAGAATTGGAATTCCAAAGGAGCAGCTCCAAACATTTGGGGCAAAGCTGCTCCCGAACCATTTCTGAGCTCCAAAATAACTCTGGAAAGAGAATTCCAACATCCACCTCCCTCTGGAAAGAGAATTCCAACATCCACCTCCCTCTGGAAAGAGAATTCCAACATCCACCTCCCTCTGGAAAGAGAATTCCAACATCCACCTCCCTCACTGGGGTCCAACAGCAGAATTCCAAGGAATAAAAAGCCACAAAAATTCCCACTCTGGAAATTTAAGAGGCTGAATTGCAGCTGAGCACATGTGCAAAATTAAAATTCAACAGGAGTGGAGCTAATTAATTAATATCTGAATAATGAGTAATAATGAATAATGAATAATAATTAATGAATAATGAATAATCTGAATAATTCTTCAAATATCAGGAGCAGGAAAGCTGCCAGAATGAGGGAGTGGGAGTTTGCCTTCAACTCCTCGACGTGACTGGGCAAAGCAGAAAATAGGAATTTTTAATATTCATTTTTTATGGAATAGTTCATAAATATGGAAAAATCACAATAGAGCAAAGGAGATGAGAGATTATCCGGGTGGAATTCCCACATTTCCTTCAGCAGGAGATCTGGGAAGGAGCCAGACTCGTTAAACAGGAGGATTTGGATACAAAAATGTTGAAATCATTGTGAAAATTCCATGAGAAAAATAAAAAGGAATGATAACTCTGGGATCCTGGAAGAGGAAGAGGAAGAGGAGGAGATTCCCAGTGGTTTTCCAGGAGTTTTCCAGGAGGGAGGAACCGAGCAGGATCCGAGGGAAAATCGGATTTGGGAATGGCCAAAGGGAGATCTTGGAGCCTGTGGCTGCAGAATTCTTTATTCTGCTTTTATAAACAGAATGGGTTTATATTTTATATATAAAATATAATATATATTAAAAAATATATTATTTTTTTATATTTTTATATACAATATTTTTTAAATTTTTATATTTTTACATATTATAATTATATATTATAAAATACATAATATATATTATATATTATATATTATATGTTTAATTATATATATAATTAATTAATAATATATATTATATATTAATATTAATATATTAATATATTATTATATATTATTATATATTATATAATATATATTATATAATATATATATTATATGTTATATGTATTATATATATGTAATATATATATAATATATCTATGTAATATCTATATATATAATATATATAATATATAATATAATATACATATAATATATAGTACTGTATATATACATATAATATATTAAATATACATAATATATAATATATATAATATATAACTATATATAATATATAATATATAATATATAATATATATAATATAATATAATATATAATATATATATAATTATAGATATAATTATTATACATATATTTATATCTATTATATATAATTATATATAAATATATATAATTATATAAAAATATAATTATATATATAGTACACATAGTGTATATTATATATAATATATTTTATAATATATAAAAATATAAAATAATAAAAATAAAATATATATTAAATATATGTTATATATATATATATATATAATTTATATTTTATGTTTCTGGATTTTGGATTTTTATAAATCCGGAATGGTGAAACTCTCCTTGGCCATGGAATGGAGGGAGTGAGGAAAAACTGAACGGAAAAACTCAGCCAAACTCCCCTGGAGCTGCTGGTGCTGCCATGGGGGAATCCCACATTCCTGACAGGAAACTGGGAATATCCCAGTGGGGAGAATCCCACATTCCTGACAGGAATCCTGGAATATCCCAGTGGGGGGAATCCCACATTCCTGACAGGAATCTGGGAATATCCCAGTGGGGGGAATCCAACATTCCCCCACATTCCCAACAGGAATCCTGGAATGTCCTCAGGGAGGGAATCCCACATTCCTGACAGGAAACTGGGAATATCCCAGTGGGGGGAATCCCACATTCCTGACAGGAAACTGGGAATATCCCAGTGGGGAGAATCCCACATTCCTGACAGGAAACTGGGAATATCCCAGTGGGGGGAATCCCACATTCCCAACAGGAATCCTGGAATGTCCTGGTAGGGAGAATCCCACATTCCCAACAGGAATCTGGGAATATCCCAATGGGGAAAATCTCATGTTCCTGCCAGGAATCCTGGAGTGTCCTCGTGGGACTGAATCCCACATTCCCGACAGAAATCCTGGAATATCCCAATGGAGGGAATCCCACATTCCCAACAGGAATCCTGGAATGTCCTCAGGGAGGGAATCCCACATTCCCGACAGGAAACTGGGAATATCCCAGTGGGGAGAATCCCACATTCCTGACAGGAATCTGGGAATATCCCAATGGGGAGAATCCCACATTCCCCCACATTCCCCACAGGAATCCTGGAGTGTCCTGGTAGGGAGAATCCCACATTCCTGACAGTAATCTGAGAATATCCCAATGGAGGGAATCTCACATTCCCAACAGGAAACTGGGAATATCCCAGTGGGGAGAATCCCACATTCCTGACAGGAATCTGGGAATATCCCAATGGAGGGAATCCCACATTCCTGACAGGAATCCTGGAATGTCCTCATGGAGGGAATCCCACATTCCTGACAGGAAACTGGGAATATCCCAGTGGGGAGAATCCCACATTCCCCCACATTCCCAACAGGAATCCTGGAATGTCCTCAGGGAGGGAATCCCACATTCCCAACCGGAAACTGGGAATATCCCAGTGGGGAGAATCCCACATTCCTGACAGGAATCCTGGAATATCCCAATGGGGGGAATCCAACATTCCCAACAGGAATCCGGGAATATCCCAGTGGGGGGAATCCCACATTCCTGCCAGGAATCCTGGAGTGTCCTGGTAGGGAGAATCCCACATTCCTCACAGGAATCTGGGAATATCCCAATGGGGAGAATCCAACATTCCCAACAGGAATCTGGGAATGTCCTGCTAGTGAGAATCCCACATTCCTCACAGGAATCTGGGAATATCCCAATGGAGGGAATCTCACATTCCCAACAGGAATCCTGGAATATCCCAATGGAGGGAATCTCACATTCCCAACAGGAATCCTGGAATGTCCTGGTGAGACTGAATCCCACATTACTGACAGAAATCCTGGAATATCCCAGTGGGGGGAATCCCACATTCCCAGCAGGAATCCTGGAATATCCCAATGGGGGGAATCCCACATTCCCAACAGGAATCTGGGAATATCCCAATGGGGGGAATCCCACATTCCCAACAGGAATCTGGGAATATCCCAATGGGGGGAATCCCACATTCCCAACAGGAATCTGGGAATGTCCTCATGGAGGGAATCCCACATTCCCAACAGGAATCCGGGAATATCCCAATGTGGGGAATCCCACATTCCCAGCAGGAATCCCGGAGTGTCCTGGTGGGACTGAATCCCACATTCCCAGCAGGAATCCTGGATCACATCCCCATCCCTGGACACCCCTCGCCCGTTTCTTTCAGGAAAACAACGCGGCACAAACAGCAGCACCTGCCGAGGCTGCTTCCCTTCTCCAAGGCCTGTTTGGATCCCTCCCCAGGAATTCCCAGGAATTCCCATAATTTCCCAGGATTTCCCAGGATTTCCCAGGATTCTCCAGGATTTCCCAGGATTTCCCATAATTTCCCAGGATTTCCCAGGATTTCCCAGGATTTCCCAGGCCAGAGGGAGAGAGCCATGATCCTGACATTCCTGGGGATGTGGGAAAAGCTGTTCCCGAGCCTAAACCTGCTCCTGACCCTCAGTCCCAGCCTAAAGCTGCTCCTGACCCTCAGTCCCAGCCTAAACCTGCTCTTAATCCTGTGTGACATCCTAAACCTGCTCCTGACCCTCAGTCCCATCCTAAACCTGCTCCTGACCCTCAGTCACATCCTAAACCTGCTCCTGACCCTCAGTCCCAGCCTAAACCTGCTCCTGACCCTCTGTGACACCCTAAACCTGCTCCTGACCCTCAGTCCCAGCCTAAACCTGCTCGGTCCCAGCCTAAACCTGCTCAGTCCCAGCCTAAAGCTGCTCCTGGTCCCCCGGGAGGGTCAGAGCTGTTGCAGCCCAGAGCTTTTCCCGGTCCTGCCCCGTTTTAGGCCGGGCTCTGGGCCTGTCCCAGTCCAGCTGGATCCTGGCTTTGCTCTCCCTGGGGACCCGGATCCCGCTGCCATTCCTGGGAGAAAAAGACAAAATTCCCAAAATCCTGGGAAAGAAAAGCAGAGGGGATGGGCTGGGGGCCTGGAAACGCCGCCCTGGAGAATCCCAGAGCTCCCACTTTTCCACAATTCCCTGGATTGTTCAGCTCCCCTCGAAATGAAACCCTGCAAAGTCATCCCAACACAGCAGCAATTCCAGGAAAACACAGAGAATTCCAGGGAAATCTCTCTCCAGGCTTATCAAACCCTCAGCTCCGCTCTCACATTCCTGGGAATGTGAAACTCCTCCCAATCCCATAAAAACAGGAACTGGGATTTGCCTCTGCCAGTGACTCATGAAATTCCACACAGGAAGGGCTGGGAAAGGGCAGGAAAATCCAGGATAGAAATATCCTGGATAAATAATAAATCCAGGAGCAGTGGGAGCTGTTCCCTTTGGATTGCAGGGATGGGAGAAAAGGGGGAATGACAGAATTCCCAGCTCAGAGCTGTCTGGAAAACCTCAGCATCAGTGAGATTATCCATAAAAAACCTGGGATATTAAGGATATTCCTTCAGGCAGAGAAAACACACTAAGCCAGACCTGTCAGGATTATAAATGTCAATTTTTTCCTGGGAAAAACTCCTGGGAGAAAGGGAATTCTGGGAATTACAGGGATTCCCAACCCAGAGCTGCCTGGAGAACCTCAGCATCAGTGAAATTATCCATAAAAAACCTGGGATAATTAAGGATATTCCTTCAGGCATGGATGCCAGTGCTGCACACACTGAGCCAGACCAGCCCAGATCATAAATGTCAATTATTTCCCAGGAAAAACTCCTGATATTTTTTCAGGAATTGCAGCAGGGCTGGGAGAAAAGGAATTCTGGGAATTACAGGGATTCAAAACTCAGAGCTGTCTGGAAAACCTCAGCACTGCTGAAATTATCCATAAAAAACCTGGGATATTAAGGATATTCCTTCAGGCACAGATGCCAGACCTGTCTGGATCCTAAATCCCAATTATTTCCCCGGAAAAACTCCTGGGAGAAAAGGAATTCTGGGAATTACAGGGATTCCCAGCTCAGAGCTGACTGGAAAACCTCAGCATCAGTGAAATTATCCATAAAAAACCTGGGATATTAAGGATATTCCTTCAGGCACAGATGCCAGTGCTGCACACATCGAGCCAGACCAGCCCAGATCATAAATCCCAATTATTTCCCAAGAAAAATTTCTGGGAGAAAAGGAATTCTGGGAATTACAGGGATTCCCAACCCAGAGCTGTCTGGAGAACCTCAGCATCAGTGAAATTATCCATAAAAAACCTGGGATAATTAAGGATATTCCTTCAGGCAGAGATGCCAGTGCTGCACACATTGAGCCAGACGACCCCAGATCATAAATGTCAATTTTTTCCTGGGAAAAACTCCTGGGAGAAAAGGAATTCTGGGAATTACAGGGATTCCCAGCTCAGAGCTGTCTGGAGAACCTCAGCATTAATGAAATTATCCATAAAAAAACTGGGATAATTAAGGATATTCCTTCAGGCACAGATGCCAGACCTGTCTGGATCATAAATCCCAATTAATTCCCAGGAAAAAGTCCTGGGAGAAAGGGAATTTGGGAATTACAGGGATTCCCAGCTCAGAACTGTCTGGAGAACCTCAGGATCACTGAACTTATCCATAAAAACCTGGGATAATTAAGGATATTCCTTCAGGCACAGATGCCAGTGCTGCACACATTGAGCCAGACCAGCCCAGATCATAAATGTCAATTTTTTCCTGGGAAAAAGTCCTGGAAGAAAGGGAATTCTGGGAATTACAGGGATTCCCAGCTCAGAGCTGTCTGGAGAACCTCAGCATTAATGAAATTATCCATAAAAAACCTGGGATAATTAAGGATATCCCTTCAGGCATAGATGCCAGTGCTGCACACATCGAGCCAACCCAGCTCAGATCATAAATGTCAATTTTTTCCCGGGAAAAACTCCTGGGAGAAAAGGAATTTGGGAATTACAGGGATTCAAAACTCAGAGCTGTCTGAAGAACCTCAGCACTGGTGAAATTATCCATAAAAAACCTGGGATAATTAAGAATATTCCTTCAGGCACAGAAAACACACTAAGCCAGACCTGTCAGGATTATAAATGCCAATTTTTTCCTGGGAAAAAGTCCTGGGAGAAAGGGAATTCTGGGAATTACAGGGATTCCCAACCCAGAGCTGCCTGGAAAACCTCAGCATCAGTAAAATTATCCATAAAAAACCTGGGATAATTAAGGATATTCCTTCAGGCAGAGATGCCAGTGCTGCACACACTGAGCCAGACCTGCCTGGATCATAAATGTCAATTATTTCCCAGGAAAAAGTCCTGGGAGAAAAGGAATTCTGGGAATTACAGGGATTCCCAGCTCAGAGCTGTCTGGAGAACCTCAGCATTAATGAAATTATCCATAAAAAACCTGGGATAATTAAGGATATTCCTTCAGGCACAGATGCCAGTGCTGCACACATTGAGCCAAACGACCCCAGATCATAAATGTCAATTTTTTCCTGGGAAAAACTCCTGGGAGAAAAGGAATTCTGGGAATTACAGGGATTCCCAACCCAGAGTTGTCTGGAGAACCTCAGCACTGCTGAAATTATCCATAAAAAACCTGGGATAATTAAGGATATTCCTTCAGGCATGGATTCCAGTGCTGCACACATTGAGCCAGACCTGTCTGGATCCTAAATCCCAATTATTTCCCAGGAAAAACTCCTGGGAGAAAGGGAATTTGGGAATTACAGGGATTCCCAACCCAGAGTTGTCTGGAGAACCTCAGCATTAATGAAATTATCCATAAAAAACCTGGGATAATTAAGGATATCACTTCAGGCACGGATGCCAGACCTGTCTGGATCCTAAATCCCAATTATTTCCCAGGAAAAACTCCTGGGAGAAAAGGAATTCTGGGAATTACAGGGATTCCCAACCCAGAGCTGTCTGGAAAACCTCAGGATCAGTAAAATTATCCATAAAAAACCTGGGATAATTAAGGATATTCCTTCAGGCATGGATGCCAGACCTGTCTGGATCCTAAATCCCAATTAATTCCCAGGAAAAAGTCCTGGGAGAAAGGGAATTTGGGAATTACAGAGATTCCCAGCTCAGAGCTGTCTGGAGAACCTCAGGATCAGTGAAATTATCCATAAAAACCTGGGATAATTAAGGATATTCCTTCAGGCACGGATTCCAGTGCTGCACACACTGAGCCAGACCAGCCCAGATCATAAATGTCAATTTTTTCCCGGGAAAAACTCCTGATATTTTTTCAGGAATTGCAGCAGGGCTGGGAGAAAAGGAATTCTGGGAATTACAGGGATTCCCAGCTCAGAACTGTCTGGAGAACCTCAGGATCACTGAACTTATCCATAAAAACCTGGGATAATTAAGGATATTCCTTCAGGCATGGATGCCAGACCTGTCTGGATCCTAAATCCCAATTATTTCCCAGGAAAAACTCCTGGGAGAAAAGGAATTCTGGAAATTACAGTGATTCCCAACCCAGAGTTGTCTGGAGAACCTCAGGATCAGTGAAATTATCCATAAAAAACCTGGGATAATTAAGGATATCCCTTCAGGCAGAGATAACTCAGCTCCACAAACCCTGAATATTTCCCAGAACAAATTCCTGATATTTTTTTTTTCCTCCCCACCAATAAAAGCCCAGCCTGAGCAGAAGAGAAGGAGAACAAAATTCCAGGAGCTGCACTTTAAAATCCACTTCATTCCAGACACACCAAGAGAAACCCAGGAGGGGAAAAACCAGGATTTGGGAATTATTTTAATTTTTTTATCATGGATTCCCTGTGTGGGTGGCAGGAAAATGGAATGAAAAATCCTTCCAAAACTCCTGGAATGTTTTTATGAGCAGAGCAGGAGGCCCATGGCCAGAACTCCCTGTCCAGAGAGCCTCTGCTGGGAGCTGATATTCCATGGAATTACTGCCTGGAAAAATGGGATGGGATTGGAGATGGGATTGGAGATGGGATTCCCAGAGCCCAGGGTGTAATTCCCAGGGTGTAATTCCAGCTGGAAATTCTGGAAAAATGGGATGGGATTCCCAGAGCTCACGGTGTAATTCCAGCTGGGAATTCTGGAAAAATGGGATGGGATTGGAGATGGGATTCCCAGAGCCCAGGGTGTAATTCCAGCTGGGAGTACTGGAAAAATGGGATGGGATTCCCAGAGCTCAGGGTGTAATTCTAGCTGGGAATTCTGGAAAAATGGGATGGGATTCCCAGAGCTCACGGTGTAATTCCAGCTGGGAATTCTGGAATAAAGGGATGGGATTGGAGATGGGATTCCTCAGGAAACACCTCTGGAGTCCTGGAGTGAGGAATGGAAAATTCCAGGCTCTCCTTCCTCTGTCCCACCCAGGGAATGTCATCCCAGGAATTCCCAGGATAATTCCAGAGGCTGCAGCACCGAGCGTGGTCCAGGGGAACCAGGGATGCTGTGAACTGTTCGGGGGCTCCCCACGATCCTGCCCCAGTCCCAGGCTGGGAAGATCCCAGGGAATCTCCTCCTCTTCCTCCTCCTCCTCCTCCTCCCTGCAGGAATTTCTGTCCCGGTCCTGGAGCTGGAACAGGTCTGGTAACAGCCTGGGTCTGGAAACCAGAGTGGTCAGGGATCAATAAAAACCCAATTCTGCACCAGTAAAAACACAATTCTGCACTCCAGAATGGTCAGAAATTGATAAAAACCCAATTCTGCACCAGTAAAAACACAATTCTGCACTCCAGAATGGTCAGGAATTGATAAAAAACCAATTCTGCACCAATAACAGCCCGGGTCTGCAAACCAGAGGGGTCAGGAATTGATGAAATCCCAGTTCTGTACCAGTAAAAACACAATTCTGCAAACCAGAGGGGTCAGAGATCGATAAAAACCCAATTCTGCACCAATATCAGCCCAGTTCTGCACTCCAGAGGGGTCAGGAACCAATAGCAGCCAAATTCTGCAAACCAGAGAGGTCAGGAATTGATCAAAGGCTGATTCTGCAAACCAAAGGAACCAATAAAAACCCAATTCTGCACCAATAGAAGCCAAATTCCACAAACCAGAGGGGTCAGGAACCAATAGCAGCCAAATTCTGCAAACCAGAATGGTCAGGAATTGATAAAAACCCAATTCTGTACCAGTAACAGCCCAATTCTGGAAACCAGAGGGGTCAGAGATCGATAAAAACCCAATTCTGCATCAATAAAAACCCAATTCTGAAAACCAGAGGCATCAGAAATTGATAAAAACCCAATTCTGCACCAATAACAGCCCAGGTCTGGAAACCAGAGGGGTCAGGGATCGATAAAAACCCAATTCTGCACCAATAAAAACGAAATTCCACAAACCAGAGGGGTCAGGAACCGATAAAAACCCAATTCTGTACCAGTAAAAACCCGATTCCACAAACCAGAGGGGTCAGGAATGAATAACAGCCCAATTCTGCAAACCAGAATGGTCAGGAATTGATAAAAACCCAATTCTGCACCAATAAAAACACAATTCTGCACCAGTAACAGCCCAATTCTGCACTCCAGGGGGATCAAGAACCAGTAACAGCCCAGTTCTGTAAACCAGAAGGGTCAGGAACTGATAAAAACCCAATTCTGCATCAATAAAAACCCAATTCTGCACTCCAGAGGGGTCAGGAAACAATAGCAGCCCAGTTCTGTAAACCAGAGGGGTCAGGAAATAATAAAAACCCAATTCTGTACCAGTAAAAACCCAATTCCACAAACCAGAGGGGTCAGGAACAAATAGCAGCCAAATTCTGCAAACCAGAGAGGTCAGGAATTGGTAAAAACCCAATTCTGCAAACCAAAGGAACCAATAAAAACCCAATTCTGCAAACCAGAGGCATCAGAAATTGATCAAAACCCAATTTTGCACCAATAAAAGCCAAATGCTGCAAACCAGAGGAGTCAGGAACTGATAAAAACACAATTCTGCAAATCACAGGGGTCAGGAATTGATAAACTCCAAATCTGCACCAATAAAACCCCAATTCTGCACCAGTATCAGCCCAGTTCTGCACTCCAGAGGGGTCAGGAACCGATAGCAGCCAAATTCTGCAAACCAGAGGGGTCAGGAATTGATAAAAACCCAATTCTGCACCAGTAACAGCCCAATTCTGGAAACCAGAGGGGTCAGAGATCGATAAAAACCCAATTCTGCATCAATAAAAACCCAATTCTGAAAACCAGAGGCATCAGAAATTGATAAAAACCCAATTCTGCACCAATAACAGCCCAGGTCTGGAAACCAGAGGGGTCAGGGATTGATAAAAACCCAATTCTGTACCAATAAAAATGAAATTCCACAAACCAGAGGGGTCAGGAACTGATAAAAACCCAATTCTGCACCAATAAAAACCAAATTCCACAAACCAGAGGGGTCAGGAACCGATAAAAACCCAATTCTGTACCAGTAACAGCCCAATTCTGGAAACCAGAGGGGTCAGAGACCAATAAAAACCCAATTCTGCACCAATAAAAACCCAATTCCACAAACCAGAGGCATCAGAAATTGATAAAAACCCAATTCTGCACCAATAAAAACGAAATTCCACAAACCAGAGGGGTGAGGAACTGATAAAAACCCAATTCTATACCAGTAAAAACCCAATTCCACAAACCAGAGGGGTCAGGAATGAATAACAGCCCAATTCTGCAAACCAGAATGGTCAGGAATTGATAAAAACCCAATTCTGCACCAATAAAAACACAATTCTGCACTCCAGAGGGGTCAGGAATTGATAAAAACCCAATTCTGCACCAGTAACAGCCCAATTCTGCACTCCAGGGGGATCAAGAACCAGTAACAGCCCAGTTCTGTAAACCAGAAGGGTCAGGAACTGATAAAAACCAAATTCTGCATCAATAAAAACCCAATTCTGCACTCCAGAGGGGTCAGGAAACAATAGCAGCCCAGTTCTGTAAACCAGAGGGGTCAGGAAATGATAAAAACCCAATTCTGTACCAGTAAAAACCCAATTCTGCAAACCAGAGGGGTCAGGAACTGATAGCAGCCAAATTCTGCAAACCAGAGAGGTCAGGAACTGATAAAAAAACAATTTTGCACCGATAAAAACCCAATTCTGTAAACCAGAGGGGTCAGGAACCAATAAAAACCCAATTCTGCACCAGTAACAGCCAAATTCTGCAAACCAGAGGGGTCAGGAATTGGTAAAAACCCAATTCTGCAAACCAAAGGAACCAATAAAAACCCAATTCTGCAAACCAGAGGCATCAGAAATTGATCAAAACCCAATTTTGCACCAATAAAAGCCAAATGCTGCAAACCAGAGGGGTCAGGAATTGATAAAAAAACAATTTTGCACCAATAGAAGCCAAATTCCGCAAACCAGAGGGGTCAGGGACCGATAAAAACCCAATTCTGTACCAGTAACAGCCCAATTCTGCACTCCAGAGGGGTCAGGAATTGTTAAAAACCCAATTCTGCAAACCAAAGGAACCAATAAAAACCCAATTCTGCACCAGTAACAGCCCAATTCTGGAAACCAGAGGGGTCAGAGATCGATAAAAACCCAATTCTGCATCAATAAAAACCCAATTCTGAAAACCAGAGGCATCAGAAATTGATAAAAACCCAATTCTGCACCAATAACAGCCCAGGTCTGGAAACCAGAGGGGTCAGGGATTGATAAAAACCCAATTCTGTACCAATAAAAATGAAATTCCACAAACCAGAGGGGTCAGGAACTGATAAAAACCCAATTCTGTACCAGTAACAGCCCAATTCTGGAAACCAGAGGGGTCAGAGACCAATAAAAACCCAATTCTGCACCAATAAAAACCCAATTCCACAAACCAGAGGCATCAGAAATTGATAAAAACCCAATTCTGCACCAATAAAAACGAAATTCCACAAACCAGAGGGGTGAGGAACTGATAAAAACCCAATTCTGTACCAGTAAAAACCCAATTCCACAAACCAGAGGGGTCAGGAATGAATAACAGCCCAATTCTGCAAACCAGAATGGTCAGGAATTGATAAAAACCCAATTCTGCACCAATAAAAACACAATTCTGCACTCCAGAGGGGTCAGGAATTGATAAAAACCCAATTCTGCACCAGTAACAGCCCAATTCTGCACTCCAGGGGGATCAAGAACCAGTAACAGCCCAGTTCTGTAAACCAGAAGGGTCAGGAACTGATAAAAACCCAATTCTGCATCAATAAAAACCCAATTCTGCACCAATAAAACCCCAATTCTGCACCAATAAAACAACAAATTCTGCACCAATAAAACCCCAATTCTGCACTCCCCAGCCACAGCAGCTCCCCGGGCACTCCAGGCTCGGAGCCGAGCTCTGGGAATGTCGTTCCCAGCAGGGAATTCCCAGCTCCTGGAATATTCCCAGATCCCAGATAATTCCCAGATCCCAGATAATTCCCAGCAGGGAATTCCCAACTCCTGGATTATTTCCAGCTCCTGGATAATTCCCAACTCCTGAATTATTCCCAATTCCCGGATAATTCCCAGCTCCTGGAATATTCCCAGCTCCTGGATTATTCCCAGATCCTGGATTATTCCAAACTCCTGGATTATTCCCAGATCCTGGATAATTCCCAGATCACAGATTATTCCCAACTCCCGGATTATTCCCAGCTCCAGGAATATTCCCAGCTCCCGGATTATTCCAAACTCCTGGAATATTCCCAGCTCCTGGAATATTCCCAGCTCCTGGATTATCCCCAGATCCTGGATTAACCCCAGCTCCTGGATTATTCCCAACTCCTCATGGATAATTCCCAGCTCCTGGATAATTCCCAGATCCTGGATCATTCACAGTTTCTGGAATATTCCCAGATCCTGGATTATTCCCAGCTCCTGGATTATTCCCAACTCCCAGATTATTCCCAACTCCCAGATTATTCCCAGCAGGGAATTCCCAGCTCCCAGATACTTCCCAGCTCCCAGAATATTCCCAGCTCCTGGATTATTCCATGATTTCCACAAGAAATGAGTCACTTTTTTTTCCTAAAAATAAAAGTTTCCACCTCCCTGTTTCTTTTCCTGCCTCTGGTGTTTACCCGGAGCTGCTCTGGGTTAACTCTGCTGTCCCTGCTGATTGTTAATTACAATTGTTAATTACAATTAAATATCCCCAGATCCAGCAGGGAACAAATAAACCCAAATAAACACAAATAAAGCCAAATAAAACACAAATAAACCCCCCCCCAAAAAAAAACAAAAAAAAAAAAAACAAAAAAAACCCAAAACAAATAAAAAAAAAACAGAAAAACTCAAAACCCAAAAAAACCCAAATGAACCCTAAATAAAACAAAAAAAAAAAACAAATAAAACCCCCAAATAAAACCCAAATAAAAAAAGCCCCCCAAAAAAACAAAAAACCCCACAAATAAACCCCAAATAAAACCTAAATACAACACCCAAATAAAACCCAAATAAAACCCAAAAAACCCCAAATAAACCCCCAAAAAACCCCAAATAAAACAAAAAAAAAAACTAAACCCCAAATAAAACCTAAATAAAACACAAATAAAACCCAAAATAAACCCCAAATAAAACCCAAATAAAAACAAAAAAAAAACAAAAAAAACCAAATAAAACCCAAATAAAACCCAAATAAACCTCTCTCAGCCCAGGCACTCTGAGCATTTCTCTCCAGCTCACACATTAAACCCAACTCCCCACCTGACTTTAATATAAAGAAATGAGCTCAGCTCATTTATCCTCTGAAATGGAAATAAAGCAAAGCACCCACACTGCTCACCCTGGCAGATTTATTATTTAATAATGGATTTATTATTTAATAAATTATTTATTAATTATTATTTAATAATAATAAATCTCATCACCGGCATCTCCCACCGTTCATTTTTACCTGGAGAAAATTCATGGGAAACTCCAGGAAGAAAAGATGTGAGAAATTCGAATAAATGAGGAATTAAAGGGGTGGTGATGAAGGGAATCCAGAGCTCTGCTGCTCCAAGGATTCCAGGATTTCCCTGCCAGCATCACCAAAAATCCCTCTGAGCTTCTGCTCTGCCAAGGAGCTGCTCCAAATCGGGATTTTGGGAAGTTGGGAATGAAGAGCTCCTGCCTGCCAAGGCTCCAAACCCACCTGGAAATCCCAAAATTCCCCGAGCTCAGCCCCAAATCCAGCTCTGAAATAGTTTCCATTGAAATCTATTTTAATTTGGAGGCTCCAGGTGGGGAGATGGGAATATCCTCCAGGCATGGGGACCCCGGGATAACGCAAATATCCCAGGGAGAATTCCCCAAAATTCCCGGGGAGAAATCCCCAAAGTCCCAGGGAAGAATTCCCCAAATTCCTGGGGAGAATTCCCCAGATTCCCAGGAAAACTCCCCAAATTCCTGGGGAGAACTCCCCAAATTCCCAGGGAGAACTCCCCAAACTCCTGGGAAGAATTCCCCAAATTCCCAGGGAGAATTCCCCAAATTCCCAGGGAGATCTCCCCAAATTCCTGGGGGAGAGTTCCCCAAATTCCCAGGGAAAATTCCCCAAATTCCCAGGGAGAATTCCCCAAATTCCCAGGGAGAACTCCCCAAATTCCTGGGGGAGAGTTCCCCAAATTCCCAGGGAGAACTCCCCAAATTCCCAGGGAGATCTCCCCAAATTCCTGGGGAGAATTCCCCAAATTCCCTGGGAGATCTCCCCAAAGTCCCAGGGAAGAATTCCCCAAATTCCCAGGGAAGAATTCCCCAAATTCCCGGGGGGCAGATCTCCCCAAATTCCCAGGAGAACTCCCCAAATTCCTGGGGGAGAGTTCCCCAAATTCCCAGGAGAACTCCCCAAATTCCCAGGGAGAACTCCCCAAACTCCTGGGGAGAATTCCCCAAATTCCTGGGAAGAATTCCCCAAATTCCCAGGAGAACTCCCCAAATTCCTGGAGAGATCTCCCCAAAATCCCAGGGAGAATTCCCCAAATTCCCAGGGAGAATTCCTCAAATTCCCAGGGAGAACTCCCCAAATTCCCAGGGAGAACTCCCCAAATTCCTGGGGAGAAATCCTCAAATTCCCAGGGAAAATTCCTCAAATTCCCAGGAGAACTCCCCAAAGTCCTGGAGAGATCTCCCCAAAATCCCAGGGAGAATTCCCCAAATTCCCGGGGATCTCCTGCCCGATTTTTGGGATGTGTTGGCGATGCTGAATTGATCCAGCCGGGCAGAAGGACGCAGATAATTGACAGGAAATAAAATCCCCTTATTTGAAATAAAATATTTGAACTAAAATTTGAACTAAAATTTGAACTAAAATTTGAACTAAAATATTTGAAATAAAATATTTGAACTAAAACTTGAAATAAAATCTGAAATAAAATATTTGCAATAAAATCCCAGCTCGGGTGATTCCTCAGCAGCCGCGGATTTGGCATGGACTCGGCAGAAGGCGCCGGGGCAAAGCTGCGGCACCAGAGAGCCCCGAACGAGCCGAGGATGAGGAGGGACGGGAGAGACGGAGCCGGGAAAGGCAGCGGAGACCGCACGGAACCGGGATGGGACCGGGATGGAACCGGGATGGAACCGGGATGGGACCGGGATGGGACCGGGATGGGACCGGGCTGGAACCGGGATGGGACCGGGATGACACCGGGATGGGACCGGGATGGAACCGGGATGGAACCGGGATGACACCGGGATGACACCGGGATGGGACCAGGATGGGACCGGGATGGAACCGGGATGACACCGGGATGATACTGGGATGATACCGGGATGGTACCATGCTGGAACCAGGATGGGACCGAGATGGAACCGGGCTGGTACCGGACTGATACCGGGATGGTACCGGGATGATACTGGGCTGACACCGGGATGGAACTGGGATGGAACTGGGATGGTACCGGGATGGTACCGGGATGGGACCGGGATGGGACCGGGATGGGACTAGGATGACACCGGGATGGAACTGGGATGGTACCGGGGATGGTACCGGGATGGAACCGAGATGGAGCCGGGATGACACCGGGATGGTACCGGACTGATACCGGAATGATCCCGGGACGATACTGGGACGACACCGGGATGATACCGGGCTGGTACCGGGCTAATACCGGAATGATACCGGAATGACACCGGGCTGGTACCGGGCTGGTACCGGAATAATCCCGGGTTGATACCGGGCTGATACCAGAATGATCCCGGGCTGATCCCAGGCTGATCCCGGGTTATCCCGGGCTGTCCCGGGCTCTGCCTATCCCGGGCCAGGCTGATCCCGGAATGATCCCGGAACGATCCTGGAATGATCCCCGGTTATCCCGGGTTATCCCGGGCTGATCCCCGGTTATCTCGAGTTATCCCGGGTTATCCCGGGCTGTCCCGGGTTCTGCCTGTCCCGGTCCGGGCAGATACCGGAATGATCCCGGAATGATCCCCGGTTATCCCGGAATGATCCCCGGTTATCCCGGGTTATCCCGTAATGATCCCCGGTTATCCCGGGTTATCCCCGGTTATCCCGTAATGATCCCCGGTTATCCCGGGTTATCCCGGAATGATCCCGGAATGATCCCCGGTTATCCCGGGTTATCCCGGGCTGATCCCCGGTTATCCCGAGTTATCCCGGGTTATCCCCGGTTATCCCGGGTTATCCCCGGTTATCCCGTAATGATCCCCGGTTATCCCGGGTTATCCCCGGTTATCCCGTAATGATCCCCGGTTATCCCGGGTTATCCCCGGTTATCCCGTAATGATCCCCGGTTATCCCGGGTTATCCCCGGTTATCCCGTAATGATCCCCGGTTATCCCGGGTTATCCCGTAATGATCCCCGGTTATCCCGGGTTATCCCGTAATGATCCCCGGTTATCCCGGGTTATCCCGTAATGATCCCCGGTTATCCCGGGTTATCCCCGGTTATCCCGGTCTGTCCCAGCGGGCCGGGGGAAGCGGCTGCCGGAGAACAAAGGAGCCGTGAGCGGCCCGAGGTGTCCCCGCTGCCGGTGCCGGTGACAGACAGCGACAAAGGGCACGAGCTCCGTCCCCGCGGTCACCCCGGTGCTTCCCCCCGGCAGCCCCGAGCCCGGCGGGACCGGACGGGACGGGCGCACCTGAGCGTGGGGCCGATGCAGGCCGTGTCCGTGCTCTCGATCTCCCGCAGGATCCGCTCGTGCTCCGCCGCCGTCTCCAGGCTCTCCAGCTCCGCCATCTTCGGCCGCTCCATGGGGCCGCTCCACCTGCGCGGCCCCGCCCGGCCCGGCCCGGCCCGGCCCCCCCGCCCAGCGCCGGGAGCGGCACCGCCGGGGCTGCTCGGCCCCGCTCCGCCGCGGGGAACCACGGGAGATGTAGTGCGGGAGAGGGGTGAGCCGCGGGGAACCATGGGAGATGTAGTGCGGGATAGGGTAGAGCCGCGCGGAACCATGGGAGATGTAGTGCGGGATAGGGTAGAGCCGCGAGGAACCATGGGAGATGTAGTGCGGGAGGGGATGAGCCGCACGGAACCATGGGAGATGTAGTGCGGAGAGGGGCTGGGCCGCGCGGAACCATGGGAGATGTAGTGCGGGATAGGGGGTGAGCCGCGGGGAACCATGGGAGATGTAGTGAGGGATAGGGGGTGAGCCGCGGGGAACCATGGGAGATGTAGTGTGGGATAGGGCAGAGCCGCGGGGAGCCATGGGAGATGTAGTGAGGGATAGTCCCGGGCCGCGCGGAACCATGGGAGATGTAGTGCGGGAGGGGCTGGGTCTGCATGGCACCATGGGAGATGTAGTGCGGGAGGGGGTGAGCCGCGAGGAACCATGGGAGATGTAGTGAATTCTCCAGCCCCTTCCCAGCTCCCTCAGGAATTCTCCAGCCCATCCCAGTGAGCCGCTCCTCATGGCACTCGTGCCTCACCTTCCCCAGTTCCACGGAGTTCACCTCCTCTCCCCATCGCTTCCCCCGCTGTCACTGCGGATGTGACACAGGGAGGAAAGGTGGCCTCTGCCGGTGTCACCGCGGGATCGGCAGAAGCTTTCCGAGGACCAAGATTCCAAGAGATAAATCAGAGCAGTGGAAGGAACGGGGACGAAAACCACAGGGTGGATCCTGATCAGGGGCTGGAGCTGGAGATGCTCCCAGGGAGGCGCTGCAGAGCCTCCGCAGCTCCTCTGAAAATCCACAGGAGAGCCGGGCATCCCTGGGATGGAGGGATGGAGATTTCAATCCCCCCGGGAGTACAGGGACAATCCCTGGGATGGAGGGATGGAGATCTCAATCCCCCCGGGAGTACAGGGACAATCCCTGGGATGGAGGGATGGAGATCTCACAATCCCTGGGATAAAAGGGATGGAGATCCCCCAATCCCCCAGGGAGCACAGGGACAATCCCTGGGTAAGGAGAGATGGAGATCTCAATCCCCCCAGGAGTACACGGACAATCCCTGGGATGGAGGGATGGAGATCTCAATTCCCCAGGAGTACAGGGACAATCCCTGGGATGGAGGGATGGAGATCCCACAGTTCCCTGGGAGCACAGGGACAATCCTTGGGATAAAAGGGATGGAGATCTCAATCCCCCAGGAGCACAGGGACAATCCCTGGGATGGAGGGATGGAGATCTCAATCCCCCAGGAGCACAGGGACAACCCCTGGGATAAAAGGGATGGAGATCCCGGAATCCCCGGCAGCACAGTGGGGATCTCCACCCCAAGCAAGGCACAAACTCAGGGTTGGAATGGTGGCCTCTTACACCATCCTAGGCACTTCCTCAAATTTTCAGTTATTTTCTATTTGATTTTCTTAATAATCAGCAGTTGTGAATTTTGGAGATCAGCAGTTGTGGATTTTGGAGATCAGTTGTGGATTTTGGAGATCAGCAGTTGTGAATTTTGGTGATCTGCAGTTGTGGATTTTGGAGATCTTAATCGGCAGTTGTGGATTTTGGAGACCTTAATCAGCAGTTGTGGATTTTGGAGATCTTAATCAGCAGTTGTGGATTTTGGTGGTCAGCAGTTGTGGATTTTAGAGATCAGCAATTGTGAATGTTGGTGATCTGCAGTTGTGGATTTTGGAGATCTTAATCGGCAGTTGTGGATTTTGGTGATCTGCAGTTGTGGATTTTGGAGATCAGCAGTTGTGGATTTTGGAGATCTTAATCAGCAGTTGTGGATTTTGGAGATCTTAATCAGCAGTTGTGGATTTTGGAGATCAGCAGTTGTGGATTTTGGTGATCTGCAGTTGTGGTTTTTGGTGATCAGCAGTTGAGGATTTTGGAGATCTTAATCAGCAGTTGTGGATTTTGGAGATCAGCAGTTGTGGATTTTGGAGATCTTCAGTTGTGGATTTTGGTGATCTGCAGTTGTGGATTTTGGTGATCAGGAGTTGTGGATTTTGGTGATCAGCAGTTGAGGATTTTGGAGATCTTAATCAGCAGTTCTGGATTTTGGTGATCTGCAGTTGTGGATTTTGGTGATCAGGAGTTGTGGATTTTGGTGATCTGCAGTTGTGGATTTTGGAGATCTTAATCAGCAGTTGTGGATTTTGGAGATCAGCAGTTGTGGATTTTGGAGATCTTCAGTTGTGGATTTTGGTGATCTGCAGTTGTGGTTTTTGGTGATCTGCAGTTGTGGATTTTGGAGATCAGCAGTTGTGGATTTTGGAGATCAGCAGTTGAGGATTTTGGAGATCAGCAGTTGAGGATTTTGGAGATCTTAATCAGCAGTTGTGGATTTTGGAGCTCCCTCGGGGACGTGGTCCGAGATGATCTCCTGATGCCTCTCCAGCCTCCCATCTTCTTTTAAAATATATCTAAATATATAGATAATATATTATAAAAATATAATAATAATAATAATAAAAATATAAATACAGCATTATTTTTGGTTACAGTTTTAAACAAGCATTTATTCTGTTAGCACACATTCTGCAAGACTTCTTTTAATAATTTCACAACCTAAAGCTGTCTAAAAACATCTTCATAGGGCCTTTTCCTCAATTATTACAAAACTCAAAGTTAGCATTAAAAGACATTAAACACATTAAAACACAATAAATGCATTAAAACACATTAAAAAATGAGTTTGTAGAGCCTTTCAGCTCATGTTATTCCTACTTCTCGTTTTTAATTACAAATTCTTCCATACACAAAAAACCAATTTATAGCTTGTGCAAAGGATAGCTTGAAATTTATACAACGAGGTAGTTTAAAGCTTATATTAATTAATAATTATAATAGTTGTTAATTAATTAAGGGGGGAAAGGCCAGGGGCGGCCGCGCTGTGGGCAGGCGAGGCCTGGCGCTCCAGAGACGCAGCCGCATTGCCGGAGCTGTTCCCGGTCCTGTTCCCGTTCCTTTTCCCGGTCCCATTCCTTTTCCCGTTCCTTTTCCCGTTCTTTATCCCGTTCCTTTTCCCATTCCCGTTCTTTATCCCGTTCTTTTTCCTTTTCCCGTTCCTTTTCCCGCTCCCGCCCCGCCTCTCCCTCACGGAAGCCGCTTCCCCCTCACAGCGGCCGCCAGGGGGCGCCACAATCCGGCCACGCCCCCCGAGCCCTACGGCGCCGACCAATCAGAGACGGCGGCGCTGCCCGCGCGCTCGGAGCGCCCATTCACAAAGCGGCGGGGACATGAATGGGGCGGGTCACGTGGTCAGGCGAGTTCCCACGCCCCCTCCGCTGGGTTCCGGGATGGAGCCGGGAGCGAAAGCGGGAGCGGGGTCGGGATCGGGATCGGGGTCGGGGTCTGGATCGGGGTCAGGGTCCGGATCGGGATCCGGATCGGGGTCCGGATCGGGGTCCGGATCGGGGTCGGGATCGGGGTCTGGATCGGGATCGGGGTCGGGATCGGGGTCTGGATCGGGATCGGGATCGGGGTCTGGATCGGGATCCGGATCGGGGTCTGGATCGGGATCGGGGTCTGGATCGGGATCGGGATCCGGATGGGGGTCCGGATCGGGAGCGGGAGCGGGGTCGGGATGGAAATCGGCACCGACAGCGACAGCGGAGCGCTGGGCCGGCACCGCCTGCGTGGTGAGCGGCGCTTCCCGTGGCTTCGGGCGGAGCCTGGCTCGGCTCCTGGCCCCGCAGCTCGGGCCCGGCTCGGTGCTGGTGCTGCTGGCCCGCTCGGCGGAGCCGCTGGCCGGGCTGGCGGCCGAGCTGCGCTCCGGGAGCTGCCCCGAGCTGCGGGTGCAGTGCGTGCCCGCTGACCTGGGCTGCCAGGAGGGGCTGCGGAGGGCGGGCGCTGCCCTGCGGGAGCTGCTGCGGGACCCGTCCTTCGGCCGCCTGCTCCTGGTCAACAACGCCGGTAATGACACGGCTGTCCCCTCCTGTCCCCTCCCCGAGCCGCTGGCCTCCGAGCCCGGGGGCAGCCGGGGCACCCCAGCCCGGTTCCGCCTGAGCCGGGGCTTGGGGTGCCAGCAAATAACCCAAAAGAATAAAGGAGCTGCGGGAATCCCAGCCCAGCCCCTCCGTGCCCTGTCCGGGTGTTGGTTTATTAAAGGCGTTAATTGCCGGGGTGGGTTCCTGGCAGTGAGAGGTGTTACTGTGGTGTGGAAACACTCGGTTCCCTTCCTGCAGCTTCTTATCCCCCTGCTCCTCAAACCCAAACCTTCAGAAACTTCCAGCCCCACCCTGCGGGTCCTTCCTCGCACCTTTAATGCCTCGGGTTCCCTTTTTACCCGTTCTCGCTGTAGATCACCCCTGGGTTCCCATGGGGAACGGGTGCTCCAGGATTTGGGGCTCCTGCAGGAGGGCCCATGGTGG
Organism: Poecile montanus; assembly: GCA_038429875.1. NCBI lineage: Eukaryota > Metazoa > Chordata > Aves > Passeriformes > Paridae > Poecile > Poecile montanus. Next base: position 1,128,884 of record CM076505.1, on the reverse strand, counting down.
CCCTTGGGGACACGGGACCCCAGGCTGGCAGAGGGGTGGCAGGGCAGTCCCTGGCACTGCTGGCTCAGTGTGACCCAAAATGGGCTGGGCTGGGCTCCTCAGGCTGTGGGACCTGACGGGTGCTGCACCCCAAAGCTCTGAAGGGTTGGGTGTGGAATGTGGCAGCCAAAGGGATCCGTTGTGTGGTCGATCCCATCTGTAACAACTCCTTTTCCATCTTTCTGGAAGTGTCCATGGCCAGGCTGGAGCACCTGCGCCAGTGGAAGGTGTCCCTGGTGGGGACTGGACGTTCTTTAAGATCCCATCCAACCCAAACCATCCCACATTTGTGATTCCCAGGCTCCTTGGGCGACATCTCCAAATCCTTCCTGGACCTCACCGACCTGGAGGAGATCAACACCTACTTCTCCTTCAACATCAGCTCTGCTCTGTGGCTCACCTCCACAGCCCTGCAGGCTTTTGGGGCACGGCCAGGCTGCAGCAGGATCGTGGTGAACATCTCCTCTCTGTGTGCCCTGGAGCCCTTCCCCAGCTGGGCTCTGTACTGTGCCGGGAAGGCCGCCCGGGACATGATGTTCCGCGTGCTGGCGCTGGAGGAGCCCGGGATCCGCGTGCTCAACTACGCCCCGGGTGAGGAGAGCGGCTCCCTGCTGGTTATCCAGCTTCTCCTGCCCTTGGGAATGGGGATTCCTGCAGCTCAGGGCTGTTCCTGGCCCTCCAGCCCCCAGCAGCAGAAGTGGGATCTCAGCTCTCCATGCTGGATGTGGCAGCTGGGCTCAAGCGCCGTCTCTCCGGCAGCTTTTCCATTGGGATTACGGAATTCCAGACTGGGTTGGCGGTGGAGGGACTTTAAAATCCATCCCATCCCACCCCTGCCCTGGGCAGGGACAGCTCCCACTGTCCCAGGCTGCTCCAGCCCAGCCTTGGGCATTCCCAGGGATCCAGGGGCAGCCCCAGCAAATCTGGGAATTGCAGAATCCCAGGCAGGAATTCCTTGCCAAGATCCCAGCCCAATCTCCCCTTTCCCAGTGGAAGCCATTCCCTGGCTCCTGTCCCTGCAGCCCTTTCCCAAATTCCAGCTCTTCTGGAGCTCCTTTAGGGACTCTGAGGATTCCCTGGATTTTTCCCTTTTCCAGGGGAACATTCCCAGCTCTCCCAGAGCAGAGGGGCTCCCAAATCCCAGACCTTTTTTTGTTGGAAAGGACCTTAAATCCCACCAATTCCAACCCCATCCGTGGGCAGGGACAGCTCCCACCATCCCAGGTGGATCCAAATCCATCCCAACCCAGCCTTGGGCATTCCCAGGGATCCAGGGGCAGACACAGGAAATCTGGGAATTGCAGAATCCCAGGCAGGAATTCCTTGCCAAGATCCCAGCCCAATCTCCCCTTTCCCTTGGGAAGCCATTCCCTGGCTCCTGTCCCTGCAGCCCTTGGCCCCAGTCCCTCTCCAGCTCTCCTGGAGCCCCTGCAGGGACTCTCAGCATTCCCTGCATTTTGCCCTTCTCCAGGGGAACATTCCCAGCTCTCCCAGCCTGGCTCCAGAGGGAATATTGAACTCTGGATTTTTCTTTCTCCTTAAGTGATTTTTTTGGTAATTTTTCTCCTTCCCCCAGGGCCTCTGGACACGGACATGCAGCTCCTGGCCCGGACCAGGACTGGAGACCCCGGGATGCGCCAGCACTTCCAGAAGCTGCAGGAGAAGGGGCAGCTCATCGACAGCTCCGTGTCAGCCCAGAAGCTGCTCCGGCTCCTGCAGGAGGATTCCTTCCCCTCCGGAGCACACGTGGATTTCTACGACATCTGACCTCCTCCACCTTTGCCTTCCTGCTTTGCTTCCAGCTGAGCCTTTTCCTGGTGCCTCCAGCAGGACCTTGTTCAAATCCTGGGATTTGGGAAGCTTTGAAGACGCCTCTGTGTGCCTTGTAAACACCCCTGGTGCCCTTTTGGGGCTGGGGGCAGCTCCTGCTGCTGAGCCTCGCTGGCAGGAGCTGGAATCCCTCAGCTCCTGGGGATCAGGAGGGATCAGGAGAGATCCCTCAGCCACCCCTGGAGCAGAGTTGATTTCCCCACGGGACAGCCCTGGGAGGTTCAGGGTGCTCTTGGCTCGCAGTTCTCTGGGTTAAGCTGCAGCAAAGCCTCTCCCGGTGTTTTTTCCCACCAAGACCGGTAATCACCAGGAGAGGGAGCTGGCCTTGGAGGAGTTGGGAATTTTGAGAGCCTGGCTGGCATCAGCAGCTCACAGAAAGTTGATCAGAGCAAAGACACAGCCCTGAGTTCCTGCCCTGCTCCTGTTGCAGGTTTTGGGTCCAAACCTCTCTTCCTTTTAATCATTTGTGGAGTTTTTTGTCATTTTTCCCATCAGATTCCAGCAGGCACAGACACACAGAGACTTTTCTCCTGGAAAGCTGATGCAGAAAAGTTCTTTTGAAGCCCAGTGCACCCTCTGTGTGCCCTGGAAATGCCCAGTGCCCCTCTGTGCCCCCTCCACCCCAACCCTGCAGCTCAGATTTTGCACCCCTGGCTCTCTAAGCATTAAAAGTTCTAAAATCATTAAAATTGTGAAGCATGTCTGCTCTGGCTGTGTCTGTAGGGGTGGGTGAATTCCTGGCAGGGTGAGAGGAGGATCCTGGGTTAAGCACTGGCTTCACCCAGCAAGGCACCAGAATTCCCTCCTGGAGTCCTGTCCATCCCTCTCTGAGCCCTTTCATTAATTCTGTGTTCATTTAATCCTGTCCAGCTCCCAAATCCCTCCTCCCCAGCTGGCCTTGCTGCCTGGTTTCAGCTTTCCTCCCTACCTGGGAAACTCTCATTAGCAAAAAAACCCCTCTCTGCTGCTCCCAAGCCTGGCAATGGGAATGTTGTTCTGGGATTTGATTCCTGCTGGGGTTTATGTGGGCTGGGAAGCTTCCCTGGACTGGCTGCTGCTAAAATATCTCCCTGTCCTCACCTGTGGGTTTTTCCCATCCCCTCTTGGGCAGGAATATTGTTTTGGGTGCATAAAATAACCCCAGAGCTTCCCAAGATCCCATCTCTTCCTGTCCTCTGGGCATTCCCTGGCTCCTGTCCCTCTCCAGCTCTCCTGGAGCCCCTGCAGGGACTCTCAGCATTCCCTGGGAACATTCCCAGCTCTCCCAGCCTGGGTCCAGCCCTGGAGCAGCTCTGGGGCCTCCTCTGACCCTGCTGTGACAGCTCCATGTCCCTTGTGCTGGGCCCTGGATCATTTCCAGCCCCTTTTCTCTCCCCCCACAAGAAAAAGCAGGAGCAAAAATCCATCTGGGAGGAAACTCCACCTCTGCTCCAAGGGGAACCTGCACATCCCAAGAGCAAATCCCATGGATGTGAGGATGGGCTGGGGCTCCCACTCCTGGATTTCCCTGCTCAATCAGCCTCGTGCTCACAGTTCTGTGGTGGGAGTTGGTCTCCAGTGAGGCCATCCCTCACTTTGTGCTCCCAGCTCTCCTGGGTGTTCCCTTTTTAGGGGTTCCATCCCCTCAGTGTCCCCATCCCACTGTGCAGCTCTTTGGGATCGCTCTGGGATCCCCAGGGATCTTCTGGCTTTGGGATTCCCACTCCAGGAGCAGAGCTCTGCACAAGGAGAAATGACAGAGATGCTTTTGGGGCATCCCCTGGATACCAAAACCCCCTGGTACCAAAATCCCCTGGGTACCAAAATCCCCTGGTACTAAAATCCTCTGGGTACCAAAATCCCCTGGTACCAAAATCCTCTGGGTACCAAAATCCCCTGGTACTAAAATCCTCTGGGTACCAAAATCCCCTGGTACCAAAATCCTCTGGGTACCAAAATCCCCTGGTACCAAAATCCTCTGGGTATCAAAATCCCCTGGATACCAAAATCCTCTGGGTACCAAAATCCCCTGGTATCAAAATCCCCTGGGTACCAAAATCCTCTGGGTACCAAATCCCCTGGTACCAACATTTCCCAGGTGCCAGCATCCCCGGGGTACAAAATCCAGCAGGTTCCAGCACTCCCAGGTGCCAGCATCCCCTGGATTTCACCATTCCTTGGCTACCAGCATCCTCCAGGTACCTGCATCACTTTGGGTACCTGCATCCCTGGGTACCAGCATCTTTGGGTACCAAAATCCTCTGGGTGCCAGCATCTTTGGGTACCAAAATCCCCTGGTACCAAAATCCCCTGGTACCAAAATCTCCTGGATACCAAAATCCCCTGGTACCAAAATCCCCTGGGCACCAAAATCCCCTGGGCACCAAAATCCCCTGGGTACCAACATTCCCTGGTACCAACATTTCCCAGGTGCCAGCATCCCCTGGATTTCACCATTCCCTGGCTACCAGCATCCTCCAGGTACCTGCATCACTTTGGGTACCAAAATCCTCTGGGTGCCAGCATCTTTGGGTACCAAAATTCCCTGTACCAAAATCCTCTGGATGCCAAAATCCCCTGGTACCAAAATCCTCTGGGTACCAAAATCCTCTGGTACCAAAATCCCCCGGTACCAACATTCCCTGGTACCAACATTCACCTGGTACCAAAATCCCCTGGTACCAAAAATCCTCTGGATACCAAAATCCTCTGGGTACCAAAATCCTCTGGTACCAAAATCCTCCGGATACCAAAATCCCCTGGTACCAACATTCCCTGGTACTAACATTCACCTGGTACCAAAATCCCCTGGTACCAAAATCCCCTGGATACCAAAATCCCTGGTACCAAAAATCCTCTGGGTATCAAAATCCTCTGGGTATCAAAATCCTCTGGGTGCCAGCATCTTTGGGTACCAAAATCCCCAGGGTGCCGACATCCCCTGGGTGCCAGCATCGCTCCGCCTCTCAGGGCTCTCTGGGTACCCCCATTCCCTGCGTTCCCTTGCCGGAGAGCCAGCCCGTGCCCCTGGGTGCTGGAGAAGGCAAAATGTCACGAAAGTTTTGATTTCCCTGTCGCGACATTTTCAGTCACCGGCTGAGGGCGTCCCGAGACCGGGGAACAGAGGCCGGCTGGAGCGGGGAGCTCGGGAATGCCTCTGGAAAAGCACCGGGATGTCGGGAGGGGATGGAGCCTCCCCCTGCCTCTGCAGCGATCCCTCGGCCTCATTTTTAATTGAGGATCCTGGGCTTTGCCAGAAGCTCGAGTAGGTGAAATACAAAAAGGTGTTAAAAATAAAGAAGTTTGGAGCGCTCCAGAGCTCTCCTAATTCTGTGAATTAGGAATTCCCAGCTCGCCTGGGCAGGTGTACCGGCATGGATTGGTGTTTCCCAAGGGGAGCAGAGGGATTTGGGCAGGGAACCCTGCAGGGACCCAAAGCTGAGCCTCTTTCTCCTCCATCCCGGCCAGAGCCGGGAATTCCTCTCTCCCTGCCGGCAATCCAGCCGAGCTTCCAAGCCCAAAAATTCCTCCAGCCGTGGGGTGTCCCTCTGGGCACTTCTGATTCCCCCCAAATTCCACAACTTCCCACCTTGCCTCCTGCAGCAAGAACCTGTGCTGGGAATTTTATCCCTTTTCCAGCTTTCTCCCCTTTTCCTTCCCCCTGAGCAGGGAGACAAAGCTGGGGCAGGAGCTGTGCAGGTGCCTCCTCGGGTGAAATCCCTAAAAAATGCCACAGAAAGCCGTGCCATGGCCTCGGGAGCAGTTTGGGGCACGAAGGGAGGGGTCTGGGCAATGCTTTGGGGGTGACACCGCCCGCTCCAGCGGCTCCAGGTGCCCGGGGGAGCCCCCCGAGCCCCCTCCCCATGCTGGGGACACACTGAGCCCTTTGTGCCGAGCCAGGACGGGCCCAGCCGGGTCACACAGAGCCAAAGCCCAGCCTGGGTTTTGTTTCCCTGGCTGGCAGCGGGGCTGAGCCCCTAAATCCCCCCCAAAGCCACCCAAATGAAAGCCACCTCACCCTCTGACCTCCCAAATCCGGGCTGCTGCCCCCGGGCTGGCCCTGGCTCAGCAGGGAGCTCCTCTGGACCCCCAAAGGTTCCCCAGCTTGGGGGGAAGGTGAGCTCCATGTCCTTCTGGGCTGAGCTGGGCTGTTTGGGGCAAGTACCAGAGCTCTGGGCCAGCAAACAGCCCACCCTGACCCCCACCCTGACCCCCACCCTGCACAGCCCCCAGTGAAGGGCTCCCACTGCCACAAGCCTGGGGGTGTTTGGGATGTCGTGGAGCTGTGCTGGGATGTGCAGGAGCGAGCCTGAGAGTGTCAGAACAATAAAACCCTCTGTGCTGAGCTGGCAGTGTCCTCACAGCCTCCTCCTGAGAGCTGAACCCGCTGCACGTCCCCTCCTGTCCCCCTGGCTGTCCTCATCCTCGGCACGGTGACCCATCCTCAGCCACGTCCCCTCCTCGCTGTCCCCTGGCTCTGGTGGCCTGAGCAGAACAGGGAATTGTGTCCCTCAGGTCAGGCCCCACCTGCAGAGCTGCCCCAGGCTGGGCTGATCCCAAAGGAAAGGTGGGAATTGTGTCCCGGAGCCCCTCAGGTCAGGCCCCACCTGCAGAGCTGCCCCAGCCCCGGGGCCAAGAGCAGGAGGACGTGGAGCTGCTGGAGAGAGTCCAGAGGAGGCCCCGGAGCTGCTCCAGGGCTGGAGCCCCTCTGCTCTGGAGCCAGGCTGGGAGAGCTGGGAATGTTCCCCTGGAGAAGGGCAAAATCCTGGGAATGCTGAGAGTCCCTGCAGGGGCTCCAGGAGAGCTGGAGAGGGACTGGGGCCAAGGGCTGCAGGGACAGGAGCCAGGGAATGGCTTCCCAAGGGAAAGGGGAGATTGGGCTGGGATCTTGGCAAGGAATTCCTGCCTGGGATTCTGCAATTCCCAGATTTGCTGGGGCTGCCCCTGGATCCCTGGGAATATCCTGCACATTGGGTTTGGATCCACCTGCGATCCTGGGAGCTGTCCCTGCCATGGCTGGGGGGCTCTGGGTGGGATTTAAGGTCCCTCCCACCCCATTCCATGATTCCATGGATCCAGTTCAGGATTCCATCAATGATTTAAGTCACGTAAACACCTCCCTATTTGAATCCAGCATTCCCTGCCTGTGGATACTGGGGGATATTTCCTATTTATTCCCAGATCCTGGGATATTCTGACTTGGGAGGGACCTCAGGGATCAGTTCCTGCTCTTAAATAACTCAGCCTGGGACTGAACCCTGCAACCAACCAAGCCCATCCCAGGCTCTAAAAATGCCCTAAATTATCCTTAATATCATTTATTTTTAATTCTTCGTCCCCAAATCCTTCCAGAGCAGTCAGAGCATTCCCAATCCCTGGATGAGCAAATCCTCCAGGGACAGAGCAGCACTCAGCAGCTCCCTGTGGGAAAAATTCCCAGATTTGCTGGGGCTGATCCTGGATCCCTGGGAATGCCCAAGGCCAGGCTGGACATTGGGATTGGATCCAGTTGGGATAACAGGAGCTGTCCCTGCCCATGGAACTGGATGATCCTTGAGATCCCCTCATCCCAAACCCTTTGATGAGTCAGGTCTCCATTAATGAGTAACGAGGGCCCTGGGCCAGAGAGGAGCTCACAGATTAAGCCAGGCCTGAGCAGGGAGCAGAGCCCTGTGGTGAAGTGTCCTGTCCCAGAGAGCTTCCATGACTTAATGAGTAATTAGTTAATTCTCTATGGAGGTTAATAGGGAGGCACTGCAGAAATGATCTGTGGTTAATTAAACCACCGAGCTGGTGTAGGCAGAGAAGCTGAGCTGGGCCTGGGGCTGGAGCTGAGCTGGGCCTGGGGATGGAGCTGAACTGGGATTAGGGCTGGATCGAAACTGGGATTAGGGCTGGAGCTGAACTGGGCCTGGGGCTGGAGCTGAACTGGGACTAGGGCTGGATCCAAGCTGGATTTAGGGCTGGAATCAAACTGGGATTAGGGCTGGAGCTGAGCTGGGCCTAGAGGTAGATCCAAACTGGATTTAGGGCTGGATCCAAACTGGGATTAGGGCTGGAATCAAACCGGGATTAGGGCTGGAGTTGAGCTGGGCCTAGGGCTGGATCCTGACTTTGGCATCGCTCCTGGAGCTGGTCTGGACCTACCAAACCCACCTGGGGTTGGAGAGGGCTCTGCAGACCAACAGCCATCCCCATCCCAGTGGGAAAAGCTGCAGAAATTGGTTTTTCCTTGTTTTTTCCATACACCACCCCAAAGCTGGACTCTGTCTCACTCAGCCTTTCGAGCCTCCTTCCCTGAGTCCTGGAATCCTGGAATGGTTTGGGTTGGAATGGACCTTGGAGCTCAGCCAGTGCCAGCCCCCTGCCCTGGGCAGCACCTGCCACTGTCCCAGGTTGCTCCAGACCTTCTCCAGCCTGGCCTTGGACAGGAACCCACAACTTCCCCGAGCAACCTGGGCCAGATCTCACCCTCACAGGAAGAATTTCGGTCAAATTTCTCCTGTTTCACTTTGTTCCCATCACTCCTTGATGAAATCTCCCGCCAGGCTGAGGCCAGGCTGTGCCTGAGCTGCTCCGGTGCCTCCCCCAGGATTTGGGGACATTGTGTTGTCCCCAAACCTCCTCCTCGTTGTCTCCTTCCTCTGTCAAAGCCACCAGACCAGCAGGACACGTCCATCCTCCTCCTGTGCTGCCTCCTCATCCTCAAAACCTTCCCGTGCTGCCAGCCAGCCCTTCCCAAGTGCGGGATAATCCCGGAAAATCCCTGCCATTCCCATCCTGCTGGGATCCCGGCAGGATCTGAAAGGTCCCAGCACTGAGTTCAGGCAGAAAGGGCGAGAAAATCGAGAAAATCGTGCCCACCCCTCAGCCCTGTCCCAAACACGAGGTAATCCCAGTGAATCCCTGGGATCCTGTAGGATGCCAGGAGGCCCTGAAGGGTCCTCAGCTCTGGGTTCAGGCAGAAATGGTGACCAAGCTCCCATCCCTCCTGAGCTGGAGGCTCACGGGACAATCCCGAGGATGTCGTTGAAGGTTTGGGTGGGTTTTGTGGGGTTTGAGTGGGTTTCATGAAGGTTTGAGTGGGTTTCATGATGGTTTGGGTGGGTTTTGTGAGGGTTTGAGTGGGTTTTGTGAGGGTTTGGGTGGGTTTCGTGAGGGTTTGAGTGGATTTCGTGAGGGTTTGGGTGGGTTTTGTGTGTTTTGAGTGGGTTTTGTGGGATTTGTGTGGATTTCATGAAGGTTTGAGTGGGTTTCGTGAGGGTTTGAGTGGGTTTCATGAAGGTTTGAGTGGGTTTCGTGAGGGTTTGGGTGGGTTTCATGAAGGTTTGAGTGGTTCATGACGGTTTGAGTGGTTCATGAAGGTTTGAGAGGGTTTCGTGAGGGTTTGAGTGGGTTTCGTGAGGGTTTGAGTGGGTCTTGTGAGGGTTTGAGTGGATTTCGTGAGGGTTTGAGTGGGTTTCGTGAGGGTTTGGGTGGGTTTCATGAAGGTTTGAGTGGTTCATGACGGTTTGAGTGGTTCATGAAGGTTTGAGAGGGTTTCGTGAGGGTTTGAGTGGATTTCATGAGGGTTTGAGTGGGTTTCGTGAGGGTTTGAGTGGGTTTCGTGAGGGTTTGAGTGGATTTCGTGAGGGTTTGAGTGGGTTTTGTGAGGGTTTGAGTGGGTTTCGTGAGGGTTTGGGTGGGTTTTGTGGGATTTGTGTGGATTTCATGAAGGTTTGAGTGGGTTTTCTGAGGGTTTGAGTGGGTTTTGTGAGGGTTTGAGTGGGTTTTGTGAGGGTTTGAGTGGGTTTTGTGAGTTTTGTGAGGGTTTCGTGAGGGTTTGAGTGGGTTTTGTGAGGGTTTGAGTGGGTTTTGTGAGTTTTGTGAGGGTTTCGTGAGGGTTTGAGTGGGTTTTGTGAGGGTTTTGTGTGGGTTTTGTGAGGGTTTGGGTGGGTTTCGTGAGGGTTTGAGTGGGTTTCGCATGGATTTTGCACAGGTTTCACGTGGGTTTTGAGCGAGTTTTGCACGGATTTCTCGCGGATTTCTTGCGGGTTTCTCATGGGTTCTGCTCAGGTTTTGTGCAGGTTCTGTGTGGCTTTTGTGTGGGTTTCGAGCGGGTTTTAAGCGGGTTTTGTTTGGATTTCTTGCTGGTTTTAAGCAGGTTTTGAGCGGGTTCTGCTCAGGTTTTGTGCAGGTTCTGTGTGGCTTTTGTGCGGGTTTCGAGCGGGTTTCGTGCAGATTTCACACAGATTTCTCATGTGTTCTGCGCGGGTTCTGTGTGGATTTCTTGCAGGTTTCACACAGGTTTCAAGTGGGTTTCACGTGGATTTCTCACAGATTTTGCACAGGTTCTGCACAGGTTTCACGCAGGTTCTATGTGGTTTCTGCTTGGGTTTTGTGCAGGTTTTGTGCAGGTTCTGCGTGGGTTTCTCACGGGTTTTGCACAGGTTTCATGAGGGTTTCGAGTAGGTTTTGCACGGGTTTCTTGCAGCTTTTGCTCAGGTTTCACGTGGATTTCTCACGGGTTTCTCATGGGTTCTGCGTGGGTTTTCCACGGATTCTGCATGAGTTTCACGCTGGTTTCATGTGGATTTCTCGCAGATTTTGCACGGGTTCTATGCAGGTTCTGCTTGGGTTTTGCGCAGGTTTTGTGTGGATTCTGCATGGGTTCTGCATGGCTTTCTCACAGGTTTCATGAGGGTTTCTCACTGGTTTCGCTCTGGTTTCACATGGATTTCTCGCAGGTTTCGCACGGGTTCTCCGCTGGTTTTGTGCTGGTTTCTGTCAGGTTCTGCACAGGTTTCTCGTGGGTTCTGCATGGGTTCTACGTGAGTTCCACACTGGTTTCACGCAGATTTCTCATGGATTTTGCACGGGTTCTGCACAGGTTTCTCGCGGGTTCTAAGCGGGTTCTATGCGGGTTTTGCACAGGTTTTGTGTGGATTCTGCATGGGTTCTGCATGGGTTTCACGCGGGTCCTGCGTGGGTTTCATGAGGGTTTCAAGCGGGTTTTGCACGGTTTCGCTCAGGTTTCACATGGATTTCTCACGGGTTTCGTGCAAGTTCTGCATGGGTTTCTCACGGGTTTTGCACAGGTTTCATGAGGGTTTCGAGCAGGTTTTGTATGGGTTTCTCTCAGGTTTTGCTCAGGTTGCACATGGATTTCTCACAAGTTTCCCACGGGTTCTGTGCGGGTTCTGCTTGGGTTTTTTGCGGGTTTCTCGCGGGTTCTGTGCGGGTTCTGCGCGGGTTTCTCGTGGGTTTCTCATGGATTCTGCGTGGGTTCTGCTTGGGTTTCTCGCGGGTTCTGTGCGGGTTCTGCGCGGGTTTCTCGGGGGTTTCTCGTGGGTTTCTCGTGGATTCTGCGTGGGTTCTGCGCGGGTTTCTTGCGGGTTTCTCGCGGGTTCTGTGCGGGTTTCTCGCGGGTTCTGCATGGGTTTCTTGCAGGTTCTGCGCGGGTTCTGCGCGGGTTTCTCGCAGGTTCTGCACGGGTTCTTCGCGGGTTTCTCGGGGGTTCCTCGCAGGTTCTGCGCGGGTTCTGCGCGGGTTTCTCGGGGGTTTCTCGCGGGTTTCTCGCGGGTTTCGCTGCTCGGCGGGGCCGGGAGCCGCATTCACATTCCTGCCGCGAGCGCACTTGTCAGCCGAGCTGTCAGAGCCGCCGTAATGGGGCCACGGCGGGCACTCGTGTTGGGAGTAAACACAGCCGAATCTGAGAAAACAAGGGCAGGGCCCCGAGCTCCCGGCACGGCTGCAGAGCCCCGCCGCTCCCGCGGGGAGTGCCCGGGCTCCCCCCGCGCCCACCCCGAGAAGCCCCGGCAGGGATGGGGGGCGCGGCCGGGGGTAGCCGGCACCCCTGGAACGCGGCTCCGGAGATGCGGGGTTGACAAGGGGATGTTTGGGACGGATGGGGACATCCCTGGCCTGCAGCTCGGTGACTTCCAGCGCAAACAGACGCGGCTGGAGCGCTCGGTTCTGATTTCCTCAACTTAAAAAAAAACCGGAGTTTTTCACATCGCGGTGGTGCCTTGAGCCTGGGGAACCTGCTTGGGGTGAGGGTCCAGGCTCCTTGGCACCCCTCAGCATCCCCCGGGGTTCCCTCCAGCCCTGGGCTCCTCCTGCCACCCCCAGCGGTGTCACCAGAGCCGGAGGGGACACCTGGGCCAGGCGGGACGGAGCCAGCTCGGCAGCAGCCCCGGGGAGGGATCGGAGGCTTCGTGGGGCCGCAGCCCCGGGGAGGAAGAGGAGGAGGAAGAGGAGGAGGAACAGCAGCTCTGGGAATCGTCAGCGCCGCTTTTCCGTTCGGGAATATTCCCCCAACTTCCAAACCCTCCCAACAAAGGGGCGGCCGCGCTGCAAAGCCGCGGATTTGGGACAAAGGAGGGGATGGAGCGGCCGAGGGCAGAGCGGGCACAGCCCCGGCCGTGCCCCATCCCTCAGCCCCAAATCCACGGGATGCTGCTTTCCCCTCTCCCCGTCCCCAGCGCGCTTTATTGACAGCCACAAACCCTTAAAAAAAATCTACAAACGCCACCGAACATTTCCTGCGGGCGGGGAGGGGAGCGGGAAGTTTTTATCCTCCTCCAAACCCGACGCGAAATGTTGGGGTCACTCCTCCTTTGAAATCCCCCGAGGCCTTTCTTCCCATTAAACCAGCTCCCAGCTCAGAAGTTTCTTCCCACCCTCCCACCCCCCCACCTCCCGGTTTTTTTCGGCTTTTTTTTTTTTTTTGGGTTTTGTTTTGTTTTTTTAAATTTAATAATAAAGCATCTCAGATCTCGGAGCTGCAACTCATCTCACACCTAAGCGAGATTGCGTTTTGCACAAGCCTTTCAGCTGTTTTCTCAATCTCTCCTCTGTCTCATTCTCAATTCAGGCAGTTGCTATAGGTATGTTTTAATCCCCAGCATGGTAGATTTTAATTAGTCTTTGTACAGATGGCCAATTAACATTCATTACTTTTGCCTTGAGCGATTAATTATGAGTTTGGATAGAAGGGGAGATGCAGACAGGAAAGATGGGCAGGTGAATAAAAAAAGGGATTTTAATCAGAGTTTGGGATTTTTTTTTTCCTTCTGATTTATATATATATACACACGCACATGGAAAGAGGAGGGAAAAGAGGCGAGTTACATTCCCAGAGAGCCATTCCAGACCTGGAGCCGCGGGTTTTGGAGCTGCCATCCGGCCAAACCGCGCTCAGGGCTGGAGAAAGCGAGGCAGGGAACAGGGGAGTGACACCCAGCTCCCTGCGCCCGGCATGGGAATCCGCATCCCAAAGGATTCGGGTGCCTGGGAATCCGCATCCCAAAAGATTCGGGTGCCTGGGAATCCGCATCCCAAAGGATTCAGGTGCCCGGGAATCCGCATCCCAAAGGATTCTGGTGCCCGGGAATCCATATCCCAAAAGATTCGGGTCCCTGGGAATCCGCATCCCAAAAGATTCGGGTCCCTGGGAATCCGCATCCCAAAGGATTCGGGTGCCTGGGAATCCGCATCCCAAAGGATTCAGGTGCCTGGGAATCCGCATCCCAAAGGATTCGGGTGCCTGGGAATCCGCATCCCAAAGGATTCGGGTGCCCGGGAATCCGCATCCCAAGGATTCGGGTGCCTGGGAATCCACATCCCAAAAGATTCGGGTGCCCGGGAATCCATATCCCAAAGGATTCGTGTGCCTGGGAATCCACATCCCAAAAGATTCGGGTGCCCGGGAATCCATATCCCAAAGGATTCGGGTGCCTGGGAATCCACATCCCAAAAGATTCGGGTCCCTGGGAATCCGCATCCCAAGGATTCGGGTGCCTGGGAATCCGCATCCCAAAGGATTCGGGTGCCCGGGAATCCGCATCCCAAAGGATTCGGGTCCCTGGGAATCCGCATCCCAAAGGATTCGTGTGCCCGGGAATCCATATCCCAAAGGATTCGGGTGCCTGGGAATCCGCATCCCAAAGGATTCGGGTGCCCGGGAATCCGCATCCCAAAGGATTCGGGTGCCCGGGAATCCGCATCCCAAAGGATTCGGGTCCCTGGGAATCCGCATCCCAAAGGATTCGTGTGCCTGGGAATCCGCATCCCAAAGAATTCGGGTGCCTGGGCATCCCTCCGCTGGGGCTGTAGCGGCTCCAGGGCTCCGGGGCCGGGCAGCGGTGACAGAGGCGGCTCCTCCGGGCAGCAGCCGCGTCTCGGTGCGCAGTTCGGGCCCCGGGATTGTCCCCTCCCGAGCCGCGGTGACACGTCGCTAATTCTTCCTAATTGATTTTTCACGCCGGCGGGAGGGAGACGGTGACATCCAAGAGCGGAGCCCCGATGTGGCGGCTTTCTGCGGCATGAAAGGGGCCGGATCTGCCGCCGGAGCCCGCGTGCCTCAGCCGGGGCCGGGTAGCCATGGAGAGCCGCTGGCCGAGCCTGCCCGCTCCGTGCCCGCCCCGTGTCACCGTGCCCGTTCCATGCCCCACTCTGTCCCCACTCTGTGCCCCTCTCCATGCCTGCTCCGTGCCCGCTCCGTGTCACCGTGCCCGTTCCATGCCCCACTCTGTGCCCACTCTGTGCCCCTCTCCATGCCTGCTCCGTGCCCGCTCCATGCCCCTCTCCGTGCCCCTCTCTGTGCCCGCTCCATGCCCCTCTCCGTGCCCGCTCCATGCCCCTCTCCGTGTCCGCTCCGTGCCCCGCTCCGTGCCCCGCTCCGTGCCCACCGTGCCCTCCATGCCCCACTCTGTGCCCCTCTCCGTGCCCTCTCCGTGTCCTCTCCGTGCCCGCTCCGTGCCCCACTCTGTGCCCCTCTCCGTGCCCGTTCCTTGCCCGCTCCGTGCCCCTCTCCGTGCCCGCTCCGTGCTTGTTCCTTACCCCTCTCCGTGCCCCTCTCCGTGCCCCTCTCCGTGCCTGCTCCGTGCCCGTTCCATGCCCCTCTCCGTGCCCCTCTCCGTGCCCCTCTCCATGCCCCTCTCCGTGCCCACCGTGCCCGCTCCGTGCCCCACTCTGTGCCCCTCTCCGTGCCCACCGTGCCCTCCATGCCCCACTCTGTGCCCCTCTCCGTACCTGCTCCGTGCCCCTCTCTGTGCCCCTCTCCGTGCCCGTTCCGTGCCCCTCTCCGTGCCCATTCCTTGCCCGCTCCGTGCCTGTTCCTTACCCCTCTCCGTGCCCTCTCCGTGCCCGCTCCATGCCCGCTCCGTGCCCTTCTCCGTGCCCGCTCTGTGCCTGTTCCTTGCCCCTCTCCGTGCCCTCTCTGTGCCCGCTCCGTGCCCGTTCCATGCCCCTCTCCCGCCGCTATTTCGGGAACACATCAGAGCTCCTCCGGGCCGCTCCCGGGGCTGCCCCCGCTCCGTTCCCGCTGTCCCGCACTTGGGAACCAGCGGGGCTCGGGATGCGGCTCCTGCGGGAAATGGGAGTCGGGGGAGGATGGAGGGGGAGGGATCCATCCCTCAGGACCCCGAGCTGGGCTCGCTTCTCTCAGCACGTTTGGGGTTTGGCCCCGGCCCGCTCGGGATTGGCGCTTCCCGCAGGAGATTGCCCGGGATCGGGCACTCGGGAGGAGCAGGAAGGAAAGGCCCGGATCCCTCCCGGCACGGCGGCGATGTGGCTGCTGTGTCCCGGGCACGCTGGGGGAGCTGTCACCTGCATCCTGCCCTGGTCTGGGGGTGGCTGTGTCCATCAGGGGTCCCTGGGTGGATGGGTGGCTGTGTCACCCGGATCTCAGAGTGTTCCCCGGGTGGCTGTGCCACCTGGATCCCGGATTCCCTGGATGTCTGTATCACCTGGATCCCAGATTCCCTCGGTGGATCTAACACCTGGATCTCGGATTCCCCGGATGTCTGTGTCACCTGGATCCCAGATTCCCTGGATGGATCTATCACCTGGATCCCACATTCCCCAGATATCTGTATCACCTGGATCCCACATTCCCTGGATGGATCTATCACCTGGATCCCAGATTCCCTGGATGGATCTATCACCTGGATCCCAGATTCCCTGGCTGTCTGTATCACCTGGATCCCACATTCCCTGGATGTCTGTATCAACTGGATCCCAGATTCCCTGGATGTCTGTATCACCTGGATCCCAGATTCTCTGGATGTCTGTATCACCTGGATCCCACATTCCCTGGATGTCTGTATCACCTGGATCCCAGATTCCCTGGATATCTGTATCAACTGGATCCCAGATTCCCCGGGTGTTTCCCCCCTCCCGGACAGGATTCCCGCAGCAGTGCCCGAGCTCTGGCCCCACTCCCGGCTCTGGGGGTGCTGCACAGAGCTCTGGGCAGGTCTGGCAGCCCCGGAGCCCCAAATCCCTGCCGGGCACCCCCAGGAGCTCTGCTGATTCCAACTCCTGCTCCGGGAGCCTCATCCCAGCGGGATCAGCGTGGCCTCAGCCAGGCCGAACCCTGCAGCTCCCATTTCCAGGCCAAGCACGGCACAACCAGCGGGGAGGGCACCCAAAACCCTGCGAACCCCTCGGGGCTCCCTCCGGGCTGGGGGGAGCTCGGGAGGCTCGGCACGGCTCCGTCCCCACCTGCCGAGCCGTGGCAGGGTATGGCCCTCTGCAAGTGTGTGCCATGGAAATGTGCACATTTCCTAAAAGCAATATGGAGCAGCTAAATATACTGCTCACAAATCTGTTTACACTAATAATGGCTGGGAGCCTGCCATCCATATGACTGCACGGAACCATTGATTCAACAGAAATCCGCTGAAAATTCCTTGCAGGAGGAAGAAACTCACGGCGTTTCATATTACAATTTCTTCCCCCTATTTTTTTTCCTGCTTCTCGGGGTTTGTTTTTTTTTTTTTTTTTGTTCCTGGCACCTCTGGCACAGCCACGTTGGCAGCAGCTCTGCCCCTCTCCCTCTGCAGAGCCACCACGGGGATGGGGATCCTCAGCAATCCGGGATTTCCCAGCTCAGCTCCCAGCACTGCAGCCGCCCCCGGGGCGAAATGAACACAATATTTCCCTTTTTCCCACCCAACGGAGGGGTCCGAGGCAGCGTTTTGGCGCCGCTCTCTTTCCCTTTTTGGGAAAAAAAAAAAGGAAAAATAAATAAAAAAAAAAACAAAAAAAGAAGGAAAAAAAGCCCCTCGGGAATTGGCAGCTCGTGGCGTATTAATGGAAATGCTGCAGACTTGGCTCCCGCTCACCTCCCAAACATAATGTTAAATGGCAGCAAGGCACTATAGCAGTCATTTACATATGGTGCTTATAGACGCCAAACTTATTAACACAATAAAACTGCTGCGCCAGGAGCTTTCCTGCCTATTTTTCTCCTGGAGAATGTCAGTGTTGGAAGCACCTATCCTCCTCGTATGGAAACACCCGGGGCTGCCTTTCATATGGCACCGGCAAAATAAATAAATGACTCAGCCAGGGGCCCCCTCCGACCACTGGTGGAGGGAAGAGGGGGGGAGATCCGTGGATTCCGAGGTTTGGGGGTGGGGGAGATCACTGGAATTCACCAGGATCCACCAGGATCCACCAGGATCCACCAGGATTCACCAGGATCCACCAGGATCCACCAGGATTCACCAGGATTCACCAGAATCCACCAGAATTCACCAGGATCCACCAGGATTCACTAGGATTCACCAGGATCCACCAGGATTCACCAGGATTCACCAGAATCCACCAGAATTCACCAGGATCCACCAGGATCCGCCAGGATCCACCAGGATCCACCAGGATTCACCAGGATCCACCAGAATTCACCAGGATCCACCAGGATTCACCAAGATCCACCAGAACCCAGTGGTACCTTCTGGAAAAGCGCCTTTCCTCCCTGGCTGGGGGCAGCGCCAGGATTGGAGTCAACCCCCCCCTGCTCTGCGGTGTCCCCAAGTGTCCCCAAAGCTGGAAGTGATTTCCAGGTGGATTTTCATGGTGCCACAGGGAAAGCAGCCCCAGGTGTTTCCATAGGAGTTGTCCAGGTGCTTCCAACAGGGGAATTCTCCACGTGGGAATTTCCCAGCAGTGGTTTTGCCGTGCTGGGAAGTTTGGTGTCCACAAGTGACATTTGTGGGTGGCTGCTGGAGTGTCCCAGTGCCATGGTGTGGGATTTTGGGGATGTGGGATGGCAGCTGGGTCTGCTGATCCCCGCTGAGGGGACGCTGTGAGGTCCCCTCGGGGTTTTGGGGCGACTCTCCGGGGTCCAAGCGGCCGCAGTTCCTCTCTTGGCGCATTCCAGGCCCTGCTCACAGGGAATGTTCCCTGCTGGAGCTGAGGGTGACACTCCAGGGCCACCCAGGGGAGCTCCCCGAGCCTCCCGGGGCTGGGTGTGCGATTTCCTGCAGGGAAATCCCCCAGCTCGCCCGTTCCTGCTGGAAAATCAACAACCCCGCCCTGCTGGAAGGGCATTTCTGAGGGGACACCTGATGGCCCTGGCGGGAGAGCCCAGGGGACATTAACGGGATCAGCAACTGTCCCCAAAAGTGTGACACGCTTAAGTGTGTGGCAGTGCCACCAGGGCACGGCAGTGTCACATGACAATGGCAGTGTCACACAGTAATGGCAGTGTCACATGGCAGTGGCAGTGTCACATGGGAATGACAGTGCCACCAGGCCATGGCAGTGCCACCAGGCCATGGCAGTGCCACTTGACAATGGCAGTGTCATATGGCAATGGCAGTGTCACATGATAATGGCAGTGTCACACAGCAATGGAAGTGTCATATGGCAATGGCAGTGTCACACAGCAATGGCAGTGTCACCAGGCCATGGCAGTGCCACATGGGCATGGCTGTGACACCAGGCCATGGCAGTGCCACACAGTAATGGCAGTGTCACATGGCAATAGCAGTGACACCAGGCCATGGCAGTGCCACACAGTAATGGCAGTGTCACATGGCAATAGCAGTGACACCAGGCCATGGCAGTGTCACACAGTAATGGCAGTGTCACATGGCAATAGCGGTGTCACCAGGCCATGGCAGTGCCACACAGCAATGGCAGTGTCACATGATAATGGCAGTGTCACATGACAATGGCAGTGTCACATGACAATGGCAGTGTCACATGACAATGGCAGTGTCACATGACAATGGCAGTGCCACACAGCAATGGCAGTGCCACCCCAGGGCCCAGCACAACAGCCCAAGGTGGGGCTGGGGTTGGGGGCTGGGCTGGACCTTCACTGTGGGGATTCCAGGGATTCCCAGAGCCCAGGGAGGGCCGTGTCCCCTCACTGTCCCCCATGTCACTGATGCCACCCTGGAGCCCTGTGTGCTGCAGGTCCCTGCGGCACCAGGGCTGCTGTCACCAGTCCTGTCAGCAGGACACCCCAAATCCGGCTGTTCCAGAGCCTTCCATGGGCCCTGCGGTGGGAGAAGCAGCTCAGCATAGCCCAGCAGGGGACACGGGGTCCCCAAGGTCAGGCACGAGGTCAGGGGAATGTCCCCAAGTGCCCAAACTCTGCCCAGCACTTGTCACTAATGGGGTTTGGATGGCTTTCCCAAAATCCCTGTCCTGTGTCACTGCTGGGCACAGAGTGACCGGAGCTGTCCCTGTCCTGTGTCACTGCTGGACAGGAGTGACCGGAGCTGTCCCTGTCCTGTGTCACTGCTGGACAGGAGTGACCGGAGCTGTCCCTGTCCTGTGTCACTGCTGGACAGGAGTGACCAGAGCTGTCCCTGTCCTGTGTCACTGCTGGGCACAAAGTGACCGGAGCTGTCCCTGTCCTGTGTCACTGCTGGGCACAGAGTGACCAGAGCTGTCCCTGTCCTGTGTCACTGCTGGGCACAGAGTGACCGGAGCTGTCCCTGTCCTGTGTCACTGCTGGACAGGAGTGACCGGAGCTGTCCCTGTGCTGTGTCACTGCTGGGCATAGAGTGACCGGAGCTGTCCCTGTCCTGTGTCACTGCTGGACAGGAGTGACCAGAGCTGTCCCTGTCCTGTGTCACCATTGGGCACAGAGTGACCGGAGCTGTCCCTGTCCTGTGTCACTGCTGGGCACAGAGTGACCAGAGCTGTCCCTGTCCTGTGTCACTGCTGGACAGGAGTGACCGGAGCTGTCCCTGTCCTGTGTCACTGCTGGACAGGAGTGACCGGAGCTGTCCCTGTCCTGTGTCACTGCTGGGCACAGAGTGACCAGAGCTGTCCCTGTGCTGTGTCACTGCTGGGCACAGAGTGACCAGAGCTGTCCCTGTCCTGTGTCACTGCTGGGCACAGAGTGACCGGAGCTGTCCCTGTCCTGTGTCACTGCTGGACAGGAGTGACCAGAGCTGTCCCTGTCCTGTGTCACTGCTGGACAGGAGTGACCAGAGCTGTCCCTGTCCTGTGTCACCATTGGGCACAGAGTGACCGGAGCTGTCCCTGTCCTGTGTCACTGCTGGACAGGAGTGACCGGAACTGTCCCTGTCCTGTGTCACTGCTGGGCACAGAGTGACCGGAGCTGTCCCTGTCCTGTGTCACTGCTGGACAGGAGTGACCAGAGCTGTCCCTGTCCTGTGTCACTGCTGGACAGGAGTGACCGGAGCTGTCCCTGTCCTGTGTCACTGCTGGACAGGAGTGACCGGAGCTGTCCCTGTCCTGTGTCACTGCTGGACAGGAGTGACCGGAGCTGTCCCTGTCCTGTGTCACTGCTGGGCACAGAGTGACCGGAGCTGTCCCTGTCCTGTGTCACTGCTGGGCACAGAGTGACCAGAGCTGTCCCTGTCCTGTGTCACTGCTGGGCACAGAGTGACCAGAGCTGTCCCTGTCCTGTGTCACTGCTGGGCACAGAGTGACCGGAGCTGTCCCTGTCCTGTGTCACTGCTGGACAGGAGTGACCGCAGCTGTCCCTGTCCTGTGTCACTGCTGGACAGGAATGACCAGAGCTGTCCCTGTCCTGTGTCACTGCTGGACAGGAGTGACCAGAGCTGTCCCTGTGCTGTGTCACTGCTGGACAGGAGTGACCGGAGCTGTCCCTGTCCTGTGTCACTGCTGGACAGGAGTGACCGGAGCTGTCCCTGTCCTGTGTCACTGCTGGACAGGAGTGACCGGAGCTGTCCCTGTCCTGTGTCACTGCTGGACAGGAGTGACCGGAGCTGTCCCTGTCCTGTGTCACTGCTGGACAGGAGTGACCGGAGCTGTCCCTGTCCTGTGTCACTGCTGGGCACAGAGTGACCGGAGCTGTCCCTGTCCTGTGTCACTGCTGGACAGGAGTGACCGGAGCTGTCCCTGTCCTGTGTCACTGCTGGGCATAGAGTGACCGGAGCTGTCCCTGTCCTGTGTCACTGCTGGGCACAGAGTGACCAGAGCTGTCCCTGTCCTGTGTCACTGCTGGGGATGCAACCCCATGGAAAAGCCACTGAGAACCTGTGGAGGTGAGTGGGAACCCAGCAGCCCCTTCCCTGCTGGAATGGCCTCTCCCAGTCTGGAACTGGGGGGTCTGGGTGGCTTCCTGGTCCTAGACTTGGGTGAGATCCTCCCTCAGTCAGCCTGATCCCATCAACTCCATCCATCATCTGTCCATCCATCCATCCATCCATCATCCATCATCCATCCATCCATCATCCATCCATCATCCATCCATCCATCATCCATCCATCATCCATCATCCATCCATCCATCCATCCATCCATCCATCCATCCATCCATCCATCCATCATCCATCATCCATCCATCCATCATCCATCCATCCATCCATCATCCATCCATCATCCATCCATCCATCATCCATCATCCATCCATCCATCATCCATCCATCATCCATCCATCATCCATCCATCATCCATCCATCCATCATCCATCCATCCATCCATCATCCATCCATCATCCATCCATCATCCATCATCCATCCATCCATCCATCATCCATCCATCATCCATCCATCATCCATCCATCCATCATCCATCCATCATCCATCATCCATCCATCCATCCATCCATCCATCCATCATCCATCCATCATCCATCCATCCATCATCCATCCATCATCCATCATCCATCCATCCATCCATCCATCCATCCATCCATCCATCATCCATCATCCATCCATCATCCATCCATCCATCCATCCATCATCCATCCATCCATCCATACCTCCATCTCTCCATGGACCACTTGACAGAAACACCTTCACAGAGGACACTGAGGGAGGTGACAGGAATCACCTGCTGGCAGCCACTGGCTCCAGGGTGATTTATCCCAATCCAGAATATTCCCAAACCGAAGAAAATTAAAGAAATAAAATAAAATAAAGGCCCAGGAAGCAGAGAAAAGACCTCCTGAACCTCCCTGCCCTAAGTAGGCCCCCATTTCCCCGCTGTGGCCCTCAGGGCCGCCCTGGATGGCCGATGAGAAGGAATCCGGGCCGGGCAGGAGCTGTGCCCGGGGGAAGAGGAGGAAATGAAGCAGCGCTTTGAAGTCTTCTCAACTTTTACCGTGGCGGCCTCGCCGTGCCCGCGGCCTCGTTCGGGGCCGGCGCTGATTTTCCGCACGGTGCCCTTTGATGGTGGCGTTACCGATTAACGAGGGGACAGCACCTGCCGGGGGTCCCGGGACCCCGCCCGGCTCCGGCCACCGCCACGGGAGGCTCCGAGTGCCGATGGACACGGGCACAGCGCTGGCCCTGTGCCACCCCTACAGCCCAGAAATGACCCGCGGCCGCTGTCCTGTCCCTCTCTCCCTCTCCTTCCCTCCTCTTCCGTTTGCTCCTTGCGGGATCCCCCCCGGCTTGGATTTCCCGGATCCCCCTTTCCCTCCCCGGCGCCCCCGAGCGCGGAGCAGCCGCCCCTGCCCGGCCCCTGCGCTCGCACTGCCGGCGGCTCTTTCGTTCAAAAGGAAAATGCCTTTTTTTCCCCTTCCCGGAGCTGCTCCCGGCCGGAATCCAGAGGGAAGGAATCCATCCCGGCTCCCCTCTCCTGGGCATTCCACGGACAAAGTTTTCCTCTCGAGAAACCAGGGGCACCTCCAGCCCGAGCAAGGTCCCCGCTCGGCGAGTCCGGGTTTGTTCCCGAAGGGATACAAATCCTGCTGGAGTTATCCTGGAGCTGGGAGCAGGCCTGGGAGAGCAGAGGGGAAACACAAATTTAAAGATAAATTTGGGAGTTCTCGGTCGCTTTCAGCTCCCCGGTTCCCTTCGGAGCATCCGAGCAGCCTCGCCTGGACACTGAGCCGGGACTGAAAACCAGCGGGGCCAATTGAGGGAAAAAAACAAAATCAGGTGAAAGATTTATAAATTCCCGAGAGGACGATTCACCCCCAAACCGGAGCTGCTCCCTCCCAGAAAACCTCCCGGTAGAGCCGGGGCGCCGAGGGCAGCTACTGGCGGCGGGGATCCCGTGGGAAGCGGCCGCAGCCCGGCCGCCTTTCCCATTTTTCTCCCGCAGAAGATGCTGAAATCGAGGGAGATCCGCACGAAACGAAATCCGGGCCCCGCTCCGCTCTCCGGGGCCGCGGATCCAGCAGAGCCCGCTCCGCACCCGCGGCCGCCGCAGGGCAGGGGCGGAGGGGCCGCGGATCCCCCCGGGCCGGCCCCGGGGGCAGAGAAAGGTCGCGGGGAAAAAAAAAAAAAAAGAGAGAGAAAAAAAAAAAGAAATTAAATTGAATTCAATTGGATTAAATTGATTTAAATGAAATTCCACAAACGGTCCGGAGCCGGGCACAGTTTCCGCGACTGAGCCGAGCTGAGCCCGCGTCCCCTTCTCCTTCCCCTTCCCATCCCTTTCCCTTCCCATCCTTTCCCCTTCCCATCCCTTCCCATCCCCGTTCCTCCGCGGGTGTTCCCCGCTCCGCTCCCGCTGCCCTCTCCGCCAGCTCTCTCACCCAACTCCGCTTCTTTATTTCCACTTTTCCTATTAAAAAAAATAAAAATAAAAAAGGAAATATATATTTTAAAATCTATTTATAAAATATTTTTAATATCGATTATTTTTTTCCCCCTTCTCTCTCTCTCTTTCTCTTGCGGAAATGAAAATAAAATTCACAAACGCTTTGCCGACGCTCTCGCTCCAATTTTAGGCTTTCACTTCTCTGGGATTTCGTGTAATTTTGCCTTTTCTCCCCCCATCCTTCTTCCCGCAGGCTCTTGCGGGAGCGCGTCCGCGCAGAGCCCGCGGGCGCGCAGCAGCGCTCTCCTCTCCGCGGGGGGAAGGATCCCGCGCGGAGTATTTCGATCCAGCCAAGTGGAAAATAGACTTTCAACCCTCTTTGTGCGGGAGGGGAGGGCTGGCCCCCGCCTCCGCGGGCCAGCAAAACTCCGAGCAGAGCCAAACTGCGGAGTGAACTCGGGAGCGGCCCGCGCAGGGGCTGCGCGCCCGCGCATCCCCCCGAGCCGGGGCTCAGCGGCTCCGATCGCCGCCTCTTGAGAGCTCGGACATTTCGGGTTTTGGCTCCCGGAGCGGGATCGGAGCCGTGGGAAGGAGGTTTCGGCCGGGGGAAGGTCCTGCTTTGGGAAGGGGTTCCGCGGAGGGGAGCGGAGCTTGCGCGGGGGGCGGGAGAGGCGGGGGAGGTTTCACCTGTCCTCCCCCCGAGGGCCGGAGCTCCGCTCGCTGCTGCGGCCAGGGCTGGGGCTGTCACTGAAATCGCGAAAAGGAAAAAAAAAAAAAAGGATAAGAAAAAAAAATAAAAAAGAGAGAGAAAACAAGAAAACCAAAAGAAGAAGAAAAAATGAGGAGTTTTTAATTTTTTAAAAAATTGTTTTGTTTTGTTTTTTTAAAGACGGAGGGAAACCTCCCCCGCAGCCGGAGCCCCTCTGCCACAACTTCGCGGCGCGCCTGCGGGAGCGGCTCCAGTCCAGTTTTTCGGGCGCTCTCTGCGTCCTTTTGCCTCCTCTGCCTCCCCTTCCTCCCCTGTCTGCCCCTGCCTCCCCTTCCTGCCCCATCTCCCCCTGTCCTCCCCTTGTCCTCCCCTGCCTGGCTCTGCCTCCCGTGCCTCCCCCGGCCTCCCCCGGCCTCCTTGTGCCTCCTCTGACTCTTCCTGGCTGCCCTCGTCCTCCCGCGGCCTCGTCTTGCTTCCTTCTACCTCCCCTGCCCCTCCTCTGCCTCCTCTACCTCGCACTTCCCGTCCCTGCCTTCCCCTGCGCTCCCCATCCCACCGCATCCCCACTGTCCCCTGCTCTCCGATCCCATCCCATCGCTACATTCCCTGTTCTCCCCATCCCATCCCATTCCTGCCTCCCCTGTTCTCCCCATCCCATTCCTGCCTTCCGTGCCCTCCCCATCCCGGCCCTGCTCTCCCATCCCATCCCATTCCATCCCTACATTCCCTGCTCACCCCATCCCTGTCCTGCTCTCCCCATCCCATCCCATCCCATTCCTGCCTCCCCTGTTCTCCCCATCCCATTCCTGCCTCCCGTGCCCTCCGCATCCCTGCCCTGTTCTCCCATCCCATCCTTACATTGCCTGTTCTCCCCATCCCATCCCATCCCATCCCTACATTCCCTGCTCTCCCATCCCATCCCTGCCTCCCCTGTTCTCCCCATCCCATCCCATCCCATCCCGGCCCTGCTCTCCGATCCCATCCCATCCCATCCCTACATTCCCTGGTCTCCCATCCCATCCCATCCCATCCCTACATTCCCTGCCCTTTCCATCCCGGCCCTGCTCTCCGATCCCATCCCATCCCTGCATTCCCTGCTCTCCCCATCCCATCCCTACATTCCCTGCCCTCCCAGCCCGGCCCTGCCTCCTCCGGCCTCTCCTGTGTTCCGCGGGGCTCAGGTGAGGCGGCCCCTGCCCGGCCCCGCAGGTACCGCCCGCATCCGCCGGGGCTCGGGGCTGCGTGGGCGCCCGCGGGTGGGCGGCGGGGCGGGGGCGGAGGGAGGGAGGGGTGCGGGGCGCGGGTCCGTGTGTGTGTGCCGTGCCCAGGGGGAGGTTTCTTGCACACGCACACACACACACACCGCACACACGCGCGCACCCGCAGGACCGGCCCCGCTCCGGCCCCCCCCCCGCTCCCGGCTCACACCATGTTCCAGCCGTCTGCGAAGCGCTGCTTCACCATCGAGTCCCTGGTGGGCAAGGACACCCCCCTGGGCCCCGAGGACCCCCCGCGCCCCGCCGCCCTCGCCTACCCCGGCCCCGCCGCCGCCGCCGACGCCGCCGCCTTCGCCCCCGGCTTCCAGGGAGCCGCCGGCCGGGCCCTGTACGGCAGCGCCGAGCTCGTCTTCCCCGAGGCCGTGGGGCACCCGGCGCTGCCCGTCGGGCCCCCCCAGCTGGGGGGCTCGGCCCTGCCGCACCCGCACCCCTTCTTCGGGCCGCAGCACCGCGACCCGCTCAACTTTTACCCCTGGGTGCTGCGGAACCGCTTCTTCGGCCACCGCTTCCAAGGTGAGCGGGGGCTGCGGGGGGCGCGGGCCGAGGGCTGGCGGCGGCCCCGGGGGCTGCGGAGCCTCGGGGCTCCTGCCCGGGGCTCGGGGGGCCCGGCTGCAGGGCAGGACCTGTTGCTGCCGTGCCCGCACTCACGGCCGGGGCCCCGGGCGCTGCTCAGCGGGGCCGGTGCCTCGGAGCTGCCGGTGCCTCGGAGCTGCCGGTGCCTCGGAGCTGCCGGTGCCTCGGAGCTGCCGGTGCCGCCGCCGTTGCACACCCGCGGCCGGAGCGCTCCCGAAGCCCCGGGGCCGCGGTCGGGGCCGGGCAGAGCCGGGCAGCCTCGCGGAGTCCCGGCCGAGCATCGCGGAGCTCCGGGGGACGGGACCGGCGCCGCCGCCTCCGTGCGCAGCCGAGAAGGGAATTTGGTTTTCTCCTTCCCGGGAACGAAGGGAAGGATTTCGGTGCGGTGGATCTCGGCTGCGCAGAGAGATGTTGTTTGGTTCCGTAGATTTTCTCTCCGTTCCTTTTCTTCTCTTTATTTATTTCCTCGCTTTCTTTCCTTCTCTTTCTTTTCTTCGCTTTCCTGTTTCGCTTCTTTCGTTCTTTCTTTCTTTCTCTTCATTTTCTGGTTCTGTCTCTTATTTTTTTCAATCTTCATTTTCTTTCTCCTTGTTCCTTCCTATCCTCTTTCTTTTCCTTTTCCTTTCTTTATCCGCGTCCTTTTCTTCCCTTTTTCCCACATGTTTTTTTTCCCTCGTTTTTTTTTTTCTTTTTTGTTTGTTAGTTTGTTTTTTTCTCGGTTTTATTTTTCTCCTTTTTTTGCCTCCCCGTTTCCTCTCTCCGCCTGTCCCGCCGCGGTGCCGGGGGGGGTCCCGCAGCCCGGATTAGTTTTATCTGCTCGGCACCAAGCCCTCGCTCGTCCCCGGGGCTCCGCCGGGGATTGCGGCCGCTGCCGGCGGCTCCCGGGGGCACCGGCCCGGCTCCCTCGGCCCCGGGAGCGGCTCCGGCCGGGGCCGTGCGGGGCTCCCGGTCCCCCACAGCCCCCGGCCCCGGCTCTCCCGAGCCGTCCCTCTCTCCTGCCTTCTCTCTCCGCCTTTAATTTTCTTGTTCTTCCCTTGCTTTCGTTTCTTTCTACCTTGTTTCGCTCGCTTGCTTTACAGCTTTCCTTCTCTCGCTCGTTGTTCTTTGCTTCTTCCCTTCTTTCAATTTTTTTTTTTTGCTTTCCCACTTCTTGTCTCTTTCTCTTTTTTCCTTTCTCTTTCTTTCCCTGTTTTTTTTTTATTGCTTCCCCACTTTTCTCCTCTCTTTCCTTGTCTCCTTCCCTCTTTCTTTCTCCACTTCACTATTTTCTTTCTTACCTTTCCTTTTCTGTTTTCTTTTCCTGTAAATTTCTCAGTCTTCCTCCTGTTTTATAATTTCTTTTTCTCTCTGTCTCAGTTTTTTCTCTGCCTCCCACCTTCTCTTCCTCTTTCTTTCCTCTTCCTGCTGCTCTCCCCATCCATCCCTTCTCCCTCTTTCTTTCTTTCTTTCATTCCCCCTCCCTCCCCACCCTTTGGCGCTGTGTCCAACCCCACCGTGGGGCTGAGATCAGCCGAGAGGGAGAACGGGGCACAAACGCTGCAATTTTGGGATGGGGAAAGCTCCAAAAAACCCCGCAATTCCCCTTTTGTGCCCTTCCCGTGCCAGGGGGCAAGGAAATGAGCCCAAGCCGGGCCTGCAGAGGGGGTTCCGGGGCTGAGCTCTGTGTGTGCCCGCAGGGAGCGAGGTGTCCCAGGAGAGCCTCCTGCTGCACGGCCCCTTCGCCCGCAAGCCCAAGCGCATCCGCACGGCCTTTTCCCCATCGCAGCTGCTGCGCCTGGAGAGGGCCTTCGAGAAGAACCACTACGTGGTGGGCGCCGAGCGCAAGCAGCTGGCCAGCAGCCTCAGCCTCTCCGAGACACAGGTACTGCCACCCGAGGGTCCCTCCTGTCCCATCCTGTCTGCTCCTCCTGTCCCATCCTGTGTGCTCCTTCTGTTCCACCCGTGTGTCCTTCCTGTCTCACCCCGTGTGTCCCTCCTGTCCCACCCGTGTGTCCCTCCTGTGCCATCCCGTGTGTCCCTCCTGTCCCATCCTGTGTGTCCCTTCTGTCCCACCCGTGTGTCCCTCCTGTCCCATCCCGTGTGTCCCTCCTGTCACATCCTGTGTGCTCCTTCTGTTCCACCCGTGTGTCCCTCTTGTCCTATCCTGTGTGTCCCTTCTGTCCCACCCGTGTGTCCCTCCTGTCCCATCCCGTGTGTCCCTCCTGTGCCACCCCGTGTGTCCCTCCTGTCCCATCCCGTGTGTCCCTCCTGTGCCACCCCGTGTGTCCCTCCTGTGCCATCCCGTGTGTCCCTCTTGTCCTATCCTGTGTGTCCCTCCTGTCCCATCCTGTGTGCTCTTTCTGTCCCATCCTGTGTGCCCCAGTTATCCCACCCCGAGTGTCGCAGCCTGTCCCACCTCAAGTGACCCAGGTGTCCCATCCTGTGGGACCCGTTTGTCTCATCCTGTGTGTCCCAGCCTGTCCCACACGCCTGTCCCTTCTGTCCCATCCCGTGTGTCCCTTCTGTCCCACCCCATGGGTCCCAACCTGGCCCATCCCTTGTGTCCCTTCTGTCCCACCCGTGTGTCCCAGCCTGTCCCACACGCCTGTCCCTTCTGTCCCACCCCGTGTGTCCCTTCTGTCCGACCCCACATGTCCCTTCTGTCCCACCCCATGGGTCCCAACCTGTCCCACCCCGTGTGTCCCTTCTGTCCCACCCCGTGTGTCACTTCTGTCCCACCCTGAGTGTCCCTTCTGTCCCATCCCATGTGTCCCTTCTGTCTCACCCCATGGGTCCCAGCCTGTCCCACCCGTGTGTCCCTTCTGTCCCACACGCCTGTCCCTTCTGTCCTACCCTGAGTGTCCCTTCTGTCCCATCCCATGGGTCCCAGCCTGTCCCACCCCATGTCTCCCATGTGTCCCATCCCGGGAGCAGCTCGGAACCGGCACCGGATCCACGCAGCGCTGCTGTGGGAAATCCCAGCTGGGGTTCCAGGCCTGGGGTTCCAGCAGGTGCCGGCAGCCCCAGAGCCTGCGGGTGTTCCCGGGCCCCTGGGGCTGGATTTGGGGTTTTTGTGTGGTGGCGTTCGGGTGTCACAGAGGCTGCGGCAGCTTTGGGGCTGGGGATGCGGCTCCGGCACGGTCCCGCTCTCCGGAGCGCTTTCCTGGTGTTGTTCCTCCCTGGCTCGGGGTGTTTTCCCTGGGAGCAATTGATGGGTTTAAAAATCCAGTTAGGAAAGGAGCAGCAGCCCGAAGGCTTCCCTGGGAAGCTGGAAAAGCGTGGCTGAGCCGAGCAGCCCCGCTCTGTGCGCCCGGAATTCAGGACGGGTGTGGAGACGGCGCTGCCGAAGGGCGCTGGTGTCGGATGAGACTTTCTGGGATCAGAACAGACATTTCACGGGAATTCAGGTGTAAGGAGAGCCAGGAGAAGCACAGGGATGAGAGGAAAAGTGGACAGAGCTGGGGGAAAATGAGGGAGCTGGGGCTGAGTGTCTCTGGGAGCCCGGTGTCCCGGCGAGCTCCCAAACGCTCCAGGGGAAGGAGCGCTATTTCCCGGGATATTCAGCAGCTGAGGGATGGAGAAAGTTTTCCCCAAATTCTGGTGAGGCGGTTGGGCCTATGTGCTGAATTAATTGAATTTTTAAGCTTTAATTGATTTGGGAAATAGATCTGGAGCCGTGGGAGTTCCCACTGCCCGCCTGGCTCATCCTCACCCGGGCTCCTCCACACCAAACCTCCATCCCTGGGAGTGGGAAATTCCTGCCAGGAAAATGTCACCGGCACGGGGACAGCGGGAAGGAGCAGCTGTGGCTGTCAGGAAGGGAGGACCGAGCCCCCAAAATCCCGGGGGTGTTTGGAGCCCGAGGGTGATGCTGTCCCTGCGGCTCGTGGGGCTCAGCGCTGGCACCGGCTCTGAACCCTTCCCGCTGCTCCCGTCACCTCTCCGGGCTGGAATGGAGGAAAAAAAGGAAAAAAGGACAAACCCCAAAGGTCAAAGAACAGCCAGGAACTCGTCGGGGTGGAAAGGGCAGCTCTGGAATGCCCCAGGGCCAGCTCAGCCATTCCCTGGCCTTTTCCAGCATCGCCTGGAGCCTAAATGCGATAATGCCGTTTATTCCTGGGGAAATGCAGCGGCATCCCAACCCCAAATCCCAGAGATTTTGGGGTGCAAAGAGGCCACGTAGACATTTTAAATTCCCTTTTCCTGCGTGTGCTGCAGCCCGTTTGGTAGCTCGGTGTTTCCGTGGTTTTGGGAAGCGGCTGCTGCTGGCGGGGAGCGGGCGCGGGGACAACGGGAGGCAGCGGCAGGGCCGGGAAAGGCTCCCGTCCTTCCCACGGATCCATCCGGGAACGGCGCCCGGCAGAGGGAAACGTTCTTCCCTTCGGCTTTGTGGCTTTGGAAAAACAGTCTTTATTTTAAATTTTTTTATTTTTAAATCTGGTTTAATTACCTGGAGGAAAATAATCCCAGTGTGCTGAGGGATGGGATACGGGATGGGATATGGGATAGGATATGGGATGGGATAAGGGATGGGATATGGGATGGGATACGGGATGGGATAAGGGATGGGATGTGGGATGGGATGTGGGATGGGATATGGGATGGGATATGGGATGGGATATGGGATGGGATATGGGATGGGATATGGGATGGGATAAAGGATGGGACATGGAATGGGATAAGGGATGGGATATAGGATGGGATATGGGATGGGATATGGGATAGAACATGGGATGGGATATGGGATGGGATATGGGATGGGACTTGGAATGGGATAAGAGATGGGATAAGGGATGGGATATAGGATGGGATATGGGATGGGATATGGGATGGGATATGGGATAGAACATGGGATGGGATATGGGATGGGATACAGGATGGGATATGGGATGGGATATGGGATAGAACATGGGATGGGATATGGGATGGGATAAGAGATGTGACATGGGATAGAATATAGGATAGGATACACCCGGGTGAGGGGATGGGAGGAGTGGGACACCGGGGGCTGGTGGCTGTGTCAAACCCAGGATATTATTACTATTATTATTATTATTATTATTATTATTATTGCTATTATTACTATTATTACTATTACTATTATTATTGTTACTGTTATTATTATTATTATTATTAATTCAATATTTGGTGATAAATCCCGCATGGAATTGAATTTCCATGGAAAACCAGCCTGCTTTATCCATGACACCCATCCCGGTGTGACACAGGCACCGAACCCACAGTTTTTGGGGATTTATCATTTTCTCATGGATTTAACAATTCCCACTCGGGGTTCCAGGCCCTGGCTGTGCCTGGCCCGATTTCCCAGCTGCTTTTCCCCCTGGAAAAGGGAGTTTTTCCCTTTGGGCTGGGCCAGCTCCGGGTGCCCCAGCCAGGGAGCAACACCTGGAGCAGCCCAGGGAAGGTGGGGAGGGTTCAGGTCCTGCCAGGCCTCAGGAAATGTCTTGGGATGTGGGATATGGGATGTGGGATATGGGATGTGGGGTATGGGATATGGAATATGGGATATGGGATATGGGATGTGGGGTATGGGATGTGAGATATGGGATATGGGATATGGGATATGGGATATGGGATGTGGGATATGGGATATGGGATGTGGGATATGGGATATGGGATGTGGGATGTAGGATATGGGATGTGGGGTATGGGATATGGGATGTGGGGTATGGGATATGGGATGTGAGATATGGGATGTGGGATATGGGATATGGGATATGGGATATGGGATATGGGATATGGGATATGGGATATGGGATATGGGATATGGGATATGGGATGTGGGATATGGGATATGGGATGTGATACAGGGGATGTGGGATATGGGATATAGGATATAGGATATAGGATATAAGATATAGGATATAAGATATAGGATATAGGATATGGGATATGGGATGTGGGATATGGGATATAGGATATAGGATATAGGATATAGGATATAGGATATAAGATATAGGATATAGGATATGGGATATGGGATGTGGGATATGGGATATGGGATATGCGATATGGGATATGGGATATGGGAATGGGATATGGGATATGGGATATGGGATATGGGATATGGGATATGGGATGTGAGATATGGGATGTGAGAGATGGGATATGGGATATGGGATATGGGATGTGGGATATGGGATGTGAGATATGGGATGTGGGATATGGGATATGGGATATGGGATATGGGATGTGAGATATGGGATGTGGGATATGGGATATGGGATATGCGATATGGGATATGGGATATGGGATATGGGATATGGGATATGGGATATGGGATATGGAGTGGGGATGGTGCCAGTGTTTAATCCCTTCCCAGCCCTTCTCCTACCCAGGAGCTGCGTTAATTCGGGATGAGGATTAACAGGCCTGGGAACAGCAAAATGAAGGGGGCTGGGGGAGCAGAACGGAGCTCAGGGCCCTGCCACAATTCCAGGGTGGAGAAGGTGCAGGAAGGGCTCCGAAGGGAACGTGGGATGGGCTGAGCAAGAGCAGCCATCGGGGGCTTTGGGTGTGATGGGAACAGTGGGGTGAGACCCAGGGGGCATCGAGGGGGTGTGTGGGGACACCGGGATCAGCAGGGACACCGGGAAATGTGGGGACACCGGGATCAGCAGGGACACCAGGAAATGTGGGGACACCGGGATCAGCAGGGATCCTGGGAATGTGGGGACACTGGGATCAGCAGGGATCCTGGGAATGTGGGGACACTGGGATCAGCAGGGATCCTGGGAATGTGGGGACACCGGGAAATGTGGGGACATCGAGAAATGTGGGGATCACTGGGATCAGAAGGGATCCCGGGAAATGTGGGGACATTGGGATCAGCAGGGATCCTGGAAATGTGGGGACATTGGGATCAGCAGGGATCCTGGGAATGTGGGGACATTGGGATCAGCAGGGATCCTGGAAATGTGGGGACACCAGGAAATGTGGGGATAACTGGGATTAGCAGGGATCCCAGAAATGTGGGGACACCGGGATCAGCAGGGACACTGGGAAGTGTGGGGACACTGAGAAGTGTGGGGACACTGGGAAATGTGGGGACACTGGGAAGTGTGGGGACACTGGGAAGTGTGGGGACACTGGGAGCTGCAGGGATCCCAAGAAATGTGGGGACACTGGGAAATGTGGGGGCACCAGGAAATGTGGGGACATCGGGATCAGCAGGGACACCAGGAAATGTGGGAACACTGGGAGCCACAGGGATCCCAAGAAATGTGGGGACACCGGGAAATGTGGGGACACCGGGATCAGCAGGGATCTCGGCACTGTGGCTGCTGCAGGGTTGGTGTGCCAGGCTGGGATGTGGGATATGGGGTGTGGGGTGTGGGATATGGGGTATGGAATGTGGGATATGGGGTGTAGGATGTGGGATGGGGGATGTGAGATGGGGGATATGGGATGAGCTGGGGCACTGTTCCCATGGGGCACGGCCTCGCTGTGCCCAGCGCTGGTGGCACCAGGTCACCTCAGCTCCCACGGGATCACCCTGGGCTGGGAAGGCAATTCCCTGGATTCCTCTGGCACCACGGAGCCCAGAATTCCCAGCAGAGCCGCTCCACCCCCGGCAGCTCGAGGGGCAAACCCTGCTTGGGGTCTCAAATCTGCATTCCCAGAGCAGAGGCCTCTCCCTGGCTCCTGCCAGAGGGAACTTTGGGCTGGTTATGGAATCCCTGGATATCCCAGTGTCCCTCCTGGATTTGGGGTGACTGTGGAATCCCTGGATATCCCAGTGTCCCTCCTGGATTTGGGGTGATTATGGAATCCCTGGATATCCCAGTGTCCCTCCTGGATTTGGGGTGATTATGGAATCATGGATATCCCACTGTCCCTCCTGGATTTGGGGTGGTTATGGAATCCCTGGATATCCCAGTGTCCCTCCTGGATTTGGGGTGATTATGGAATCCCTGGATATCCCAGTGTCCCTCCTGGATTTGGGGTGATTATGGAATCATGGATATCCCACTGTCCCTCCTGGATTTGGGGTGACTGTGGAATCCCTGGATATCCCAGTGTCCCTCCTGGATTTGGGCTGGTTATGGAATCCCTGGATATCCCAGTGTCCCTCCTGGATTTGGGGTGATTATGGAATCCCTGGATATCCCAGTGTCCCTCCTGGATTTGGGGTGACTGTGGAATCCCTGGATATCCCGCTGTCCCTCCTGGATTTGGGGTGATTAGGGAATCATGGATATCCCAGTGTCCCTCCTGGATTTGGGGTGATTATGGAATCCCTGGATATCCCAGTGTCCCTCCTGGATTTGGGGTGATTATGGAATCATGGATATCCCAGTGTCCCTCCTGGATTTGGGGTGATTATGGAATCATGGATATCCTGCTGTCTCTCCTGGATTTGGGGTGATTATGGAATCATGGATATCCCGCTGTCCCCCCTGGATTTGGGGTGATTATGGAATCCCTGGATATCCCAGTGTCCCTGCTGGATTTGGGGTGATTATGGAATCATGGATATCCCAGTGTCCCTCCTGGATTTGGGGTGATTATGGAATCATGGATATCCCACTGTCCCTCCTGGATTTGGGGTGATTATGGAATCATGGATATCCCAGTGTCCCTCTTGGATTTGGGGTGATTATGGAATCATGGATATCCTGCTGTCTCTCCTGGAGCTGTCCCTGCAGGGACGGAGCAGCCCTGGCCAGGGACTCGTGGCCGGCTGGGAATTGCAGCTGCTCCGTAATTAATAATTAACAATTAACAATTAGAGCGAATGCCTGGGAATCACAGGAGGAGAAAGATGCCCAGATAGAGCAGGAGAGCGGCCCAGTGCAAACCCCGGGGCTGGCAGTTGTCCCCTCCCCCCGAGAACTGTCCCCAAAAACAAACCACAGCGTTTTTGGGGTGTCTCCGGAGGGGCAGCAGGAGGGGGTGCAGGGGGTGGTGACACTCTGGGTGACAGCAGGGCCGGTCCCTGTGTCCCCATCCCGACCCAGGGACAGCAGGAGGGGGTGCAGGGGGTGGTGACACTTTGGGTGACAGCGGGGCTGGTCCTTGTGTCCCCATCCCGACCCAGGGACAGCAGGAGGGGGTGCAGGGGGTGGTGGCACTTTGGGTGACAGCGGGGCTGGTCCTTGTGTCCCCATCCCGACCCAGCGCTCTCAGCCTCACTGCCCGGGGAAGCTCCAAGCGGAGCCACCGTGGATTGTCCCCTGGTGGTGGCAATGTCACCTTGGGGCCAGGCGGGACTCTGAGGGGGCCGTGCTGGCCCCGGGGACACCGTGCAGGACACGGGGCTGGGAGCCGCATCCAGGGATGCAGGACAGGGATGCAGGACAGGGATGCAGGACTGGGATGCAGGACTGGGATGCAGGACAGGGATGCAGGACAGGGATGCAGGACAGGGATGCAGGACAGGGATGCAGGACGGGGATGCAGGACACGATGCAGGACAGGGATGCAGGACGGGGATGCAGGACGGGGATGCAGGACACGATGCAGGACAAGGATGCAGGACGGGGATGCAGGACTGGGATGCAGGACAGGGATGCAGGATGGGGATGCAGGACAGGGATGCAGGATGGGGATGCAGGACAGGGATGCAGGACTGGGATGCAGGACAGGGATGCAGGACTGGGATGCAGGACGGGGATGCAGGACAGGGATGCAGGACTGGGATGCAGGATGGGGATGCAGGACAGGGATGCAGGACGGGGATGCAGGACTGGGATGCAGGACTGGGATGCAGGACTGGGATGCAGGACAGGGATGCAGGACTGGGATGCAGGATGGGGATGCAGGACAGGGATGCAGGACGGGGATGCAGGACTGGGATGCAGGACAGGGATGCAGGACAGGGATGCAGGAGCCATCCCCACCCTGCCGCAGGACCCCGGGAATGGCGGAACTGGGATTCACCAACAGCCGGCCCCAGAAGGGTTAATTTGGGAAGGCATAAAACCCCGGGCTCGGGAATTTGAACCGATTCCTCCCGGAGTCGGAGGGGGCAGCTGATCCCACCGGGAGCTGCTCGCGCTCTTCCCATGGTGGCGGTGGATCCCAGCGAGGGATCTGGAAAATTCCCCATTCCCGGGAATGCCGGGGAGCCTCATCCCGCTGGAGCCGGGAATCGCTTTATGCCCCGCTTCCCCTTCCATCACCTCGGGAAAAGGCAATTCCCTGTTCCCAGAGGGCCGCGAGCTTTAATTAAAGTTTGCAAAGTGCTCGGCGGCGCCTGAATGAAAGGCGCCAGCTGGGAATTGTTCCGGGAATGGCCCAGAGGTAGGAAAGGCAATGGATTGTGTCCCGGGAGGGGTCAGGACACGGCCCGTTCCCAGGGAGCCGCAAAGTCAGGGGCTGCTGCTGGGCTGCGGCTCCAGGGAATGCTGGCCCGGACTGGGAATGCCGGCCCGGACTGGGAATGCCGGCCCGGACTGGGAATGCCGGCCCGAACTGGGAATGCCGGCGCTGGATGGGAATGCCGGCCCTGGATGGGAATGCCGGCCCTGGATGGGAATGCTGGCCCGGACTGGGAATGCCGGCCCTGGATGGGAATGCCGACCCGGACTGGGAATGCTGGCCCGGACTGGGAATGCTGGCCCGAACTGGGAATGCTGGCCCGAACTGGGAATGCCGGCGCGAACTGGGAATGCCGGCCCAGGATGGGAATGCTGGCCCAGGATAGGAATGCCGATCCGGGATGAGAATGCCGGGTGGAACTGGGAATGCCGGCCCGGACTGGGAATGCTGGCCCGGACTGGGAATGCCGGCCCGGGAAGCTCCGGAGCAGGGAGCAGGCGGTGGTCGGTGCTGAAGGACAGGGGAAGGGCCGAGGATCCGGGATCAGCTGCAGCCGAGCCCCGCCCGCGGCCGCGGGATCCCAAATCTGCAGCGGGGGAAGGCTCAGCCCGGCCTGGGCTGGCGGCGGCACCTGGTGCTGCTGGGGCTGGGAGCCAGGCGGTGTCTTCATCCCTCCTGGGCATCCTCATCCCTCCTGGGCATCCTCATCCCTCCTGGGCATCCTCATCCCGACTGAGCATCCCCATCCAGCCTGGGCATCCTCATCCTGATCGGGGCATCCTGGATCCTGCCTGTGGAATCCTCATCCCTCCTGGGGCATCCTCATCCCTCCTGGGGCATCCTCATCCCTCCCGGGACATCCTCATCCCTCCTGGGCATCCTCATCCCTCCCGGGCATTCTCATTCTTCCCGGGACATCCTCATCCCGACCGGGGCATTCTGGATCCCTCCTGGGCATCCTCATCCCAACTGGGGCATCCTCATCCCTCCTGGGACATCCTCATCCTGGCCAGGACATCCTGGATCCCACCTGGAGCATCCTCATCCCTCCTGGGCATCCTCATCCCTCCTGGGAACATCCTCATCCCTCCGGGGCATCCTCATCCCTCCTGGGACATCCTGGATCTCGCCTGGGGCATTCTTGTCCCACCTTTGGAATTCTGGATCCCTCCTGTGGAATCCTCATCCCTCCTGGGCATCATCTCGCCTTTGGAGTTCTGGATCCCACCTGCACATCCCCACCCCACCCCATGCCCTCTTCACCCCACATCCCTGCCTGCAGCACCCAGCGCTGCTGCCTGGGGCATCCACCCTGCTCCCTGCAGCATCCCACTGCAGCACCCCAGTGCAGCACCCCAGTGCAGCATCCCAGTGCAGCATCCCAGTGCAGCATCCACTGCAGCATCCACTGCAGCATCCACTGCAGCACCCCAGTGCAGCATCCCAGTGCAGCATCCACTGCAGCATCCCAGTGCAGCATCCCTCACCATCCCAGCTGCCACATCCTGCATCCCATCCTGCAGCATTCCCACATCCCATAACCCTGCCTGAATCACATCCACTTCCCTTATCCCATCCCTGCTGCTTCCTGCAGCATCCTGCATCCCTCCTCCTGCCTGAAGCATCCCTGCATCCCTGCATCCTGCATCCCTGCATCCTGCATCCCTGCATCCCTGCATCCCTGTATCCCTGCATCCTGCATCCCTGTATCCCTGCATCCCTGCATCCCTGCATCCCTGCCCCTGGCATCCCACATCCCTCCGTGCACCACTGACCGTGTGGGTGCCCTCAGCACCCCAAAGTGACCCCTGTCCCTCCTGTCCTGTCCTGTCCCTGCTGTCCTGTCCTGTCCCTGCTGTCCTGTCCTGTCTGTCCTGTCCTGTCTGTCCTGTCCTGTCCTGTCCCTGCTGTCCTGTCCTGTCCTGTCCTGTCCTGTCCTGTCCCTGCTGTCCTGTCCTGTCCTGTCCTGTCCTGTCCTGTCCTGTCCTGTCCCTGCTGTCCTGTCCTGTCCTGTCTGTCCTGTCTGTCCTGTCCTGTCCTGTCTGTCCTGTCCTGTCCTGTCCCTGCTGTCCTGTCCTGTCCTGTCCTGTCCTGTCCACCCCCAGCCCACGTTCCCACGTTCCCCGTGCTGAATCGAGGATGGTGGGGTTGGATTTGGATTCCTGGGCAGGTGAGGAGGGTGGGATCCCCGAACACGGAGACTCCTGGGGATGTTTGGCACCAGCACAGTGGAAAAGGTCACCTGAACCCTCAGTGTGGTCAATTAGGGTTCACTAATTGTAATTACAGTCCTGGCAGGGGTGTGGGGATGGCTCTGAGTGTCACCCCGGTGGTCACCGCAGCCACGCTGCCATGCCTGTGACATCCTATGGCATCCTATGGCATCCTGTGCCATCCTGTGCCATCCTGTGACATCCTGTGCCATCCTGTGGCATCCTGTGCCATCCTGTGACATCCTGTGGCATCCTGTGGCATCCTGTGGCATTCTGAGACATCCTGTGCCATCCTGTGCCATCCTGTGGCATCCTGTGGCATCCTGTGACATCCTGTGCCATCCTGTGGCATCCTGTGGCATCCTGTGCCATCCTGTGGCATTCTGTGCCATCCTGTGCCATCCTGTGGCATCCTGTGGCATCCTGTGCCATCCTGTGCCATCCTGTGACATCCTGTGGCATCCTGTGCCATCCTGTGCCATCCTGGCACCAGGGACAGCTGGAGCAGTGCTGGGATTGGCTGCTCCCAGCGCTCCGTGCCCATCCAGCTCAGGGTGTCGCGCTCTGTGTGCTCCCAGGGATGTCCCCTGTCCTGCTGTCCCATGGCTGAGGTGTCACTGAGTGTCCTTCACCTCGGTCACAGTGCAGCGACCGTGCAGCAAATGCAGCTGTCCCTGTCCCATCCCTGTCCCATCCCTGTCCCATCCCTGTCCCTGTCCCATCCCTGTCCCATCCCTGTCCCATCCCTGTCCCTGTCCCATCCCTGTCCCATCCCTGTCCCATCTCTGTCCCTGTCCCATCCCTGTCCCATCCCTGTCCCATCTCTGTCCTTGTCCCATCCCTGTCCCACCTTGCCATGGGGAACTGAGGCAGGGCAGGGCAGCTGTGGGAGCACTCCTGGAGGGACAGAGATGGGGATGGGACAGGGACAGGCACAGGACAGGCACAGGGATGGCACAGGGATGGCACAGGCACAGGGACAGGCACAGGACAGGGACAGGCACAGACACAGACACAGACACAGGGACAGGCACCGGGACAGGGATGACACAGGCACAGGGACAGGACAGGAATGGCACAGGACAGGGACAGGGATGGCACAGGCAAAGGATAAGGACAGGGATGACACAGGGACGGCACAGGGACAGGCACAGTGACAGTGACAGGCACAGGGACAGGACAGCAACAGGCACAGGACAGGGACAGGGATGGCACAGGGATGACACAGGCACAGGGACAGTCACAGGCACAGGGACAGGGATGGCACAGGAACAGGACAGGGATGGCACAGACACAGGGACAGTCACAGGGACAGGGACAGTGACAGGCACAGGCACAGGGATGGCACAGGGACAGGACAGGGATGGCACAGACACAGGGACAGTCACAGGGACAGGGACAGTGACAGGCACAGGCACAGGGATGGCACAGGGATGGGGACAGGACAGGGATGACACAGGGATGACACAGGCACAGGGACAGGGACAGTCGCAGGGACAGGGATGGCACAGGCACAGGCACAAGGACAGTCACAGACACAGGGAGGGACAGGGATGACACAGGCACAGGGACAGGCACAGGGACAGTCGCAGGGACAGGGACAGGGATGGCACAGGCACAGGCACAAGGACAGTCACAGACACAGGGAGGGACAGGGATGACACAGGGATGACACAGGGACAGGGACAGGGACAGTCGCAGGGACAGGGATGGCACAGGTACAGGCACAAGGGCAGTCACAGACACAGGGAGGGACAGGGATGGCACAGGGATGACACAGGGACAGGGACAGGGACAGGGACAGGGACAGGGACAGGGACAGGGACAGGGACAGGGACAGGGACAGGGAGGGACAGCGTGGCCTCTCTCCAGGCCAGGCCGAGCTCCCAGCCGTGCCGCAGCCCCGAGCGCCGCTGTCTCTCCCGTGCCAGGTGAAAGTGTGGTTCCAGAACCGACGGACGAAATACAAACGGCAGAAGCTGGAGGAGGAGGGCCCCGACTCGGAGCAGAAGAAGAAGGGCTCGCACCACATCAACCGATGGCGCCTCGCCACCAAGCAGTCGAGCGGAGAAGACATCGACGTCACCTCCAACGACTAAAGCAGGGACAGGCTCCAGGTGCGGCCACCATGGAGAGGACCCCGGGGCAGGCCTGGGGGACACAGGCGGTGGCACCGACAGGACTGTAGGGACATCGCCCGCCGCCACCGCCGCCGCCCGCGGCCTTTCCTCGGGGCGCGGCCCGACCCCGTCCCCCGGAGGGGCTTTCGGGGGGCTCCCGCAGAGCCGAGGAGCGAGAGGAGCCCGCCAGGGCGGCCCCGGGACCGCGCATCCTCCTCGGAGCCCGAGTCCGTGAGATCCGACCGACGCGTCCCACCACAAGCTCAATGTTCCAAACCCTTCCTCATTTAACCTTTTTATTCTCATTTGCCACCGGTTTTTTTCCCCCCCCCCATCCCTTTCCCCACCGTCCCCCCCCTTGCCTCGTTTTCATGGTTTGGGTTTTTTTATGAGGATTTATTTTAATTTATTCTCTCTCGCCGTGCCCGTGTGCGTGCGTTCCCTCCCGTAGGTAGCGGCTGTAGTGAGTGTTACTGCGTGGAAATAAAAAAAACGTGCTGCAAACTCACCTGGATGGGAACTGCGGGACGGGGCGGGGGGACACCGCCACCTCCTCGGGATGGGGACAGCGGGGACCCGGCGGGACGGCGGCTGGGGGGCACTGGGAGGGACTGGGGGGGACTGGGGGGGACTGGGGGGGACTGGGAGTCATTTGGAGGACACTGGGGGGCACTGGGAGGCACTGGGGGGGGGGCTGGGAGACGCTGGGAGGCACTGGGGGGCACTGGGGGCACTGGGGGGGGGACTGGGGGAGCACTGGGGGGCACTGGGAGGCACTGGTGGGGACAGGAGGGGGGGAACTGGGAGGCACTGGGAGGCGCTGGGGGACACTGGGGGGGACTGGGGGGAGACTTCGAGGCATTTGGGGGGGACTGGGAGGTACTGGGGGGAGACTGGGAGGCACTGGGGGGGACTGGGGGGAGACTGGGGGGGACTGGTGGGCACTGGGGGAACACTGGGGGACACTCGGGGACACTGGGCGGGACTGGGGGGCACTGGGAAGCACTGGGGGCACTAGGGAGCACGGGGGGGGACTGGGGGGCACTGGGAGGCATTTGGGGGGACTGGGGGGGACTGGGGAGACTGGGAGTCATTTGGGGGGGACTGTGGGGGACTGGGAGGCACTGGGGGGAGACTGGGAGGCACTGGGAGGGCACTGGGGGGGACTGGGGGGAGACTGGGGGGGACTGGTGGGCACGGGGGGAACACTGGGGGGCACTGGGAGGCACTGGAGGGCACTGGAGGGCACCGGGGGAACACTGGGGGGGGGACTGGGGGGCACTGGGAAGCACTGGGAAGCACTGGGAGGTAATGGGAGGCACTGGTGGGCACTGGGGGACACTGGGGGGGGACTGGGGGGCACTGGGAGAAAGGGAATGAGCGCAGTTTGGTGGATCCGTGGCGGTGGGTGAGGACAGGGGGGTCCTTGGGGGTCCCACAGGTGTGACAGGTGTGGGAGGTGTCCCCGAGGGTCCCTGGGGGTGACAGCTCTGGAGGGTGTCCCCGGGGGTCCCCGAGGGTCCCTGGGGGTGACAGGTATGGGGGGTGTCCCTGGCTGTCCCTGGCTGTTCCCGGGGGTCCCCGAGGGTCCCTGGGGGTGACAGCTATGGAGGGTGTCCCCGGGGGTCCCTGGGGGTGACAGCTCTGGAGGGTGTCCCCGGGGGTCCCCGAGGGTCCCTGGGGGTGACAGGTATGGGGGGTGTCCCCGGGGGTCCCCGAGGGTCCCTGGGGGTGACAGGTAAGTGACAGCTCCAGGAACCGCAGCTCCACCCCCGCACAGGGATTGGATGTCGGGAGAGCTCCCGGACAGCCCCAGTGCCCCGAGGATCCCTCGGGAATGTCCCCTGAGGGATGGAGGGGACACCCAAGGCCGGGAGTCCTTCCCAGGTGTTCCTGGAATTTGGGGGAAAACACATCTCCTAATTTTATATATATATATATAAATGACATACATATATATATATATAAATTATATATAAATTATATATAAATCATATATAAATTATATATATAAAATAATTCTCTATAAAATACAACCTCTATACACACATCTATATACATAAATAAAACCTATCCCTCCCAATGCATATATAAAGTGTATATGGCATTTTATAATTTATATTTTATATATATTTATCAGTATGCACACCATCCATCGTGTACATATTATGTATATATAAAATATCGATGGTGCTCGGTAAGGCCTCTATTATATATAATGATATCTAATTACATATTTTAAAATATATCCATTGGCTCATATATTTTATTATATGTACTAGATGATAATTATATATATTATGCCTGTAATTATATGTATTTTTATATTCTAGCGCGATACAGACTTTGTAATTATTTTTGTATAATTATATACAAACACACAAAAATTAATCATTGCTGCTGCTGGGAAAGCGCCCTCCCCACATCCAGGGAAAATCATTCCAAGGAAAATCCCCCACCCCGTGCGGCTTTTTCCCTGTAAAACCAGCCCATAATAACCTTGTCCTTAGGCAGGTTAAATCCCAAAATTCCCACGGAATTC
The DNA here is from genome assembly GCA_038429875.1 of Poecile montanus. Lineage (NCBI taxonomy): Eukaryota > Metazoa > Chordata > Aves > Passeriformes > Paridae > Poecile > Poecile montanus. The sequence goes on along the minus strand of CM076505.1, from coordinate 1,085,627 downwards.
CACACGGAGCTGGGAGCGCAGCGAGTGTTTGATCTCTTTTATTCCGACAGATCCGAGCGTTACACGAGGAGCCGCGGGTGGTGGCTACGGAGGGGTTAAAAAGAACTGGAGCAGGGGGGGTCCCGGGGGTGTCCCCGGGGTGTCCTGGGGGTGTCCCGAGGTGTCCCGGGGGTGTCCCGGGGTGTCCTGGGGGTGTCCCGGGGGTGTCCCGAGGTGTCCCGGTGTGTCCTGGGGGTGTCCCGAGGTGTCCCGGGGGTGTCCCGGGGTGTCCTGGGGGTGTCCCGGGGTGTCCTGGGGGTGTCCCGAGGTGTCCCGGGGGTGTCCCCGGTGTGTCCTGGGGGTGTCCCGAGGTGTCCCGGGGGTGTCCCGGGGTGTCCCGGGGGTGTCCCAGTGTGTCCCGAGGTACCCTGGGGGTGTCCCCGGGGTGTCCCGGGGTGTCCTGGTGTGTCCCGGGCTGTCCCAGGTGTGTCCCGAAGTGTCCCAGGTGTGTCCCGAGTGCGTCCCGGTGTGTCCCAGTGTGCCCCGGGGGTGTCCCGGTGTGTCCCAGGGGTGACCCCGGGGTGTCCCGGTGTGTCCCGAGGTATCCCAGGGGTGTCCCGGTGCGTCCCGGGGGTGTCTGGGGTGTCCCGGTGCGTCCCGGGGGTGTCCCGGGGTGTCCCGGTGTGTCCCAGGGGTGACCCAGGGGTGACCCCGGGGTGTCCCGGTGTGTCCCGAGGTATCCCAGGGGTGTCCCGGTGCGTCCCGGGGGTGTCCCGGGGTGTCCCGGGGTGTCCCAGGGGTGACCCAGGGGTGACCCAGGGGTGACCTCGAGGTGTCCCGGTGTGTCCCAGGGTGTCCCAGGTGTGTCCCGGGCTGTCCCGGGGGTGTCCGGGGGGTGTCCCGAGGGGTCCCGGGGTGTCCCGGGGATGTCCCAGGTGTGTCTCAGGTGTGTCCCGATGTGTCCCAGGTGTGTCCCGGGCTGTCCCGGGGGTGTCCGGGGTGCCCACCCCGCTGGAAGACGCGGCTGCTGGCAGCTGAGCCCTGGCCATTCCCGAGGGATCGGCTGTCAGGGTGTGCTCAGATCCCAGGATGAAAGAGATGCCGGGTGTGGAACGAGCCGGACAAAGCCGGGAAAAGCCCAAAGGGACCTGGGGACACACCCAGAGCTGGGGACGGCCACCACCCCCAGGACTGCGGGTGCCACCCTGGAATGTCCCCAGAGCATCCCGGGGGAGCTGCTCTGTCCCCAGAGCTCTGCCCAGTGCCTCACACAGCCCGGCAGCCCCCGAGCTCCTCCCAAGGCAATCCCAGGCTCTGGATCTCCACCCCAGCGCCCCAGGAGGAGGAGGGGACACCCCATCCCTGGGCCAGCAGCCATGGGTGGGGATGTCCCTGGGGACAGGCTCCAGCTCTGGCCAGGTGACCCCACCGTGCCCACAGTGACCTCTGCCCATCCTGGGAGCTGGGCACACGCCAGGATGGGGAGCAGGAAAAGGAACAAGGAGAAACGGAAGGAGCTGAGCCGTGCCCAGGCTGGGAGGGTTGGCACGGGGGTGACACCGCCCTGGCCTTGTCCCCTGGTTGTCCCCCGGGCACCTCAGGGAGCAGCCAACAGCCCCATCCTCCAGGAGAGACTCCAAACTTCTCGCCGGCACCTTTTGCTGCAACCTGGTCCTCATTATTCCTTAATTAACATAGCCAAGAAATCAATTAACTGCGACATTTCTAATTAAATACTCCGGGAGATGATCATCTCATTATTATTCTCTGCCGAGGTGAAGGACTCGATGTGAGCTCCGCGCTCCTCGTTCCCCGCGCTTCCCCAATTACAGGAAATCGGGAATGCAAATGCTCAGGGTTGTTCCCGCAAACCCAAGGCTCGGTTTTGTGCAGGAGGAGATTAATTAGCGATTAAGTGAATGTGCAGAATGTTATCGTTAGCTGCGGTGTGGAGTCCTCCTGGCACCGCTCGCTGCCCTAATCACCGGTGCCGCTGTGGCACCGCGCTCCCGGCTCCGTGTCCCAGCGCCCTCGGAAAGGCCCAGTGCGGCATTCCCGAGCTCTCCGTGGCTCCCACCACGAGGTTGGAGACCAGGAGCTCCCAGGGCTGCTCCAGGAGGGAGCCCAACCTTGATCTGGGAGTGGAACTGCCTTTGGAGATCTCAAAGGGTCAGGTTTGGGTCTGCCGAGCTTTTCTGCTGCTTTGAGATCAAATCTGAGCCCAGCCCTCGCTGGGGTGCTGGAACTGCCTCAGCTGGGTTCAGCTGGGGACGTCGTGATCCTGCTGTCCCCGTGCTGGGATGCACAAGGACTCTGCCCGAGGGTTTGGGACCACAGGGCCACCACAACCTGCTCCTCGTGCAAACCCCTCCTGGTCCTGCCGGGGACAGCGAGGGGAACACGGCAGAGAGGGATCTGCAGCGTCCTGACTGTCCTGGGGGATGCAGTGGCTTTGGGAGAGGGGGGGACAAGTCCCAGGGTGTCCAGGGCCACCTCCTCACCCCAGACCTGCAGGGGCTGTGGAGTGGCTTGGAGCACGCTGGCAGGGGTTTGGAATGGGCTGAGATTCCGGGTCCCTTCCAGCCCAAAGCATTCCACGATTCCGTGCTTCCAGAGGAAGGGAAGTGAGCCCAGGACTGGCTCTCCCCAGCTCCCAGCTGGAGCTTCCACCCAGGGCAGGGGCCACAAGCGGCACTGGGACAAAATTTGGGAACATCCTGAGCTGCCACTGCCAGAGGCTGGCGGAGGTAACCCCGGGAAGGGCTGGCTCAGGCTCAGGATGTTCCACTGCTCAGCACAAACGCTGCCGAGCTGACTGAGCCCCGCTCTGCTGCCACACAAAGCCAAACAAGTCTGACGGGGTTTGTGCGGGCAGACGACAAATCCAGACTCATTTAGGCCCTTTGATTGTCACTTGTTTGACGGAGCAGCTGCCTTTGAGCCGAGCCTCGCTCGCAGCGCAGCTCCTCTGACATCCCCCAAGCTGGTCCCAGCCTCTCCCGCAGGATCAGGCCCCACTGCATTCCCTGGAGCTGCCTGGCTTTAATAAATCCCGAGTCTTCTCCAAACTGATCCAGCCCCTAACGATGATCACTGGATTAATGGGATGAGCAGCCCCTGCTAATTACCACACCCGCTCCCACCACCAGGAAAATCGGGAGCTGGCTCTTTCCCGAGGCAGAACTTGGTCAATCCCTGCTTTTCCTTGGGTGTCTCCTGAAGAAGCACAGGCAGCCAAGCCCAGCCTCCTTTCATCCCCTGGAAATTCCTTGCTCCAGGTAACCCCAGCTCAGACACCAAACCTCGGATCTGCCATCACCGACAAACCCAAACCACCGCTCCCTCCTCGCTCCACCTCTCCGGAACCTGACGGCAAAGCTCAGCCTCCATCCCTTCCTCCTTCCCCCTCCTCCAAACAAAAGCCTGGGATGAGGGAGCTCTGAAGCAGAAAGGCTCCGGCAGTGCCCAAACCCAGCGGGAAGGGGAACGCTGCAGCCAGGCTGAGCCAGGAGCCTCCTCCCTGTCCTGCCTCTGCCCCATCCCTGTGGGATTGTGCCTCCTGCAGCAGCTCCCCCTCGGCTCCACGGAGCCCAAACGGGAATTCCAGCCTCAGAGGAGCTTCTGTCTGCTCCAGAGCCACCGTGGGTGTGGGGCCAGCGGATACCAACACCGCCGGCACCCCACAGCGATCCCAGCCCCATGGAAAGGGCATTCCCAGCGGCTCTCCCAGGCCAGCATCCCTTCTCCCCTCAGTTCCCCGCTCCCAGGGCGCTGCCAGGAGCACAGATGGCCGTGGAAGCGTCCCCAGGACAGCTGTCACCTCCTCATGGCCTCCCCACATCCTCTGGACCGTATATTCATCTCACCCAGTGCATGGCAGGAGCTGGGCTGGGCCCAACCCAGCTCTCCCGAGCTGAGCCGGGCCCGCTCTGGGTGCCCTGCGCTCTTTGGGAGCTGGTCAGGGCCTGGCCCCTCCTGCCCTGTTTGCTGAGCTGTAAATCCACAGCGTGGATCCCTTTTGTGCAATTGTTCCTGATTTCCACCGGGGCAGGATCAGCCCTGAGCCGCCCCACGGCGCGGTCCCGCTCCTGTGGGTCGGGCTCCACACAGGGGGGCTCGGGCCTCCCAATCCAGGCATGGCAATAAATCCATCAAATACATTCTGTGTCAGAGATGATTTGGTTTCCCCTTTCCCCCCACCCTCCCCAAGCCCACAACAAATGGGAATTTGATGGGGAAGAGCCTGTGCTGCCCCAGTCCATCCCCACCGGGATCCCAGGGGACATCCCGCCTTTGGAGTGCTCTGCTGGTGGCCACGCTCCAAATGAACCTGGGGCAGCCCCTCAGGGTTGAATTTTGGCTGTGAAACACCAGAAAACCAAACTGTGTCCCCAAACCCACAGGAGGACAGGACTGGGTGCAGTGTGGGGGTGACTCAGCCCTCCCCTTGAGCCACCCAGTGAAGGGACGGACAGACGGACGGACAGGTGTCCCCAGAGGGAAGTGTCCCCTCTGAGGGTGCAGTGTCACAGCTGCCAGCACCTGGCTTTGGGTCCTCGTCTGCACCAGCACAAGGCCTTGGGCAGGGTCAGCTTTGATGGGTTGGGGATTGGCAAAAATGAGGAGAGGAGAGGAGAGGAGAGGAGAGGAGAGGAGAGGAGAGGAGAGGAGAGGAGAGGAGAGGAGAGGAGAGGAGAGGAGAGGAGAGGAGAGGAGAGGAGAGGAGAGGAGAGGAGAGGAGAGGAGAGGAGAGGAGAGGAGAGGAGAGGAGAGGAGAGGAGAGGAGAGGAGAGGAGAGGAGAGGAGAGGAGAGGAGAGGAGAGGAGAGGAGAGGAGAGGAGAGGAGAGGAGAGGAGAGGAGAGGAGAGGAGAGGAGAGGAGAGGAGAGGAGAGGAGAGGAGAGGAGAGGAGAGGAGAGGAGAGGAGAGGAGAGGAGAGGAGAGGAGAGGAGAGGAGAGGAGAGGAGAGGAGAGGAGAGGAGAGGAGAGGAGAGGAGAGGAGAGGAGAGGAGAGGAGAGGAGAGGAGAGGAGAGGAGAGGAGAGGAGAGGAGAGGAGAGGAGAGGAGAGGAGAGGAGAGGAGAGGAGAGGAGAGGAGAGGAGAGGAGAGGAGAGGAGAGGAGAGGAGAGGAGAGAGGAGAGGAGAGGAATTCCAGTTGGAAGGGGACTGCAATGATCCTTGTCCCACTGCCTGCCCAGCTGGGGACTGATCCAAACTTAAGCCACATCCTGTTCTTAGACACCAGCCCAGCAAAGCGTGGCTTAGGTGACCACCTGGGACAAGCACCATCCCTGTCAGAGGCTCTGTGCTGGGTGAGGCAAACCCCCCTCAGGGCTGTGCAAAGGAACAGAGCAGCTCCAGCATCACTTCTGCTCCAACACTCCACGTGTGGGCACCTTGGCTTTCCAGGACCTTGAAATCTGGGCAAAAGCCCCTGTGGAATTGCGGGTGGTGGGATCCAGGGCCAGCCAGTGGCACAGCGAAGGGCAAGGTGCCACCAGCAGCATCTGCAGGAGGAGGAGGAGGGATGGACGGGGCACAGCCAAGCCCATCACCGGGCACACGGATGCGGGAATTCCTCTTGAGAGCAGGACTGCTGGGGTGGCATCGGCAGGAAATCAATACCGGGCATTCCCAATCACCTGATCAATCACATCCACCCACCCCAGGCTCTCTCCAGAGTCGGTGTTGTGCAGCATCAGTGGAGGCTGAAGTCCCATGAGCACAAGATGTGCTGGGTGATGTCGGCGTCGTGCAGCCCCGACCACGTGGGCTCGCCCCTGCGCTCCCTCCATGCGGTGCCGCTACTTCTGAGTCCTGTTAGCTAGTTCTAAAGTGTTTCAACGTGATTTTATTTGTTGTAGTTGCTGCTCCTGTTGCTAGGTTAGAACTTTGAATATGCATCTTAGTGAGTGGTGTGAGGTGTCAGTTCTCTGCGGGTGTTAATTCACTCCCGGGCTGCCGGGAGCAGCTCCTCTCGCTGAGCTCTGTTATCTCATCCTGGTGTTGTCGCTTGCTTTCTCCCAGGCGGGGTCTGGAGTTTCCCCTCTTCCCTCCCCAGACCTTCTGGGCTGGGATGCTCCTGTTCCTCTCACAAGCCTTTGTTGTAGACCACAGTCTTACTGCTGGTGGCCATGGCGATCTCGGGCTCCAGCCGAGACGTCTCGATCTGCGAAGGCAAAGAGGAGCGGGATCAGAACCGCGGATCGATCGATTAAGGCGGAGATGGAAATAATTCCGTGGCAATCACGCCTTTTCCTGGTGTTTCATGTGCCGTGCTCCAGCCTCCAGCCCCCCTCCCCGATCTGGATGGGTTTGTAGCGCACGAAACGCTGCACGTTCGCTGCCTGGCAGTGCTCAATGAATTATAGAGTGTCTGAGGCTCCAACGCATCCCACCCATCCCAGTTTTCCATCCCTTCCTCTCCCTGCAGCTCGCAGGGAGCCGGTGCCCAAAGCTGGACCTGGCAGAGCCCAGGGCTGAGCGGTGCCACCAGGGAAGAGCCTGGCTTGGCTCCACCCTCACGGCCAAACCCTTCCTGCCCTTCTCCATCTCCATCAAATCTCCATCCCTTTCCTCATTTTCTCCCTCCACCAGCTTCTCCCAAAGCTTTCCCTTGCTCTGAAATCTCTCGGAATCTCCGCATTCCCGGGAGGGATCCGTGGCTCTCCCGGTCCCCACGGGAAGCGAAGACCCCGCTCCCAGCCGGGACAGGACATCTGGGAAAACCTGGAATTTTCGAAATCCTATACATTGAACCCACGCTGGTGCTGACACAATGCGAGGAACCCACGTTAAAAATCGAAATGCTTTTGAAAATGTTTAACCTAGTTAGACAAATTAGCAAAAATTTGTGCAAAACAATTTAGGTATTTAAAATATTCAATGTTTTTAAAAACTGGAAAAACTGTTCTTAGCTTTCAGCTGCAAAAACCCAACAAAATATAACATCAAAGCAATCTTAACATGAGGTGCAACATAACCCTTCAGCAAAGCTGTTAAACAGCTACTGAAGCATCATGGGAAATAGCACTTCATTTATTCAAATGCACATATGTCAGGTTTTTGCACCATATGTCATTCCAAGCTATTTACAGTAATAATTAAATCTTAATCAACGTTTAACCTCTGTAAAATGTTTGAAGGGATCTAATCACCCTTCAGACTGCACTAATGAAGGAGAAATATATAAACATAAAAAGAAAATGATGCATAGATAGCACACCAGAAAGAACAGTAATTGCAAAATTGTATTTCTTTTAAATATAATCAGCAAATTATGTAAAGTAAAGCCAACGAGTATTTTAAGTGAAGACATCTTGGGTGTCAGAGGTGTGATCAGCTAATTTTGTACTGCTATCCATAACAGATGTAGCATATTTTCTTTTAGTGCCATTATTAGCAACTTCACCATTCCTTTCAGTGCTGCAGCACAAAGTGAAGCATTGTGCCGGGAGAGCACCGGGAAAGGTGCAGGAGATCCGGATCCGACGGATCCCGTTCGAGGCAGGATTAACTCTGCTCTGCCTGCCTCTGACGCAGCTTTTCCTCCCTTTGTGTGGGGGTTTTTCTGCCGGGGACAGGCAGAAAAGCTCCGAGGTTTTGGGGCTGGGTGGGTTCAAGCGCCGGGAGGAAATATTCCAGGTGGGAAGTGGAGTCGGCCAGGCTGGGGTTCAAGGAACGGATGGATGTGGTGATGCCACACCGCTGCCAAGGTGGGGACGGGTCACAGGTTGGATTCTGTGATCTCAGAGGGCTTTTCCAACCTCAGTGATCCTGGGATTCTCTGCTTTGAAACGAATCCCACCTGGCACTGGGCGGGTCAGCGCTGGCCGTCCGTCACCGGGCTTGGGGAAATGGGGCAGCCCAAACCCAGCCTGCTCCAGGGAAGTCTCCACACAAACCCAACGGAGAGGCCCCCAATCCCACCCTCTCCAAGGCTTTGGAGAACTGGGAGCTCCAAGGAGAGCCACAGCTGCCCTGGAGGAGCGCAGAGCAGTGCTCTGAAGACCCCGGGGATGTGCCGAGCTGGGAGCCAGGGGCTGCGCGGGGGGATGCGCACCAGGCTGGGAGAGGGAAGGAAAGAAGGAAGGAAGGAAGGAAGGAAGGAGCAGTGTTGTGTTCACGCTCTCTTGGGACACAATTCAAGAAGCAGCGAGCACAATCCAAGCTGAACAGCAGGAAGAGTATCCTGGTGGGAAGAGCAAAATATCGCAGCCGACTGCTCGGGGAAGGTGTGGGGCGTCTGTGGTGGGAAGTTTTCAGCACAAATTACAGGGAACCCATCAAGAATAGTTTAGGCAGAGCTGAGATTGTCTTGGTGGAAGGAAGAGATGAGATAATTGTTTGTAGATCCTTCCAGCTTCCATCCCCCGGTCCAGGGGGGGAAAAAGCTCCTTTCCCTAGGTGGGGGATGAGTTCTTCATCCACGGCAAGGCTGTGGGGTCTGAGGTGGGTTCAGGGAGGATGGGATGGAGGCAGAATGCTTCTGGTGACTGAGCAGGATGTGGGAATTCACGCCTGAGGTGGGAGTGCTCAAAGACCACACGGATGTGGCACCTGGGGACGTGGCCAGCGGTGGCCTTGGCAGTGCTGGGGAATGCTTGGACTGGATGGACTCTGAGGGCTTTTCCATTTTAATGATTCCATGCTTCTCGTGTGGGATGGGCACCCAGGCAGGGAGCTCTGTGACACCAGCAGGTGTTGGTTTGGAGGTGTGTGACACCAAACCCAAAGCCTGGGAAGATGCTGGAGAAACTGGGGGTGACTGGTTGAACTGGAGCCTCCTCTGCAAGTCTCTTTCTGGCTGACTTCAATCAAGGAGGGATTAAAATCTGCTCTAGGGCCTCAGGAGCTCCAAGGGGTGCATCTGCACCAAGGAAAGATGTACAGGAAGTTGGGAAAGCTGCTCAGAAATCCATCAGGAGGAACCTACTTCTCCCACTTGGAACTCAGATGGAGAAGAGCAGGGAGCTGATGGTGGGTTACAGGTATCAAGACAACACTAAATCACAACCTGGCTGTGCACCAGGTCAGTCTTTGACTCCCTTGGTGGTGGTTTTTGTTGGAAAGTGTAATTTCACTCATTCTGCGATAGACGGATCTCCAGAATCCTGGACCTGCTCAGCCAGCCTTCCACTGGCCACGGAATTGTGTCAGATGTGGACACCACGGTTCCTTGTCAAGATTTTGGCGTCTCAGCTCCCAGACCACCCCGATCATGGTCATGGCCATGCTGGGAGCCCTCCTGTGCAGGAGCAGCTGCCCTGAGGAGCAGCTTGGGACCTGCTGGGCCCACCCTGATGGGACCTGTCCCCCTGTCCCACACAGGGCATCATCCCTTCAAACCGAGTGCCCACCGTGGGTCTGGGGTTCAATCACATCCATCCTCTTCCTCCCAACTCCGCCTGTGCCAGGGCAAAGCAGGGATCCCCTTCCTGGCTTTGGGATGATGGCACTGGGGGGACACCAGGAAAGGGCCCTGACCAGTGAATCCATCAGGAGTCCGGGAGGGACGGAGGCTCCAGCAGCTCTGAGGGACCTGGGGTGGGAAGCACCGCTCCCAGACAGTGCTGCAGGGGGGATGTCTGGGGCAAACCCCAGATTTGGGGCCGATGGCTGCATGGACAGCTTGGTGTCCAACATGGGGAACTCTCCAGTGAGGCCGTGGGAGAAGCGGGAATTCCTTCAGCGCCCTGCGAGGCCGCTGGAAGCTCTGCCATAGATCCAGGGAGATCCTCACCGGGATGAAGCCCAGCCCAGCCCCTGGGAGCAGGTGAAGCCTGAGGACGCTCCTGGAGGACAGCCAAGAGCACGAGGGAAAAAGGGGGAAAACCCCAGAAAGTCCTGACCCTTACGAAGCACCTGTTTGTGGAGCAGCTCAGGCAGGACGGCAGCGATGCCAGCACCGGCGCCCCTGACCCGCTGAAATCCATCCTTCCCAAGGAACAAAGCTGGGAATCGCCTCCCGGGTACCCACGGCTCTCCAGCTCTCTTCCCCCCATCCCTGCCTTGCAGTGGAAGCCTCTCTCCTCTCATCAGCTCAGACAAGGCTAATTGGGGTGATAAAGAACTGGCTCCGAGTGCTGGCGTGGGCTGGAGGAACAAATGGTGCGGTGGTCACAGCTGGTGCTGCGGAGCCGGCGCGGGAGCGGGCGCGGGGGAGCTCCCTGCGCCCCAAATTGCGGCATCCACTCCCGGCTGGGTGCGAGGGGGGTTGTGTGTGTTTTGCATGGCTGCTGACACGGGTGTAACGTGCAGGCGCGGCCGGTGAGGCAGCAGCAGGCAGAAAGCAGATGCTTTTTGTTTGGGGTTGATACTCATTTCTATCCCAGCTCGGGAAAAGGTGTAGAAAGGAATGTGCTCCGGAGAGTGCAGGGAGAGAGATAGGTCTAGGCTCGCTGCCAGGGATCCTGGAACGATATGGAAGGCAGCTAGGGGAGACAGGAGCAGATGGATTTGGCATACAGCTCATCACTCAGCCAAAAAAAAGGAGGGGGGGGAGAAGAAGGGAGAAGGCAGCCAATTTTGGGAGGGGGAGGGTCATGGGGACTGACGGATGCTGCTCCGGGGTGGGGGAAGGGAGGACCAGGATGGTCACTGTGTCTTCTGCTGCTGCCAGCGGGAAGAGGTGCTGGAGGCTCGTTTGGAGCCTGGGAAGGGTCTCCTGGCCCTTCCAGCAGCTCTTGGCCATCTCCTCCCAGGACTTTGGTCACCAGGGCAAAGCCCAAGGCAGGGCCAGGTTCTCGGAGCCCTCGGGAAGCTCTGCCAGGTGTAGGAAGGGCTGTGGCACCACAGAATCGTGGAATGCTTGAGGCTGGAAAGGAGCTTGGAGATCACAAAACTCAACCACCCCTGCCAGGGCCAGCACTGCCCCATGTCCCCAAATGCCACCTTCAAGGGCTTTGAAATCCCTCGAGGGATGAGCATCCAAACCTCCCTGGGCACTTCCAAGGCCTGAGCTCCCTTTCCATGAAGAAATTCCTGTTGCTGTCCACCCTGAGCTCCCCTGAGGCCGTTCCCTCTCCTCCTGTCCCTGTTCCCTGCGAGCAGATCCCAAATCCCCCCCGGCTGTCCCCTCCTGCCAGGGACTTGTGCAGAGCCAGAAATTCCCCCTGAGCCTCCTTTGCTCCAGCCTGAGCCCCTTCCCAGCTCCCTCAGGAATTCTCCAGCCCCTTCCCAGCTCCCTCAGGAATTCTCCAGCCCCTTCCCAGCTCCCTCAGGAATTCTCCAGCCCCTTCCCAGCTCCCTCAGCAATTCTCCAGCCCCTTCCCAGCTCCCTCAGCAATTCTCCAGCCCCTTCCCAGCTCCCTCAGGAATTCTCCAGCCCCTTCCCAGCTCCCTCAGGAATTCTCCAGCCCCTTCCCAGCTCCCTCAGCAATTCTCCAGCCCCTTCCCATCTCCCTCAGCAATTCTCCAGCCCCTTCCCAGCTCCGTTCCCTTCTCTGGACATGCTCCAGTCCCTTTCTTGTCATGAGGGCCCCATCCATTTGCATTCCCAGTCTACTGGGACCTTCCCAGTTATCCAGGAGTGCTGATAAACGATGGGAAATGTTTCTGTGAGCCCTTCCCCCAGCTCTCCCAGCCCCTTTGGATGGATCCATCCTGCCCCACGGATTTGTGGGTGTCTCTGTGGTATCTCAGGTCACTGACCAGTTCCCCTTGGATTATGGAGCTTGGAGCACCTGGGCCTAGCAGAAGGTGTCCATGGAAAGAGTCCTTGGACATGGAAGGTGTCCATGGAAGGTGTCCTTGGCCATGGAAAGTATCCCTGACCATGGAAGGTGTCCATGGAAGGTGTTCCTGACCATGAAAGATGTCCCTGCCCATGGAAGGTGTCCATGGAAAGTGCTCCTGACCATGGAAGGTGTCCCTGGCCATGGACGGTGTCCATGGCTATGGAAGATGTCCATGGAAAGAGTCCCTGGCCTTGGAAAGTGTCCCTGACCATGGAAGGTGTCCATGGAAAGTGTTCCTGCTCATGGAAGGTATCCTTGACCATGGAAAGTGTCCCTGACCATGGAAGGTGTCCCTGACCATGGAAAGTGTCCATGGAAAGTGTTCCTGACCATGGAAAGTGTCCATGGAAAGTGTCCATGGAAGGTGGCCATGGAAGCTGTCCATGGAAGGTGTCCCTGCCCATGGAAGGTGTCCATGGAAGGTGTCCCTGGCCATGGCAGGGGGTGGAATTAGATGGGTTTTCAGGTCCCATCCCACCCAAACCACTAAAGTGCCCCCCATGGATCAATCCCTAAGGAATGAGATGAGCACAGCAGTGCTGGCTAAGGATTCCTCTTGGAATTGTTACAGTCCTGCAGACAGCTGGAGGTGACCTGAAGGTGAGAGAATTCGGGAAAAATTCCAAAAACCTTTTGATTGTAACACAGGAAATATTCTTCAGAGCATCTCCAGCCTCTGGTTCAGAGCCCAAGCAGCTGTGGAGCCCCAAGGCCTCTCCGTGTCCCGCTCCAAGGAGCACCAGCCGCCCCCACGGTCGGCATTTTCCTAAATCCACAATTCCAGCTCTTCATTTCTCCCTTTGCTGCCCCGAGGAGCTCTCTCCTGCTGATCTCCTTCCCATGCAAGTGTCCAAAGAGTATCAGCTCAGCTTTGTGAAAACTGACAGACAAAACTCGTGCCTCTCCTCAGCAAGGCAGATTGCTGCCCAAAATGTTGGTGTTCAAGCTCTTTTCTGACAACTTCCCACTTTTCCTACCCGGTTGAAATCCCAGTGCATCCCAAAGCTGGACACTCTGGTGGAGAGATGCTCTCATGACTGAAGTGCAAATGAATGATTGATGAATGATCGATATTCAGTTTTCTGCCCAAATCACGGAGCTGGAGGAAAACAGTTCTGAGAGAAACCTGGATTTTGTGAAGTTTTCCTTCAAATTAATAATAAAACCTGAATTTAAGAGGTGACCAGCACAGTTCTCTTCATTTTAGGTTTCTCTCAAGTCTTTTTGACCCAACTTTGAAAGAAACATTCTGTTTTCATAATAAAAAAAAAACATATTCAGTCAAAATGTTTTTCACAAAACCATGGAAAGTCTCCTGAGAGCTCAAGATTAAAACCATGGAATCATGGAATGGTTTGGGGTGGAGGGGACCTTAAAAATCCTCACATTTCTACCCTGTCCTGCTTCCACCCCAAACCATTCCAAGAGATCGTGATTCTACTCCTGAGCCGATAGGAAATGCTTTGACTGCATCCACCTCCCTTCTGCCTTCCCAGAACATCTTTTCCAGATTAAAAAAAATAACCAGCAGCAACAAAAGACAAACAAACAACAGCAAAAAAAAATAAAAATAAAAATAAGAGTGAAAATGAAAATGAAAATAAAAAATAGAAAGTAAAAATAAAAATAAAAATAAAAATGAAAATGAAAATAAAAATAAAAAAATAAAAAAATAAAAAATAAAAATAAAAATAAAAATAAAAATAAAAGTAAAAATAAAAATAAAAATAAAAATAAAAATAAAAATAAAAATAAAAATAAAAATAAAAATAAAAATAAAAATAAAAGTAAAAATAAAAATAAAAATAAAAATAAAAATAAAAATAAAAATAAAAATAAAAATAAAAATAAAAATTTGGAATATTTGGCTGTTCTGGAATATTTGGTTGTTTTGGCTTTTATGATTTATTAAGTTCAGGAGGCTTTTTGTCCTGGAAGATTTGGCTGCTCTGGAATATTCGCCTGTTGTGGTTTTTGAAGGTTTTCCATTTTAGGATTATTTTTGTTTGCCAGGGATGCTCCTGCCCTCAGCTTAAATGGGAATAACCAATTGCCAAATAATTTGGGAATAACCAAATCTTTTCCAGCCTAAATGATTCTGTGGTTCTGGGCTTTGCTGGTGCTGGGTTAACGGTTGGACCTGATGACCTTAAAAGTCTTCTCCAACTTAATTTCATTCTTCTACAATCCAGGGTGGGAATTTCTAATCTCCCTTTTGGGAAATTACCACAGCACAGCTTCTCTGAGGAAAAACACTCGGCAAAGAGCTCGACACGGAAGCAGGAGGGCGGAAGGGAAAGGCGGATTTGTGAAGTTTTCCTTCAAATTAATAATAAAACCTGAATTTAAGAGGTGACCAGCACAGCTCTCCTCGTTTTAGGTTTCTCTCCAGTCTTTTTGACCCATCTTTGAAAGAAATGTTGTGTTTGGCTGGAGCAGGGAGCTGCCCTCGGTGCCTGCGGAATGAGCGATGATCCCGGCGGTGATAACAGAGCCGGCAGGTGGGATGACAGCCTCACACCTGGGCTGGGAGGTGACCCCCGCTCCCTGCGTGTCCCAGCCTGTCCCCAAGCACAGCAGCAGCTCCCCAGCTCCAGCCCCGTGGTCAAACCCAAACCAATCCCCCAGGAGCATCCCCAGCGCCCCACGGGGACCCTCCCGGTGACCTCAGTGACATCTGACAGGCACAAGGAGCTTCTTCTCCATCCTGCTCTTTGAAATCCTACGGTTTCTAAGCCTTCACTTGGGGTTTTGGGGGGCTTTGGTTAGCACTGAGCCCTCAGCACTTCCAGCTTTATAAAAATTGGAATAAGAATCGGCACCACCCCCAAGTCACTGCAGAGCTGTGGGTTTGAGTCCTCTGGGAAAGCAGAGGGATGTCCACAGCACCCTCAAAAACCTCAGAAACCTCAAGTGCTACAATAAAACCCCCAAATAAAAGCTTTGAGATTTTATTAAAGTAAGATTTCAAGATTTCAAACAGCAAGATCAAGAAATGTCCCCTGTGTCTGTCCTCCAGGGAGAGGAGACAGCCAAGGCCTTGAAGCCTTTCCCCTCTGCTGGGACATTGCTCAGTGTGGGAGGGGATCCACCACGGGGTAAATCTGAATTTACCACAATTAACTCACGTCCACACCAGCTCCAGAAAGGTCTCAGGCTGCTGCAGAAGCAGCTGTGAGGTGACCCCAGGGCTCGTGGCCTCGCCAGGCCAGGACCTTCCTGAGGAGAGGGCTGAGGAAATCCTCCCTGGATTCCTGGAAGAACCCTCATGTTACAGATCTCTTGTGGAACACCCGAGCCAGTGGATGGGGTGGAAAAGGCACCACTCCAAACGTGGAACTTTTTGAGTTTTGAGAACTCCCAGAATCACAGAGTTTGGTTATGATTCCTGATCCTTGCTGGAAGGAAAAGCACCTACACAGACACTCAGAGTTTCTCCTTTCTTGGAAGGAAAAAAACCCTAAAATCCTGCTTTTGAATGTGGGCATTATTGAAAAGTTTCCCTTTGGATGAAAAGGAGCTCCCAGGCCCATTCCAGCAGGAATTCCTCAAGCAGCTCTGTCAAGGAAGAAAGAATTTGTTGCTCTTTGCTGAAGACATCGACCCCTGAATTCTCCTGCTACTCAGGAGGAAGAGCACGATGGAAGAGTGGGATTTAGGGATGCCCTTGGTGCTTTAGGGACACTGAGCAAATTCCTCAGGATCCCAACCTCCAGCACATTTCCTTCTCTCACAGACCACCAGCCTCACTAGGAACAGGAAATTTAAAAAGCAATTACAGATAATTATATATGTGAGATGTGATTAATAAGGCATTCTCAGCCCTAAGCAGGCAAGTCTGGACAACTGATCCCCTTCCTTTGCATCCTGCACCTCTTGGAGTCGTTCCAGATGAGCCAAAACAACTCCAAATACACCAAAAAGGACAAATCCAACCCTGTGTGACAGGAGAGGGGAAAGGGCAGGGAAGATCTGGGGGTGAACCCTGAAAAGAGGCCTCTGACCAAGAATGGTTGATGATATTAAAGGTATTTTCTGATTTAATGATCCCCCAGGGCCAGGAGCGGCGCTCAGGGATCCTGGTGGGTCGCTCATCATTCCAGCTCGGTATTCCCTGACTCCCAGCAAGGGATGTGCAGGGTGGGCTGGCAGGAGATGGGAAGGGACTTGGTTTTCAGGCCCAGGATAAAGCAGCAGAGCCCGGGAGCCACCGGTGGGCTCAGGAATGGCCACGGCCCTGCAGGAATCCCGGGTAGGAGCCCCTGTGTTTACAGTAGGTGCTGCTGAAAGGTGTCCTGAAGAAAGACAGCAATTAACAGGCCTGCAAAAAAAAAAAAATGGTTTCTCTCCACAAAGAGCCTTTTAAGTCTGTTTTTCGGGCCACTTTAAGGGTTAATGTTTAGCTGTTTATCCGGACTTGTCGGATGTCAGCTCTTTCTTTTGACTCCTAATGGCTTATAGCCATCAGGAGGTGAAGACTCCTCAAAAGAGCTGGTGTCAGGAATGTTTTTTTATGCCCACCAGCACCCACACACCTGCAGCAGCCTGTGCTTGCAGGGGGATACTTCACATACTTGAACCTGTCTCCCAGGGCCAGGGGTATAAACATGAAACCAGATCCCGTCTGACACGGCTGCCGGAGCCCCTGGCGCTCAGAGGGGTCCCACACCCACCCCACTGACCACAAAGAACAGCTGGGGTCAGCTCCTGGAGAGCTCCAAGGCTCCAGGACGAGGTTTTAATGCCCTGGAAAATGTCCAGCACCTCTGAGTGGGGGAAACAAAGGAGCGGCCATCAAAACCCAGCTGGGTCACAAATCAAAGGCTCCGGGACAGGGAGCCAAGGGACAACAAAGGCACAGCCCCCAGAGCCATCGGGGCTCACTCCTGACCTTCCCCGGCCCCGAGGTGTCACCGAGCCCCAAAATCACCCAAACAGGCGGAGCAGGCGCACGTTCAACCTCCCCGAGGTGTCCCAGGGGCTCCTAAGCAGTGATAATGGAGTTCCTGAAGGCCAGAGCCTTCCTCTTCCTCTTCCTCTTCCTCTTCCTCTTCCTCTTCCTCTTCCTCTTCCTCTTCCTCTTCCTCTTCCTCTTCCTCTTCCTCTTCCTCTTCCTCTTCCTCTTCCTCTTCCTCTTCCTCTTCCTCTTCCCCTTCCCCTTCCCCTTCTTCTTCCCCTTCCTTCTCCTCCTCTTCTTCCTCCTCCTCCTCCTCCTCCTCCTCCTCCTCTCCCTCTCCCTCTCCCTCTCCCCCTGGAAATGTCCCTGGATCCCCCCTGGATCCCAGGCCAGGCTGGACGGGGTTTGCAGCACCCTGGGACAGTGGGAGCTGTCCCTGCCCATGCAGGGGTGGAACAAGATGAGTTTTAAGGTCGCTCCCCACTCAAACCATCCCATGGATCCACGATTTTTAGAAAAAAAGGCATTTTCTCCCAGAAATGACTGAGATCTCCCCGCTCCAGAGCACTGGGGAGCGAGTGGGGAAATGCTTTGATTTTGAGATTTTGAGAAAGAAGCGAGGGAGAAAATCCCCGTGGAAATGGGAGATGTCGTGATCCAGAAACGTTCTTTTCTTTTCCAAACTGATCCTTCTCTCCTGGTCAAGAGGAGTTTCAGCTGTGCCAGGACACGAATCCACAGGGAACTGCAGGGAAGAGCTTCCAAATGAAGCTGAATGTGAAATGAAGGTGAATTTGTCCCCTTGGGAAGTGGCCCTGGGACAAGGCAAGTGCTGCTTCTGTGGGATCACCCCCATGGATTTGCAGCTGGAATTCCACCAGGTGGAGCAGGTGGAAGGGAACCACTGGGACACAGCTGCTGCTGCTGCATCCCAGAAGGAGAACCTGAGAGCATCAGATGGTGGGAATGAGCAGTTACCATAGACAAAGGAGAATCTGGGGGTTCTCCTGACTGGAATGTCCCAGCCATGCAGAGTCTGGAATGTTTGGGTGGTCTCTGCAGAAGGACCAGACTGACCCAAAGCCCTCTCTGGAGCAGGGAGGAGCTGGAGGCTGCTGGATCAGCAGCTCAGGACAAAGCACCACTGGGAGGGCAGGAGAGGACTGAGCCTGGCATCCTCTCCCATGTTCTTAGGGAATACCTTCACCCAGGAATGCTCTGAACCGCCTCGGGGAGGTTTGGAGCACCTGAACCTGTCTCTGTCCTTGCCTTGAATGCACCTGAGCTCCCTAAAAAGCTCTGCTGCCACGCTGAGCTGGAGTTTATCCCACGGAGGGTGGCCTGACCTTGCAAACTCTGAAGCAAAGCCAGCTCCAGGTCTGTCTGTCGGTGGAGATGATGCCAGAGGGAGAAGATCCAGGTGGGAGCAGGAAGTGGGGCAGATCCCTGCAGCCAGGAGCCCGTCATGTCCAGCTGGCAGCGAGGACAGGTTCCACCAGAACCGTGGGGTGGCAGATGTGCCCTTCACCTGTGGCAGCACAGCCTGAGGGGATCTCTGCCCTCCAGTGCTCACCTGTCCTGGAGCAGGGACACCCGACTGCCTTCCATGGAGGATTCTGGTGCTCTGATGTCAAAACTCAGCTCAGATAAATCCTATCAGGATTTATACCCAGGACAAACCAGCACAGCTCCCTGAACACCCACAGCGGGCCAGGCAGGGCTGCAGCTGTGGCAACCCACAGAACCAGGAGCACCAGGATGGCAGGATGAAGATAAAGCAGAAGATGAACCAGAAGATAAACCAGAAGATGAAGATAAAGCAGAAGATGAACCAGAAGATAAACCAGAAGATGAAGATAAAGCAGAAGATAAAGCAGAAGATGAAACAGAAAACAGAAGATGAAGATAAAGCAGAAAATGAACCAGAAGATGAAGATAAACCAAAAGATAAACCAGAAGATAAATCAGAAGATGAAGATAAACCAGAAGATAAACCAGAAGATGAAGATAAACCAGAAGATAAGACAGAAGATAAAGCAGAAGATAAAGCAGAAGATGAAGATAAAGCAGAAGATAAAGCAGAAGATAAAGCAGAAGATAAAACAGAAGATAAAGCAGAAGATAAAACAGAAGATAAAGCAGAAGATGAAGCAGAAGATAAAGCAGAAGATAAAGCAGAAGATAAAGCAGAAGATGAAGCAGAAGATAAAGGAGAAGATAAGCTGGGTCAGCACTCGGAGAGGAACCTCAGATGAACCTGTGAGGCCAACTCCTCCCATCCAACGGGATTTGTTAGGAGCACCCCTGGCAGCAGGACCTTCCAGCTGGGAAGCCCAAAGTGCCCCAGGGAGGATGGGGACAATCCATCAGCCATGGCCAGTGCCCCGGGCTGTGCTCAGATCCTGCTGGAGTTGGAAGTACAGGTGGAGTTCAGGACTTCCTTAGGCCATTATTTCTTACCAAAATTTCTTATCAAAGCTGGGAACTCCCCCTGGAGCTCTGGAAGGGTCTCTCACTCTCCAGCCTCTGACAGGAACAAGTCCATCCTCACTAAGGAGGACCAGAAGCTCATTAAGCACCACCATCCTTCATTTGAAGGCAGGAAAGGGGCTCAACACATTCCCAAATACCTCAGATTTTCCCTCAAGTCCTACTTGAACTATGCCAGTGTTCTGCCAGGTAAATCCTGCGGGTTCTGCTCAAATCCACCATTTCATGGGCATTAAAGAAGCCCCCTGGGGCCACCTCTTCTTTTGAGGTTCATGAGGAGAACGAAGATACCCTTGCCTTTGTCAATAAGACAATAAAACAGAAGATAAGGCAGAAGATGAAGATAAACCAGAAGATAAAGCAGAAGATAAAACAGAAGATGAAGATAAATATGAAGATAAAGCAGACGATAAACCAGAAGATGAAGACAAACCAGAAGATGAAGATAAACCAGAAGATAAAGCAGAAGATAAAGCAGAAGATAAAGATAAACCAGAAGATGAACCACAAGATAAACCAGAAGATAAGGCAGAAGATAAGACAGAAGAAAAGGCAGAAGATAAAGCAGAAGATAAAGCAGAAGATAAAGCAGAAGATAAAGCAGAAGATAAAGCAGAAGATGAAGATAAACCAGGAGATAAGACAGAAGATAAAGCAGAAGATAAACCAGAAGATGAAGATAAACCAGAAGATAAACCAGAAGATAAACCAGAAGATAAGGCAGAAGATAAAGCAGAAGATAAAGCAGAAGATAAAGCAGAAGATGAAGATAAACCAGGAGATAAGACAGAAGATAAAGCAGAAGATAAAGCAGAAGATGAAGATAAACCAGGAGATAAGACAGAAGATAAAGCAGAAGATAAAGCAGAAGATGAAGATAAACCAGAAGATAAGACAGAAGAAAAAGCAGAAGATAAGCTGGGTCAGCACTCGGAGAGGAACCTCAGATGAACCTCTTGGTGCTCCCAAAGCCACCGGTGGAGCAGGAGGAAACAATCTCTGCGGCACAGCTTGAATCCTCTGCAGTCTTTGGGAGACACTTCCCACTGAGCTTCCAGCCTCCTGCCAGCCCTTCAGGACCTTGTGCCACTTCTTTGCTGAGAGGAGCTCCTTCCAAGCCCAGCCTCCAACCCAAGGGCTCCCAGACTCCCAGGAAACCGTTCCCCAGCCCCAGAAGCAAAGCAGAACTTCTCACTTCTCAAACATTTTTCCCCATGGCAGCTGGCAAATCCCTTCCCTGGCTTCTCATCCAACTTGGACAAAATTACTGCAGAGAATCCCTCCTGCTCCCCTCCCCCCCGTGCAAAGCAATCCCAAGGGAGGGATGGTTCCATGGGGACCCCCTGCTGGATTGCATCTGATTTCCCTCCTAAGTATGGAATGGGGAAGCGTCTCGAGGGCTATGGCTGTGACCTCCATACAGCTCTTTTGTCAAGTGCCATTTCATTAAAAAATCAGCCTTTTAACTGTGGACACATTTCAACCTCACCAAATCTGCTAATTATTGACAGTTGGTGAAGAGGAGATTTCACTTGTTCCTCCTGTTAAACTGCATCTAATTAGTAATTACTGGTTCACTGTCATCTTTACTGCAATAATCCCACTGCACATTGGCTCATTAACCTTTTGCTTTTCTAAAGCAGCCTGCCAACAAGATGAAGGCTAAAACAGATTGGAAAACAATAGCTCAGCCTTGGATTTTAGGCTGTTTATTCCCCTTGTCCTGGAGATCCAAGAGCAAGATTATTTTTAAGGAAAGGCTGAAATCAGCCTCATTCCAGAAGACGCCTCGGTTTGCATTGAGCACCACCCAAAAAACGCCCTTTGAACTCCTCCCCGGACCAGGGCAGGAGAGCTCAGGTGGTTGAAGGTTTCCCTGCCATTCTCCAGCTCCGTTTCTCCATTTCCCAGCTGGCCCTATCCCCCTTTTCCCCAGGATCCCGCCGGGCTCCTGGTGGGTGCTGCTGAAGGAACGATCTGGAGGAGCAGGGCCCACGGGGCGCAACAGCAGCGGAGCAACCCCGTGGCTCTTTCTTCTGCTGCTACACTGAATTTCATTTGCACAAGTCCCATTTTCGGTTTGGAGCTGTCACAGCTGTTTCCATTGGCAGTGCATAGCTGAGTAGGAGTTGTCAGTGGGGATGCTGCGGGATTGGGAGAGGGAAGAGATTCCCCGGGGGGCATGGGAGGCAGTTGGAGGTTGTGGGCTAAATGCATTAACTACATGTTTCTCCTAAACTTAACAGCAGTGAATTACTCAATGCATATTGATGGGTTTAGGTACCACAGTTAACACTATCCTGGGATGACAAGAACGTTTCTCAGCAGCTCCAGCGTGAGTATTCCCAAGGATCCATGGTTTCGTGGCTGATACGAGGGGTTTATTTTTATAACGTTCTCTTTAAAGCCATAATATCTAGAAACAAGCTGTGATTCTGGAGCACCGCTGCAGAAATCCAAGTGGAATTTCATCCCTACAAAAGGCTCTGCTAGGCTGGATATCGACCCAAAAAAGGCTCAGGGTGCATTAACCTTCCCAGCACGTGGAGTTTGCTCACCCCCAGAATTCCCTTTCTCTGACACTGGTGCCTCTGTTTGCAGCCAGAGCTCAGCTCTGATTTCACTGGAGTTGTTGTCACACAGGAATAACTCCAGAGCAGCTGCTGGGACAAGGAGGCTGCAATTATCCAGTAGATTTACTCAACCTGTTGCAAGGCTTCTGTTCTGCTGGAAAACCAGCTGTGAGTTTGAGCCCCGTTAGGAGAGAGGATCCAAGCGGCCACGCCAGCTCCTGGCCCGAAACAGCCACGTGGCGACACATCAGCCTCTGTTTGCTCCCTGCTTTGCAAAAGGCCGTGAGTGTGTGATTCAGGGCAGGGTTTGGATCCCTCACAACCCCTGCAGGGGTTGCTGCTCAGAGCACAGCCACGTGCTTGGGGCAGAGCACGTCTCTTACACCTCGTTGCTGATTTTCTCCCTGTAGTACTCGGTACAACAGCGTGGTCCCGTGACCGAGGCCATGGGAAAAGCAAAGATGTTCCCACCTGCTCACAGATCCATGTTTAAACACCTCTGAATTCCTTATCTGGCAAGACAGAAGCATGGAATCATTCAGGCTGGAAAAGACTCCATCGAGCCCAAGCACTGGAGTTGATGGTCTGGTGATGAGCGCCCAAAACTTCCCAGGCTTTGAGAAACACTCCCTGCAAGGAGACTGGGATTTCCCATCCAGAAACGGATCCAGCGATTGTTCCAGGTAAATCACTCGCTTTGCTCCTTGAGCATCCCCACAAAAACCTCCAAAGAGATTTCAGAAAACGGGGGGAATGTCCTTTGTAAACACTCACAGGTTTATAGAAAATGCAAACATAATGGGAAAATAGGCTGGGAGAGCTGGGAATGCTCCCCTGGAGAAGGGAGAAATGCAGGGAATGCTGAGAGTCCCTGCAGGGGCTCCAGGAGAGCTGGAGAGGGACTGGGGCCAAGGGCTGCAGGGACAGGAGCCAGGGAATGGCTTCCCAAGGGAAAGGGGAGATTGGGCTGGGATCTTGGCAAGGAATTCCTGCCTGGGATTCTGCAATTCCCAGATTTGCTGGGGCTGCCCCTGCATCCCTGGGAATGCCCAAGGCCGGGTTGGATCCTCCTGGGATGGTGGGAGGCTGGGGTGGGATGGATGGGATTTAGGGTCCCTCCTGCTCCAAACCATTCCTGGATTCTGTGATGGCTCAGCCCCGGCTGCCCGTGGAGCCGCTGACCCCGCGGCAGGAGCAGATGTGGGATCCAGCTGTGCAGGGCTCTCCCCTGGGGAGCAGGGCTGGGTCCCAGCAGGCAGAGCTCAGGCAGGCTCAGGGAGGGCTCCCTCTCCCTGGCAGGGTGTGTGGGCAGCGCACGTCATCCCGTCTGATCCCTAATCAGCGCTGATTCACGGCTCCACCGCCGGGAACATCTCAGCTGCCTTCAGAAGGTCACTCCCAACAACGCCGGCGCTTCCAGGACTGCCTGGTGCCTGCAATCCCAGTATCCCTGGAGGCATGGAAATTCAGCCCCGAGTTTTCCCTGTGGGTTAGAATTCATTCAGCTGCTGAAGCCAGCGAGATTTTCCCTGCTGGAATATCAGATTCTGCACATGAGAAATGATCTGTCACCCGGAATGCCACAGTTCCAGCGGGAGGTGTCCCTCGGCCACCAGGAAACGAGAGGGTTTTCAAGGTCCTTCCAACCCAAACCATTTTAGAATTCCAGGATTTTGGAGGAACAGTGGCAATGTCACCTTTGGGTACCTGCTGCGGTCTTGCTTCCCTGATTACCCTGAAAGATTTTTCCTGGAAATGGGGAGGAAATTGGAAATTTCCTCTGAAATTGCAGCGGGGAAGGTTTAAACTGGAAATTAGGAAGGAGTTCTTCCTGGAAAGGGTGGTCAGGTATTGGAAGGTGCTGCCCAGGGCAGGGTTGGAGCGCCCATCCCTGCAGGGATTTAAAGCCCTGTGCAGGTGGCACTTGGGGACACGGGCAGTGGTGGCCCTGGCACTGCTGGGGAACAGTTGGAGATCTCAGAGGGCTTTTCCAGCCTTAAAAACTCTCAGATTCTCCGGAGAAGGAGCAGAAGGGATGCTGTGTGCCCGAGCCTCCTTCCCACGGGCAGGTTGGACGTGCTCCAGGCTCTACCTTGAGCAGGTGCGAGAGCTGGCAGTGCTCCTCAGCCTTCCCGAGCCTCGCCTCGCGGCAGAGCTGGGCTCAGAGCACGGAGCTGGTGGCCGGGGAGCCGGGGCTGAGCTCCTGCCAGCAGCGCTGCCAGGCTCCGGGCACACACAGAGCCCGGGAGAGGCAGGGAAATCACATTGCTCCTGCAACTGGGGCTTGTGCAGCTCCTGACTGCAATGCTGTGTCTGCTCCTGATGGAAGGGCTCCAAAAACCATGTTGACTAATTAGAAAAAGTTTAAGGAAGAGCCATATGAATCATTAAAGCTTCAGCAAACACGTCTTTTAGCAAGAGGCTCCAAGACTGAGATGAATTCAGGTTCTTAGAGAGAAGGGACAGTTTTCTCAGCCTGGAGACAGCAAGAAGGACAACACAGAATTCCCGACGTGTTTGTCAGTCAGCACACAAGTGTACAGCAAGATTCCCTGGCTGGAAGTCATGGATGAACCCATCCAGACTGAAAAACTATGAATTAACCTGCAGACAGCGTAACAAACTCCTGATCAGCTCTTCAGGCTGACACAGAAAGAGCCCTGAGAGAGTCCTTGTGTGACGGAGGTTTTCTCCCTCAGAAATTGAGACCATCTCTGGAAATGTACAGATTTACAGCCAGGAAAAACTCCAACCACCAATAAATAAATTCACCTGAGCAATTTGTTCAGCTAAGTTGTTCTGAGTGACTGTGTTGGTCATTCCCTGCTCCTTGGCTGGTTTTCCTCTGTTCACCCCCAGGAGATGAAAAAGCAAAAACCCTCAGAGAAGCTGTGGGGAAGAACATCCCCCTCAAACGGGTGGCCCAGGCTCCTGACCTCAGGGACAGAGCTTGGATTCCATATTTTACCTCCAAGGAAACCCCAGTGTGAGGGAGAGGGGCCTTTGCCTGCCTGGAGAGGCTGCAGAGCTGAGGAGAGGAGCACTGGCTCCATCAGGACCACAGGAGCAGGACAGGAGGGCAGAGGGGCCGTGGTTGGTACCCCCGTGAGCCCCCGGCACGCACTGACCTCGGACATCTGCGGGAAGAGGCTGATGGCCAGGGGCAGGGCCAGGCCAAAGGCAGCGAGGCACACGAGGCTTTGGACCGGGAGAATCATCCGGGGACGGGACCTCAGGAGCGAAGTTCTGCAAGGGAAAGGCTTGGTTAGATCATTCCAGGACCCCCCTGGGTGGACACCCCTGCTCACCTGGCCCCCCTCTCCTCACCGCTGCCAGGCCCTTCCCAGAATCATGGAATGGGCTTGGGAAGAACCTTACAGGTGATCCAATTCCTCCTCCTGCCACGGGCAGGGACAGCTCCCACCGTGCCAGGGCTCTCCAGGCCTGCCCAGCCTGGCCCTGGGCACTGCCAGGGGAGCACAGCTCCCCCCCAGCAGGTCACCACCCCCAGCCCCAGTTCCACCCCACAGCGGGGTGAGGGGACCAGGTGACCCCACCACAGGTGACCCCATCACAGGTGACCCCACCACAGGTAACCCCACCACAGGTGACCCCACCACAGGTGACCCCTGTGGTGACCAGCTGGAGCTGGTGCCCCGTGAGCAGAAGGAAATCAGGTCCTTGAGAGGCACTGGGAGGTCTGGGAGCTTTGGAGAAGACACTGGAAAAGGCACCATTGATGGAGCAATGGAGCCACAACATTGGCAAACCCCTTAATTTGTTAAAATCCAACATCTGCAGTGGGTGACGAGGATCTTTTAACATTTGCTGTTCCCAGGGGACATTTATGAGTTCAAATCTTCAAACACCTGAAGATTCCTGCAAGGTCAGGTTCTGGGAATGGCCCAAAAGTGACCTTTCTGATGGAATTAGCACCAGAAAACTGGGACAACATTCGGCTGATGGAAGCTGGCATATTCAATATATTCCAGGGTACGGGGCCTCAGGCAGTTCATCAGTGTTAAAGTGGAAAATATCATTTGTGAAGGATTTATTCCAGTGCCATTTACAAAAAGAATCCCTATCATTCCACTGGAAAAGTGGGAATATGAACCAACAACCGCACGGGGAGTTTGGCTGGAATGTTCAGTGTGTGTGAGCAATGTGGAGAGGGAGGGAGTGGATCTGCTGCTGGGTTATTTGGGACACAGGGAGCAGCTGGAGCTGGGCCAGGGCAGGCTCAGGTTGGATTTCAGGGAAAGGTTCTTCCCCAGAGGTGCTGGCACTGCCCAGGGAATGGGCACATTCCCAACTCCAAGCAGGAGCGCTGCCAGGGGTGCCCAGGGTGGGATTGCTGGGGGGTCTGGGCAGGGCCAGGGCTTGGATGGACGATCCCTGAGGATCCAGCTCAGGATATTCCATGATTCCATGATCTCCTTCCCTCTGGGGCAGTCCCAGGAGCTCTCCTTGGCCAGGGAAGGTCCGAGAGATGACACCAACCCCTGAACATCCGTGCCTGGGGTGACATCACCGGGATTAAACCTCTCCCAACCCCACGTACACCATTCCCAGGAGCCAGCCCAGGCTGTCCCTGCCCTGCCTTGGCACGGGGCTGCAGCCAGGGTGGAGCCCAGGTCACCTCAGCCCCTTGCTCCACGTCTGGTACCGGCTCCAAATGCACCTGGGTGATCTGATGGGAAGGAATTCACCCTCTGCTCCTGCCTGGGCACACTCAGCCTGTCAGGGCACACTCAGCCTTCATCTCCTGCTCCTCTCAGGGCACACTCAGCCTCTCAGGGCACACCCAGCCTGTCAGGGCACACTCAGCCTTCGTCCCCTGCTCCTCTCAGGGCACACTCAGCCTCTCTGAGCACACTCAGCCTGTCAGGGCACACTCAGCCTTCATCTCCTGCTCCTCTCAGGGCACACCCAACCTCTCTGGGCACACTCAGCCTTCGTCCCCTGCTCTTGCCTGGGCACACTCAGCCTGTTTGTTTGGGTACACTCAGCCTTTATCCTCTGCTTCTCTCAGGGCACACTCAGCCTCTCTGAGCACACCCAGCCTGTCTGGGCACACTCAGCCTTCATCCCCTGCTCCTGCCTGAGCACACCCAACCTCTCTGGGCACACTCAGCCTTTGTACCCTGCTCTTCTCAGGGCACACCCAGCCTCTCTGAGCACACCCAACCTCTCTGAGCACACTCAGCCTTCATCTCCTGCTCCTGTCAGGGCACACTCAGCCTCTCAGGGCACACTCAGCCTCTCAGGGCACACTCAGCCTCCCCACCCTTGCTGAGAGCTGCCTCCATCTCCGTCAGCCTGGGGAGACGTGGGGAGAGCAAACACCAGGATTTATCTCCTCCAGCATCTCAGCTCCTCGCTAATAAGCTCTCGAGACGGAGTTGATCCTATCAATTTGTGCTGTGAAAGTCAAGCTTCTGTTCTCCAGTGCTGAGCTGCTCTGTGCTGCACAGAGCACGCTGCAGCTCAGGTCCTCCCACAGAAACCTGACAGGCTTTGTTCCAGTGGGACAGCAGGTCACCTGGACAAGGAGGACAGCAGGTCACCTGTCCCAGCAGGAGAAGTCACCTGGCCAAGGAGGACAGCGGGCCACCTGGACAAGGAGGACAGCAGGTCACCTGTCCCAGCAGGAGAGGTGACCTGTCCAAGGAGGAGAGGTGACTTGTCCCAGCAGAAGTCACCTGTCCCAGCAGGTCACCTGTCCCAGCAGGACAGCAGGTTACCTGTCCCAGCAGGAGAGGTGTCCTGTCCCAGCAGGAGAAGTCACCTGTCCCAGGAGGACAGCAGGTCACCTATCCCAGAAGGTCACCTGTCCCAGCAGGAGAGGTGACCTGTCTAAGGAGGAGAGATGACCTGTTCAAGGAGGAGAAGTCACCTGTCCCAGCAGGAGAAGTCACCTGTCCCAGCAGGAGAGGTGACCTGTCCCAGCAGGTCACCTGTGCCAGCAGGAGAGATGACCTGTCCCAGCAGGAGAGATGACCTGTCCCAGCAGGAGAAGTCACCTGTCCCAGCAGGAGAGGTGACCTATCCAAGGAGGAGAGGTGACCTGTCCCAGCAGGAGAAGTCACCTGTCCCAGCAGAAGTCACCTGTCCCAGCAGGAGAAGTCACCTGTCCCAGCAGAAGTCACCTGTCCCAGCAGGACAGCAGTGACTGCTCCACACCCTTGAAACCCTCCCTGTTGCAGGGCTGCCGTGGCTGAGCTGTGCCCATCCCTGGGATGCTCTGGGCAGCTCCTGGAGCTGTTTCTCCCTCTGGAGCTGCTGTGATCCGTGAGAGGCTGGGACAATCCCAGGAGCAGGCTCCTCGCAGCCTCCCCGGGGCTCAAGGCCTCGCTGTGACACCACCCCTGACATCTCCATTTGGAACTGCACCCTCTGTAATTACTGCCCTGTCGGGGACCTTATAATCACCCCAGTAAAACCTCAACCAATTTAAAACGATCCCGGGCCCAGCCCCCAGGTGTGACTTCCAGGGGTGCTTCCAACTCAGGCCAGTTCAAATTACAAGGGCCGACCTCCTAATTAGGTAGAGTTTATGGCTCGATTTAAAAAGGAGAGCAGACTAATTAACACATGTAGTGCAATGTCTTAATTGGGATTCAGATTGGAGAATTTGTGTGGTTCAGAATAAATGACTCATAATTAGCCAAGAGGTCCGGTTTTCTCCCGTCCCTGGGATCCCTGCTCCCGACACCGAGCTCGGGAGGATGGGGAGTTAAATATTGCATTTTGTGAGCTGCCAGCTGCAATGCAAATCCCTTTTCACCCATTAACCCCCCATGGGAAGGCAGTGATGAGGAGCTTCCAAAGGCTTCCACTGCAGAGGATCAGCACAGACTGGAAATAAATAAAATGAATATCCACGTGGTGAGGAGGGATTTAGGTTCCACTGCTGCCCTGCATGCTCTGCCCAAGGGTGGGGTCAGGGAACGGGGAGCTCTGCACCTCCAGAACCCCCATGACAGCCCAATCCTGGCATCTTCTGGAGCCTAAAACATGCCAGGGTGAGGGAACTCACCCAGGCCAACCTCCCTGCTCAAACAGGAGCACAGAATTCAGGATTGTGTCCAGATGGATTTTGAGTCTCCCAAAAGACACTCAAAAAAAGAGATGCTAAAAATCGAATTACCCATCATCTCCAGGGATGTTCAAAAAGCAGGAGGTGCTAAAAGAGCAGAGGAAGGAGCCTGATTCACTCACAAGAGCAAACCCCACCCCACCCCAGCTGCGGGGGGATTGGTGCTGTTCCACAGGAGAGTTTTGGAGACCTCACCCCATCCACGGGACAGGAGCAGCTTTGGGATTAACCCTGGCTCAGATTATTCAGCAAGGGGTTGGAAAGTTTGCACTGTCTCACACTGGAAAGCTGCAGGAGGTCAAGGGAATCATGGAATGGTTGGGGTTGGGAGGGACCTTAAAGCCCATCAGGGACAGCTCCCCCTGTCCCAGGAGCTCCAGCCCCAGTGTCCAGCCTGGTCTTGGGCACTGCCAGGGGTCCAGGGGCAGCCCCAGCTGCTCTGGGCACCTGTGCCAGGGTCTTGCACCCTCCCAGCCAGGAATTCCTTCCCCAGACCCGATCCAAACCTGATCCAAACCTGATCCAAACCTCCCCTCCCTCAGGTGGAGACCATCTCCCCTTGTCCTTTCACTCCCTGCTCTTGGGAAAAGCTCCTCTCCAGCCTTTCGTGGGCCCCCTTTAACATGTTTATTTTATTGTCCCCAAGTTTACAACACAACATTTTGGCCCTGTGTCATCATCAGAACTGACCCACGACTCTCCCCTGACCTCTGGGTGGCGAAGAACAGAAAACTTTGCAACACTTCCCTCCTCCTCCTCCTCCTCCTCCTCCTCCTCCTCCTCCTTCCCTTTTCCTTCGAGCTTTGTTCCTTTTCCCCCTCCAACCCCCCAGTGCCTCTTCCTCCTGCAATTTCCCTTTACAACTTTTGCTGGGAGGACTCTGGAAGAGGCAGGGAAGGCTCTGGGAATGTTGAGCCGAGTGCTGAGGGACGCAGCGGAGGCAGCCGAGCCCGCGGCTCCCGTCTCGCCGTGCCGCAGCGCGGTGTCCGTAGGTACAAACACACAGACAGTGCATCTGCTGCACAGAGACAGGGTGTTGGAGCTCTTGTAAATACACCTTCATTCAACTTTCATCACAGTGTTCATTAGTGGTTGAAATTTTGCATAATTTGGCAGCTGCCTCTGGCGTTTTTCAGGAGGTGCTGTAATTTATTCCATATGGAAGTCAGGCGCTGCACTCCGAAGGAGTTATCGGGTGCGCTGAACCAGGGCTGTATTTGTCTGGGAGGAGGTGTCAGATGCTAAACTAAACATGACAGGAGTGAACCCAAGTCTCCCAGCTGACAGATTCTCTGGGGTTTGCTATAAACAGGTTCAGAGGCAGCGCAGACACCGCGAGACGCCGGCGCCTGCTGCAGGGCACCGGGGCTGGAGCTTGGGGGATCCTCAGGGACCCCAAACTCCTCACAACGCCCCTCTGATGTGCCAGGCAAGTTTGGGATCCCCAGATCCCCCTTCTGCTGGACCCTCCCAGAGCCTGTCAGGTCTCTGCTCTGCTCCCGAGCTTTTCTCGCTCGTTTTGGGTCGTTTTGGGAAATCTGAGCTCTACCAGCGAGCAGCAGCTCTGCTGTCCCATCCAGCCAGGCCTCACCCCGCAGCTCCAGCCCGGTGCCCCTCCAGAGGATGCCAGCTGAGGGGGGTTTGGGGTTTTTGTGCTTGATTGACACCATTAGAGGAGCAGTTTCCGTGTTTTCTCTGGGAAGGGCCCCGCAGCTGAAGGTGTCGCTGCCGGCAGCTGCTGAGTCCAAACAAACTTCACCGAGGGCCGAGCCGGACGGGGCCGTGGGGGGAAAGCACCTGTGGGGAGAGGGATGTGGGAACACCCTGCTCACACTGACATGGGAATATCTCCGGGAAAAGTCCATGGGAATGAGGGCCAGGAGGGCCTCCCGGTTCTGCAGTGACAAACACGGCTCAGGAGGAGGAAAATGCCCTTCCAGCACCACAGAGCACTGGCCAGCCCCCAGGAAAACCCATTTTTCCCAGTGCCACCGATTTAGCTCAGCCAGAGCAGCTCTGCAGTGCTGATCCAGCCTGGGAGCAGCCTGGTTTTATGGGATTTACAGGAAAACAGCCCTGAGAACCGCTGCATGAGGAGGGTTTGGAGATGAGGAGGAGCAGAAATGCTCCTCTTCCACAGACACAACTGTTCTGCTCCCATTTTTCCCTCACTGCTGCGCACTGCCAGCAGTTCCAGCTTTGGCTCTTGCACAGACACTGCCCAGCCAGCTCCAAGGCCTCCTCCAGCACATCCTGACATTCCTGAGCTCTCAGAACCTTCTCAGCCCTGCTCTGTGCTTCAGACCCCGTGCAAGATCTTCTCTGAGGAGCTGGGAGGAGGCTGAGGACAAGGATGAAAGAGGAGCTCCGGTTCTCCACTCCCCACTCAGAGAAGCCCCAAAAGCGTCCCCAGCAGTCGCTGGTGATGGACTGAGCCTCTCCAGCCCTTGGAGCCAGGAAAGTGCAGCTCAGGCTGCCCCTGGAGCCGGCCTGGCCCGCACAAACCAGCCCTGCGAGGAGCAGGAGCTGCGCGAAGGCCGCTGGAGAGGCCTTGGATGGGAGCAAACAGCTCCACATCCCCGATTTCATCGGAACCACCAACAAAGGAAGCGCCTGGATAACGGGAATAGAGGGAAATGGGGAGGAAGAGCCCCAATTCCCGCACCAGAGAATCCCCACCGCCGGCTCCGCGCCGCGCAAGAGTCGCCCTCATCCCGCAGACACCGCCAAGCCGATATTTTTCCCGCATGGAAGTTGCCAGCGCAGATATTATTTATAAAACCTCAATGAGAATACATCTGCACAAAATAACTGACACCGTGTTCCCTGCGTGGCATATGCAGGCTGAAAATAAACATTGATTCTATATGTTCACCGCTCCAACAGAGCGTCCAAGCAGCAGGAAATGCATGAAACATGGGGAAGAATGGGAGCGCGGCAGTGGGAGGGAACATGGAATTACTTGGAGAGCAGAGAAGGCGGCCCTGGGAGTTAAAATACACAGCAGGCAAAGAGACGAGAGGAGCCAAGAGAGCTGAAAAAAATGGCACAAGAGACGAGAGAGGCAGCTGGGGGAGTTAAAACATGCAGATGGAGAGATGGCTGGGAGAGAGGAAAGACCTGGATCCGAGCGGAGAGACGGCGGCCAGGAACTGGCCACTTAAAATAAACTTTGGGAGCGGCGAGGTGCAGGCGAGGTGGGGAGAATTCCTGGGATCTGAAACCCTGCTGGGAGCAGGGGCTGGGCCCTGGAGGGCTGGGAGTGCCATCACCCACCTGCAGCCGGCATCACGCCGGGCACGGGAATCGTCCCCTGCTTCCACAACCCAAACTCAAACTCCTTGGAGGGATTGCTCCCTTCCTTCCCCACATCCCAAATGTAAATGCACTGGAAGAATCTTCCCCTCCTTCCCATAATCCCAAATGTAAATCCATTGGAGGAATTGCTCCCTTCCTTCCCCAGAATCCCAAATGTAAATGCACTGGAAGAATCTTCCCCTCCTTCCCACAATCCCAAATGTAAATCCATTGGAGGAATCACTCCCTTCCTTCCCTACATCCCAAATTCAAATTCATTGGAGGAATCACTCTCTTCCTTCTCCACAATCCCAAATTCAAATCCATTGGGGGAATCGTCCCCTCTTTCCCACAATCCCATATTCAAATCCACTGGAGGAATTGTTCCCCTGCTTTCCACATCCCAAACTCAAACTCCTTGGAGGAATTGTTCCCTTCCTTCCCCACAATCAATCCCAAATGCAAATCCATTGGAGGAATCACTCCCTTCCTTCTCCACAATCCCAAATTCAAATCCACTGGAAGAATCTTCCCCTCCTTCCCATAATCCCAAATGTAAATCCATTGTAAGAACTGTTCCCTTCCTTCCCCACAATCCCAAATGTAAATCCATTGGAGGAATTGTTCCCTTCCTTCCCCCAGAATTCCAAATGTAAATCCATTGGAGGAATTGTTCCCTTCCTTCCCCCAGAATTCCAAATGTAAATCCATTGGAGGAATTGTTCCCTTCCTTCCCCCAGAATTCCAAATGTAAATCCATTGGAGGAATTGTTCCCTTCCTTCCCCACAATTCCACTGGAAGCATCTTCCCCTCCCTCCCACAATCCCCAGTGTAAATTACTCTGAGGAATTGCTGCCCTCTTTCCCCACATTCCCAAATCCAGGTTGTGACTCCTGATCCCAGCTCTCCCTCTGGGACACGTTCACCCTCCCGTTTACAGCCCCTGTAGGGATTTCTATAAATAATAATTTATAAATAAAATAAAATTTATAAATAAAATAGTATATATGTTAATAATATATTAATAATATAAAATGATATTCTAATATTTATATTTTAATAAAATACAATAAATTATATTATTATATTACATAATATGTAATAAATTATAAATTTAAAAAAAATTTTAAACCTTCCTTAAACTCAAATCCTAAAATTTATAGAGTTGCACTTTCCCCTAAATGCTCCAAAGGGGGTTTTTTCTCCCCAAAATGAGCTTTCAGCTCTGAGTGAGCCCTTTGGGAAGCACTTTCCAGGTCTGGGAGTTGGCCTCAGAGCCCTCAGGTGCAGCCAGGGCAGTCCCAGGGGTGCTCCAGGGATTCCACACCTCACTCCCATCCCTGCTGCTCCTCACTCCCAGCCCTCCAGGAATCCGAGGATATCTGATGGAAAACGAGGCAGGCACAAAGCTCTGGGGAGAATTCAGGCAGGCAAAAGCAGAGCCTGGATATTTTTATACCCAAGGAGTTTTCGTGGCAGTGAGGAGGAAAATTTTCTCTCACAAACGTGAATTAAAGCTTCCAATAAGTTAAAATGATTTTTTTTTTTTTTTTTTCAGGGCAATCTGCTGTAAGTTCACAGATAAAATCAGTTTTAGTAAGGCCTGCACTGAGCACAGGTGCATTCAGCAAAACTCGTCAAGGATTTATGATGCCCCCGAGGACAAAGAAATGATTTATTGGTTTTGTTTTGCTGCAAAGGACGGAGCAAATTTCACCAGCAGTTTTATTTTCTCCCCAGGTGCCAATCCAATTTTCCTGTCAGGTTTATTTCAGCTTGGGGCTGGCCCAGGATGGGCCCTCAGTGTGTCCTGCCAGAGACAAAGATTTATTAATTTAGAGAGGAGTTCTCTACAAATTTCTCCAAATTTTTTGCACATAAAAGATTTTATCTGTGGATACCCAGCAAAAGGTCCTTTGAAGCAATAAAACCATTTATCCTGAGTGTTGATTTTATTTGGGATGGTTAAATGGGAACCAGTTAAACCAGTGGGAGCACACAAATCCACCTGAGTGCAAAGCCTCAGTTCCTACTCACACCTCGGAGGAAATCACTCCAGAATAAATTCCTCCAGAGCCAGGAACTCCAGAGCAAGGCACAGCCACTCCCAGGCACCTTCCCAGCAGATCCTGCAGGAAATCCTGGCCTGGGACCACGTGGGGGACAAAGGGACCTGGGGCAGGGAAGAGGCTGCAGGGATTTTGTCCAGAAGGAAAATGAAACAAAAGTCAAATGTTTTGCACAAAATGAGGGGGGCTGGAATCTGCTCCTCACTGGAATTAGATGGTCTTTAAGGTCTCTCCCTACCCAAATTCCATGATTCCATTAAAATCTCTGGCTGAACAGCAGCCAAATCCTTTTAATCTCTGATGTTTGCTAAGTGGAGAATGAAAATCAGGGGAAGTTCTGCACTGGGTTTGGAGGGTTTTGTCTCACCCTGAGCTCCCTTTTTGGGTTGTTCCAGCTGCTGGGGGTCAGGGATGGCTTGGAATAATCACATCAGTATAAAATATCAACAAACCGGGCGTTGGCGCAAAATGATGGAAGGTGGAAATTTAATGAGCTAAAAATAGATTTTGTGGATGAAATTTGGGGGGGACCTTGTGGCTCTGCACAGCTCCTGCCAGGAGGGAACAGCCAGGGGTGGATTTGGGATCTTATCCCAGGGAACAGGGACAGGAGGAGAGGGAACAGCAGCAGGAGGGTTTAGGTTGGATTTGGGGGAAATTCCTCCATGGAAAGGGTTGTGAAACATCGAGAGGGGCTCTCCCAGGGCAGGGCTGGAGCCCCCATCCCTGGGGCATTTCCAAGCCCTGTGGACGTGGGGCAGCGGTGGCAGGGCTGGGGATGGACTCGATGACTGAGCAGGACCTTTCCAACCCAAAGCATCCCAGGATCCCATGAAAAATCAGTTCCTGACACCCAGCAAGGTCCTTCCCACCCCTCCCCTCGGGATCTCCCCGCTCCCCCCGGCACACTCACTTCTCCAGCACGGACATGATGATGGGAGGTAGAACCAGTATAGGCATGGGCAGGACCACTCTGGTCAGGGCCGTTTCCAGCAGAGCCTGTGGAGCAAAAACAAACACATCCAGACATCCCAGAGAGAGCCAGGATGGACCTGCTGGGCTCTTGATGGCAAAGGGAGGATCAGCAGCCGCTGCCAGCTCCGCCAGGAGCCGCTTGGTCACAACATTCTGGGTCACAAACCCAGCAGAACAAACAGAGAGACATGCCAGAGCTGCCCTGGCTTCACCTGGCCTGACCAAAAGTGTCCAGAGGCTCCTCTGAGCCCTCCCTCCTGGCCACACTCACCAGAAGGAGCAACCAGAGTGGGGTTTGGAGAGGCCCAGAGATCTTCCAGGACCTGCAGGGGCTCCAGGAGAGCTGGAGAGGGACTGGGGCCAAGGGCTGCAGGGACAGGAGCCAGGGAATGGCTTCCCAAGGGAAAGGGGAGATTGGGCTGGGATCTTGGCAAGGAATTCCTGCCTGGGATTCTGCAATTCCCAGATTTGCTGGGGCTGTCCCTGGATCCCTGGGAGTATCCTGGACATTGGGATTGGATCCAGCTGGGATCCTGGGAGCTGTCCCTGCCATGGATGGGGGGGAATGGGTGGGATTTATGGTCCCTTCCACCCAAAGCACTCCATGATTTTACACCACAGGGACATCTCCATCACAACAAACCTCACACAGGGACAGCTGTGTCCCACTGAGGAGCTGCCACGTTTTACACAACGAAAACCAGGATTAACCTATCCAGGGAGAAGCTCTGGGATTGGATGGCAGCTGAGCAGAAGTTCCCAAAACTCCCCAATTTTGTGATTAAGCTCCACCTACATCGCTCTCGCAGCACCTTCGCTTTTAATCTTTATTTTCTCTTTCAACCTTCACTTTTAATCTTTATTTTCCCTTTCAACCATCAGGATGGAGAGGGTGAAGTGGGTCCTGGAGCCCATTAATGGAAGTGAGGAAAACTGGCTCCAAGAAGTGTCTCTGAGCCCTTCAGCAGATTGTTTGAATCCCCCTGTTAAACAACAATATGGAGAGCTCTCGAGATCTCCCCGTTCCTGCCGAGGACTGCGGAGCTGTGCATTAATTGCTGTCTCTGGATGCCTTGGACAGAAGGAGGGAGGGAAATGCCAAGCATTATATTATTAACTCCTGTGCCTGGGCGTGTGCTCAGCGCAGCTCCACATCTCAGCCCAGAGCCCACTTGGAAACCACAGCTCAGGGGGTGCTCGGGAGCCAGAGCTGGGAAGGGAGCGGGTCCAGGCTGGCACCGAGTGGGTTACGGGAAAGTAAACCAGGTGAAGTTCACGAGGGCTGGCACATCTGGCTGCCCTCACATCTGGCTGCCCTCACACCTGGCTGCAGTCACACCTGGCTGCCCTCACACCTGGCTGCCCTCATCCCAATTTGGGGGCAGTTTTTAAGGCAGGTTTGGCAGGGAAGGGCTGAAAAGCCGCTCAGCTCAGAGTCCTCCTCATCTGGGAAAAGGTGTGAGGGATCTTCGCTGGGAATTCCACAAGGAATCCCTGTGGGAGCATCAGGATCCTCCCAGCGTCAATCCGTGCCCTTCCAAACCACTGGGGCCAATCCCTGAATTTCCCTGGCTGACACAAATCCATCCCCAGCTCCGAAAGCCGTGGATTCCAGTGGCTGTGGGACGTGTCCAGCCCGGGCTCAGCCGTGTCCCAGCCCCTCGGAACTCACATGTTTGGCAGCAACTCTGGAGGAGCCCACGATGTTCCCATTGTCGTCCAGCACGTCGATCCCCTCCTCCAGCTCCGTGTGCCTCATCAGGACCACGTTGCAGATGTTGGCACTGGCTGAGGAGGAGAAAGGCAGGAGGATCAGCCCTGCTCAGTCCCCACGGGCAGCTCCTGTTTGCCCTGAGCGCCCTCCAGATTTCCTCCCCTCACTCTGCTCAGGTGGATCGCTCTGATCCCAAAAGACAACGGGATTCTCGAGGAGAATAATAACCAGGTTTTCTCCCTGGTACTGTAGGGGCAAGCAGGACTACAGGAAGGTCCAGTGCAAGGTGTCCTCGCCTGTGGTTGGAGCCAGATGGTCTTCGAGGCCCCTTCCAGCCCAAACCATTCCATCACTTCACAGATTTTTGGGGAAAAATGGCTCCATGCACCAGGACTTTCCTGACCCCTCCTCCTTGCCCAGTCTGTGGCTCCTGAGGCCTTGAGAAGATCCCAAATTCTGTCTCTCAAGTCTGACCAAGAGTTGGGGTTGAGCACCACCCTCCCACGTGCAGCCACTCCCTCAGGCTCAGGCACTTCCCAACTTCTCCCAAAGAAAAGCTGCTAATTCCCACAAAACTTTTGGGCTGATCAAGTGGCATTTTCCAGCACTCCCCACACCACATTTCCCTGCAAACTTTCCACCCAGAACTGAGACAAACCCACTGTTGCTGCAAGTACCAGTGCCTTCCAAAAATGTGTTTCTGCGCTGCTTGATGGGTTAATATTCGCTAATTAATCTCAATTCATGTCATATAACAAATGTCTAATTTTTTGAGGGTGGTGGGTGGGTGAGCCCTCTCCGAAGGCAGCTCTGTGCAATCAAGGATGATTTGTGGTGACAAATGCTCCTTCCACTCGAGAGGGAGAGGAACACACACACACGCACACTCTGTCTCTCTCTTTAATATTCCAACTACCAGACCACTCTTCCCATCTATCAAAATATCTGCGTTCCCAAGCCTCCAGCTCCCCAATCCCAGATAAAAAACAAAACAAGCCCCTTCATTTAAAGCAAGTTGAGCCCCCTGTGGTGGTTTTTTTTTGCGTTTCTAACACCCTCACGCCCCGTCCTTCTCACCATCCATCAGAAGGGAGCGGATAAAACGCCCCAGCGGAGCTGCTTTGGCCAGGGACGCCCTGGCACGGAGCTCCTGACAGGCTGGCCAGCCCTGACGCTCCTGAGATGCTTTTGCAAGGTTCTGGATTCCCTGACCTGGTCCCAAAGCCAAAAGCTGCTCCCAGCCCGCTCGTCTGAGCCGAGCCGCTCACGTAAGCGCTCCCCTTCTGCTTTCCCGGAGAGCAGAAAGCGCCGCTAATTACGGCTAAACTTGGATTTCGTGGACGTCTCAGATGCACGGGGTGGGGTGAGAAATAAATAAATATCCGTGCAGACAAAGTGATCTGCAGGATTTGGGAAGAAATTGTGATAATGTGGCCTGGAAACTGCGGCTGTGAGAGCGCTCTGAGGCACACGGGAAGCTGGGTCCGGGCTCCAGACCAAGCCACCACCCCACCCCGGGGTGCTTGTAGGTATTTTTTCTAGCCCAGGGTGCTTTCCACACTCTAAATCTGTCCTTGGGCATCACCTAAACACAATGATTTTAACCACACACTCACACAAAAAAGCCCCAGGAGGAGAAATCCTCCCTCCCTCTCTCTTCTCTCCAGTGAGGATCTTTCCAAAAGCTTTCCTTTCCTTCAGATCACGTTTGGGATGAGATTTTTGGGGTTTTCTAAGGATTTTTAGCCATGAGCATCTCCAGTGTAAAGCACACCCTCACCAGTGACACCCTGGCCTTGTGGACAGCTGTTCACACCCAGCTCTGGGGCAGAAAAGGGTGAATTTGGCTCCTTGAATTCCCTGGGCACCGAGATCCTTCCCCTCCTCACCTCTGAGAAAGGATCCAGCCCCTCCCTGCTCAAATTCAGGCTCTAAGACCCTCCTTCCCTTTCCTGCTCTTCCCATGGGTGACCCCAGAGGATGCTCCCGTCCCAAACCCTTTTCCAGAGGTGCAGCCTCTGGCTCTGCAGGGCCTTGGCACCTCCAGGCTGGTTTTGGGGATCCATCCCCTGGAGCTGGGTGGGATTTTTTGGGTGATTTGGGATTTCCAGCTGCTCCTCGGAGGAGGGTGAGGGCAGGGCCTGGAGTTCAGTGTGTCCTCCAGGCTGCAGGGGGGTGCAAACCCCTCTTGGAGAAGGCACCGAGAGCTTGCCCAGCTTCCCAAAGCTCCATGGAGACCTCAGGAACATCCCTGCTGGAGTTTGGGCTGTCCTCACCCCCAGCAGCAGCTCCCCAGGCCTCCCCCTCCCGTGGAAACTTGGGATGGGACCCTCAATCCTGGATGTCCCTCCAGCTCTCCCAACCAGCTCTGGGGCTCAGCGGAGAGGGAGGCAAGGAAGGGATGGGGAAACCTCTTTAATTTCACAGAATCACGGAATTATTAAAGCTGGAAAAGATCTCTAAGATCATCAATCCAAGCATCAACCCTCACTGCCAGACCCACCACTAAACCCCAGCCCTGAGGAAGAATCCGTGGGGTTTTGGAGCAAGAGCTTTACCCTGGTGTTTGGCTTTTCGTGCAGAAATAGAGAATTTCTGCCTTTCTGCTGGGGGCTGGAGGTTCAAAAGTGATTGGGAGACACATTTTAATTAAGGGTTTGCCCAGGTCTACAAACCAGCAATTAGTTGGGAGGATCCCTGATGCCCTGGCTCATAACGAAGCATGACAAATAAAACATTAGCTGGAGAATTAATTACAGGCTAAACAAATTAATGATGGGTCCTCAATCAATGGCAACACAAACACCTCGGTGTGAAAAGAGATCAGCCCTGCAGCAAGGATTTCCTGCCTGTCTTTGTCTCAAACCCCTCCTCAGAGCTGCCTCTCAGGGCTTGAACTCATCCCTTGCGCTCTCCTGGTTATAAAAACCCAAGGAAAGATGAATCCCTCGAAAACAGATCCTGGAAAAGTCCAAGGGAAACAACAGCAATGCCCAAAGATCCCCTGTGCACAAGGAAAGGGCTCAGGACACAATCCCATCACCCCTGCTCTGCAGGCAGGGAAAGCTGCTGCTTTTCTGGCAGAAAAGAGGGGAAAAAACCCCTCAAGCAGCTCAAGAATCGAGGGACACAACAACCAGTTGCTCAAAAAGGAGCTGGAAGGCCAGAGAAAGTGAGAGCAGCAGACAGGAAAAGGGGCTCAGGAGAGCTCTGAGGATGTGGCACTTGCACAGCAAAGGAAAAACCTGAGAGGAAAATTAATTTAATTAATTAATTTAATTAATGGCATTAAATGGCTGGAAAAGGCACTTGGAACAGGGAGCAAACCCCATTTTTTAGTGATTTCCTCCATGCCTGGGCAATTTTTTTCACCATCTTTGTAAATAAACCAGCTTACAGAAAAAAATTACCCCAAAGCCACTGGTGATTTCTTCAGGGCTAAAATAACTCAGCATTTTCTGAGGACTGGAACCACAGGGCCCAGTAAAGGCTGAGTCCAGGGCATCCCTTCCCTCAAGCACAGGGCTGATAAAACACCAATAAAATATTCCAAAAAAAACCCCCAAAACAGCCCAAACCAAAAAAGCCAGGAGCAGCCTCAGTCCTGCACACACTTGGGGCTGCTCTGAATCAGATTCAGATTTCTGAATCTCAGAAATCTGCGCAGTCAGAGCAGAACCAATTCTTTGTCTTTTGTTGGGAAATAACCACCGTGATCTGGCGCAGTTCAGCCCAGATCCTGCAAAGGAAACGCGCTCAGGTCGGAATGGTCGAGGAGCAGTCGGTGCTGATCGCTTCTGAAGCTGCTTCAGAGTGGAAAGTGCAGCTGGAAGCCCTGAGGAGCTGCCTCCACCGGCAGCTTCGCAGCATTTTCCTGCCAAAATTCTGCTTTTCAGAGTCCCATCCCCTCCTGTCCCAGCTCAGGGAGCACCGCTGAGGGGACACGAGCAGGAAGGAAGGAGCTGTGCCCACCCCGCTGGCTCCTGGCCACCTGCAGGTTTGCAGCCACCACTTGGAATAAAAAGAAAAGGAATTTTTCCTTACCGACAGCAGGGAATGGCACGAACCTCTGGATCAGGAGCCGAGTGGCCGGGGTAAACTTGTTTGCTCTCTGGATCAGAACATTAAGGCCCACCTTGGGATGGAGAAAACAAAGCAGAGAAGCAGAGTTAATGACCAGGAGCAGGGCAGACAGCACAGTTTGGGGTCTCTTCTCATGAAGAGGAGTTTGAGAGCTAAACCTCCCCCAGCTGCAGGGTTTGGCTGTGCTGGGCTCAACCCTTTGGTCAATACAGGGTTAAATCCAATGGTTGAGCTTAAAACAAGGGTTGAACACAACCTTTGGGCTTAAATGAAGAGGTGAACCCAACTCCTGGGTTTAAATGAAGGATTGAACACAGCTCTTGTGTTTAAATTAAGGATTGAGCCCAACTCTTGGGTTTAAATGAAGGATTGAACACAGCTCTTGTGTTTAAATTAAGGATTGAGCCCAACTCTCGGGTTTAAATGAAGGATTGAACCCAACCATTGGGTTTAAATTAAGGATTGAGCCCAGCTCTTGGGTTTCAATGAAGGATTGAATGAACACAGCTCTTGGGTTTAAAAGAAGGACTGAACCCAACCATTGGATTGAACCCAACCATTGGGTTTGAATTAAGGATTGAACCCAACTCTTGGGTTTAAATCAAGGATTGAACTCAACTCTTGGGTTTACATGAAAGGCTGAACCCAACCATTAGGTTTAAATGAAGGATTGAACCCAACCATTGGGTTTAAATGAAGGATTGAACCCAGCTCTTGGGTTTAAATTAAGGACTGAACCCAACGATTTGGTTTAAATTAAGGATTGAACATGGCTCTTGGGTTTAAATGAAGGATTGAACCCATCACTGGGTTCAGATTAAGAATTGAACCCAACTCTTGGGTTTTCACAAAGCGTTGAACCCAATGGTTGGATAGGACCAAACCATCAGGTTTAAATTAAGAACTGAGCCCAAGGGTTGGGTTTATATGGAGAGCTGAACCCAACCTTTGGGTTTAAACCCTTCCCAGCTAAAAGATAAGCCAGAAACCACTCCAACACCATCCAGCCCTTCTGGAAATGCCCTTGCCTGGATTTTTTCCCAGTTCACCATAATTTTCCCCATCCACCACAAAATCCTTGGGACTGGCAGTCCTCACCCAGATTTCAGTGGTGGTGGTGGCCCAACACAATTAATTCCTTCTCCAAGAGTCTGGACTACACAGCCCCATCCAGTGCCAAGATTTGGGCTGTAAAGTTTATTATAACCACGGATTTATTTTTGTTGGCTCATCCAACCCTTGAATAACGCAGAGCTGTCCATGGTTTGTGATGGCTCCGAGTCGTGGTGGAAGTTCATGGAAACAGCCCAGAGGAGTCGCTGCCTCCTGAGCCTCACATCGATAACGATGAAAAATGGGAGAATCCCAAAATCGGCTTCATGCACAAATGGGGTCCAAAATTAACCAAACCTACTCATGGGGAATGACTTCTGTCTTTAAATTACTCTTCCTCACAAGATTTTCTCTTTTTCACACCCCCTTTCCCCCCCAAAAAAAAACCCAAATGCACAAATGAAACCGATCAGCCCCAACCCGGGAATTTCCAGCTGGAAATGGAAGCCTTGAGCAATGTGTGGCCAAAATGTTTTCAGCCCCAAATGCAGCAAAATTTAAAAAAACCAAAACAACAAAACCCCCAAAACAACCTAAACCAAAAATCCCAGCAATTTGGGGGAGAGGGGTTTGAAAAGCAAAGAGAGAACACATTTTGCAGGCTGCTACATGATACATGCACATCCCGGCACATCCCAGCTCATCCCGGAACATTCCAGCACATCCCAGCACATCTCAGCACATCCCAACACATCCCAACACATCCCAGCACATCCCGGCTCATCCCGGCATACCCTGGCACATCCCAGCACATCCCAGCACATCCCAGCACATCCCAGCACATCCCAGCACATCCCAGCACATCCCAGCTCATCCCAGCACATCCCAGCACATCCCAGCTCATCCCGGCACATCCCAGCACATCCCAGCACATCCCAGCACATCCCAGCTCATCCCGGAACATTCCAGCACATCCTGGCACATCCCAGCTCATCCCGGCACATCCCAGCACATCCCAGCACATCCCAGCACATCTCAACACATCCCGGCTCATCCCAGCTCATCCCGGCTTATCCCGGCTCATACCAGCACATCCCGGCACATCCCGGCACATTCCCGGCACATCCTGGTTTATCCCAGCTCCCAGCTCATCCTGGCCCATCCCAACACATCCCGGCACATCCCGGAACATCCCGGCACATCCTGGCACATCCCGGAACATTCTGGCACATCCCGGCACATCCCAACACATCCCGGCACATCCCGGCACATCCTGGCACACCCTGGCACATCCTGGAACATTCTGGCACATCCCAGCACATCCCAGCACATCCCGGCACATCCCGGCACATCCTGGCTCATCCCGGCACATCCTGGCTCATCCCGGAACATTCTGGCACATCCCGGCTCATCCCGGCTCATCCCGGCACATCCCAGCTCATCCTGGCACATCCCAGCACATCCCGGCTCATCCCGGCACATCCTGGCTCATCCCGGCACAGCCCAACACATCCCAGCACATCCCGGCACATCCCAGCACATCCCAGCACATCCCGGCACATTCCCGGCCCATCCCGGCTCATCCCGGCACATTCCCGGCTCATCCCGGTGTTCCGCAGCCGGCGAGGAAGAGGTGCAG
This sequence comes from Poecile montanus, assembly GCA_038429875.1. Taxonomy (NCBI): domain Eukaryota; kingdom Metazoa; phylum Chordata; class Aves; order Passeriformes; family Paridae; genus Poecile; species Poecile montanus. The sequence goes on along the minus strand of CM076505.1, from coordinate 1,042,021 downwards.
AAGCGCAGCTGCTGGGCAGGGCCTGCAGGAGCACGGGGCTGCTTTTCCAGCCCCAGGGAATATTCCAGAGCCTTTCCCAAGGTTTTCACCCGGACCCCAAGCGGGAATTCCTCCTCTTGCACTCGGCAAACGCAGCCCTAGAGCTGAGTCCAAGGGAGCCATGGTGATCCTGCTCATTCTGCACAGCACTGAGGGCTCGTCTCCAACTTCTACCCCTTCAAAAATGACCGAATCCATTTTTATTTCTCTTTTTTTTGCATTTGGCAGGTGTTGGGATGAGTCTTTTCAAAGCCTGAACACCTCCAGGAACTGTAACTCAGTCTAATGCGTGGCTTTAGGAGAAGCCAATTTTAAGCCTGGCTTAGCTGGGCTGCCCTATTTGGGTATTTAGCCTGGCCATGGTTAATCTGTGCCCATGACAAATTTTGGATTTGAATTTGCAGACCCAGCTTGGAGGTTTGATGGAGGATTTGACAATGAAGTGGAAGAGCAGAAGAAAGAAAACTCCTGGGTTGGGAGAGCCACCACTGTGAGGGCAGCAAAATAAAAATTTTACTTCCAGATTTAATGTGATGAACTCAGTCCCCACTTCCAGCAACCCCCCTGCTGGGAATGTGAAATTAAATGAAATTAAATGTGGCTGGAGATCGGATCCCATCCCCCAGACCCCCAGCACAAGGACTGGATTTAGGGAATTAACGAGGGTTTGTTTTCCACAGTTTGGAAATTGCTGTTGCCGATCTGTGAGCTCCTTCCCACAGCCCGTGAGGGGCAGGAGCTGCTCAACCTCAGGCCACCAAAGCAAAAGGGCCATCGAGGATTTGTTAATGAGTTTAATTACTTGGGGTTGGCTGAAGGATGGTGTTGAAGCAAATTGATCATTAAACACCAAGGCCAGGTTTATCAGTGACCCCCAGGCAGGCGCTGAGCGGGATCTGCAGCTGGTGGAAACACGGAACAGAATCAGGGGGGTTCTCCTCACCAAACCTGGCACAACCACAGAACCCCTGAGGCTGGAAAAGCCCTCTGAGATCCAGTTCAACCATTCCCAGCACTGCCCCGTGTCCCCAGCAGCCACAGTCAGAGCTTTGGAATCCCTCCAGGAACGGGGGCTCCCTGCCCCGGGAGCTGTGCTTGACACCTTTCGGTGAAGGAATTCCTCCTGGATCCAGCTGAACCTTCCCTGGCACAGCCTGGAGCTGCTCCCTCCCACCCTGCGGCTCCCTGTGCAGCTCAGCTGCTCTGGGCAACCTGCTCCAGTGCTCCAGAGAATTCCAGAGTGGATTGGGTGGGAAGGGACATCCATGGGCAGGGACACCTCCACTACCCCAGGTGCTCCGAGCCCCGGTGTCCAGCCTGGCCTGGGATACAGCCAGGGATGGGGAATCGCCCACGGTGCAAATTCCTGAAGCCAGATCAAATCCAGCTTTTTCCAGCTGCTTTGTGGAGGTTTCCTCCTCCAGAGCACTCCCCTGCTGGGGCTGAGGGAGACAGGGGGAGCTGGACACACGGACACGTGGCTGGACACATGGACACAAGGCTGGACACACGGACATGTGGCTGGACACACGGACATGTGGCTGGACACACGGACACAGGAGTGGACACATGGACTCGGCTGGACACAGGGGCACATGGCTGGACACACAGACACCAGTGGACACAGGGACACGTGGCTGGACACACGGACACTAGGCTGGACACACGGACACTAGGCTGGACGCACGGACACAGGAGTGGACACATGGACTCGGCTGGACACAGGGGCACATGGCTGGACACACAGACACCAGTGGACACAGGGACACGTGGCTGGACACACGGACGCATGGCTGGACACATGGACGCGTGGTTGGACACACAGACACAAGGCTGGACACGGACACAGGAGTGAACACATGGACATGTGGCCGGACACGGACACATGGCTGGACACACGGACACAGGAGTGGACACACAGACACAGCTGGACATGGGGCACATGGTTGGACACAGAGACACGAGTGGACACACGGACACAGGAGTGGACACAGGGACACAGGAGTGGACACACAGACATGAGTGGACACACAGACACAGGAGTGGACACATGGACACAGGAGCGGACACGCGGACACACAGACACACAGACACAGGAGTGGACACGCAGACACAGGAGTGGACACATGGACACACAGACACAGGAGTGGACACACGGACACAGGAGTGGACACACGGACACAGGAGTGGACACACAGACACATGGCTGGAGACACAGACACAAGTGGACACACGGACACAGGAGTGGACACATGGACACACAGACACATGGCTGGACACACAGACACAAGTGGACACACAGACACAGGAGCGGACACACGGACACGAGCAGACCCAGGAATACGAGACACCAGCACTTCCTAACATCCCGCCAGGTGAAACCATGATCAAACCCCATCAGCGGGAGAGGAACCTCCCCAGGGCTGTCCCGTGCCTCTGGCAGCGCTCTGCCCTCCCTCCCTCCCTCCCTCCCTCCCTCCCTCCCTCCCTCCCTCCCTCCCTCCCTCCCTCCCTCCCTCCCTCTCCTCGAGTGTCACAGATCCTGCCACCGCTTTAGCTCCCAGTTTTGTTTCAGCACCAACAACGTTCCCTCAGCACAAGGACAACGTTTGGCGTCACCGCGCTTTGAAGCCGGAACCATCAATCACTGTCGGTGACCAACATTTTGGATTCCTTTTCTTCTCCTTCTTGTCTCGAAAAATTCTGACCTCACGTCTACCAAGACACCAATTCTAAAACCATGGGGATTTTAAAAAAATTCCCTGCTTTTTTCCGCCTTTTTATGAAGATTTTTGAAGCCTGAGAGATGGTTTTGAATTCCCGACATTGGCAATGACCGAGCCCACGCCTCTTAAACCCGACCTAGAGCGGTAAATACATCCAAGGAGTTATTTCACTTCACAGTGGGAGGGAATTTTTATAAAATAAAGGAATCTCAGGAGTCCAGCGAGCATTAGGTGGGAGATGACACCACCCAAACGTTGCTGAGCCACTCTCCAGACCTGGTGGACTGGGCTGGAGAAATCTCCACTGGTTTAGGGGATCCAGCTCCTGAGCACTGCAGCTGGAGCTGGCTGCTCCAAGGGACCTGGAAAGTCCACTTGGAAAGAGGGACTGGCTGGGTAATCCCTCATCCCCCCATCTCCAGATTGGATTAGAAATAATTGGATCTGGTGAGTCCCATTCAGCCAAGCTGGAGAAAAGAGCATTAGGAGAAGAAGGAAAAAACTCATTCATTAGGGCTGGGAGGTGAGGATGGAGGCAGAGAGATGGAAAACTGGGCTCTTTCCCAACTGGAGCTTTCCCAAGCCAAGGAGAACAGAATGGAGGAGCCGAAGGGAAGGGAAAGCAATGAGGATCCGAGCGGGGAAGGAAGTTAGAGAGGAGCAAGAGAAAGGGAAGGAGGAAACATCACCCCAAGACAATTCCAGGAGGGATGACCCCACAGCTGGATGCGTCAGGGGAAGAAAGTGGTGTAGTCTGGAGAAGACTGGGATTCATGCTGAGAACTGGCCAAAGCTGGTTTGGGAGGTGGTGGAGAAAGGAGGATGAGGGGCCATGCCCAAGACAGGAGGGTGCTGTCTCATCCCGAGTTTTCCATGCACCTGGATCCTGTCCAGAGGCAGCACCAGTCCCGGGGGTGGTGGGGATGAGCTGGGGCAGAGGGAAGGGATGAGAACAAACCTGCTGGAAATGGAGACACTGCAGTGAAACGAGAGAGAAAATGCTGCAGAGAGGCACACGGAGCTGGGGAACCCCGGAGCAAGCTGGGTTGGGGGGAACCTTAAGGATCACCTACTTCCAACCCTCTACCACAGGCAGGGAAAGCTCCCGGCAGCCCAGGCTGCTCCAAGCCCCGTCCAGCCTGGCCTGGGACGCTCCCAGGGATGGGCTTGGCAGGAGCCAGCAGTGCCAGGTGCTCCTAACTGCAGGGACAGGATGCTGCCGGGCACTGGGAGCATTCCCAGGAAACCCCATGTCCTTGTCTCCCTCTGCAGCCTCAGGGCTGTGCCTTTGGGAATGGCTGCTACAGCTCCAGCCATTTCTGGGCCCCTGGAGGAGCTGCCAGGCTGAGCTTCCAGTCTGGGGGATCCAAGCACTCCCTTCTGGAACCTGAGAACAACGGGGAAAGGGATGTGCAGGAAGAGGAGTTCTGAGCACAGAGATGCAGGCACCGCTTCATTTCAACCCTCATTTAGCACAGAAGCTCCTCGGATCCGCTGGGATTCTCCTCCTGCTCCCATGGAGGAGGGAGCCAGGCCACGCTCCATCCCCTCCATCCCTCTCCTGACTTCCTCCAGCTCCCGAACGTCTCCTGAGCGAGGACAGGGGCAGCGGGAGGGCTGCAGCTCTCCCCGGCTGATTATGGACATCACACCCCATTCGCAGGCTGTCAGCGCAGCCCCGCACACAATTATCGGGAACAGGGAGCTGGATTGGAAAAATCCACAGGGACACCTCCACCTGGAGAGGAGAGCGAGAAATGGTGTGTGAGAGTTCAGCGAGGGAGAGGGGGAGGACGGGCAGCCCCGGGATGGGGGAGACCACGGGAAGGAGTGGGACTGCTGGAAAGGGAAGGAGTGGGACTGCTGGAGAGGGATGGGATTGCTGGAGAGGGAAAGAGTGGGATCGCTGGAAAGGGAAAGAGTGGAATTGCTGGAAAGGGAAGGGATGGGATTGCTGGAAAGGGAGGGATGGGATTGCTGGAAAGGGAAGGGATGGGATTGCTGGAGAGGGAAAGAGTGGGATTGCTGGAAAGGGATGGGATTGTTGGAGAGGGAAAGAGTGGGATTGCTGTAAAGGGAGGGATGGGATTGCTGGAAAGGGAAGGGATTGCTGGAGAGGGAAAGAGTGGGATTGCTGGAAAGGGAAGGGATGGGATTGCAGACATGGGAAGGAGTGGGACTGCTAGAAAGGGAAGGGATTGCTGAAGAGGGAAGGGATGGGATTGCTGGAAAGGGAAGGGAAGGAATTGCTGGAAAGGGAAGGGATTGCAGGAAAGGGAAGAGATGGGATTGCAGGAAAGGGAAGAGATGGGATTGCAGGAAAGGGAAGGAATGGGATTGCTGGAAAGGGAAAGGATTGCTGGAAAGGGAAGGGATGGAATTGCTGGAAAGGGAAGGGATGGGATTGCAGACATGGGAAGGAGTGGGACTGCTGGAAAGGGATGGGATGGGATTGCTGGAAAGGGAAGGGATTGCTGGAGAGGGAAGGGACTGCTGGAAAGGGAAAGGATTGCTGGAAAGGGAAAGGATTGCTGGAAAGGGAAGGGATGGAATTGCTGGAAAGGGAAGGAGTGGCATTGCTGGAAAGGGAAAGGAAGGGATTGCTGGAAAGGGAAGGAGTGGGATTGCTGGAGAGGGAAGGAGTGGGATTGCTGGAAAGGGAAGGGATTGCTGGAGATGGAAGGGATGGAATTGCTGGAAAGGGAAAGGAAGGGATTGCTGGAAAGGGAAGGAGTGGCATTGCTGGAAAGGGAAAGGAAGGGATTGCTGGAAAGGGAAGGAGTGGGATTGCTGGAGAGGGAAGGGATGGGATTTTCTTCTAGAGGTTTTTGGGTAGTAGTAGGTGATTGGACAGAGAATGCCTCAGTGCAGCACACAGCTGATGGGTCACTGGTTCATTTAGAAAAATAATTGAATTGTTTAATAATTGTTTAATTAATAAGTTAATTGGGTGAGAATAAGTATAAAGATAAAAGAGCTGCATATTTTGGGGCCATTTTGTGCTTTTCAAGCCAAAGTGAGCCAGCCTATGGTGGGATTGAACTTGTGCAAAAAGGTCTGGGGAAGACCTGCCAATTGATTATATATTAATAATAATACATAATAATATAATTATATAATAAAAAAAATATTTTTACTCTATATTAATAAACACAAGAAACAAGAAGCTAAGGAGCCTTTTGGAGTATCCTTCCTGAAACAAAACTGAGATAAGGAAGACTCCTTGTGAGTGATAAAGACTGAGATAAGGAAGATCCCAAGTGGCTCAGCCCTGAAGAAACCAAAATATCACAGCAACAAGTGATCAAACAATGTAATCAATCAATGTGATCAAACAATGTGATCAAACAATGTGATCAAACAATGTGATCAAACAATGTAATCAATGTGATCAATCAATGTAATCAATCAATGTGATCAAACAATGTAATCAATCAATGTGATCAAACAATGTAATCAATCAATGTGATCAAACAATGTAATCAATCAATGTGATCAAACAATGTGATCAATCAATGTGATCAAACAATGTAATCAATCAATGTGATCAATGTAATCAATCAATGTGATCAAACAATGTGATCAATGAATGTGATCAAACAATGTGATCAATCAATGTGATCAAACAATGTGATCAGTGTGATCAAACAATGTGATCAATGTGATCAAACAATGTGATCAAACCGTGTAATCAAACAATGTGATCAAACAATGTAATCAATCAATGTGATCAAACAATGTGATCAAACATGATCAAACAATGTGATCAAACAGTGTAATCAATCAATGTGATCAAACAATGTGATCAAACAATGTGATCGATGTAATCAAATAATGTAATCAAACAATGTGATCAAACAATGTGATCAATCAATGTAATCAAACAATGTGATCAAACAATGTGATCAAACTGTGATCAAACAATGTGATCAGTGTGATCAATCAATGTGATCAATGAATGTGATCAAACAGTGTAATCAAACAATGTAATCAATGTAATCAAACAATGTGATCAGTGTGATCAAACAATGTGATCAAACAATGTGATCAAACAATGTGATCAAACCGTGTAATCAAACAATGTGATCAAACAATGTAATCAATGTAATCAAACAATGTGATCAATGAATGTGATCAGTGTAATCAAAGAGTGTAATCAAAGAGTGTAATCAAAGAGTGTAATCAAAGAGTGTAATCAAACAATGTAATCAAACAATGTAATCAAACAATGTAATCAAACAATGTAATCAAACAGTGTAATCAAACAATGTAATCAAACAATGTGATCAATCAATGCAACAACGAGTAGTACAAGAAGTAGAGCTACTACAAGGAGTAATGGAACACCAGAGAGAGCCTGCCCAGGTTATCCCCACCAGCCAGCACCCCAAAGGTGCCCAGGACAGGGCAGGGACCAGGGAATGGCTGCTCCCTCGTGCTCCTCCAGTTAATTAATTGGGGATTTAATCAAGGGTCTCATTTCAGACCTTTCAGCACAGGAGTCACTTCTGACCCCAAAAGAGAAGTTTGAGGCCAAAGTCCTGAAGGGCCGAGCCAGGGATGGGCAATGCCAAGAAAATTGGAGCTGAAATCAGGGATTGGAAAATCCTAGAATGGGTTGGGTTGGGTTGGGTTGGGTTGGGCTGGGTTGGGTTGGGTTGGGTTGGGTTGGGTTGGGTTGGGTTGGGTTGGATGGGTCTTAAATCCCCTCTCATCCCAGCCCTGCCACGATGCCAAGGTGCTCCAGCCTGCCCTTGGACACTTCCAGGGACCCAGGGCAGCCCCAATTCCCCAACTTCCATAGAGAAAGAATGACATTTTTATTAATAATTATTATCTGTATAAAATCATAGAATCTAAAAAGCAATTATTTCCCATAAAATCAGCTCCATCCAGCTTTTTTAACCTTCTAAAAGTGTGAAAAAAGCAGAGTAAGAGTGTGTGTGTCAGCTGGAGAGAGTTTCTGTCTAATGCCAGCCCCCCTGGTCTGTGCAGCTCTTGGCACTGGGACACTGGGGGAATAAAAAATTCCAAACATTTAAAACACGCTTGGTCTTTCTCGAGTCTTTTTTACTTCTCCCTGCTTTTGTTTGCCTTGTTTAGGAAAACCAGCTGGTATTAATTGCACTTCATGCACCAGCAGCATGAACTGCAGCCAGATCTCAGGAACTGGAGCCTAATCCCAGGAATCCACTCAATTGTTTGGGGAAAAAATTGCATTGTCCCTCTGTTCAGAACTGCAGTAAAATGAGGGAGCAAAAGAAAAGGAAGGATAAAATAAACTTCAGTCATAGGAAGAGAAATAGAGATATCAGAGGGTGGAATTCCCAGATTTGCTGCCCCTGGATCCCTGGGAGGATCCTGGGATCCCTGGATCCCTGGATCCCTGCCAGGCCGGGTTGGACACTGGGCTTGGATCCAGCTGTGGGAGCTGTCCCTGCCCCCTGGGATGGGATTTGGGATCTGTTCCAACCCAAACACCTTTCCCAGCCTTATTTCAAGTGATTCCTTCACCTGGGTCATGCACAGGAGAAGGGATGAAATTCTTCACCTGCACAGAGCTCTGCTGTGGCTTGGCTTGCGAGTAGCTGGAGAGAAAAGGAAACATGGGGAGAAAAATATGGAATAAAAGAATATTGATTCCTCCCCAGATTCACCCTGTAGGGCTGGAAATCAGGAGTTATGGCTGTAGCAACTCCCCTCTCTCTAAAAAGGGAAGAAAATCAGGATATTTGCAAAGACTTCCCAAGAATTCCCATTTAACTGCAGGACAGTGAGGTCAGAACCTGCTCTTCCAGCACCTGATGGAGCAGTTTGTCCCTGCTGTGAGGAGACCAGGGGCAATCACAGCCCCAAATCTTCTGCTCCGCCCTCTCCAACCTTCTCCCAGACCTTTTCCACCTGCAGGCAGGGAAGGGGCTCCCTCCAAAGCCTGACCCATATCCCAGTCCCTGCCCTGCTTCTCCAGGCTGGTGGGATCCGTGAGGGATTTCAGGACACACCATTCCCAGCTGGAATGTCTGCAGGGACACCGGGACACGGAAAGCTCACTGCTCACCTCCCCTGCTCCACTGGGAAGGGTTCTTCCAGCACCAGAGAGGAGAAGAACCTCTGAAGAAGAAGAAGAAGAAGAACCTCTAAAGGCTGCTGCCCTTCATATTTCACATGGAGGAAAACCTCCCAATATCCAGAAGGAGAAGAACTTCTAAAGGCTGCTGCTCCTCATGCTGCACGTGGAGGAAAAGCTCCCAACAGCCAGGAGAACCTCTAAAGGTCTCTAAAGAACCTCTAAAGGCTGCTGTTCTTCATGCTTCATGTGGAGGAAAAGCTCCAAACATCCAAAAGGAGAAGAACCTCTAAATTAGACTCATGCTCTGTGTGGAGGAAAACCTCCCAAAACTCAGGAGAACCTCTACAGGCTGCTGCTCCTCGTGCTCTGTGTGGAGGAAAACCTTCCAACACCCAGGAAAACTTTTAAATGCTGCTGCTCCTCGTGCTCTATGTGGAGAAAAAGCTCCCAGCATTAGGAAGGAGAACCTTTAAATGGTTCTTCATATTTCACATGAAGGAAAAGCTCCCAACATCCAGAAGGAGAAGAACCTCTAAATTAGACTCATGCTCTGTGTGGAGGAAAAGCTCCAAAAACCCAGGAGAACCTTTAAACACTGCTGCTCTTCATATTTCACATGGAGGAAAACCTCCCAAATCCAGAAGGAGAAGAACTTCTAAAGGCTGCTGCTCCTCGTGCTCTATGTGGAGGAAAAGCTCCCAACACCCAGAAGAACCTCTAAAGGTCTGTAAAGAACCTCTAAATCCTGCTGTTCTTCATGCCTCATGTGGAGGAAAAGCTCCCAGCACTCAGAAGAACCTCTAAAGGTCTCTAAAGAACCTCTAAATACTGCTGTTCTTCATGCCTCATGTGGAGGAAAAGCTCCCAACACCCAGGAGAACCTCTAAAGGCTGCTGCTCTTAAAACTCTGTGTGGAGGAAAAGCTCACAATGTTAGGAAAGAGAAATTCTAAATGCTGCTGCCCTTCATATTTCACGTGAAGGAAAATCTCCCAACATCAGGGAGGAGAAGAACCTCTAAAGGCTGCTGCTCCTCATGGTCCATGTGGAGGAAAAGCTCCCAACAGCCAGGAGAACCTCTAAATGCTGATACTCCTTGTGCTCCATGTGGAGAAAAACATCCCAATATTAGGAAGGAGAGCCTTTAAATGGTTCTTCATATTTCACATGAAGGAAAAGCTCCCAACATCCAGAAGGAGAAGAACCTCTAAATTAGACTGATGCTCTGTGTGGAGGAAAAGCTCCCAAAGCCCAGGAGAACCTCTAAACACTGCTGCTCTTCGTATTTCACATGGAGGAAAACCTCCCAATATCCAGAAGGAGAAGAACTTCTAAAGGCTGCTGCTCCTCATGCTCCGTGTGGAGGAAAAGCTCCCAACACCCAGAAGAACCTCTAAAGGTCTCTAAAGAACCTCTAAATCCTGCTGTTCTTCATGCCTCATGTGGAGGAAAAGCTCCCAACACCCAGGAGAACCTCTAAAGGCTGCTGCTCTTAAAACTCTGTGTGGAGGAAAAGCTCACAATGTTAGGAAAGAGAAATTCTAAATGCTGCTGCCCTTCATATTTCACGTGAAGGAAAATCTCCCAACATCAGGGAGGAGAAGAACCTCTAAAGGCTGCTGCTCCTCGTGCTCCATGTGGAGGAAAACCTCCCAACAGCCAGGAGAACCTCTAAATGCTGATACTCCTTGTGCTCCATGTGGAGAAAAACATCCCAATATTAGGAAGGAGAACCTTTAAATGGCTCTTCATATTTCACATGAAGGAAAAGCTCCCAACATCCAGAAGAAGAATCTCAAAATTAGACTGATGCTCCTCATGCTCTGTGTGGAGGAAAACCTCCCAGCATTAGGAAGGAGAACCTTTAATTGGTTCTTCATATTTTACATGAAGGAAAACCTCCCAATATCCAGAAGGAGAAGAACCTCTAAAGGCTGCTGTTCCTCGTGCTCTGTGTGGAGGAAAAGCTCCCAACATTAGGATAGAAGAACCTCTAAAGGCTCCTACCCTTCATATTTCACATGAAGGAAAAGCTCCCAACATCCAGAAGGAGAACTTCTAAATTAGACTCATGTTCTGTGTGGAGGAAAACCTCCCAAAACTCAGGAGAACCTCTACAGGCTGCTGCTCCTCGTGCTCTGTGTGGAGGAAAACCTTCCAACACCCAGGAGAACCTTTAAATGCTGCTGCTCCTCGTGCTCTATGTGGAGAAAAAGCTCCCAACATTAGGAAGGAGAACCTTTAAATGGTTCTTCATATTTCACATGGAGGAAAACCTCCCAATATCCAGAAGGAGAAGAACCTCTAAATTAGACTGATGCTCTGTGTGGAGGAAAAGCTCCCAAAGCCCAGGAGAACCTCTAAACACTGCTGCTCTTCGTATTTCACATGGAGGAAAACCTCCCAATATCCAGAAGGAGAAGAACTTCTAAAGGCTGCTGCTCCTCGTGCTCCATGTGGAGGAAAACCTCCCAACATTAGGAAAAAACACCTGTGAAGGCTGCTCCTCATGATCCGTGTGGAGAAAAGCCTCCCAGCACCCAGGAGAACATCTAAAGGCTGATTATCCTCGTGCTCCATGTGGAAGAAAAACTCCCATCATGAGGAAGGAGAACCTAAAAATGCTGCTGCTCTTCATATTTCACATGGAGGAAAAGCTCCCAACATCCAGAAGGAGAAGAACCTCTAAATTAGACTCATGCTCTGTGTGGAGGAAAAGCTCCCAGCATTAGGAAGGAGAACTTTTAAATGCTGCTGCACTTTGTATTTCACATGAAGGAAAAGCTCCCAACATCAGGGAGGAGAAGAACTTCTAAAGGCTGCTGCTCCTCATGCTGCACGTGGAGGAAAAGCTCCCAACACCCAGGAGAACCTCTAAAGGTCTGTAAAGAACCTCTAAAGGCTGCTGTTCTTCATGCTTCATGTGGAGGAAAAGCTCCCAACATCCAGAAGGAGAAGAACCTCTAAAGGCTGCTGCTCCTTGTGCTCTTCTTGGAGGAAAAGCTCCCAACTTTAGGACAGAAGAACCTCTAAAGGCTGCTCCTCCTCATATTTCACATGAAGGAAAAGCTCCCAACATTCAGGAGGAGAAGAACCTCTAAATTAGACTCGTGGTCTGTGTGGAGAAGTTACATTAGGACAGAAGAACCTCTAAAGGCTGCTCCTGCTCATATTTCACGTGAAGGAAAAGCTCCCAACATCCAAAATGAGAACCTCTAAAGGCTGCTCCTCCTCATATTTCACGTGAAGGAGAAGCTCCCAACCTCAGGACAGAGGAACCCTGAAGGTTTTCATGCCCTTCATGCTCCACACAGACGAAAACCTCCCACCACCAGGAAGGAGAACCCCTGAAGGTTCCTGTCCTTCTCCAGCCCAGAAGAGCCACAGATGCAGGGGAAGCTCCTGCCTGTCCCCGTGGCACCGTCCCCTGGCAGCAGAGCTCCAGGAATTCCAAGGAATTAAAGATTCCCAAGCCCTGCCTGGGACACCTCCACACTCCACGGGTTCCTTACCAAAACTTCTCGGGGGACAAAACTCTGCCAAGATCCTTGTCCGTGTGTCCTGCCCCTCTAATGTGCCCCTGTTCCAAGAGGGAACATTGATTAATTAATTAAGAGCATTAATGCCAGAGGCAGTGAGCAGCAGCAGCAGAGCGAGCAGGGGCACACCCGGCTGGGGACGGGACACTCAGGGGTGACACAGAGGGGACAAAAACGCTGTCCTGAGGAGTGAGGGGACAGGGAAGCCATCCCGCGCTGCCCGGGAAGCTGGGCACGGAAAAACAAAGCACGGAGGTGGCGGGGATGGGGATTAGGGTTAAAGTTCTGCTGGGAAAGTGAGCACAGCTCTGGGGGTGATGGGGGTGGCAGCTCAGGTGAGAACTCAGGTGAGAGCTCAGGTGAGCGAGGCTGGGAGCTCAGGTGAGAGCTCAGGTGAGATCTCAGTTCAGAACTCAGTTCAGAGCTCAGGTAAAAGCTCAGGTAAAAGCTTAGGTAGTTCAGAGCTCAGGTGAGAGCTCAGGTGAGCTGGGATGGGAGCTCAGGTGAGAGCTCAGGTGAGATCTCAGTTCAGAATTCAGTTCAGAGGTCAGTTCAGAGCTCAGTTCAGAGCTCAGGTGAGAGCTCAGGTGAGATCTCAGTTCAGAACTCAGTTCAGAGGTCAGTTCAGAGCTCAGGTAAAAGCTCAGGTAGTTCAGAGCTCAGATGAGAGCTCAGGTGAGAGCTCAGGTGATCTGGGCTGGGAGCTCAGGTGAGAGCTCAGGTGAGCTGGGATGGGAGCTCAGGTGAGAGCTAAGGTGAGATCTCAGTTCAGAACTCAGTTCAGAGCTCAGGTGAGAGTCAGGTGAGAGCTCAGATGAACGAGGCTGGGAGCTCAGGTGAGCTGGGCTGGCCTGGGATCTCAGGTGAGAGCTCAGGTGAGCTGGGCTGGGATCTCAGGTGAGAGCTCAGGTGAGCTGGGCTGGGAGCTCAGGTGAGCTCAGGTGAGCTGGGCTGGGAGCTCAGGTGAGCTCAGGTGAGAGCTCAGGTGAGAGCTCAGGTAAGTTGGGCTGGGTAAGAGCTCAGGTGAGAGCTCAGGTGAGAGCTCAGTTCAGAGCTCAGGTGAGAGCTCAGGTGAGCTGGGCTGGGATCTCAGGTGAGAGCTCAGGTGAGAGCTCAGTTCAGAGCTCAGGTGAGAGCTCAGGTGAGAGCTCAGGTCAGCTGGCCAGCAGCAGGTGAGCTCTGCAGGAAGGGACAGCAGAGGGGACAGGTGCAGCAGTGCCCAGCACAGACTGTGACATGGAAAACCATCCAGGGGTGTCCAATAAAACAGAGCTTTCCCTCAAAACCTCCAGGCACTTCCAGCAAATCCACACCCTTTGGAAAATGGTCCAGCAGCTGCTCAAGGAGCAACAGCAAATTCCCTGTGACCTGAAAAAATGGGAAAATTCCCAGATTTTCTGTGGCTGCCCCTGGGTCCCTGGCAGTGTCCAAGGCCAGGCTGGACACTGGGGCTGGGAGCAGCCCGGGATAGCAGGAGCTGTCCCTGCCATGGCTGGGGTGGAATGGGATTTGAGGTCTTTTCCAACCCAAACCTTTCCAGGATTCTGGAGCCCCTCTGCTCTGGAGCCAGGCTGGGAGAGCTGGGAATGTTCCCCTGGAGAAGGGCAAAATGCAGGGAATGCTGAGAGTCCCTGCAGGGGCTCCAGGAGAGCTGGAGAGGGACTGGGGCCAAGGGCTGCAGGGACAGGAGCCAGGGAATGGCTTCCCAAGGGAAAGGGGAGATTGGGCTGGGATCTTGGCAAGGAATTCCTGCCTGGGATTCTGCAATTCCCAGATTTGCTGGGGCTGCCCCTGGATCCCTGGGACAGTGGGAGCTGTCCCTGCCCATGGATGGATGGCACATGGATGGATTTAAGGTCCTTTCCCACCCAAACCATTCCAGGATTCCGTGACCTGAACTCCAGCTCCAGCTTGAAACACATCCACAGGGCAAGATGTAATTCCACCCCCAGGAGAACATTCCAGAACTGCCTCTCCTGCCCGGCCACCCAGGCCCCTGCAGCCTCGAGGTCTCTAATTGAGCCTGGTTAATGAATTCACCACCAATTAACGCAGGAGGGAGAGCCGGGGCTCCCAGCACAGCGCAGCGGAAAGCTCGGGCATGCAGGGCCAGCCACAGCCCAGGTGACAACATCTGCTGCTGGCCAAGACACAGGTGAGTCCATGGGAAGATTAAAAACATGCTTGGCAATCCCAAAAACACCTCCCCAGCAGCTCGTTAGCCACGAAATGCAGAGACATAAAGAGTTACCCACTGCTATTGAGACAGCACTTATGACAGCTCCCAAGTAGCCCTGGATGAACTTGGATGTCGGAGAAGGCTTTGGAAAGAAAAACAAAGCATATTTTCAATAAACAAACTTCTGGTTATTAATATTCAACCCAGTTTTTTTGTTTGTTTGTTTTGGTTTGGGTGTATTTGTTTCGAAGCACAGACAGGTTTAAATTTTGTCATATTGTTCTGTGACACATGGTCTGTCATCCCGAGAGGCAAAAGCGAGGAAATCGTGGCCTCCCGAGCAAGGTTACGGGGAATGGAAAATTAATTGGCACCAGAAAATTACAATAATAGCAGCTCAAAGGGAGGATGTGAGGGGAATTCAGCAAATGGTACCAAATTAGCATCTCTACCCTCCAGTGCTGAACCCCAAACTCGCCACAGCCAATAATTTGTCTGTGAAATGTTCTCTCCATGAGCTGGATGGATTCCAGCTCAGCTTCCCACATCCCAACACGGGATGAGTGGAGGAAGGAAGGGAGCAGGGATGGCCCCAGCAAGGATGGAGCAGGGACAGCCCCAGCTCTTCCCAGAGAGACCAGAAGGAACAAAATCCTCGGGAGATGGGAGCGAGGAGCTTCCTCCTGCTCCCCCAGCCCAGCACAGCTCCTGCTCCTGTAGATCCCAACCACTCTGGACCAGTCAGGAGCGTGGGCTGTGCTTGCCCACGGGCCAGTGGTGCCTCAGTGTCCCTGGGGAGGTTTGGGGGCCGGGGAAGAGGCAGGGATCGAGGGAAGGCCCCGTGGTGCTCACCTTGCTCGCGTTGCGGTTTGCATAGTTCACACACGCGTTGTGGCTCTGGTTCAACCACTGCGGGGCAGAGGAGACACTGCATCAGCACAAACCCTGCAAAGCCCCAAAAAACACCACAAAAACCCTACAAAAACCCAGCAAAACCCCCAAAAATACCACAAAACCCAACAAAACCCAACAAAACCCCAAAAAACCCCACAAAACCCCAGAAACCCCTACATAACTCTACAAAACCCTATAAAACCCCTACATAACTCTACAAAACCCTACAAAACACCACAAAACCCAACAAAACCCAACAAAATCACACAAAACCCCACAAAACCCTACATAACTCTACAAAACCCTACATAACTCTACAAAACCCTACAAAACCCTACATAACCCTACAAAACCCTACAAAACCCCATAAAACCCCACAAAACCCCACAAAAACCCAACAAAACCCTAAAAAACCCCACAAAACCCAAGAAAACCCTACATTACCCAACATTACCCAACAAAACCCAACAAAAACCCCACAAAACCCTACAAAACCCAACAAAAACCCTACATAATAATTCCACCCCGGGTGGGCAGGGACAGCTCCCACCATCCCTGCCCAGCCTGGCTTTGGAATGGGGTGGGGTTCAAGGTCCCTTCCCACTCACCTGGCCTGGTCAGGGACACGTGGGATGGAATCCCGGACTGCTCTGGCTGGGAAGGGACCTTGAATCCCACCCCATTCCATGCCAGGTGGGCAGGGACACTTCCCACTATCCCTGTCCAGCCTGGCCTTGGAAAAACCCTACAAAAAACCCACAAAACCCCACAAAAACTCACAAAACCCCAAAAAACCCAACATAACCCCACAAAACCCTACATAATCCAACAAACCCCACAAAACCCCACAAAACCCCACAAAACCAAACAAAACCAAACAAAACCCCCCAAAAAACCAAACAAAACCCTACAAAACCCAACAAAAACCCTACATAATAATTCCACCCCCAGTGGGCAGGGACACCTCCCACCATCCTGTCCAGCCTGGCCTTGGAATGGGGTGGGATTCAAGGTCCCTTCCCACTCACCTGGCCTGGTCAGGGACACATGGGATGGAATCCCGGACTGCTCTGGCTGGGAAGGGACCTTAAATCCCACCCCATTCCACCCCGGGTGGGCAGGGACACCTCCCACTATCCCTGTCCAGCCTGGCCTTGGAAAAACCCTAAAAAAAACCCACAAAACCCCACAAAAACTCACAAAACCCCAAAAAACCCAACATAACCCCACAAAACCCTACATAATCCAACAAACCCCACAAAACCCCACAAAACCCCACAAAACCAAACAAAACCCCCCAAAAAACCAAACAAAACCCTACAAAATCCAACAAAAACCCTACATAATAATTCCACCCTGGGTGGGCAGGGACAGCTCCCACCATCCCTGTCCAGCCTGGCCTTGGAATGGGGTGGGATTTAAGGTCCCTTCCCACCCAGAGTAGTCCAGGATTCCATCCCACGTGTCCCTGACCAGGCCAGGTGGGTGGGAAGGGACCTTGAATCCCACCCCATTCCAAGGCCAGGATGGACAGGGATGGTGGGAGGTGTCCCTGCCCATCCAGACTTGGAATGGGGTGGGATTTAAGGTCCTTTCCCAGCCAGAGTAGTCCGGGATTCCATCCCACATGTCCCTGACCAGGCCAGGTGAGTGGGAAGGGACCTTAAATCCCATCCCACTCCACGCCGGGTGGGCAGGGACACCTCCCACCATCCCTGTCCACCTGGGATGGAATGGGATGGGATTCAAGGTCCCTTCCCAGCCAGAGCAGTCCAGGATTCCACCCCACATGTCCCTGACCAGGCCAGGTGAGTGTCCCTCAAGCCCCTGAGGGTCTCAGGATGTCCCACCCGGGACAGCTCCCAACCAAATCCACCAGAGCCCGAATTCCCGGCACAGTTGTCCCGCTGTGCTCCCGGCTCCGGGCAGATCCCGCTCTGCTCGGAGCCCTCCTGCCTGCACAGCTCCATCCCCACTCACACTGCAGACAATAAAAAGACATTTGCCACTAGAGAGGAGGCTGAAAATAACTCGTTCCTTCCTTTCAGCTGGCGATGGAATCACACTTGTGCTGTGTTTACTATGGATCCCTCATTCCCGTGCCTGCTTCCTCCCCTTGCTCTTAATTCCCGGAATTTTAACGGGAGATCACAGCAGCACCTCCCTCCACACAGATGATTTTCCCCCAAAGTTCCTGCAGCAGACTGAATGCCGGGGCTTTGCCAAGCACACCTATTCCCAAAATTCCTGGGAATGGGGACTCCCATCACCGCCAGCCCTGCACGGATGTGTCCCTCCCAACATCCTTCCCCAGGGGAAATCCCAGCTCCGTGTCCTCCCCAAGGCAGATGTGTGAGCTTGGGGCCAAACCACACGTGGAAGAACCGGCTACACACGGACAAAACAGCTCCAAAAAGCTGATTTTTGGTTCTGGCCTCTTCTGCCACGGCACAGGAAGGGGTGGGATGGAAAGGGGAGCCAGGATTTGTTTCCAGGCCTTTCCCTGAATGCAGCCAGGCACATCCAAGGCACGGCCAGGGTGGGACAGAACTGTCCTGGGGTGAAATCAGCTCTTCCCTCCCCACATTCCCACCCTTCCCAAGGAGCATTACCTGCCAAAACACAGTGGAGGCCAGGGTCTGGTTGGGCAGGAGAAGACCAACAACCTGCAAGAGAGGAGAAATTCATTATTGAAGCATCCCTGCTCTGCTCCCCGTGCTTTTCCAGCCATGCAAACAGCCACGCTGATTTCCAGGGACTTGAATAAATTATCCTCGTTTCTGGCTCGATTTCATTCCCATTCTTTTTTTTTCATCCCAGTCATTATCAGCCTCCTGTCTCTGCATTTTCCAGGGGTGGGAGTGGCTGATGTCGCTGCCCCTGAACATCCCCTGGCAATGTCACTGCCCGAAGATCCCGTTCCAACCCAAACAATTCCCTAATCCAGGTATTTCTGGAGGGAAACTGCGCGAAGGTGAAGAGTTCAGAGCTGCTGTCGGCAGAGAACAAGGGGGTTCTCCTTTTCCTTTGGCTCATTCCCACTTTGGGACACCAGGAAAAATTCCCTCTGGAGCATCTGAGGGCAGCAGAGCCGGCTGGGAGCGCTCTGGGGTTTGGGATTTATTCCAGTCAATGAATTTTGGGATTTATTCCAGTCAATGAATTTTGGGATTTATTCCAGTGGATGAATCTTGGCTGCTGTGTCACACCCCGAGGCTCGGGGCAGCCTGGCCCGGCACATCTGGCCAGATGTTCCCTGCTGGGGAGGGACACCGGGGGCTTGGCAAGGTCACCCCTGGCAGCACCTGAGGCCACACAGGTGTGTCCTGGGTGGCACCACAGGGACAGAGCTCTGCAGAGCCCATCTCTGACACACCCTGGAGCCGTGTTCCTGCTTTGGGGTCAGGGTTCTGCTTTGGGGTCAGGGTTCTGCTTCAGGGTCAGGGTTCTGCTTTAAGGCCACGGCTCTGCTTTAGGGCCATGGTTCTGCTTTGGGGTCAGGGTTCTGCTTAGGGGCCATGGTTCTGGTTTAGGGTCAGGGTTCTGCTTTGGGGTCAGGGTTCTGCTTTAGGGACACGGTTCTGCTTTGGTTCCATGGTTCTGCTTTAGGGACACGGTTCTGCTTTGGTTCCATGGTTCTGCTTTGGGGTCAGGGTTCTGCTTTAGGGTCACAGTTCCTGCTTTAGGGTCCGGGTTCTGCTTTAGTTCAATGGTTCTGCTTTAGGGACACGGTTCTGCTTTAGGGTCAGGGTTCTACTTTAGGGCCATGGTTCTGCTTTAGGGTCAGGGTCCTGCTTTAGGGCCAGAGTTCTGCTTTAGGGCCAGAGTTCTGCTTTAGGGCCATGGCTCTGCTTTGGTTCAGTGGTTCAGCTTTAGGGCCAGAGTTCTGCTTTAGGGTCAGGGTTCTGCTTTAGGGCCAGAGTTCTGCTTTAGGGCCAGAGTTCTGCTTTAGGGTCAGGGTTCTGCTTTGGTTCAGTGGTTCTGCTTTAGGTCCATGGTTCTGCTTTAGGGTCACAGTCCTGCTTTGGGGCCATGGTTCTGCTTTAGGTCCATGGTTCTGCTTTGGGGTCATGGTTCTGCTTCAGGGACACGGTTCTGCTTTGGGGCCATGGTTCTGCTTTAGGGCCATGGTTCCTGCCCTGGAGCCATGGTTCCTGCTTTAGAACAGTTCTTCTTGGTTTAGGGCCATTTTTTCCTGCTTTAGGGCAATGTTTTTTGGTTTAGGTCCATTTTTCTTATTTTAGGGCCATTTTCCCCCTGGTTTGGGGCCGTTTTTCCTTTTAGAGCACAAGAAGCTGAGGAGGAGGAGGAAAGGGATGCCGAGGGATCCCGAGGGCCGGCCCTGCAAGCACAGACAGGACAAAGAACTGCAAGGTGAGAGGATCCCTGCCTCGCCCTGTCCCTCCCCAGCACACCCCACATTTCGGGAGGTGTTTTCACCACGGGGTGAGAAGCTCGAGCGCCTCCTCTCACCCCACACCTCCATCTCCACCCGTGTCTCCCAGGCAGGAAAATCCCAGCTCATTCCCAGCCTCAGATCCTCCCCAGTTTATTCCCAGGAATCTGGGGGGGAAGAGACCCCTCCTGTCCCAGGGATGAGCGGGAAGAGGAGGAAACGTCTCCGTTGGGGACGTGGAGAAGCGCCACCAGACAAAAGGGGACGGGGCTTGGGCGGCCTGGTTTCGTTCCCATCTCCTCTCCCTTCTCCTCCTCCAGCTTTTCCTCCCACTCTCACGGAGTTGCAGCGACTTTGTTCCCTGGCCCGGCGCCAGCTCCCACTAATTTACGGCTGCGTTCCCCCACGCGGAGCTCGGCATTAATTAGCGCAGCCCCTAACGAAGGTTCGGGGCGGGGACCCTGCTGGCCCCCAGTTGCCCCAGAGCCAGCAGGATGACGAGGCTCGGTGAGAACGTGGCCAGGCAGAGGCTGGGGCTGAGCGCCCGGGGGAAAATTCCGACGGGGAAGGGGGAAAAAAAAAAATATGAAATGAAATGAAATAAATAAATAAAAAAAAAGAGCACCCAAAAATCTGTATGACTGAAAGAGGCACGTTTAAATGCAAACTCTCCATATGTGCAAGAGTCTGTCAAGAAATGTACAATTTCACTTTTAATTACTGTCAGGGGAAAAAATAACTAAGAAGGAAAACAAAATATATATAAAAAAATTAAAAAAATAAAAAAGAAAAGAGCTCCTAAACACTGGCGAAGCGTCGGGGACAGAATTTAATTGGTGATCAGGTGTGAGGGGCCCTGGGTGGCCCCAAAGCCACCCCTGGGACATGAGGGAGCTCTGAGTAGCCCCAGCTCAAAGCCCAAACCCTGCCTGAGGTGGGACCTGCAGCCCCAAATTTCCATTGCATCCTTTGGGGTTCTCTAAAACCCCCTGCAGAGCCCGATTTTGGCTGATTCTCCCCAAGGGCAGCTCAGGGCTGGATTTCTGGAACAATCTTTCCCCCAGAGGAGGAGGCAGCAGCCGGGGAAGAGGCTCCAGCCCTGCTCTGCACAGAGCCCTGCAGAGCATGGAGACAATTCCAGAGGCTCCAGCCTCTCCCTCCGGGGCTGGAAATGGGGAAAAAGGGCAAAGCCAAGCTCTGCTCGCTCCCACAGTCCCAGGCTGCCCCCTCTGCCCCGGGCTCAGCCCCAAAGCCACGGGAAAGGACGGAGAGGCAAAGCCCAGGGTGGTGGCACGGGAAGAACAAAATTCCCGGGATTTGGAGGTGTCAGAGGAGCTGCTGCAGGGCTGGGGAAGATCCCATTATTATATTTTAAATAAATAAATCCCAGTATTTCACCTCAATCCCAATGGGCGACCCCAGCCCGGGTTATCTGAGGGGATGAAGAGGGAAATACCCCGGGAGGTGCTCATCCTCACCCCACTGTGGTGTGGAGAGACATGAGCTGGGGACAAGGACAAACCCCCTGGGGACAAGGAAAAACCCCTGGGGACAAGGACAGACACCCCTGGGGACAATGACAAACCCCTGGGGACAAGGACAAACCCACCTGGGGACAAGGAAAAACCCCTGGGGACAAGGACAAACCCCTGGGGACAAGGACAGACACCTCTGGGGACAAGGACAGACACCATGGGGACAATGACAAACCCCTGGGGACAAGGACAGACAACCCTGGGGACAAGGACAGATCTCCTGGGGACAAGGACAAACCCCCTGGGGACAAGGACAGATCCTCTGGGGACAAGGAAAAACCCCTGGGGACAAGGAAAAACACCTGGGGACAAGGACAGATCCCCTGGGGACAACGACAAACCCCTGGGGACAAGGACAGACACCCCTGGGGACAAGGACAGATCTCCTGGGGACAAGGACAGACATCCCTGGGGACAAGGACAGACACCCCTGGTGACAAGGACAAACCCACCTGGGGACAAGGACAGACCCCTGGTGACAAGGACAGATCTCCTGGGGACAAGGACAGACACCATGGGGACAAGGACAAACCCCTGGGGACAAGGAGAGACACCCCTGCGGACAAGGACAGATCTCCTGGTGACAAGGACAGATCCCATGGGGACAAGGACAGATCTCCTGGGGACAAGGACAAACCCCTGGTGACAAGGACAGACACCTCTGGGGACAAGGACAGATCCTCTGGGGACAAGGACAAACCCCTGGTGACAAGGACAGATCTCCTGGTGACAAGGACAGATCCCATGGGGACAAGGACAAACCCCTGGTGACAAGGACAAACCCGTGGTGACAAGGACAAACCCCTGGTGACAAGGACAGATCCCCTGGTGACAAGGACAGATCCCATGGGGACAAGGACAAACCCCTGGTGACAAGGACAGATCCCATGGGGACAAGGACAGATCTCCTGGTGACAAGGACAGATCCCCTGGTGACAAGGACAAACCCCTGGGGACAAGGACAAACCCCTGGTGACAAGGACAAACCCCTGGTGACAAGGACAGACACCTCTGGGGACAAGGACAGACCCCTGGTGACAAGGACAGATCTCCTGGTGACAAGGACAGATCCCATGGTGACAAGGACAGATCCTCTGGTGACAAGGACAAACCCCTGGTGACAAGGACAGCCCGAGCCCAGCGCAGCCTCTCTTGAGGAATTCCCATCCCCCTTTGTGGAGCACAAGTCTCAAACTGTTTTTATGCTGGAGCAGGCTGCCAATTTTGTCACTAAATTTCACAGATCGATTGGCATAAATGTTACATTTTAATTTTAACATTTGAAACGTTTGGGTTTTTTTTTTTTTTGTTTTTTTTTTTTCCCCTCTCTAAATGACAAGAGGTTCCAGTTTATCCTTTACAGCTCCTGAAATTGGGCTCATCTGACAGCTCTCGGCTCCTCTGACAGCTCTGGATTGGGGCCGATTTCATTGTCAATTTGATCGTTAACTCGTTTTTGTTTAACCTTTTCCTTTAAAATGCCCCACACAAAGTTCCCACCAAAGCTTCACCCACCACAACAAACAGCAGCTGATCCCCCGCTGCTTTTGGGGTTTCCACCCTCCCCGGAAGATTTTGGGGTGGTTGAGATGAGCTCGGAGCACCCCTGGCCTTGAGGAGGTTCAATTCTCTCCAATTCTCTTCGTTTTGCTCCTCAACCTTTCCAGAAGTTCCGCCAGGAGCTGCTGCCTTGGAGGAGCAAAACTCCTGACACCAATTTTTATGGGGGCAAAAAAATTTTTATGGGGGCAAAAAAATTCTTATGGGGGCAAAAAAATTTTTATGGGTTTCCCACCAAAGTGGGCTGGGATGGAATCGCTGGGATGAGCGGGAGGAGGGAGAATTCTCTCAATTCCAGCACCCAAACATTCCCAAAATTCCCAGGAAGGAGGAGAAAACACCTCAGTGCCCAGAGGAGAATGCACAGAGACCCCAAAACCACGGAAATGCCAAAAAAAACCCCAAAAGTCAAATCCCAGAGCCACGGGAGCAGCATTTTACCAGCAACCAGTTCAGCTTTGCAGAGGGGAAAATGAGGATGATGAAGGAAGGAATGGTGTTAAAGGGATAAATAACCTCCAACAGGGGCTGGGTTGATCAATAATAACCTGATATTTAATATAAAATAACCTCAATAGTAGATAAATAACCTCCAACAGGGGCTAGGTTAATTCATAATAACCTGATATTTAA
The DNA here is from genome assembly GCA_038429875.1 of Poecile montanus. NCBI lineage: Eukaryota > Metazoa > Chordata > Aves > Passeriformes > Paridae > Poecile > Poecile montanus. Next base: position 1,018,451 of record CM076505.1, on the reverse strand, counting down.
TATAAAATAACCTCAATAATAGATAAATAACCTCCAACAGGGGCTGGGTTAATTCATAATAACCTGATATTTAATATAAAATAGCCTCTCTATAGGAATAAATAAATAACCTCAATAGTAGATAAATAACCTCAAATAGGGCTTAGTAAATAAATAACCTCAAATAGGGGGTGGGTTAATTAATAATAACCTGATATTTAATATAAAATAACCTCAATAGTAGATAAATAACCTCCAACAGGGGCTGGGTTAATTAATAATAACCTTATATTTAATATAAAATAACCTCAGTAGCAGATAAATAGCCTCAAACAGGGGCTGGGTTAATTAATAATAACCTGATATTTAATATAAAATAACCTCAATAATAGATAAATAACCTCCAACAGGGGCTGGGTTAATTCATAATAACCTGATATTTAATATAAAATAGCCTCTCTATAGGAATAAATAAATAACCTCAATAGTAGATAAATAACCTCAAATAGGGCTTAGTAAATAAATAACCTCAAAAAGGGGGTGGGTTAATTCATAATAACCTGATATTTAATATAAAATAACCTCAATAGTAGATAAATAACCTCCAACAGGGGCTGGGTTAATTAATAATAACCTGATATTTAATATAAAATAACCTCAGTAGTAGATAAATAACCTCCAACAGGGGCTGGGTTAATTAATAATAACCTGATATTTAATATAAAATAACCTCTCTATAGGAATAGATAAATAACCTCAATAGTAGATAAATAACCTCAAACAGGGGTTGGGTTAATTAATAATAACCTGATATTTAATATAAAATAACTTCTCTATAGGAGTAGATAAATAACCTCAATAGTAGATAAATAACCTCAAATAGGGGGTGGGTTAATTCATCAATAACCTGATATTTAATAGAAAATAACCTCAATAGCAGATAAAAAACCTTAAATAGGGGCTGGATTAATTGATAATAACCTTATAATTAATATAAAATAATCTTTCTATAGGAATAAATAAATAACCTCAATAGTAGATAAATAACCTCAAACAGAGGTTGGGTTAATTAATAATAACCTGGTATTTAATATAAAATAACCTCAGTAGTAGATAAATAACCTCAAATAGGGGTTGTGTTAATTAAAAATAACCCGATATCTAATATAACTAATATTTAATATAATATAACCTGTCTATAGGAATAAATAAATAACCTCAATAGTAGATAAATAACCTCAAATAGGGGCTGGGTTAATTAATAATAACCTTATATTTAATATAAAATAACCTTATATTTAATACAAAATAACCTCAATAGTAGATAAATAACCTCAATCAGGGGCTGGGTTAATTCATCAATAACTTGATATTTAATATAAAATAACCTCTCTATAGGAATAGATAAATAACCTCAATAGTAGATAAATAACCTCAAATAGGGGCTGGGTTAATTATTAATAAACTGATATTTAATATAAAATAACCTCAATAATAGATAAATAACCTCAAATAGAGGTTGGGTTAATTAATAATAACCTGATAATTAATATAAAATAACCTGAATATAGGAATAGATAAATAACCTCAATAGTAGATAAATAACCTCAAATAGGGGCTGGGTTAATTAATCAATAACTTGATATTTAATATAAAATAACCTCTCTATAGGAATAAATAAATGACCTCAATAGTAGATAAATAACCTCACATGGGGGTAAGGTTAATTAATAATTACTTGATGGATAATAGATAAATAACCTCAATAGTAGATAAATAAACTCACATGGGGGTAAGGTTAATTAATAATTATTTGATAGATAATAGATAAATAACCTCAATATATTGATAGAGGAATAACCTCAATAATAGATAAACAAATAACCTCAGAGGTTGTGTTAATTCATAAATAACCTCATAAACAGTCGATAAATTATCTCAACATATTAATTGGATAAAAACCCTTTAATGATAGATAAATACCCTCAAGAAGAGGCTGGGTTAATTCATCAATATTCTCATGGAATATAGATATATATTCTATAGAATATTTATTTGTAATATAGAATATATATCTGTAATATAGAATATAGAATATATAGAATATAGAATATATAGAATATAGAATATATAGAATATAGAGTAGATAGAATAGATAGAATATAGAATAGATAGAATACATAGAATAGATAGTATATATAGAATATAATATATAGAATATAGAATAGATAATAGAATATAGAATGGATAAATAGAATAGATATGTATAATAGATAAATAACACAAATAGAATGTAGAATAGATAAATAACACCAATACATTAACAGATAAATAACCTCAAGAGTAGAGAAATACCCTCAAATAGAGGTTGGGTAAATTCATCAATAACCTAAAAGATAATAGATCAAGAACCTCAATGTATGAATAGATAATTATTAATTATATATTAGTATATTATCTACACTATTATGTAATTAGATAATAGATCAAGAACCTCAATGTATTAATATATAATTATTAATTATATATAATTATATTATCTATTCTATTACATAATACGTAATTAGATAATAGCTCAATAGCCTCAATGTATGAATAGGTAATTATTAATTATATATTAGTATATTATCTACTCATATAATTCGATAATAGATCAAGAACCTGAATATATGAATAGATAATTAATTATATATTATTATATATTATCTACTCTATTCATATAATTAGGTAATAGATCAAGAACCTCAATGTATGAATAGATAAATATTAATTATATATAATTTATTATCTATTCATATAATTAGATAATAGATCAAGAACCTCAATACATGAATAGGTAATTAATTATATATTATTATATTATCTACTCTATTATATAATTAGATAATAGATCAAGAGCCTCAATGTATGAATAGATAATTATTAAGTTCGTATTAGTATATTATCTACTCTATTATGTAATTAGATAATAGATCAAGAACCTCAATATATGAATAGGTAATTAATTATATATTAGTATATTATCTACTCTATTCATCTAATTACTCTATAATTTATATATAATATATATTTATATATGGTATATAATTTACATATATAAATTATATAAATTATATAAAATTATATAATTTATATAATTACTCTATAATATATAATTAGACAATAGATCAAGAACCTCAATGTATGAATAGGTAATTAATTATATATTAGTATATTATCTATTCTATTATATAATTATTTAATAGGTCAAGAACCTCAATGTATTAATATATAATTATTAATTATATATAATTATATTATCTATTCTAATATATAATTAGATAATAGCTCAAGAACCTCAATGGATGAATAGATAATTATTAATATTATTATATTATCTACTCTATTATATAATTAGACAATAGCTCAATAGCCTCAATGGATGAATGTATAATTATTAATTATATATTATTATATTATCTATTCTAATATATAATTAGATAATAGCTCAATAACCTCAATGGATGAATAGATAATTATTAATATTATTATATTATCTACTCTATTATATAATTAGACAATAGCTCAAGAACCTCAATGGATGAATGTATAATTATTAATTATATATTATTATATTATCTATTCTATTATATAATTAGATAATACCTCAATAACCTCAATGGATGAATAGATAATTATTAATATTATTATATTATCTACTCTATTATATAATTAGACAATAGCTCAAGAACCTCAATGGATGAATGTATAATTTTTAATTATATATTATTATATTATCTATTCTATTATATAATTAGACAATAGCTCAATAGCCTCAATGGATGAATGTACAATTATTAATTATATATTATTATATTATCTATTATATAATTAGATAATAGCTCAATAGCCTCAATGGATGACTAGATAAAAACCCCCTAATAATTAATTTATTGGATGTGGTTTCCATGACGGAGCCCTGGGGATTTTTGGGGAAATGGGGAAGGGAATCCCTGGGAATATCCCGAGGTGCAGAGGTGGGAACTGCTCAGAAATGCATTTCTGGGTGCCCCCAGCCCGGTACTCACGATGGGGGTTCCAAAGGGAATGTAACCTGGGGGAGAAAGAGAAATTCATCAGTTGCAATTGCATTAATTTTAATTTTAATTGTCATTTTAATTGTAATTGTAATTTTAATTGTAATTTTAATTGTAATTTTAATTGTAATTGTAATTGTAAATTAACGTCCCCGTGCAGTTGAAACCCCAGCCTGGCACATCCTGCATCTCCACCTGACGCTCCATCCTGCAGCTTCAGCCTCCTCCTGCTTTCCCCACCCTGCATTTCCTTTTTAAAGCTCCCCAAAGTCTTTTCCTCCAATTTTATTGAGCACCACAGAAATCAAACTCTTCGTGTTCCCCCCTGCTGTGGCTGCCAATTCCTGTGCTAATTATAATTCATCTCTGACTTCCACTGCAAGCTCTCAGAGCATTCCCCCAATATTGCTGAATTCCCTTCCTGGATCCAAAATCCAACCAAAAAGACCCGAGAGGAAGGAAAATTTGGAATAAAAATGCAGGACAAGGCAGCAGAGCAGAGGCTCCTGTGTCCCCAAAGAACTGAGCCCTGCTGATGTTCCCTGTGCCCCAGGAAGCTGAAGATGTTCCACCCAAACCCAAGGAAAAGGTCCTGCTTATTTAATATTTTTAATTAATATTTTAATATTTTAATATTTTAATATTTTAATATTTTAATATTTCAGATCTGCTGGGAAATGCTGTGCTGGCGCTCCCAGGAGAGCTGCTGGGGACCTGAGGACAGTGGGACACCCCAGAGAGGGAAAGAGGAAACTTTTAATCATTAAACTCATTAATCATTAAAGTTCATTAAGGCACAGAGAAGCTGCTCCTTCCTGGAATCCCAGTGCCAGGGCTGTCCAATACCCTAAAACATGGAAAAACAGGGATAATCCCATTCTTTTTGGGGAATAAACCCTCCCCAAATGGATCAAGCTGTGGGCAGGGAGTTTTGCCATTTAGTGCAAAATGAAAATGCTCCCAAAAGTGACAGATCCCTCAAAAACACCAGAAAAGGCTCTGGATGGGGCCAGGTAAAATAGGAAGTGTTTTTCCATGAGGAAAGGGGAGAGAAAAAGGGGGAAAAGGAAAAGGGGGAAAAAGGAAAGGGGAAAAGAAAAGGGGAAAAGAAAAGGGGAAAAGAAGAATGGAAAAGGAAGAGGGAAAGGAAAGAGGGAAAGGGAAGGGGGAAAAGAAAGGGGGAAAAGAAATGGGGGGAAAAGAAAAGGGGAAAAGGAAAGGGGGAAAAGGAAAGGGGGAAAAGGAAGGGGGAAAAGGAAGGGGGGAAAAGGAAAGGGGGAAAAGGAAAGGGGGAAAAGGAAAGGGGGAAAAGGAAAGGGGGAAAAGGAAGGGGGGAAAAGAAAGGGGGGAAAAGAAAGGGGGGAAAAGAAAGGGGGAAAAGAAAGGGGGAAAAGAAAGGGGAAAAAAAGAAAGTGGAATAAAGAAAAGGGGGGGAAAGAAAGGGGAAAAAGGAAAGGGGGAAAAGGAAAGGGGAAAAGGAAAGGGGAAAAGGAAAGGGGAGAAAGGAAAGGGGAAAAGGAAAGGGGAGAAAATAAAGGGAGAAAAGAAAGGGGGAAAAGAAAAGGGGAAAAGAAGAATGGAAAAGGAAGAGGGAAAGGAAAGAGGGAAAGGGAAGGGGGAAAAGAAAGGGGAAAAAGAAATGGGGGGAAAAGAAAAGGGGAAAAGAAAGGGGGAAAAGGAAAGGGGGAAAAGAAAAGGGGGAAAAGAAAGGGGGGAAAAGAAAGGGGGGAAAAGAAAGGGTGAAAGGAAAGGGGGAAAAGGAAGAGGTAAAGGAAGGAGGGAAAAGAAAGGGGGAAAAGGAAGGGGGGAAAAGAAAGGGGGAAAAGGAAAGGGGGAAAAGAAAGGGGAAAAAAAGAAAGTGGAATAAAGAGAAGGGGGGAAAGGAAAGGGGGAAAAAGAAAGGGGGAAAAGAAAAGGGGAAAAGAAAGGGAGGAAAGAAAGAGGGAAAAGAAAGGGGGGGAAAGAAAAGGGGGAAAAGGAAAGGGAGAAAAGAAAGGGGGAAAAGAAAGGGGGAAAAGGAAAGGGGAAAAGGAAAGGGGAGAGAAAAAGAGGGAAAAAGAAAGAGGGAAAAGGAAAGGAGGAAAAGGAAAGGGGAAAAGGAAAGGGGGAAAGGAAAGGGGGAAAAGGAAAGGGTGAAAAGGAAAGGGGGAAAAGAGAAGGGGGAAAAAGGAAACTATTAAACACTAAATCTCACAGGATCTTCATTTTCCTCACCTACAAAGGGATTTTGGTGCTGGAATTCCTTCCTGATCTTTGTCTAAATGTTGACAAGGCTCAGTTCAGAAGGAGGAGACCCCTCCCCAGGATTTTATACAAACTGCAGGTGAAAGGAGGGGATGTGCCGTACCTGACATTCGGAAAGGCATGAAGATGGTCTCGTTTGTGTCGGGGTGGATGATGGCCTGCAAGTGTCACCAGAGCCACAGTGAGGGCACAGCAAAGCCACCCCCCAGCCCCAAAACTCCTCTGAGCCCCCAAAATTCCCCCCCAGGACCCTCCTCCTTTCCCAGCTCCCAGCAAAGGGGGTTTGGGCTCAGCAGCCCCCACAAAACCCCTCCCCAGCACTGATTTTGTGATCCAGCAGCAACTCAGCATCCAGGAGGAGACCAGGGACCCTCCCAGCGGCTCCTTCCTGCTCCTGGGACCCCAAAACTGCACCTGAACCCCAGGAAAGGCAGATTTAGGAGGGAAAGGGAAAATTGTTTCTGTCCCTGCCTGTTTTCAGCAGCTCCTCTGAGGCTGAAATGTCCTGGGCAGGAAATCTGGGAAAAGCCTGGGTGGGGCAGAGGGATGGGCAGGCTCTGGACTGGGAGTGAGGAGAAAATTCCCTTTATCCTGCCGGGAAACAAAGGGGTCACACGGGAAACCCTGAGGACTCGGGGCCAAACACCACCGAGGGGTCGGTTCTGGAGCCTCTCCCACCTGCAGGAGTGGATCCCATTCCAGAATTCCCACCTGCAGGGGTGGATCCCATTCCAGGAGTGGATCCCATTCCAGGGGTGGATCCCATTCCAGGGGTGGATCCCATTCCAGGTGTGGATCCCATTCCAGGTATGGATCCCATTCCAGAATTCCCACCTGCAGGGGTGGATCCCATTCCAGCTATGGATCCCATTCCAGGAGTGGATCCCATTCCAGGAACTCCTCCCACCTGCAGGTATGGATCCCATTCCAGGGGTGGATCCCATTCCAGAGCTCCCACCTGCAGGTGTGGATCCCATTCCAGGGGTGGATCCCATTCCAGGGGTGGATCCCATTCCAGGGGTGGATCCCATTCCAGAATTCCCACCTGCAGGGGTGGATCCCATTCCAGGAGTGGATCCCATTCCAGGAGTGGATCCCATTCCAGGAACTCCTCCCACCTGCAGGTGTGGATCCCATTCCAGGAGTGGATCCCATTCCAGAGCTCCCACCTGCAGGGGTGGATCCCATTCCAGCTATGGATCCCATTCCAGGTCTGGATCCCATTCCAGGAGTGGATCCCATTCCAGGAGTGGATCCCATTCCAGGAACTCCTCCCACCTGCAGGGGTGGATCCCATTCCAGGAGTGGATCCTATTCCAGGTGTGGATCCCATTCCAGGAGTGGATCCTATTCCAGAATTCCCACCTGCAGGGGTGGATCCCATTCCAGGAGTGGATCCCGTTCCAGGAGTGGATCCCATTCCAGAATTCCCACCTGCAGGGGTGGATCCCATTCCAGGAGTGGATCCCATTCCAGGTGTGGATCCCATTCCAGGAGTGGATCCCATTCCAGAAGTTTCTCCCCCAGCAGGAGCTGGGATAACCCCAGGCAGGTCCAGCCCTCCCAGGATGGCACCACAAGGGACACCCAAAATCCCCACACCTGCTTTTCCCTGGATTTTCCAGAGACTCCAACCTTGATGCGCACCCACAGCTCCTCACCCATCCCTGGCACCTCTGGAGATCCCAACCTCCCTAAAAATCCGAAATCTTCTTTGCTATGGCACATTTTTAACCACATTTCCCCCCAAATCTTCTGCCAAGCCCAGGAGGCTGCACTGGAATTAACTGGGAAGAAAAAAAAAATCAATTCCCAAGGGATCTGGGGCTGTGGGGAGGAAGGTACAGCACAGGCACAAATCTTCCCAAGGAACTGTCAAACTATTTGCAAAAAACTGGAGACAAGAAAGCTCTTGACTAGACAGGAAGGAGAAAATGAAGACATCAAAATATATAAATATATATATATATAAAAAAAAAAGAAAAAAAAAAAGAAAATCAGGCTTTTTGGTGGCAGAGTGTTCTCTGAATTTACATTTCCATGGGAAGGCAAAACAGCAACTGGCAAAGGGAATGAGGGAGGACAGGAAAAAGCAGCGATACTTGAAAATAATAAGGAAAATCGGAAATATTTAAAAAGTGCATTACCTGTTTGATTTTTTGAGCTCCCCACAGCTGGAAAAACAAAAGAGAATGTTAAATATAAAAAAAAAAACAGTGTAGTTTTAGCCCAAATATTCATCTTTTAGCTGCTGTTGTAAACAAATATGAAGGATTGGGACAAAAACCTCATTTTCTGCAGCCACCAGGATGGATTTAAAGCTCCTTTACACACCTGAGCTCCTTCACAGCTGCGTGGGCAGCAAGAGACAATATTAAACTGGTATTAAATGGCAGAAAGAAGAGGAACAGCCAGAATTCAGAGCTTTAAAATCCCGAATTCTGTGCAGCAGGGAGATCTCAAGGTAAATTTAGCACAGGCTCTCCCTGGATGAGCTCCCCGTGGCAATGCAGCCTCGCTGGGGAGCAGAGGTGGGGCAAGGTGGGTTCCTGCAGGAACACAAAGCTCTTCCAGCAACCACAACCAACAGCCAGCACTCTGCAGGCTTAAACACACCGGGAAATGCTCAGAGAGAGGCAAAAAATCTCCTTGAAATCTCTCACTGTTGCTCTCCAAACCCCCAAATCCGGCTCGGAGGGTGGGGATGGGTGGGCAGAGAGGGGGAAACATCCTGGGAGAGGGGCAGGTGGGGACAAGGAGCACCCAGAACTGTTCCTTCCTCCTCAAAGGGGTTCCCTGCACACCTGAACCCAGTTCCAGCCTCAGACCCCAAAGCTGCTGTGCCCCATCCCAGGGCAGGGTGGAGGGCAGGACTCTGAATGTCCCAGCAGATGTTGGGTTTTGCTGCTCCAAACTCGCGTTCAGCCCCAGCCCCAGCACCTCTGGCTGGGTTTGTTCTTCCCTCAGGTGCTTGGAGCTGCAAATCCACCCTTGAACCTCGGTTTCCATCTGAAAAAGCCCCAGTTTCTCCGTCAGCCAGGCTGCTTCCCTGGCAAGGCTCCTTTGCCAATCCCTCCCCACCCTCGTGGCTCCTTCACTGCTCTCCAATTTGTCAACATCCTCTCGAGTGGAGGCCGCCAGGAGCCTGGGGAATTATTCCAAGGAGAGCTGTGCCGGAGCCAATCCCAGGGCAGGAGAACCTGGGGAGTTCTGCTCCTGCTGCTGCTGCTGAATCCCAGGCTGCTGATGGCTCTTTTTGGCTCACGGTTCCCCACCAAAAGCCATCCACACCCTGCAGATCAGGTGTTCACCCTGCTCAGCTCAGCACCTCGTCCCTCACCCCGGCTTTATTGCCATTCCCAAATAGAAATCCATTAAAATGCTGTTGGAATAAAGGTAATTAGCCTGCTATAAATTGCATTAATTGGCCTGTTGATCCCAACACGCCCAAATCTCACTCCCAGTTCACTTCACAGTGAAGCTCTGTGATCAGCTCCACTGCTTGTGATGAGGATCTGAGGATGGAAATGTCACGTACACAGCGGCTTTCTCCCGAGGGAAAATTCCCTTCCCAGGGAAAATCATTATTGCCCCTTTTCCAGAGGAGCACAGAGGCTGGGGGACACAAAGGACAATCCCTGTGGGTGGTGAAGACCAGCTGGGTCTGAATCCCAAAACCCAAAGGGAAGGAGGCTCCACATCCAGGCAGTCAGCAGATCTCCAGCAGCTGGAGAACTTCCAAGGGGTGCAGGTGGAATTCCTCAGGCTCCAGGTGCCTTCCCAGCACATCCCAGTGACCCCGGGGCTGCCCCCATCGTCTTCAGCCGGGCTGGGAAACAGAACCGCCGGATTTTCCTCTCCAACTGCAGGCACTGACACCAGCAAAAAGGAAGAGGGATGGTTTCTGAGCCAGCACGAGGGCTTTTTTGGTCAAATTCTCTAATTTCATTAATTGATCCCAATATTTATGCCTTTCCCTGCTGCAGTGCAAATATTGTTAGAACACGCGGTTTCATTACTTCTCCCAAAGAGACTTCACAAGATGCACCTGATGAGTCACCTCAGGATTCTGCCAGCTCATTTTCACTTCTTTCCCCTCTAATTCCTGTTCTGTCTGCAGCGTTTTCCAGCAGCTCCAGCTCCCTGACGAGTCCTGCCAGCCTCTCCTTTGGGTTTTTTGCTGGGATTTCATTCCCTCCCTCCCCGGCCATCCTGGAGGAACAGTCGAGCTTCCACCTCCTCCACCCCGCCAGGAAACCGGGGAATCTTCTCTGGAGCACAGGGAACGACTCCAGCTTCCTGCTGGGTTTAGATTTCAGTGCAGGATTGCTGGATCAGCCTCACCAGGAGGATCTCCTGGGATGGAGGATTTTCCTTGCTCTGCCGCCCCTCGGTTTGGGTGCCCAGGGGTGGGATTAGACCAGGGGAGAGCAGAGGGCTGGAGCAGCGTTATCCCAACGTTCCCCTCTCCAGCTGCATCCCAAGCAGGCAGGAATGGGCTCTGGGGCCACTGCAAACTTCCCCGGGTCAGATCAGAACAGGGAACCACATGGATCATGGATCAGATCAGGGAACCACATGGATTAGATCATGGAACCACATGGATCAGACCAGGGAACCACATAGATCATGGACCAGACCAGGGGACCACATGGATCAGATCAGATCAGGGGGAACCACATGGATCAGAGCAGGGAACCACCTGGATCATGGATCATGGAACCACATGGATCAGATGAGGGAACCACCTGGATCAGATCAGGGGAACCACCTGGATGATGGATCAAATTAGGGAACCACATGGATCATGGATCATGGATCATGGAACCACATGGATCAGATCAGGAAACCACATGGATCAGATCATGGAACCACACGGATCAGATCAGGGAACCACATGGATCAGATCATGGAACCACACGGGTCAGGTCAGACTAGATCAGATCAGGGGAACCACATGGATCAGATCAGGGGAACCACCTGGATCATGGATCAGATCAGGGGAACCACATGGATCAGATCAGGGAACCACCTGAATCATGGATCAGGTCAGGGAACCACACGGGTCAGGTCAGACTAGATCAGATCAGGGAACCACCTGGATCATGGATCAGATCAGGGGAACCACATGGATCAGACCAGATCAGATCAGGGAAGCACACGGGTCAGGTCAGGCTCTGCTGCATGCAGAGCTCCTCCATGGACAGGCAGGAATCATCTCCAGTGGTGCACAAGAGGTCTCAGATCCACCTTTCCAGGACTCCTGGAAGAGATTTCCAACCTCTCCAGGATTTCTCTACAGTTTTTTCCAGGAAGAGTCACCACTTTTGTCACCACCTGGAGCAAAGCCTTAAAGCCCTGAGCTTGGGGGCCCAGTCCAGCACAGGAGGGACCTGGAGCTGCTGGAGGAGCCCAGAGGAGGCTCCAGGAGGAGCAGAGGGATGGAGCAGCTCTGGAAGGAGAGGCTGGGAGAGCTGGGAATGTTCCCCTGGAGAAGGGCAAAACCCAGGGAATGCTGAGAGTCCCTGCAGGGGCTCCAGGAGAGCTGGAGAGGGACTGGGGCCAAGGGCTGCAGGGACAGGAGCCAGGGAATGGCTTCCCAAGGGAAAGGGGAGATTGGGCTGGGATCTTGGCAAGGAATTCCTGCCTGGGATTCTGCAATTCCCAGATGTGCTGGGGCTGCCCCTGGATCCCTGGGAATGCCCAAGGCCAGGCTGGACACTGGGATCGGATCTGGGACAGTGGGAGCTGTCCCTGCCATGGCTGGGGGGGCTCTGGGTGGGCTTTGAATTCCCTTCCCACCCAAACCATTCCAGGATTCTGGGATTTTATGAACTCAGGGACTGAACAGAAACATCACCTTAAATATCACTGGGATGTTTCAAGCAGGGTCTCAAAGACCACCAGAATCTGAAGAGAACCAAAGCCGTGGTGAGGAGATGGAGACCGGAATAAATCTTGGGAATAGATGTGATCTTTGCTTGTCAGGACATTCATTAGCAGTCCTTATTTAGCAGCAGAATTGCAGCTTAGAGATAGTTTTTTTTTAAAAAAAAAAGAATTTATTTAAAGAATCCATCCAGCCCCAATCTCTTCACCAACACCTGTCACTATAAAAACAGCACGGAGGGTTCCAGTTCTTAATGGATGAGCCTCCTCCTATTAAACACGGCAACATTTCACAGTCCTGCACTCAGAGACGGGAATTTATTTGTCACCCCACCACAAAAACCTTCTGCCTTATTTCTCATCCAAAGCAATCCTCCTTCAGCCTGAAAGCCCCTGGTGCCACCCTCTGACAACTGATCCTGAATCCATGGGCGCCTGCTCCAGCCAGGAACAGCTCCCTGGAGAGAAGCCCTGATTGATTAATCACTCATTAATTAATCACTCCTAATGACAAGGCACAATTATGGACAAAGAACTAATGAGGAGTCACAGGGCAGATGAGCCCAACCTGGAGAGGGAACCCAGAGGTTTAAATCCTGCAGAGACCCTTGGGTGGGGTCTGCCTGGGTGAGACTTTGCACATCACACAACAAAATCCCCTTTGTAAGGGTCGGGTTGAAGAGGAAATCACTGAAAAATGAATGTTTTGAGTTAATTTATTTCATCTGTCCAGGCGGTTCCCTTGGTGCTCCAGCAGCGATGTTGAGGGAAATGCGGATTTTAGCGAGGTAGGAGCCGGGAGTTTGCACCCTGTCAGGAGCTGCCAGTGGTTTCACACTCCGGGGGCTGGGAGCTTTATTAAAGCACAGCTCCCATCATCCAGCCCACACTGAATTCCAAATATTGGCTGGTGCACGAGGTGGGATGCAGCAAAGCTGCTCCTGGAGCACACCAAACTCCCTTCCTGTGCCCTGGGGAGGGACAGCCTCCAGCCCAGATGTGCTTTCCCAATGATCCCACTTGTTCAAATGATTGAAATAAAGGGGGGAAAAGGAATAATGGCCAACTCCAGCTGCTCACAGATATGGAATGTGCTGTCTGGCATTCCTGGAAAACCAGGTAACACCATCTTATGTCTCTTCTTGTTCCTCACAGGAGATTGAAGTTTTTACAGCCCTGCTCCCAAAATCTTTGCATGAGAAAAGTTTTGGTTCTCCAGCATCAAACAAAGCTCAAGTGACCCCAGGAGTGGGATAAACCACAAAGGGCCCTGCTGGTTTCTGCCCCTGATTTTCTGCACAGGAGGCACCTGAAGCTCTTCTCAGACACCAAAGGAAAACTCCTTTGCCACTCTGAGTCCCTGAGAGGAATCAGAGATCCAGGGAATTGTTTGGGTTGGCAAAGACTGAAGACAATGACACACACCCATCCTTCCAGGGCCACCACAGACCACTGTCCCCAAGTGCCACATCCACAGGGCTGTGAAATCCCTCCAGGGACGGGCACTGCCAACCTCCCTGGGCACTTCCAACACTTTACCAGCCTTTCCAGGAAGGAATTTCCCCAATATCCACCCTGAGCCTCCTTTGCTCCAGCCTGAGCCCCTTCCCAGCTCCCTCAGGAATTCTCCAGCTCCTTCCCAGCTCCCTCAGGAATTCTCCAGCCCCTTCCCAGCTCCCTCAGGAATTCTCCAGCCCCTTCCCAGCTCCCTCAGGAATTCTCCAGCCCCTTCCCAGCTCCCTCAGGAATTCTCCAGCCCCTTCCCAGCTCCCTCAGGAATTCTCCAGCCCCATCCCAGCTCTGTTCCCTTCCCTGGCCACGCTCCAGCCCCTCCAGGGCTCTCCAGATCTGCCCCAGCACTGGAGGATTCCCAGCACAGGGGATGGGCACTGCCCTGGTCCTGCTGGTTCCCAGCACCAGGAGCTGCTGCCAGATCCCAAACCAAGTGTGGGTGGAAGCAGAATCGAGTCCCCACGGATAAAACCAGGCAGCTCTGAAATAACACAGTGCAGCCTCCCAGCACTCAATAAACATTAACTAATTAATCCTCCCAGCACTCTCCTGGAAAGGTTTCAGCAGTGATGAGAATCATTCACTGAAAACCAGGGCTGGAGGAGGGCTTGGACACTGCTGGGATCCTGGAATGGGTTGGGTTGGATGGGACCTTTTGAGGTGTCCAAGCCCTACTTGGGCAGCCAGGCTCCCTCACCCAGCTCAGATTGTTCCAGATTTGGGTTGGATGGGACCTCTGGAGGTGTCCAAGCCCTGTCTGGGCAGCCAGGCTCCCTCACCCAGCTCAGATTGCTCCAGGATGGGACCTCTGGAGGTGTCCAAGCCCTGTCTGGGCAGCCAGGCTCCCTCACCCAGCTCAGATTGCTCCAGGATGGGACCTTTTGAGGTGTCCAAGCCCTGTCTGGGCAGCCAGGCTCCCTCACCCAGCTCAGATTGCTCCAGGATGGGACCTTTTTAGGTGTCCAAGCCCTGTCTGGGCAGCCAGGCTCCCTCATCCAGCTCAGATCACTCCAGGTCACATTTGTTCCATCTCATTTTGACCACACCAAGCTCACAAACGCAATCTGCTCTGTAACCTTCAGACAGAGCCCCTAAATCCGGGACTGGAGCCGGTTTGGGGCTGAGGAGGAGCAGCAGGAGGAGGCTCCTTTGAGCTCCCTCCGTGCCTTTTGTGCCCTGAGATGATGCTAAAACCCAAGCAGCTCGGTTTGTTCACACTGCAGAGGGTGGAAAAGCCCTGGCCCAGCCAAGGAAGATTTTCCTGCCGAGCAAAGGGAGCAGCAGGAACAGGATCCATCCCTCTCCTCTCGCATCCTGCGGGAGACCAGAGCGGGGAGAAATTACAGTTTACTGCAAATGGACCTCTTCTCTCTTCATCAACACTGTCAGGAAAAGCCATTATTCCCCAAAAGGGAGGCTCTTTAGTCCCTGATGGATTCAGTGTCCTCTGCTGTGTCTGGGGCAGCGGGAGCGCCTCTCCCCGCTGCTAACCTGATTGAGACAAGAACACGGCAAGAAATCCCTGCCCATTAAAGCTCGGAGCCTTTTTTCACTTCAGCCATCCTAACGGGGGAGAAAGGAAACAGTTTGCAAGCAGCGAGCTGCCAGCAGGGCATTTGGAGAGGCTGAGGATGGAGAAGTGGCACACACAGGGGCTGGATGGGGAACAGTGGCTGTGTCTCCAAGGGATCCCTGCACAGAGATGCTGCTGCCTCACATCGCTCCGTTTCAGGCTGATTTCCTTTCATTTTCCTCTTTTTTTCCTCCCTCTGATGCTGAGGGTGAAGTCGAGAGGGCAGAGTCAGTGACTGAGATGGGTCAGGCTCTTGTTGGATCATAAATCTGTGTTATTGCTCATAAATCTGTGTTATTGATCATAAATCTGTGTTATTTCTCATAAATATGTGTTATTGCTCATAAATCTGTGTTTCTGTTTACCAATAATCCATGTTCCTGCTCACCAATCCCTGTTCCTGCTCACAAATAATCCCTGTTCCTGCTCACAGATCCCTGTTCCTGCTCATAAATCTGTGTTATTGCTCATAAATCTGTGTTATTCCTCATAAATCGGTGTTTCTGCTCACAAATAATCCACGTTCCTGCTCACAAATAATCCCTGTTCCTGCTCATAAATCCACGTTCCTGCTCACAAATAATCAGTGTTACTGCTCACAAATAATCTGTGTTTCTGCTCACAAATAATCCGTGTTCCTGTTCACCAATCCCTGTTCCTGATCACAAATCCCTGTTCCTGCTCATAAATCTGTGTTATTGCTCATAAACTGGTGTTTCTGTTCTCAAATAATCCACGTTCCTGCTCACAAATAATCCCTGTTCCTGCTCATAAATCCATGTTTCTGCTCACAAATAATCAGTGTTCCTGCTCATAAATCCGTGTTCCTGACCACCAATCCCTGTTCCTGATCACAAATCCATGTTCCTGCTCATAAATCTGTGCTCCTGCTCACAAATAATCCGTGTTCCTGCTCATAAATAATCCATGTTCCTGCTCATAAATAATCCATGTTCCTGCTCACTAATCCCTGTTCCTGATCACAAATCCCTGCTCCTGCTCATAAATCCATGTTCCTGCTCACAAATAATCCCTGTTCCTGCTCATAAATCCATGTTTCTGCTCACAAATAATCCATGTTACTGCTCATAAATCCGTGTTCCTGATCACCAATCCCTGTTCCTGATCACAAATAATCTGTGTTTCTGCTCACAAATAATCCCTGTTCCTGATCCCCAATCCCTGTTCCTGATCCCCAATCCCTGTTCCTGCTCACCAATCCCTGTTCCTGATCCCAAATCCCTGTTCCTGATCCCAAATCCCTGTTCCTGATCCCCAATCCCTGTTCCTGATCCCCAATCCCTGTTCCTGATCCCCAATCCCTGTTCCTGATCCCAAATCCCTGTTCCTGATCCCCAATCCCTGTTCCTGATCACGTTTTGATGGGAGGTGCAGCCAAACACCCTCTGGAATGATTGGGCAGATTCCAGGAGCTCTCCTGGGCCAGGTGACCTCCCCAGGTGTCTCCAGCCTCAGATCCTACAGCCAGGAGGGAGGAGAGCACCAAAAATCCCAACCCCCGGCAGCCACCAGGGTTTTATTCAGATCCACAGCTCGGGGTGTTCATTGCTGGTTTTCTGATCCCTGGATTAATCCCCAGCCTCCAGGTTTATCTCCCCAGGTTTACAGTCCCAGCACCCCTGATCCCCATCCTCACTGCCCAGACAGGGAAAACACAGGGAAGCAAAGGCAGGAAAAGGAAATATTTTGGGAGAGGAGGAAGAAAACTGGAGTTTTTATTAAGCTCAGCTGCTGGAGCAGCACAAGCTAGGAACACATGGCTGGGAGAAGAGACAGAGCCTCCTTCACACCTCCCCTGTCTGGGCACAGCAAAGCTGCTCCAGCTCCATCCCAAATTCGGGAATCACAGCAGGAACAGGCAGCCCCAGCCTGGCTCTGAGGCTCTTGGTCCATCCCTGCCAACACCAGGACCAGAGAGAGCACAGGGGATGAGGAACCCACGCCTCGGGACCCCTCACTCTGCCCCACTGCTTCTTCAGGCACCACATTTTTAGGATGGAGTGGTAGGAACCTACAAATGGGGGAAATCAGGGATTTGATCCCAATTTCCAGCAGCCTTCCAGCATCCTGGTCGGTATTTGGAGCACTGATGTTAAACCAGCAGCTCCTCCTACCCCAATTCCTGAGGCAAAAATTCAACCTGTGAGGGGAAGGAAGTGCAGTTCAAACATGGGATGACTGCAGGGAATTCTAGCTAAGAAAATGAAAGTATTTGGGGGGAAGAAGCAATGAACAAACCTGAAGTTCATCCTGAAATCCCCCCAGTGCCGATACCCACCCGCAAATCTCCCAAAGCAGATCTTTGGTGCCCAAACCATGAGCACACCCAAGGTTCCTCAGCCTTGGAAAAGGTTTTTCTGGAGCACAAAAATCCCCCAGGAGAAGCAGCTGGGCCATGGAGGGATTTCAGCAGCTCTGGAGCCACCGAGCTTCCCTCACATCACGGATCTGCTCCCCCAGGCTGTGCTGGGAGAGGGGCTCACACACACAGGGGACACCGATGCAGCCCCACAAACCCGGGGGAGAAGCTGAGGATAAAGAACAAAAAGCCCTGAGGTTGGTACAGCCTCAGCACCAACACTCCCAAAACAGGGGTGAACTCCACATTTCAGCAAGCTGGCTCCTCATCCTCCTTTAGCAGGCTGATGTTTCACAGCCCTTGATTTCGGGGGAGAAACCATTCCCTCAAAGTGCTGTCATTTCTGATGTCCCCTGCCTCTCTCTGCCACTGCCCTGCAGCAGCCAGGGACACAGGGGAGACAGATTAAATTGCCAAAGAAAACCCTAAAAACGAGCTGCTCTTTCCCTTGCTGAGATGGCAGCCACAGCTTTACTCCTTGGGATCCTTCGGGGTGAGGTGGCAGGAGGGAAGGAGGAAGAGGATGGATGAACACTCCTTTTTGAGGACAGGGGAAAAGGGTGGGGGGGAATTCACACAACCAACAAGGGCAACTGGGGAGAACAAGATAAGGGAAAGAAACTCCCAGTTCTACATTTTTTGGGGGTACATTTTTTGGGCCACACCATTTTTCCTAACTGCATTACAGCAACAAATGAAACCTTTTCCCTCCAGCGGAGATTCCCTCCAGGAGGCAGTTTGGGGAATTGCCTGCCCTGTATTCCTGTGACTGCAATTGGATACGTTACAGTCTCTACCTTCTGCTGCAAATTGGCTCCCAGAGCCCTCGTGTGTGTCATTTGCACCTTCCCACTCGCAGCAGCCACCGGAGCTTCGTGGGGACGGATCCTGCCAGCCCCGGGAGCAGCCACGGAACCGGCGTCGGAAATGGGGCTGGCATGGGGACAGAGGGACAGGGACAGGGACAGAGGGACAGGGACAGGGACAGAGGGACAGGGACAGAGGGACAAGGACAGAGGGACAGGGACAGAGGGACAGGGACAGGGACAGAGGGACAGGGACAGAGGGACAGGGACAGAGGGACAGGGACAGGGACAGGGACAGAGGGACAGGGACAGGGACAGAGGGACAGGGACAGAGGGACAGGGACAGAGGGACAGGGACAGGGACAGAGGGACAGGGACAGGGGGACAGGGACAGAGGGACAGAGGGACAGGGACAGGGGGACAGGGACAGGGGGACAGGGACAGTGGGACAGCGGGATAGGGACAGGGACAGGGACAGAGGGACAGGGACAGGGGGACAGGGACAGTGGGACAGCGGGATAGGGACAGGGACAGAGGGACAGGGACAGAGGGACAGGGACAGGGACAGAGGGACAGGGACAGAGGGACAGGGACAGGGACAGGGACAGAGGGACAGGGACAGGGGGACAGGGACAGTGGGACAGCGGGATAGGGACAGGGACAGGGACAGAGGGACAGGGACAGAGGGACAGGGGGACAGGGACAGAGGGACAGGGACAGAGGGACAGGGACAGGGACAGAGGGACAGGGACAGGGACAGAGGGACAGGGACATCAACTGGGACAGGGACAGGGACAGAGGGACAGGGACAGAGGGACAAGGACAGAGGGACAGGGACAGGGACAGCGGGACAGGGATGGGACAGGGATAGGAATGGGACAGGGACAGAGGGACAAGGAGAGGGACAGCAGGATAGGGACAGGGACAGTGGGACAGGGACAGAGGGACAGGGACAGTGGGACAGGGACAGAGGGACAGGGACAGAGGGACAGGGACAGTGGGACAAGGACAGGAACAGCTCAACACAGACAGAGGGACAAGGACAGATGGACAGTGGGACAGGGACAGAGGGACAGAGACAGGGACAGAGGGACAGGGACAGAGGGACAGGGACAGAGGGACAGGGACATCATCCAGGACAGGGACAGAGGGACAGAGACAGGGACAGAGGGACAGGGACAGAGGGACAGGGACAGAGGGACAGAGGGACAGGGACAGCAGGACAGGGACAGAGGGACAGAGACAGGGACAGAGGGACAGGGACAGAGGGACAGGGACAGAGGGGCAGGGACAGCGGGACAGGGACATCATCCAGGACAGGGACAGAGGGACAGGGACAGAGGGACAAGGACAGATGGACAGTGGGACAGGGACAGAGGGACAGAGACAGGGACAGAGGGACAGGGACAGAGGGACAGAGGGACAGGGACAGGAGGACAGGGACAGAGGGACAGGGACAGTGGGACAGGGACATCATCCAGGACAGAGACACCCAGCACAGGCAGGGCCCCTCAGCACATTCCCTGAGGAATTGTGGCCGAGGTCCCACGGGAGCACCGGGAGGAGCAGCCTGGGACATTGGAGCTGTCCCTGCCATGGCCGGGGTGGCCCTGGGTGATCCCCAAGGTCCCTCCCAGCCCAAACCAGTCTGGGATCCTGGGATTCCCGTGAAATGAGGAGCACAAGGCACAAAGAGTGAAGGAATCTTTACAGAGGGGCAACAACAGCGCCAGGAGCTGCTCCAGGGCTGGAGCCAGGCTGGGAGAGCTGGGAATGTTCCCCTGGAGAAGGGAAAAACCCAGGGAATGCTGAGAGTCCCTGCAGGGGCTCCAGGAGAGCTGGAGAGGGACTGGGGCCAAGGGCTGCAGGGACAGGAGCCAGGGAATGGCTTCCCAAGGGAAAGGGGAGATTGGGCTGGGATCTTGGCAAGGAATTCCTGCCTGGGATTCTGCAATTCCCAGATTTGCTGGGGCTGCCCCTGGATCCCTGGGAATGCCCAAGGCCAGGCTGGACACTGGGATTGGATCCAGCTGGGATCCTGGGAGCTGTCCCTGCCATGGATGGGGTGACACTGGATGGGATTTAAGATTCCTTCCAGCTCTTTCCAAACCATTCCATGATCCCACAAATGGATCCCCAGGGAGCTGGAAAAGGTGGGATGTGAATGATGCTGGAGCAGTTTCTCCCTTCACATTTCCTCCCCCTCCTCAGGATCCTCTTTTCCACCTGCTCCTGGGACAGACCCAGGGAAGAGGAATTTCACCAAACCCAACAATTCTCTCGGGCTTTTCACAGCAAAAAAAAATTCTACATTTCTAAAACTTCTAAACCCAGCTGTGCTTTCCATCAAACATCTCTGGATCCACGGATTTCCACCACCCAAATTCCCCCTGCAGGACACCAAACCTCCCCAGGACCATCAGGGGCTTTCTCCTCCAAACATCTTCTCTAATCCTCCTCAAATATTCAACCCAAGCAAGCAGGAGAGCAGAGGAACACCCCAGACAGGTGCACGACCAAAGAAAATCTGATTATTTCAAGAAAAATCATGAAATCCCAAGAGCCTGCTGGAGAAGGGGATTGATGGCACTGTGGGGTGTTCCCACTGCTCGGGATATTTGGGGCTTGGGGGCATTTCCACAAACACTCAGCTGCGGATTTAATAAACAACAAGCCTGGCTTTGAAGTATTTCAATATGAACTGGAGGAAATAAGCTCAGCTGAAGAAATGGAGCGTGTTTTCTTGCTCCACTGAATAAACACTGATCAAGCAGCTCTTTCTCCACTGTTTTGCTGACCACATAATTGATACAGCCAGGCTAAAAATCCTGTTTTTAAAACATCTTTCTAATGTAGGAACAAACCCCACGGTCCCCCTCAACGAGGAGCTCTCAGCAGTGCAGCAGCTATCGACAGCTGAGAGATCAATTCTTCATTTCTGCTAATGAGGCCCCAGAAATGGGTTTTTCCCACCTTGAGTTAATGGCCACTTTCCTGAGCAGCAAAATCCAGCTGGAGGGGAAGGATGGGAGCCTCTGGATGTGTGGGAGAGGCTTGGAAGGGGCAGAGCTGCAGGAGCTGGCTCTGCTGCTGCCCGGAGCTCCAGCATTTATTCTGGAAACCGCCTCAGAGATGGTCCTGGGGAAGTGCTGGAAGCACAATTACGGCTCTGGAGGGGTTTTTTTATCTTTAGCTAGCCCATAACTGTTCCATTCCAGCTCATTTGGAAAAATCTGCCTGGGAAATGCAGCAGAGCAAGGCTGGTTCCACCAGAACCCTGTCAAGAAGCTGCGTGTGGAGGAGCTGCTTGCTGTGACATAGCTTTAGGCTCTGTGTTTGCCACTCCTCATGTGGTGAAACCATCTCAGCAGGCGCCAGGGACTGTGCTGAGCTGCTGGGAGGCTGCAGCTCCTGCCATCCTCGCCCAGAGCCGCGGATTTCTGAATGAGAAATGCGGGGATTCGAGCTCTGTCAAACGCTGCTCCACCAGAGAGGCTCAGCCGGGAGCTTGGTGAAGAGCTCTGTCAAAACAAGCCGTCTGCCTGATCTCCGAGCTGCTTCCTGAGGGGGGAGTGTTGGCTTCTTGGAGAATTAATGCATTAAAACTCTGCCCAGAGCGTTATTTTTAAAGGCTTCGGAGGTGAGCGCGATTCTCGCTCCGCGTACGAAGCTCGGCCGCTTCTTTGTGCGCCACGTCCAGCTGGAGGGCAGCGCTCTGAGGGCTGGGAGGCACCGAGCAGGAGATCTCCTGAAGGAAATCGAGTCAATTCTCCCTTGAGTCCCACCCAGCAGCAAAAAACTGCGGTTTATCCTCTCTCAGACCCGGGTCACGGCTCCACCACCCGCGGGGACGCAAAGGCATCAACTCAGATCCCACCAGAGAGGGGTAAAACCCCCCCAAAAGGAGTCAAAAATCAAACTGGCTCCATGTGCCACACGTGGCAGCCTCAGCAGGGGCTCAGCTCACTCAGGATGTGGCTCCATCCCTTGTTCCAGCAGCAATCCCTGCAGGTGTGCACGGGCCTGGTTCCTCTCCAGAGCTCCAGGAACCTGCTCATGGTCACTGCCCCTCAGCCAGAGCCCATCCCGCAGAGAGAGGTGCAGGAAAAGCCAGGGAAACGGCCACTCTTAGCTCCAGGGGGGCAAAAAAGGCATTTTCCAGCTGCCTTCGGATCAAATTTGGGGTGCTAGCAGTGGGAGTGAGAGGTTTGGGGCTCTGCTCGCAGGGAACAGGGACAGGAGGAGAGGGAACGGCCTCAGGGGAGCCTCGGGGTGGATATTGGGGAAATTCCTTCCAGGGAAGGGCAGGGATGGAACCCCCAGCCCTGTGGAGGTGGCACCTGGGGACAGGGGCAGTGCTGGGATGGTTGGAATGGATGGGTGAGCTCAGAGGGCTTTTCCAACCTGAACAATTCCGTGATTCTACTGCCCAATTTCCCTCCTGTTCCACAGAACCAGGGCACAGAGACAGCACCAGGACCTGCAGCTCCTTCCCCAGGTCACCAGCAGCTCCAGCACCCCAGAACGGTGGCTGTGTCCCCTGAGGGTCACCTGCCCCCTGTGCCCCCCATCCTCACCCTTCCCACAGTGCCTGGGGCACCTGGGACAGCGTCCCAGATTCCAGCCTGGATGTGCCCAGGGAATCCTGCAGGAACACTGGATGTGCCCAGGGAATGCTGGATGTTCTCAGGGACCCTGGATGTGCCCAGGGAATGCTGCAGGGACTCTGGATGTGCCCAGGGAATGCTGGATGTTCTCAGGGACCCTGGATGTGCCCAGGGAATGTTGCAGAGACCCTGGATGTGCCCAGGGAATGCTGCAGGGATCCTGGATGTGCCCAGGGAATGCTGGATGTTCTCAGGGACCCTGGATGTGCCCAGGGAATGCTGCAGGGACTCTGGATGTGCCCAGGGAATGCTGCAGGGATCCTGGATGTGCTCAGGGATCCTGGATGTGCCATGGGAATGATGGATGTGCCCAGGGAATGCTGCAGGGATCCTGGATATGCCCAGGGAATGCTGCAGAGACCCTGGATGTGCCCAGGGAATGCTGCAGTGCCTGGTGCTGCAGGGATCCTGGATGTACCCAGGGACCCTGGATGTGCTCAGGGATCCTGGATGTGCCATGGGAATGATGGATGTGCCCAGGGAATGCTGCAGTTCCTGGGGCTGCAGGGACCATGGATGTGCTCAGGGACCCTGGATGTACCCAGGGAATCCTGCAGGAACCCTGGATGTGCCCAGGGAATGCTGCAGGGACCCTGGATATGCCCAGGAAATGCTGGATGTGCCCAGGGACTCTGGATGTGCCCAGGGATCCTGGATGTGCCCAGGGAATGCTGCAGTTCCTGGGGCTGCAGGGACCCTGGATGTGCCACCCCTGCCATGGCAGGGACCCCTCTGGCTGTCCCAGGCTGTTCCCAGCCCGGCCCTGGGCACTGCCAGGGAGGGAGGGAGGTGTTTCCATCCATGCAGATTTTAAACAATTCCAGCCAGACAAACCCCTCTGACACCACCGTAACCAGAGGCAGCCGAGGCACAACTTCACCACAAAACCTGGCGTGAAACATCCCCCAGGAAAGGCCTTTCCCCATCATTTCCTCCCCTGGATCTCACTCAGAACCTCACCCCTGCACACAGGAGCAGACCCAGGAGGCTCTCCCCCTCTGGAATTCTGAATGAACCCCGGGAAGAGCCTGGCTTTGTCACTCTGCAGAATGTAGGTCAAAAGTCTGCGTGGTTTGTCACAGAGAGCGGCTCTGTGTCATCTGCCTCAGGCAGATGGGACTGAGTCACTGCTGCTGCCTCCCTCCTCCCTTCCCAGCCCTTCCTTCCCTTCCTCCTTCCCAGCCCTTCCTCCTCCTTCCCAGCCCTTCCTTCCCTTCCTCCTTCCCAGCTCTTCCTCCTTCCCAGCCCTTCCTCCTTCCCAGCCCTTCCTCCTCCTTCCCAGCCCTTCCTCCTTCCCAGCCCTTCCTTCCTTTCCTCCTTCCCAGCCCTTCCTCCTTCCCTTCCCTTCCTCCTTCCCAGCCCTTCCTCCTTCCCAGTTCTTCATCCTTCCCTTCCTCCTTCCCAGCCCTTCCTCCTTCCCAACCCTTCCCTTCCTCCTTCCCAACCCTTCCCTTCCTCCTTCCCAGCCCTTCCCTTCCTCCTTCCCAGCTCTTCCTCCTTCCCAGCCCTTCCTCCTCCTTCCCAGCTCTTCCTCCTCCCCAGCTCTTCCTCCTTCCCAGCCCTTCCTCCTTCCCAGCCCTTCCTCCTTCCCAGCCCTTCCTCCTCCTTCCCAGCTCTTCCTCCTTCCCAACCCTTCCCTTCCTCCTTCCCAGCCCTTCCTCCTCCTCCCCAGCTCTTCCTCCTCCCCAGCTCTTCCTCCTTCCATCAGGTGCTGCTTGGAAGAACCTGGTGACATCAGGAGAGCAGGACACCAATCCCTGCTGAAATTCCCGGTTATTTTTTGTGGGAGTCTCCCCAGCACAGCACCTGCCCCTTCCTGAAGTGAACAGGAATTGTCATTTCCTGCATGGATGAGGGGAAATTATCGCTTGTGGATGTGGAGAAACAAGTAAAAGAGGTTTTTTTTGACCTGCAGGGTGTGGGGAAAGGCTGCCCAGCACTTCCATCCCTGTTTATTTGGGATGGGTCCTCTGGAATTGCTGCTCCTCACGTTCCCCAGGCAGCTCTGATAGAAATTCACCTTTCCAGGGCATCAAATCACACATTTAATCACACACAGATTCATTTTGTGCTGGATGCACCAACACAGCCATAAAAAAGCCCTGGGCTGGTTTGTGGGCAGGACTCTCCAGACAGGAATGGGGGAGAGCTCGAGGTAACACCCACAAAAATTGATGTTTTTTGTTTTATGGCACAGATTTGGAGGCAGGATACTCCAGAAGCTGTTTGGCTCCTCTAAAATCCTCATCTCTGCTCCCACAAGCCCCACGTGCAGAGGAATATCAGGAGAAATTCCAGAAGAAGGGACTGGGGTGGTGTTGGAGAGCTCAGCCAGTGAATCATTCTGTCCCAAAGTCCCCAGAGCATCCTTTTCTCAGGGATCCCCAAAGGAGCTGCCCATCCATGGGGATCCCACAAGCTCCTGCTCCCATTCCCAGCACAGGAACATCCCCAGAGCTGCTCCAGGAGCCTCCAGGAGCAGCCCCAGAGGCTTCACATGGGGCAGAAATGGAAATTCCTGTGATGGGAACAGGGCTGGGGCTGAGGCCTCACTGCTGCTGCTATGAGAACTCACAGCACAGACAAAAGCTTTCATCCAGCTAAAAAATTACTTTTTTTGCTTTGAATTGCAGCAGAAGTTTGAATTTTAGCACAGAAACACCAAAGAGGAGACGAGAGGAGAGGGGAGAGGGGAGAGGGGAGAGGGGAGAGAGGAGAGAGGAGAGAGGAGAGAGGAGAGAGGAGAGAGGAGAGAGGAGAGAGGAGAGAGGAGAGAGGAGAGAGGAGAGAGGAGAGAGGAGAGAGGAGAGAGGAGAGAGGAGAGAGGAGAGAGGAGAGAGGAGAGGAAAGGGAAGAGGAAAGGGAAGAGGAAAGGGAAGAGGAAAGGGAAGAGGAAAGGGAAGAGGAAAGGGAAGAGGAAAGGGAAGAGGAAACTCGAGGAGAGAGAAGAGAAGAGAAAGAAGAGAAGAGAAGAAGAGAAGAGAAGAGAAGAGAAGAGAAGAGAAGAGAAGAGAAGAGAAGAGAAGAGAAGAGAAGAGAAGAGAAGAGAAGAGAAGAGAAGAGAAGAGAAGAGAAGAGAAGAGAAGAGAAGAGAAGAGAAGAGAAGAGAAGAGAAGAGAAGAGAAGAGAAGAGAAGAGAAGAGAAGAGAAGAGAAGAGAAGAGAAGAGAAGAGAAGAGAAGAGAAGAGAAGAGAAGAGAAGAGAAGAGAAGAGAAGAGAAGAGGAAGAGGAAGAGGAAGAGGAAGAGGAAGAGGAAGAGGAAGAGGAAGAGGAAGAGGAAGAGAAGAGGAAGAGAAGAGGAGGAGTTTTGCTCTGACCTCTTTGTTGGTGACTCCTGGGGGCAGAGTGCCGTGTTTGTAATCCTCCAGCAGCTGCACCGCTTCCTTCAGGCGGCTCTGGGGAGA
The DNA here is from genome assembly GCA_038429875.1 of Poecile montanus. Taxonomy (NCBI): domain Eukaryota; kingdom Metazoa; phylum Chordata; class Aves; order Passeriformes; family Paridae; genus Poecile; species Poecile montanus. The sequence goes on along the minus strand of CM076505.1, from coordinate 991,921 downwards.
AACAGCAGCAAGGAATGAGATCCACAGGCACGGATATTCCTGGAAAATCACACCTGGAATCATGGCACAGGGTGATTATATTATATTATATTATATTATATTATATTATATTATATTATATTATATTATATTATATTATATTATATTATATTATATTATATTATATTATATTATATTATATTATATTATATTATATTATATTATATTATATTATATTATATTATATTATATTATATTCTGTCATATGTCATATTATATCATATACTATAATATATATATAATAATATATCATATTGTATTATAACATATTATATTATATATTGCATTTTATTGTATATCATATTGTTATATTACATTATCTATTTATATTGCATTAGATTATTATATCATGCATTATATTAACTATTATATAATGTATTATATTATATTATATTATATTGATTATATATAATATTATATATCATATTGTATTTTATCATATTATGTAATATTATATAATATAATATCATATTATATTACATTATATATCATATGCCATAAAATATAATATTCTATCATATATTATATAATATTACATAATATTGATTTATGTAATATATTATATTAATATCATATTATAGATCATATTATATATCATATTGTATTTTATCATATTATATTGTATGATATATATTGTATTTTATTGTATTATGTTATGTTATATTGCATTATCTATTTCTATTGCAGTAGATTATTATATCATGCATTATATTAACTATTATATCATGTATTATATTATATTATATTATATTATATTATATTATATTATATTATATATCATATCATATCATATCATATCATATCATGACATTATAATATGTCATATGTCATATGCCATATCATACTATATAATATTCTATCATATTATATTATATCATATCATATATCATAATATATATCATATTGTATTTTATCATATTATGTAATATAATATAATATAATATAATATAATATAATATAATATAATATAATATAATATAATATAATATAATATAATATAATATAATATAATATAATATAATATAATATAATATAATATAATATAATATAATATAATATTATATTATATTATATTATATTATATTATATTTCATTTGTCATAAAATATAATATTCTATCATATGTTATATAATATTATATAATATTATTTTAGATAATATATTATATAAATATCATATTATAGATCATATTAGATATCATATTGTATTTTATCATATCATATTATATTGTATGATATATATTGTATTTTATTGTATTATGTTATGTTATATTGCATTATCTATTTATATTGCATTAGATTATTATATCATGCATTATATTAACTATTATATCATGTATTATATTATATTATATATCATATCATATTATTATAATATGTCATATGTCATATGCCATATCATATTATATAATACTATATCATATTATATTATGTTATATTATATCATACCATATTATAGATCATATTATATATCATATTGTATTTTATCATATCATATTATATTGTATGATATATATTGTATTTTATTGTATTATGTTATATTATAATACTATATTATATTATATGTTATGTTATATTATATCATATCATATTTAATATATTTAGTATATATAACAGACACTATACCCAAGCCATTTTATACAGAGAATATATAAAACCATACATATTTATACATCTCAATATATCCATTTTTCCCTGCAGGAATGCCCATTTCCCTGGAATACAGGTATTTATTGAAGTGTCAAACCCTCCAGGGCAGGAGCAGCCAGCAGAAAGGTTCCTTGGATTGCCCAAAGGGGAAGAATTCAGGATACAAAATCCTTTTCCAGGGGTTTAACCGGATCCAGGGCTGGGGAGAGCAGCTCCCGGAGCTCTGGCAGGTTGTGTCTCCTCCAGCTCAGGGATTCCCACCCTGCACTCTCATTCCAGCCCCAGCTCCGGGATTTTGGGGGATTTTCCACGGCTGCTGCCGGAGCACAGCCCAGAAACGCGGGATGTTTTGGGAATGCTGTCCCAAAGCTCCTCGGAGAGCTCCTGCTGCCTCCCCAGGCCCCTCCCGAGCCCCTGCGCTCCCCAGGAGCTCAGAGCCAGAGATCCAGGGATCCAGGGATCCAGGGATGCAGGGAACCAGGGATGCAGGGACACAGGGATGCAGGGATCCAGGGACACAGGGATCCAGGGATCCAGGGACACAGGGATGCAGAGACCCAGGGATCCAGGGACCCAGGGATCCAGGGACACAGGGATCCAGGGACACAGGGATCCAGGGACACAGGGATCCAGGGATCCAGGGATGCAGAGATCCAGGGATGCAGAGATCCAGGGACCCAGGGATGCAGGGACCGAGGGATCCAGGGACCCAGGGATGCAGAGATCCAGGGATCCAGGGATGCAGGGACCGAGGGATCCAGGGACCCAGGGATCCAGAGATCCAGGGATGCAGGGACCCAGGGATGCAGGGATCCAGGGAAACCTCGCACCAAAGGGCACTCCAGGGTTTCCTTGGAAACCAACCCAAACCAACAGTCAGTGCTGAGCACTGCCCTGCAACATTCCAGAGCCAGGGAACAGCTGGAACAGCTGGAATAGGGAACAGTAGGAACAGCAGGAACAGCTGGAACAGCAGGAACAGGGAACAGCAGGAATAGGGAGCAGATGGAACAGCAGGAACTCTGAGCTGATTCTGGCAAAAACCTCCTGATTCCAGGCAAAAACCTCCGGATTCTGGGCAAAAACCTCCTGATTCTGGCAAAACCCTCCGGATTCTGGGAACAACCTCCTGATTCTGGGTAAAAACCTCCTGATTCTGGAGAAAAACCTCCTGATTCCGTGCAAAATCGCAGTCCCAGGGATTTGTGGAGAGCAGCAGAGCTCCCAGCCTGTGTCCCCACACTCCCACAACAGGTGACATCTCCCAGATCCCGCTCTTTGTCTGGGAATGTCAGCCTGGAATTGGATCCCTCTTCAATCAGTCCATGCCAGCTCCGGGCTGATGTCCTGGAAGAGCTGCCCCCACCCTTCTCCCACCTCTCCAAACCTCTTGCTTGGGATTAAAATCAGAATATCCTGAGCTGGAAGGACCCAGCAGGGTCACCAAGATGCAGCTCCTGGATTCCCAGAGCTGCTCTGGGTTTCTCCCAGCAGCTGAGCCTTGGCTTCCCTCACAAATCCAGGATCCCCCTCCCCTGCTGCACCTTCAATCCCACCCCAAAAAGGAGGGGAAGGATCCCCAGGAACAGAATTAGACCAGATTTTAGTGCCAGCCATTCCTTTTGTTCTTCTGTTCCCGTTTTATTGGAGCAGTGGGAAATTCGGAAAGCCGGGATCCAACATCTTCTACAGATGCTGGAGTGCCAAACACGGAGCGATGGTGTTCAGAAATCTCCAAAACACCGTGCCTTGCTCCAAAAATCAACAAATTATTGAATACACAAAAGCTTTCATGACTGGTTCAAAAATAAAACCCCATCCACGCTCACTCAATCTGCCTTAAAAATTCAGTTTAGCTTAATAAAAAATAACATGGAAGTGGCAGAGTGGGGATTTCCTGGAAAGAGGTTGAATTCTTGGAGAGAATAAATGTGTCCTGGATGTTTCCATGGATAAGGATGGGAAACCTTTTCCACACCTATCCAACATCCCTGGCAGAGAAATGAGTCATTAATTAAGCCAAGTCCTCTTGACATTGGAGAGAGTTTGGAATTGGGGTGGCATTTTCTGGGGGTGCAGAAACACGGCTGTGTGAGGTCCTGTTCCTCCAGAAGATCTCCCACAGGAGCCAAGCTGACCCTGAAAAGGGGAATGAAATCCAACCCCGGGGATTGGAATTCCTGGGAATTCCTGCAAGGACCTCAGGGGCTGCAGCTGGAATGAGCAGCTCCAGGAACAGGCGTGGTTGGGAACATGTGGAGAGAAACACCCTGGGGTTTTCAGGGTGTCTCAGGCATTTCCAGGCTGCAGGAGAAGCAATCCCACAGGATCCCAGCAGTGCCTCCTGGAGCTGCTCCTCAGGGCTTTGTGCTGCTCCAGAATTCCCCTCAGGAAAAGCTGTTCCCGCCAGGAAAGGACAATTGTCCGGGAAGGAGAACCCCAAGGCTCCAGTGAGGTCTGGGGATGAAGGGAAGAGCAGCCCTGGTGCCCCCAGAGCCGGGAGAGGAGAGGGGAGGGCCAGCAGCACATCCCCAGAGCCAGGGGAGAATTACAGGGCTGGGGTTTTGTCACTGCAGTCACTGAAATGGCTGAAATCGATGAAATCAATCACTGCAATCACTGAAATCACTGAAATCACTGAAATGGCTGAAATCGATGGAATCAATCACTGCAATCACTGAAATCACTGAAATCAATCACTGCAATCACTGGAATCAATCACTGAAATCACTGAAATCAATCACTGAAATCAATCACTGAAATCAATCACTGAAATCACTGAAATGGCGGAAATGACTGAAGTTACTGAAACCAGAAATCACAGAAATCACTGAAATCAATCACTGAAATTGCTGGAATCAATCACTGAAATCAATCACTGAAATCACTGAAATTAATCACTGCAATCACTGAAATCAATCACTGAAATCAATCACTGCAATCACTGAAATGGCTGGAATGACTGAAGTTACTGAAACCAGAAATCACTGAAATCACTGAAATCAGTCACTGCAATCACTGAAATGGCTGAAATCGATGGAATCAATCACTGAAATCACTGAAATCAATCACTGCAATCACTGAAATCAGAGAAATCACTGAAATCAATCACTGCAATCACTGGAATCAATCACTGAAATCACTGGAATCCATCACTGAAATGGATGAAATCACTGAAGTTACTGAAACCAGAAATCACTGAAATCACTGCAATCACTGAAATCGCTGGAATCAATCACTGAAATCAATCACTGAAATGGCTGAAATGACTGAAGTCCCTGAAATCCCTGAATTCCCTGAAATCCCTGAAACCAGAAATCACTGAAACAACTGAAATCCCTGAATTCCCAGAAATCCCTGAAGTCCCTGAAATCAATCACTGAAATCCCTGAAGTTCCTGAAACCCCTGAATTCCCTGAATTCCCTGAAACCAGAAATCACTGAAACCACAAATCCCAGAAATCCCTGAATTCCCCAAATTCCCCAAATTCCCCAAATTCCCTGAATTCCCTGAATTCCCTGAAACCCCTGTATTCCCTGAAACCCCTGAATTCCCTGAAACCCATGTATTCCCTGAAACCCCTGTATTCCCTGAATTCCCTGAAACCCCTGAATTCCCTGAATTCCCTGAAACCCCTGCATTCCCTGAATTCCCTGAAATCCCCAAATTCCCTGAAACCCCTGTATTCCCTGAATTCCCTGAAACCCCTGCATTCCCTGTATTCCCTGAATTCCCTGTATTCCCTGAAACCCCTGTATTCCCTGAAACCCCTGTATTCCCCAAATTCCCTGAAACCCCTGTATTCCCTGAAACCCCTGTATTCCCTGAATTCCCTGAAACCCCTGTATTCCCTGTATTCCCTGAAACCCCTGTATTCCCTGAAACCCCTGTATTCCCTGAATTCCCTGAAATCCCCGAATTCCCTGAAACCCCTGAATTCCCTGAAACCCCTGCATTCCCTGAAACCCCTGTATTCCCTGAATTCCCTGAAATCCCCGAAATCCCAGAAATCCCAGAAATCCCTGAATTCCCTGAAATCCCCAAATTCCCTGAAACCCCTGTATTCCCTGAAACCCCTGTATTCCCTGTATTCCCTGAATTCCCTGAATTCCCTGAATTCCCTGAAACCCCTGTATTCCCTGAATTCCCTGAAACCCCTGAATTCCCTGAAACCCCTGTATTCCCTGTATTCCCTGAATTCCCTGAATTCCCTGAATTCCCTGAAACCCCTGTATTCCCTGAATTCCCTGAAACCCCTGAATTCCCTGAAACCCCTGTATTCCCTGAATTCCCTGTATTCCCTGAATTCCCTGAAACCCCTGTATTCCCTGAATTCTCTGAAACCCCTGCATTCCCTGAAACCCCTGTATTCCCTGAATTCCCTGTATTCCCCAAATTCCCTGAAACCCCTGAATTCCCTGAAACCCCTGTATTCCCTGAATTCCCTGAAATCCCCAAATTCCCTGAAACCCCTGTATTCCCTGAAACCCCTGTATTCCCTGAATTCCCTGAAATCCCCAAATTCCCTGAAACCCCTGTATTCCCTGAATTCCCTGAAACCCCTGTATTCCCTGCATTCCCTGAATTCCCTGAATTCCCTGAAACCCCTGTATTCCCTGAATTCCTGTCCTTCCAGCGCTCTCCCCAGCCAGCAGCTCTGAATGGAGAGCAGCAGCGAGGCATGAATGGGGCCCGCTGCTATTTTTTCCCCTTTCTCTTGAGGAAATCTTGGGAGTTTCTATAACAACCCTGGCCGGATCCCATCTCGTTTGGAATGGGAGCAAACAGCAAACACAAAAAAAAAAAAAAAACCCTCAGGCTCGCTTTTAAAGCCACAAATTGTCCCTCTCGGCTCAGAGGGGACAGGGGGAGCTTTGGATGAGGAAGGAGCACCGGGGGGGACAAAGGAGAGCCACAAAAATCGAATAAAAGTGAGCTCAGCACATCCTCACACACAGCTCTGAGCTGCTCAGGTACTTCCAGCAAATATTCCAGCCTCCAAATCCAGGGAAAAGCCTCCTATGCCTTCTGGAAAAGCCAAGCACGTTTTTTCTTTTACCCAGAACCTCTGAAAAAAGCAGGAGAAAGTTGAGCACATGTAGCAGCTCCAAATGCCAGGCAGCTCCCCTCACGCTGCAGCTCCGCTCGATAGCTGCTAATGTCTAAGATTACACTTCAGCTCCTTTTTAACAGCAAAAACGAGGTCTGTCTGCAAGGTTGTGCTACTGTTTCAATATTTATTGTTGCTTGGTTTCTCTGCTGCTGTCTGTGGGATGAAGTGTCACTCGAGTTTTTACAGCATCCCTGATTAAATAAAAAAAAAAAAAACAACCCCACAACCACGTTTCCTTCCCCGGAGCGCCTGATTCCTTCCACAGCCTCGGAAAAAACCTCGAGCACTTCTAGCGGTGGCTGCTGGGGTCTCAGCTCTCACAATAGGGTGCCAGACAGACCATCTGCAGAGGGATGTTCTCACTGAGCTCAGCCCTGCCAGCACCCACCCAGCTCCAGCCTGGGAGCCCTGGGAGCGCTCGGGAATGGGCTGGGATGGGCTGGGATGGAATGGGAATGGGCTGGGAATGGACTGGGATGGGCTCTGGATGGGCTGGGATGGGCTGGGATGGACAGGGATGGACAGGGATGGGCTGGGAATGGACAGGAATGGATAGGAATGGGCTGGGAATGGGCTCTGGATGGGCAGGGATGGACAGGGATGGGCTGGGATGGGCTGGGATGGGCTGGGATGGACAAGGATGGGCTCTGGATGGACAGGGATGGGCTGGAATGGGCTGGGAATGGGCTGGGATGGGCTGGGAATGGACAGGGATGGGCTGGGAATGGGATGGGATGGGCAGGGATGGGCTGGGAATGGGCTGGGATGGGCAGGGATGGGCAGGGAATGGGCTGGGAATGGACTGGGAATGGGCTGGGATGGACTGGGAATGGGCTGGGAATGGGCAGGGATGGGCTCTGGATGGACAAGGATGGACAGGGATGGACAGGGAATGGACAGGGAATGGACAGGGATGGGCTGGGAATGGGCTGGGATGGGCAGGGATGGACAGGGATGGACAGGGATGGACAGGGATGGGCTGGGATGGGCTGGGATGGACAGGGAGGGACAGGGATGGACAGGGATGGACAGGGATGGACAGGAATGGACAGGGAATGGGCTGGGATGGGCTCTGGATGTGCCATCAGGCACAGCTGGGATGAGCCTCCACCCATGGGATCTCTGGTTTGGATCCTGTGCTCCAGCCCCAGGCTGGGGTCACCAGGGGCCAGGACAGCTCCTGCAGGGACCTTCTGGAGAGGGAGAGCTGGAACAAACCCCAGCAGCTGCTGCAGCCAGCCCAGCCCTGGGCAGGGAGACACTGCCACACAATCCCAGAACTGCTCCGCTTGGAAAAGCCCTCTGAGAGCTTCCCAGCCATCCCCAGCCCTGCCAGGGCCAGCGCTGCTCCATCCCCGAATGCCACATCCAGGGGCTTTGGAATCCTCCAGGAACAGGCATTCCCAACCTCCCTGGGCACTTCCAGATTCCTTTCCATGTAGGAATATTCCCAATATCCACCCTGAGCTGCCCTGAGGCCGTTCCCTCTCCTCCTGTCCCTGTTCCCTGGAGCAGATCCCAAATCCCCCCCGGCTGTCCCCTTCTGCCAGGGACTTGTGCAGAGCCAGAAATTCCCCCTGAGCCTCCTTTGCTCCAGGCTGGAGCTGAGGAGCAGAAAGAAGAGCCCCAGCAGAGATCACTGATGGCTCACGGCCACCGCTCCAAGCCCAGGGCCACCTGCAGCCCTGAGCTCTCCCCGGGCTCCCACCTCGTCCCCCCCGGCTCCAGGGCTGCTCCTCCTGGCTGATCCGTGCCTTGTCTCCTCTTGGATCCCACGGTGGCTGCTCATGGCTGGGAGCAGCCTGCAGAGCCCCCTGTGTGACACTCAGAGCCAGGGGGGTCCCTGTGCCAGGAGCACGGCACATTCCTGCCACAGAGTCCCCACGGGGGCTCCGGAGGGGATCCACGTCCTGCTGAGCCTCTGGGCTCAGCCTGGCACCCTGGGGATGATCTCAGTGCCACGAGCTCCAGGGGTTCCACCTCCAGCCCAGCCAGGACCTGGGAATGTGTCCCAGCCCAGCCAGGACCTGAGGGACGTGTCCCAACCCAGCCAGGACCTGGGAGATGTGTCCCAGCCCAGCCAGGATCTGGGAGAGATGTCCCTGCCCAGCCGGGACCTGGGAGAGATGTCCCAGCCCAGCCAGGACCTGGGGGAGGTGTCTCAACCCAGCCAGGACCTGGGGGACGTGTCCCAGCCCAGCCAGGACCTGGGGGACGTGTCCCAGCCCAGCCAGGACCTGGGGGACGTGTCCCAACACACCCAGGACCTGGGGGAGATGTCTCCCAGCCCAGCCAGGACCTGGGGACGTGTCCCAGCCAGGACCTGGGGGAGATGTCTCCCAGCCCAGCCAGGACCTGGGGACATGTCCCAGCCAGGACCTGGGGGAGATGTCTCCCAGCCCAGCCAGGACCTGGGAGATGTGTCCCAGCCCAGCCAGGACCTGGAGGATGTGTCCCAGCCCAGCCAGGACCTGGAGGATGTGTCCCTGCCCAGCCAGGACCCGGAGAATGTGTCCCAGCCCAGCCCAGCCCAGCCAGGACCTGGGGGACATCTCCCAGCCCAGCCAGGACCTAGGGAACATGTCCAAACCCAGCCAGGACCTGGGGGACGTCTCCCAGCCCAACCAGGACCCAAGGGACATGTCCCAGCCCAGCCAGGACCTGGAGGATGTCTCCCAGCCCAGCCAGGACCCAGGAGATGTGTCCCAGCCCAGCCCAGCCCAGCCAGGACCTGGAGGACGTGTCCCAGCCCAACCAGGACCCAAGGGACATGTCCCAGCCCAGCCAGGACCTGGAGGATGTCTCCCAGCCCAGCCAGGACCCAGGAGATGTGTCCCAGCCCAGCCCAGCCCAGCCAGGACCTGGAGGACGTGTCCCAGCCCAACCAGGACCCAAGGGACATGTCCCAGCCCAGCCAGGACCTGGGGACATCTCCCAGCTCAGCCAGGACCTGGAGGAATGTGTCCCAGCCCAGCCAGGACCTAGGGAACATGTCCAAGCCCAGCCAGGACCTGGAGGACGTGTCCCAGCCCATCCAGGACCTGCAGGGCGTGTCCCAGCCCAGGGTCCGTGGCCAGCAGCAGCAGCTCCGGCTCCCCATGGCCGTGGAGATCCAGCTGTGGCCGTGGAGATCCAGCTGTGGCCGTGGAGATCCAGCTGTGGCCGTGGAGATCCAGCTGTGCCCTGGCTGCAGGCACAGCCCAGCCCGCTCTCCGTGTCCCTGCTCCAGGGATGACACACACGGCAGACTTGACTCCAGCTGGCCCCATTGTATTGGATCCACAGTGACAGACAACAGGAGCCAGAAACTTTTTGTTCGAGTGGAGCCAGCAGATGTGACACTGAATAAACACAGACAGTCAATCTGCTGAGTAAGAAGGTATCGTTCGTATAAATAACATACATCTAATCCTGCTTCCATTTTAAACCCAAATATGGGAATGCAAGATGCTCTGCAGAGCCAGGCTCTGAACAATGAGACGAGGCACAGAGAGCAGGCAGCCCCTCGGAGCTCTCCTGACTTCTGATTCCACCTGCAGTCATTGCCAGCTCTTCCTCCAGGAACAGCTGGGTGCTAACAGCGAGTCCAGGTGAGATGAGTTATCAAAATCACCTTATCAAAACACCTGCTGGCCCCCACGGACCTTAATTACAGAGCAATTAAAATTATGATTCCAATCATTTTAGCCTGACACGGCCCCATGCCAGGCCCTGACCCCGGGGACATCTCGGGGCTGGGACTGGTGACCCTGCAATGCCAATTTCCCAATTTTGCTGGAGGATTTGCAGCTGCCAAGAGATGATTTCATTGCCAGGAATGAGGTGAACGAGCAGCCCCGAGGTTCCTGAGGCCCCAGGAGATGGCAGGACATCAGAGCACAGCTAGGGCAGAACCCGGGGCCACCCCACCAGGGTTCCCTCCTCCAGAACCTCTGAAACACGAGGAAGTTCCTGATGGTGTCAGGAATCTGTTTCTGATGGTGTCAGGAATCTGTTTTATTGGAAAATAAACACCTAAAGGATGAGTGTCACCGTGACTGATCATCCTCTCAGCTCCCCACTTGGAGAGATCCCTCATCCCTCCTCACAACACCAGCAGGCTGCGGTGATGGAGCACACAGCCATCCAAAAAATGGAGAAAAATGAAATATTCCCACATTTCCCTGCATTTTCCACGGGATTAACCTCCATTCCCATTAGACACTCATTTATCTTCTCTTTTCTCCCGTTTGCCAACGAGCTCCTCCAAGCCAAGCAGGGATTTGTTTGTTCCTGGGAGCCCTGGGGCTGGGAGATGCAGCCATCTGTCAGCTCCCTGCACACCCCTGGGGCTCAGCAAACCTTTCCTCAGCTCCCATTTGCCCCCTCAGCCATCGAGGGAAAGCAAAAAAACTCCGAGTTCTCCGTCTGCACGGCCCAGTCAATGTAAAAACACAGAGCAGAGAGAGCAAAAAGCAGATTTTGTGCCCCAAGAAGTGGCCCAGGAGGTTATTTTATTCTCCAGGGAAGGGGACATCAGCAGAGATGCTGCAGGTGTCCTGAGGCATCCCTGCCACGGAATTCACACTCCCAGAGGAGATGACAGAGGGCACTGCCCTCCCTGGAAAGCCCCCAAGCCATTCCTGAAGACCCCAAAGTTCAGCCCTGTCCTTTCCCAGCCCCACAGATGGACACTAAACCTCCCTGACTTGTTGAGGTTCCCTCCAGAACCCAAAACTGCTCAATTCTGACCCAGGATAAAACTGGGTAAAACATCAGAATTTGTTCTTTTTATTCCCCTAATAATAAAAATTATTATTTTTTTAATTTGGAAAAAAAAATTAAAATAAAAAGGAAAAAGCAGCTGTCCTTCACTGAAAATCCACAGAATTCCAGAGCAGGAGCAGAACTTTTCCTTCCCAAGGGTTTCCCACCACCCTCAGTCCTCACCTGATGGAATCAAAGAATAAAAAGGAAATAAAAAATAAAAAATAAAAAATAAAAAATAAAAAATAATTAATTAATTAATTTAAAAATAAAAAATTAATTAATTAATTAATTAATAGAAAATAAAAAGGAAAAAATAAAAAGGAAAAAGCAGCTGTCCTTCACTGCAAATCCACAGAATTCCAGGAATTCCACAGAGCAGGAGCAGAACTTTTCCTTCCCAAGGGTTCCCCACCACCCTCAGTCCTCACCTGATGGAATCAAAGAATAAAAAGGAAATAAAAAATAAAAAATAAAAAATAAAAAATAAAAAATTAAAAATAATTAATTAATTAAATTAAAAATAAAAAATTAATTAATTAATTAATTAATAGAAAATAAAAAGGAAAAAATAAAAAGGAAAAAGCAGCTGTCCTTCACTGCAAATCCACAGAATTCCAGAGCAGGAGCAGAACTTTTCCTTCCCAAGGGTTCCCCACCACCCTCAGTCCTCACCTGATGGAATCAAAGAATAAAAAGGAAATCAAAAAATAAATAGGAAAAAATAAAAAGGAAAAAATAAAAAGGAAAAAGCAGCTGTCCTTCACTGAAAATCCACAGAATTCCAGGAATTCCACAGAGCAGGAGCAGAACTTTTCCTTCCCAAGGGTTCCCCACCACCCTCAGTCCTCACCTGATGGAATCAAAGAATAAAAAGGAAATAAAAAATAAAAAAAAAAAAATTAATTAATTAATTAATTAATTAATTAATTAATTAATTAAAATAATTTAAAATTAATTAATTAATTAATAAAAAAATAAAAAGGAAAAAATAAAAAGGAAAAAGCAGCTGTCCTTCACTGAAAATCCACAGAATTCCAGGAATTCCACAGAGCAGGAGCAGAACTTTTCCTTCCCAAGGGTTCCCCACCACCCTCAGTCCTCACCTGATGGAATCAAAGAGCTGAGGCAAAGCTGGACAACAAAAAATGGAAATAAAGGGGCAGAGTTGGAGTCAGAGGCACAGAGAGTGTGCCCTTATCTCTGATACCTGGCTCTGACATCCAAAGCACTGAATCTCATATAACACCCTGAAAACAACTGTTAAATAGAAAAACTAGCAGTGTAAATGTGTAAATTAGAGAGTTTTCTTATGTCAATGGGTGAAAAAGTTAAAGTTTGGAGTTTAAACCAGTTTAGAGAACAAGAGACAAGAGGGAGGATTTAGGGTGTTGTCTCTTTTCATTCTTTCTTCTTCATCTTCTTCTTCCAGAGGTTTTTGGGCAGCAGTGATTGGACAGAGAATGCCTCAGTGCAGCACTCAGGTGTTGGGTCAATGGGTCATTAAGGAAAATAATTTACTTGGCATCTGTTAATTGGGTAAATGAAGATATAAAAGACCTTGAAGATCTTTGTTGGCCATTTTTAACCTTTCTATCTTAGTGCACATAGCTCCTTGTACCTTGTATCCATGTAATGCTGATAAAAATAAACAACCAAGAGAGAAAAAACTGTCTCCCTCTCATCAACTTCAGTTCAAGGGGAGAAAAAACCCAACCACGAGAGTGATGGAGACAGGGCAGGACCCCCAAACCCTGTTCCAAACAGAGGGAAAACCGCAGCAGAGCTCTGCAGAACTGCACCAAACCCGTCCCCTTCGCTCCTCGAATCCCAAGCTGCTCTCTCGTCCCCTCACCTGCGGTTTGGCCATGAAAACCCGCAGGAATTTTCCCTCCTGAGGAGGAAAACCAGCAGAACTTTGGCCAAAAGCTGGCCCAGGGTGCTGAGGCTCACTGGTGCCAGCCAGGTTTGAGCCTCTCAATCCATCCCCCGTGTTATAAATCCCTGTTGTGACATTTCACAAGTATTAGGATGAATATTATATATTAAATACTTTTTGATTGTGTATGTACTTTTCCTCTTGCTGACAAGTTTTAAGCTTAAAGGAATTTGGTGGTACAAGGCAAAGAAACCCCAGAGGGAAAAGACAGTGGGGCCCAAGCTGTTATCAGTGGAAGGACAATGGAGATCAGGCTGTTATCAGTGGAAGGACAATGGAGACCAGGCTGTTATCAGTGGAAGGACAATGGAACCCAGGTTGTTATCAGCAGCAGGACAATGGAACCCAGGCTGTTATCAGTGGAAGGACAATGGAACCCAGGCTGTTATCAGTGGAAGGACAATGGAACCCAGGCTGTTATCAGCAGCAGGACAATGGAGACCAGGCTGTTATCAGTTCAAGGACAATGGAACCCAGGCTGTTATCAGTTCAAGGACAATGGAACCCAGGCTGTTATCAGTTCAAGGACAATGGAGATCAAGCTCTTATCAGTGGAAGGACAATGGAGATCAGGCTGTTATCAGTGGAAGGACAATGGAACCCAGGCTGTTATCAGTTCAAGGACAATGGAACCCAGGCTGTTATCAGTTCAAGGACAATGGAACCCAGGCTGTTATCAGTTCAAGGACAATGGAGATCAAGCTCTTATCAGTGGAAGGACAATGGAGATCAGGCTGTTATCAGTGGAAGGACAATGGAACCCAGGCTGTTATCAGTGGAAGGACAATGGAACCCAGGCTGTTATCAGCAGCAGGACAATGGAGACCAGGCTGTTATCAGTTCAAGGACAATGGAACCCAGGCTGTTATCAGTTCAAGGACAATGGAACCCAGGCTGTTATCAGTTCAAGGACAATGGAGATCAAGCTCTTATCAGTGGAAGGACAATGGAGATCAGGCTGTTATCAGTGGAAGGACAATGGAACCCAGGCTGTTATCAGTGGAAGGACAATGGAACCCAGGCTGTTATCAGTGGAAGGACAATGGAACCCAGGCTGTTATCAGTTCAAGGACAATGGAGATCAGGCTGTTATCAGTGGAAGGACAATGGAGACCAGGCTGTTATCAGTGGAAGGACATGGAGACCTGTTGGGGAGGGTGAAACAGGGAAACCTTATGAATGTGATTGTTTGGCACTAGATTCTGAAAATATGAAGGCCAGAATCAAAGCAGAAATGAAAGCCTGCTTTGAGTCCTAGGATACTGAGCACTGGTTAACCAAAGAACAATAACCTAGAACAATTCTCCTAGAGGAGAATCCCTGCTGACAAAGCAATGTCCTTCTGCTGATAGAAAGTCCAAAGGTAAAGAAGCGAGGAAAGAACTTGTAAGGTTTTGTAGAGTCTAAAATGCAACACTGTATGTTAATATAGGGAAGCCCATAGGCTGGATGTAAATTCTTTAGTGGGTGTGTCTCATGGTGATTGGTTACTAAGAATTAGAATATTCACGAGATAAATAGATATATTGGATTGTAACAAGAACTTTGCTCTCTTAACTTTTCTCTCCTACCTCTGAACCCCTCTCCCTTTACCTCTTACCCCTCTCCCCCACTCTTAACTCTCAGCCCCCTCTCCCTGCTCTGACCCCTCTCGTCTTCCCTGCTCTCTCCCTCTGCTTTTTCCCTCTTTCCCTCTGTTGTTCTCTTACTCCCTCCCTCCCCTTTCCCAACCTCTCCTCCCCTGCTCTCCCTGTTCTCTCTCCCTCCCTCCCCTTTTCCAACCTCTCCTCCCCTGCTCTCCCTGTTCTCTCTCCTTCCCTCCCCTTTTCCAACCTCTCCTCCCCTGCTCCCCCTGTTCTCTCTCCCCTCCTTTCCTTTCCCAACCTCTCCTCCCCTTCTCTCCCTGTTCTCTCTCCCTCCCTCCCCTTTTCCAACCTCTCCTCCCCTGCTCTCCCTGTTCTCTCTCCCCTCCTCCCCTTTCCCAACCTCTCCTCCCCTGCTCCCCCTGTTCTCTCCCCTCCCCTGGACCATGTGGACCCGAGGCTGGTGGTGGACACAGGTCTCCCCTCCTTTTACCTTTATAATAAATTGTTTATCCTTGAACAGCTTGACCCTGGAGAAGTCTCTCACTGCGAGTGAGTGTTTTTACACAGCAATAGAGACCAGGTTGTTATCAGTGGAAGGACAATGGAACCCAGGCTGTTATCAGGGGAAGGATGATGGAGACCAGGCTGTTATCAGGGGAAGGACAATGGAACCCAGGCTGTTATCAGTGGAAGGACAATGGAACCCAAGATGTTATCAGGGGAAGGACAATGGAACCCAGGCTGTTATCAGTGGAAGGACAATGGAACCCAGGCTGTTATCAGTGGAAGGACAATGGAACCCAGGCTGTTATCAGTGGAAGGACAATGGAGACCAGGCTGTTATCAGGGGAAGGACAATGGAACCCAGGCTGTTATCAGGGGAAGGACAATGGAGATCAAGCTGTTAGCAGCAGCAGCACAATGGAACCCAGGCTGTTATCAGTGGGAGGACAATGTAACCCAGGCTGTTATCAGAGGAAGGACAATCGAGACCAAGCTGTTATCAGCAGAAGGACAATGGAACCCAGGCTGTTATCAGTGGAAGGACAATGGAGATCAATCTGTTATCAGTGGAAGAACATGGAGACCAGGCTGTTATCAGCAGCAGGACAATGGAACCCAGGCTGTTATCAGTGGAAGGATGATGGAGACCAGAATGTTATCAGTGGAAGAACAATGGAACCCAGGCTGTTATCAGTGGGAGGACAATGGTGACCAGGCTGTTATCAGTGGAAGGGATATGGAACCCCGGTTGTTATCAGTGGAAGGAAAATGGAGACCTGGCTGTTATCAGCGGAAGGACAATGGAACCCAGGTTGTTATCAGTGGGAGGACAATGGAACCCAGGCTGTTATCAGTGGAAGGACAATGGAACCCAGGCTGTTATCAGCGGAAGGACAATGGAGATCAGGCTGTTATCAGTGGAAGGACAATGGAACCCAGGTTGTTATCAGTGGGAGGACAATGGTGACCAAGCTGTTATCAGTGGAAGGACAATGGAACCCAGGCTGTTATCAGTGGAAGGATGATGGAGACCAAGCTGTTATCAGTGGAAGGACAATGGAACCCAGGCTGTTATCAGTGGAAAGACAATGGAACCCAGGCTGTTATCAGGGGAAGGACAATGGAGACCAGGCTGTTATCAGTGGAAGGACAATGGAGACCAGAATGTTATCAGTGGGAGGACAATGGTGACCAGGCTGTTATCAGCAGCAGCACAATGGAACCCAGGCTGTTATCAGTGGAAGGAAAATGGAGACCTGGCTGTTATCAGCAGCAGGACAATGGAACCCAGGCTGTTATCAGCAGAAGGACAATGGAACCCAGACTGTTATCAGCAGAAGGACAATGGAGATCAGGCTGTTATCAGTGGAAGGACAATGGAACCCAGGTTGTTATCAGCACTCACCACTTGCAAAGAAAGGAAATCAAATTCCAATAAAATGATGATCAGCAAAAATAAAAGCCATGCTCTGAAGAGGCGGGTCCAGGGCGTAACCGTGCAAAATGCTTCTTAGGAAAGTTTGAATCTGCATTAAACCCTCACAGCAGGAGGGGATAAAAACAATGTTCCAAAGATATCAGGTGTGTCAATATCAAAGATATCAAAGATATCAAAGATATCCTGGCAACACACCAGGGCACCCAGCCGTAACTCTTTGCTTTATTTTATGTCTCTTATTGCTCTTATTAAACCTTTTTAAAATTTTACAGGAGAGTGAACTTGGTTTTTCACACCCATGAGCCACAAACCCTGTGGAGACACTTCTGCTGCTCCCAGCAGAGACTGCTTCTCATCTCCAGCTGTAAGAGCCTCCCAAAACAGAGCTGAGCATTACCTCGGTCACAAAGAGAGTGCGGGGGTCGATGATGTCCAGGAAGTGCCTGAATCTGCCGTAAAATGAAGTCTGGAAAAGAGGAGACAAAAAAAGCAAACCCAAGTTCAGTGAGGAATTGCCTTTCAGGGTTTATTTCCTTTGCAGAATGAAGCATCAACGGGAAATGAATCATAGAGGAGGTCTTGACTGGTAATTTGGGCTAGGAAAGCCAAACCACTCCAGGATTCCCTGGATCTCTTCCTTTTGCTCCCAGGAAAAGCCTTTCCAGCAGCTTTTCCATTGAGTTATCCCTACACAAACACACCCAGCCTGGACTTTTCCCAAAGTGCCACCAGGAACGAGCCCAGGCTGGCCCTGAGCGCTTCCAGAACCAGGAAAAGTCTGGAAGAAGGGATCTGTGAAACAGGAGGGGAAGGTGATGAGCAGCTCCAGAGGGAAGGAGACTCAGTGCTCAGACAGTGAAAATAAAAATATCAGTGGAATTTATCCCCACTCCAAGCACCAGACCATGAAACACTGCGGGATTGGGAGCCCTTGGATACATGAACATCATCACTCCAACATCAGCTGGATTCCCTGATCCAGAATTCCAGAGCCTCAGGCCAAGTGGGCTCAGGGCAGCCCCTTCCAGAGTCCCTTCCAGAGCCCCTCAGGGATGAGGATCACGGCCAGGGACACCACAGAGCTCTGGAAGGGGCTCTGGAAGGGGCTGCCCTGAGCCCACTTGGCCTGAGGCTCTGGAATTCTGGATCAGGGAATCCAGCTGATGTTGGAGTGATGATGTTCATGTATCCAAGGGCTCCCAATCCCGCAGTGTTTCATGGTCTGGTGCTTGGAGTTGGGATAAATTCCACTGATATTTTTATTTTCACTGTCTGAGCACTGAGTCTCCTTTCCTCTGGGATCTGGGAATTCTCCTCTTACGTGGCCCTTCTGCAGGAAGGGGCTGTAAATAAAGGCCTGGAGTGCGGATGGAGCTGCAGGAGCAGCGTTTAAGGGCTGCTGGCAGCGCTCCCCAGAACATTCCCGCTCATCCAGGGATGATTCCTGCAGAAATCCCTGTCCAAGGGCCCTGTGCAGGACAAGCTGAGCCCCCCATGCCACCCATCCTCACCAAACCCCATTATCCTGCCGCGTTCCCACTGAAAACGAGAACCCCCAGCAGCACCAAACAGCCCCACAGCAGCTTTTAATTGGTGTGGAACTAATTAACACCAATCCTGGCGCTTTCAGGGCCGTTTGGAGCCGGACATTTTGCTGCCTCTCTTTTATTTTGGGTGTGAGGATCCCTGCAGAGGCCAGAGCTGTGCCAGGGGTGCAGGGAACGCCAGATGTTCCTGCCTCAGCCCATCCCATGGAACAGCTGGAGCTGCTGCAGCACAGCTGGAACTGCTGAGACAGCTGGAACTGCTGATACACAGCTGGAACTGCTGCAGCACAGCTGGAACTGCTGCAGCACAGCTGGAACTGCTGATACACAGCTGGAACTGCTGATGCACAGCTGGAACTGCTGCAGCACAGCTGGAACTGCTGCAGCACAGCTGGAACTGCTGATACACAGCTGGAACTGCCGCAGCACAGCTGGAACTGCTGATGCACAGCTGGAACTGCTGCAGCACAGCTGGAACTGCTGATACACAGCTGGAACTGCTGATGCACAGCTGGAACTGCTGATGCACAGCTGGAACTGCCGCAGCACAGCTGGAGCTGCTGATGCACAGCTGGAACTGCTGCAGCACAGCTGGAGTTACTGCTGATACACAGCTGGAACTGCAGCACAGCTGGAACTGCTGATACACAGCTGGAGTTACTGCTGCTGCACAGCTGGAACTGCTGCAGCACAGCTGGAACTGCTGCAGCAGAGCTGGAACTGCTGATACACAGCTGGAACTGCTGCTGCACAGCTGGAACTGCTGCAGCACAGCTGGAACTGCTGCCTCCAACAACAGCAGGACGAGGGGATTTAAAATCTGACTTCGCCGCTGCCCTCGTGGCCGTGACACGCTGAGAAAAGCCACATTAATTAAATTAAATTAATTAATTAACAGGAATTCAATGGAACACCAGCGTTTCACACCCGCCTGAGCAAGGAGTGAATGGCGAGGGAGGGCGAAGGGGACCTCAAGTGCCGAGGGCAGGACAGAAATGGCATCTGGAACCAGCAGCTCCATCCCTAGCGTGAGGCTTGGGCTGGCACTGAGCTCCTGCCAGGCCAAGCTCAGCCAGGCCCAGCTTAAGGCCAGGTTTAAGCAGCTCAGCTCCGTCCTGATGTTATCCCAGTCTCCCATTCCCACACAGCTGGGGCTCAGCTGGGCAGCTGAGAGTGCCCAGATCCCAAAATCAGGGAATGGCTGGGATGGAAGAGACCCTAAAGAGGATCCAGTGTCACCCCAGCCATGGCAGGGACAGCTCCACTGTCCCAGGAGCTCCAGCCCTGTTATAGATACATTTTATAGTGTTGGCTTTTCACAAATATTAAAATGAATAATTTTAATTATTCATTTTAGTATTTGAAAAAATATTAAATAATATAATATTGAATAATTTTAATTATTCATTTTAATATTTGCAAAAATATCATAGTATTATACACTCTGCCAGCTCAGGGTTATGTGTATAAGAATGGGAAAATTTTGTTGTATTAATATAGTTTTCTTTATTTCTTTTATTGATGAAATTTAGAAATAGTAGTATAATACATATATGTTAGGCTATGACATAACATTAAAACAAAAACTACTTTTGTCTGTATAACCCAAGATAAAAAAAAGATTAAAAAGATGAAAAAGATGAAAAAGAAAGCTGGAGATCTTTTTTCCTTTTGTAAACTCTCTTATCCAGATGAAGCCAGCAGTGACCAGAACTCTGGGGCAGGAATTTATTGCATTTCTGGTATCAGGGAATGTAAATCTCGATGGCACCAAGAGGATTGATCTATTGGGAAGGGGGCAAGAGAAAACTGAACAGAAGAACCCCAAAGACCCTAAGAAGAATGTCTGAATATGTGTGAGAATTTATGGGTATGAATGAGAATTTCTGGATATGAATGAGAATTTCTGGATATGTGTGAGAATTTCTGGATATGTGTGAGAATTTCTGGATATGTGTGAGAATTTATGGATTTGTGTGAGAGTTTCTGGATCTGTAGCAGGGTTCTGTTTTTAAGGGACAATCCTTTGTCAGTGAGGTGAATGCAGAGACACCCGGCCCTGTCTGGATATTTTATTTTTTTCTCCTGATTGTTTTTTTTATTAAACTTTTAAATTCCATAAAAATGATGTGAAGCTGGTTTTGCACAAGCCCCAGTGTCCAGCCTGGCCTGGGGCACTGCAGGGATTCAGGGATTCAGGGATCTGGGAATTGCAGGAAGGGATGAGGGATTTGGGGATTTGTTTGCAGGTGCTGCTGCCTGAACTCGTCCGTTCTGTGCTCAGAGAACACCAAAAGCAGCAGGAGCTGAGTCTGGACAGGCTTTACCGGCTTTGGGTGAGCTCTGGTGAGTCCCAGCCTCATTTCCCACACCTGGAGCCCTCTGAGACCCGGCTCAACAGAGCCAGGCCTAACCCAGAGCCACGAGAGCTCAGCTCAACAGAGCCAGGACTAACCCAGAGCCACGAGAGCTCAGCTCAACAGAGCCAGGACTAACCCAGAGCCACGAGAGCTCAGCTCAACAGAGCCAGGACTAACCCAGAGCCATGAGAGCTCAGCTCAACAGAGCCAGGACTAACCCAGAGCCACGAGAGCTCAGCTCAACAGAGCCAGGACTAACCCAGAGCCAGAAGGGCTCAGTTCAACAGAGCCAGGACTAACCCAGAGCCACGAGAGCTCAGCTCAACAGAGCCAGGCTCAACCCAGAGCCATGAGAGCTCAGTTCAACAGAGCCAGGACTAACCCAGAGCCACGAGAGCTCAGCTCAACAGAGCCAGACCTAACCCAGAGCCATGAGAGCTCAGTTCAACAGAGCCAGGCTCAACCCAGAGCCAGAAGAGCTCAGCTCAACACAGCCAGGCCCAGCTCAACACAGCCAGGCCCAGCTCAACAGAGCCAGGCTCAACCCAGAGCCACGAGAGCTCAGCTCAACAGAGCCAGACCTAACCCAGAGCCACGAGAGCTCAGTTCAACAGAGCCAGGCTCAACCCAGAGCCAGAAGAGCTCAGCTCAACAGAGCCAGGCTCAACCCAGAGCCACAAGAGCTCAGCTCAACAGAGCCAGGACTAACCCAGAGCCACAAGAGCTCAGCTCAACAGAGCCAGGCTCAACCCAGAGCCACAAGAGCTCAGCCCAACAGAGCCAGGATCAGCTCAACAGAGCCAGGCTCAGCCCAGAGCCGCAAGGGCTCAGCTCAACAGAGCCAGGCTCAACCCAGAGCCACGAGAGCTCAGCTCAACAGAGCCAGACCTAACCCAGAGCCACAAGAGCTCAGCCCAACAGAGCCAGGCTCAGCTCAACAGAGCCAGGCTCAACGAGGGCTCCCTGGCCGTCCGTCCCTGCTCTCCTCCTGCAGGGCTGCCCAGCTCCTGAACAAACATCCTTTGTTTTGTGCTCTCCAGCCACGGCACTCGGGACTCGCTGTTTTTCCCTTTCAGATCTCGTGGAAAGCTTCCTCCCCGCTTGGCTTCCCATCATCCAGGCCATTCCTCTTCCCAGTTTATTCTCCTGACTGGAAGCTGAATGGATTTTTTCAGTTCAAGGTTGGTTTTCACAGAGCTGCATACAAGACACAGGGCAAAAAAAAAAAAAAAAAACCAAACCAAACCAAAAAAAGCCCCCAGGAACTCCCAATAATTCAGAAATTTGGAGGAAATTGGGAAGGGTTGGAATTCCCAGATTTGCTGTGGCTGCCCCTGGATCCCTGGCAGTGCCCAAGGTCAGGATGGACACTGGGTTTGGGATAGAGGGAGGCGTCCCTGCCTATGGATGGGGTGGGATTCAGGAATCCCAATCCCAGCTGGGATTCAGGAATCCCAATCCAAACTGGGATTCAGGAATCCCAATCCAAGCTGGGATTCAGGAATCCCAATCCAAACTGGGATTCAGGAATCCCAACCCAAACTGGGATTCAGGAATCCCAATCCAAGCTGGGATTCAGGAATCCCAATCCAAACTGGGATTCAGGAATCCCAATCCAAACTGGGATTTAGGAATCCCAATCCAAGCTGGGATTCAGGAATCCAAATCCAAGCTGGGATTTAGGAATCCCAATCCAAGCTGGGATTCAGGAATCCCAACCCAAACTGGGATTCAGGAATCCCAATCCAAGCTGGGATTCAGGAATCCAAATCCAAGCTGGGATTCAGGAATCCCAATCCAAGCTGGGATTCAGGAATCCCAATCCAAGCTGGGATTCAGGAATCCCAATCCAAGCTGGGATTCAGGAATCCCAATCCAAACTGGGATTCAGGAATCCCAATCCAAACTGGGATTCAGGAATCCCAATCCAAGCTGGGATTCAGGAATCTCAATCCAAACTGGGATTCAGGAATCTCAATCCAAACTGGGATTTAGGAATCCCAACCCAAACTGGGATTTAGGAATCCCAACCCAAACTGGGATTTAGGAATCCCAACCCAAACTGGGATTTAGGAATCTCAATCCAAGCTGGGATTCAGGAATCCCAATCCAAGCTGGGATTCAGGAATCCCAATCCCAGCTGGGATTCAGGAATCCCAATCCAAACTGGGATTCAGGAATCCCAATCCAAACTGGGATTCAGGAATCCCAATCCAAGCTGGGATTCAGGAATCCCAATCCAAACTGGGATTTAGGAATCCCAATCCCAGCTGGGATTCAGGAATCCCAATCCAAGCTGGGATTCAGGAATCCCAATCCAAACTGGGATTCAGGAATCCCAATCCAAGCTGGGATTCAGGAATCCCAATCCAAGCTGGGATTCAGGAATCTCAATCCAAGCTGGGATTCAGGAATCCCAATCCAAACTGGGATTCAGGAATCCCAACCCAAACTGGGATTCAGGAATCCCAACCCAAACTGGGATTTAGGAATCCCAATCCAAACTGGGATTTAGGAATCCAAATCCAAACTGGGATTTAGGAATCCAAATCCAAACTGGGATTTAGGAATCCCAATCCAAGCTGGGATTCAGGAATCCCAATCCAAGCTGGGATTTAGGAATCCCAATCCAAACTGGGATTCAGGAATCCAAATCCAAGCTGGGATTCAGGAATCCAAATCCAAGCTGGGATTCAGGAATCCCAATCCAAACTGGGATTTAGGAATCCCAACCCAAACTGGGATTCAGGAATCCCAATCCAAACTGGGATTCAGGAATCCCAATCCAAACTGGGATTCAGGAATCCCAATCCAAGCTGGGATTCAGGAATCCCAATCCAAACTGGGATTCAGGAATCCCAACCCAAACTGGGATTTAGGAATCCCAATCCAAACTGGGATTTAGGAATCCCAATCCAAACTGGGATTTAGGAATCCCAATCCAAACTGGGATTCAGGAATCTCAATCCCAGCTGGGATTCAGGAATCCCAACCCAAACTGGGATTTAGGAATCCCAATCCAAGCTGGGATTCAGGAATCCCAATCCAAACTGGGATTTAGGAATCCCAATCCAAACTGGGATTTAGGAATCCCAATCCAAACTGGGATTCAGGAATCTCAATCCCAGCTGGGATTCAGGAATCCCAATCCAAGCTGGGATTCAGGAATCCCAATCCAAACTGGGATTCAGGAATCCCAACCCAAACTGGGATTTAGGAATCCCAATCCAAGCTGGGATTCCATGAGCCAGCCCAGGAGATGGGAATGGGATGAGAGGAACAGCTCAGTGCCCTCCCTGCCAGCCCAACCCGAATTTCCCCGAGGCTGGAGATGATTCCCTTCTCCCAGCCCTGCTCCCATCCCCTGCCAGGCACGGAATTCCTCAGATTCCCACCAGTCTGACCTTCCTCTCCCAAAAAATCCATCCCTGGCCTCCTTCCCCCTTGAATTCCTGGAGCAGCTGCTGGAGTAAACTGGGAGCAAACTGAATATCACAAATTTCCTGTGATTAATCGGGGATATTTTGGGAGTGCTCTCAGCAGCCTGTGATGAACTGGTTGGGAATATTAATGGGATATTAATGGAATATTAATGGGATATTAATGGAATATTAATGGGATATTAATGGAATATTAATGGGATATTAATGGGATATCGAAGGGATATCGATGGAATATCAATGGGATATTAATGGGATATTAATGGAATATTAATGGGATATTAATGGGATATCGAAGGGATATCGATGGAATATCAATGGGATATCAATGGGATATCAATGGGATATCAATGGGATATCAATGGGATATCAATGGGATATCAATGGGATATCAATGGGATATCAATGGGATATCAATGGGATATCAATGGGATGTCAATGGGATGTCAATGGGATGTCAGTGGGATGTCAATGGGATATCAAGGGGATATCAAGGGGATATCAAGGGGATATCAATGGGATATTAATGGCATATTAATGGGATATCAATGAGATATCAATGAGATATTAATGAGATATTAATGGGATATTAAAGGGATATTAAAGGGATATCAATGGGATATTAATTTCATATCAATGGGATATTAATGGGATATCAATGCAATCTCAATGGGATATCAAGGGGATATCAATGGGATGTCAATGGGATATCAATGGAACATTAATGAGATCTTAATGGGATATTAATAGAATATTATTGGGATATCAATGGGATATCAATGGGATATCAATGGGATATTAATGGGATATCAGTGGGATATCAGTGGGATATCAATGGGATATCAATGGCATATTAATGGGATATCAATGGCATATTAATGGCACATTAATTGGATATTAATTCCCTCCCGGGGCACAGCAGCTCGGGAGTGTTGTGGATCCAGGACCTGGGTCCAGCTGATCCCAGGAAATGACTCCTGGCAGGCTCCAGGCTCCTGAGGGAAGGTCAGAGCTCATTAGCGAGGTGTTAATCACCTTTGGGAGCAGAAGAATTCCAAGGATCCCGTTCAGGGCAGGCCTGGGAAGAGCTGGAGGTGTGGACAACTTCACCACTTTAATTACAGCCTGATTTTAAACGGGGTTTAATTAAGCCAGAACCAAAAGCACACAGGCTTGGGGTGGGGCTGAGCTCCAAACCAGGCTCACGGCAGCTTTTAATTAAAAAATTAAAAGAAAAATTAAAAGAAAAATTAAAAGCAAAATTAAAAGCAAAATGAAAAGCAAAATGAAAAGCAAAGCAAAGGGAGCCAATTGAAGCCACTGGGACTGGGTTTGTGCCACTCCTGACCTTGTCCAGCCCACTGCAAGTCTGGGCTGGAACTGTGGAATGCCTTTGATGCTTTTAGTTTGGTTTTCCAAAGTTCAAGAGCCGAGATTCCAACGGGAGAAGCTCCTGCAGCTCCGAGCCAGCGGCACAGGCAGGGCCAGGACAGGACACAGGAACCCCCTGGAGCAGGAGCTGGGCTTCAAAACCCAACAAAAACCAACAAATTCCCCTTCAAACCCAGCCAGGGCAACAGCAGGAGAACCTGGAGCTGCTGGAATAAACATTCCAGGATTCTGGAGCCCCTCTGCTCTGGAGCCAGGCTGGGAGAGCTGGGAATGTTCCCCTGGAGAAGGGAGAAACCCAGGGAATGCTGAGAGTCCCTGCAGGGGCTCCAGGAGAGCTGGAGAGGGACTGGGGCCAAGGGCTGCAGGGACAGGAGCCAGGGAATGGCTTCCCAAGGGAAAGGGGAGATTGGGCTGGGATCTTGGCAAGGAATTCCTGCCTGGGATTCTGCAATTCCCAGATTTGCTGGGGCTGCCCCTGGATCCCTGGGAGTATCCTGGACACTGGGATTGGATCCAGCTGGGATGGTGGGAGCTGTCCCTGCCATGGATGGGTGGCCCTGGATGGGATTTAAGATCCTTCCCAACCCAATCCAGGCTGTGATTCCATGATCCTTTTAACCCAGTCCCTTCTCCACATCCCTTTAGGAAAGAGGAGTTTGATCCCAGGGATTAAAGGGAACAAAAACCTCGCCCTGAGCAGCAGCTGAGGCAGCTCCTGATCTCCTGCATCTCTGCAATTCTCTGGACATGGAATCCTGGAATGCTTTGGGTGGGAAGGGACTTTAAACCTCATCCAGTCCCAGCCCTGCCACTGGATTTTTCCCAGGATAAATGTTCCTGAGCCCTGGGAACACACAGCAGGCTTTGGGAGAGGGAGAGCTCTGCAAATCCTCAAAGGAAAAGGAATCAAATAAGGAAATAAAGAAGGGGGGGGGGGGGGGGGGAAGGAGTATTTCTAGCAAATTAGCCCTACTTGTCAGAAAATTAAGTCCTCATCACAAATTCTCAAGCCCAATGTCCTCATTTCTTCCTTCACCTAAAAATAGCCCCGTTTCCAGCGGGAGCCGGAGCCTTTCCGGCAGGGAGCTGGGAAAAGGTGACTCGACAGAACAGGAGAGGAGGGAGAGCTGCACAGGCAGCAGGGAAAGAACATTCCAGAACCCCAGAGGGGCTGCTCTGCCCCTCCTGCTGCCCCAAATTCTGCAGGGAATCCCAAATCCCCAGGGGCCCAGGGTTTTGTTCCCAGCACAGAGGTTGTCCTTGTTCTCCCCGAGGGGATGAGGCTGTCCCAGCTCCAGGGCCGTGTCCCAGGAGAAAGGAGAGCTGGCATTCCATGGGAATACGGCTGGAATAGCAAACAGCCCAACACCCCAATCCTGCCCAAACGGAGAGCTCCGACACCGGAAAAACGGGAAAGGCTGCACGGGGCAGGAGGGGAAAACACCGGAACACCCGGCAGGGAAGGGCTGGGGAATCCCTGATCCCTTGGGAATCCACTGGTCCCTTGTGCTGATCCCTTGGGAATCCACTGATCCCTTGTGCTGATCCCTTGGGAATCCACTGGTCCCTTGTGCTGATCCCTTGGGAATCCACTGGTCCCTTGTGCTGATCCCTTGGGAATCCACTGATCCCTTGTGCTGATCCCTTGGGAATCCACTGATCCCTTGGGAATGTGTTGATCCCTTGGGAATCCACTGATCCCTTGGGAATCCCTGATCCCTTGGGAATCCACTGATCCCTTGGGAATGTGCCGATCCCTTGTGCTGATCCCTTGGGAATACGCTGATCCATTGGGAATGTGCTGATCCCTTGGGAATCCACTGATCCCTTGGGAATCGCTGATCCCTTGGGAATTGCTGATGTGGGAATCGCTGATCCCTTGGGAATCCACTGATCCCTTGGGAATCCACTGATCCCTTTGGAATCACTGATCCCTTGGGAATCCCTGATCCCTTGGGAATCCACTGATCCCTTGGGAATCCGCTGGTCCCTTGTGCTGATCCCTTGGGAATCCACTGGTCCCTTGGGAATCGCTGATCCCTTGGGAATCGCTGATTTGGGAATCCCTGATCCCTTGGGAATGTGCTGATCCCTTGGGAATGTGCTGATCCCTTGGGAATGTGCTGATCCCTTGGGAATCCACTGATCCCTTGGGAATTGCTGATTTGGGAATCGCTGATCCCTTGGGAATCACTGATCCCTTGGGAATGTGCTGATCCCTTGGGAATGTGCTGATCCCTTGGGAATCCACTGATCCCTTGGGAATCCACTGATCCTTTGGGAATCACTGATCCCTTGTGCTGATCCCTTGGGAATGTGCTGATCCCTTGGGAATCACTGATCCCTTGGGAATCCCTGATCCCTTGGGAATCCACTGGTCCCTTGGGAATCCACTGGTCCCTTGGGAATCCACTGGTCCCTTGGGAATCACTGATCCCTTGGGAATGTGCTGGGGCTCCTCCCCAGCACCGACCTTTGGAAGGAAACACCAAGGTCAAGGTGGGGGAAATAAAGAACTGGAAATCTGAGCCAGGGATGGAGGGGCTGGGTTATCCATGGGAATCAGGGCTGGGTTATCCATGGAAATCAGGACTGGGTTATCCATGGGGAATCAGGGCTGGAGGGGCTGGGTTATCCATGGGAATCAGGGATGGGTTATCCATTGGGAACCAGGGATGGAAGGGCTGAGTTATCCATGGGGAACCAGGGCTGGGTTATCCATGGGAATCAGGGATGGGTTATCCATGGGAATCAGGGATGGAGGGGCTGGGTTATCCATGGGAATCAGGGATGGGTTATCCATGGGAATCAGGGATGGAGGTGCTGGGTTATCCATGGGAATCAGGGCTGGGTTATCCATGGGAATCAGGGATGGAGGGGCTGGGTTATCCATGGGAATCAGGGCTGGGTTATCCATGAGGAGTCAGGGATGGAGGTGCTGGGTTATCCATGGGGAACCAGGGCTGGGTTATCCATGGGAATCAGGGATGGAGGGGCTGGGTTATCCATGAGGAATCAGGGATGGGTTATCCATGGGAATCAGGGATGGAGGGGCTGGGTTATCCATGGGAATCAGGGATGGGTTATCCATGGGAATCAGGGATGGAGGGGCTGGGTTATCCATGGGAATCAGGGATGGGTTATCCATGGGGAATCAGGGCTGGGTTATCCATGGGAATCAGGGATGGGTTATCCATGGGAATCAGGGATGGGTTATCCATGGGAATCAGGGATGGAGGGGCTGGGTTATCCATGAGGAATCAGGGATGGGTTATCCATGGGAATCAGGGATGGGTTATCCATGGGAATCAGGGATGGAGGGGCTGGGTTATCCATGAGGAATCAGGGATGGGTTATCCATGGGAATCAGGGATGGAGGGGCTGGGCTCTCCCAGGCCATGGTGGGAGTGGGAATGTGGAGCTGCTGCATCCCGAGCCGAGCAGAGCTAACACAGGATCCATAAATCCTGGGAATGATCCAGCCCCTTCCTCTGTGACCCCACAACGCTCCAGACCGGGCTGTGGACCCTTGGGCAGAGGGAGCAGGAGAAAAACAGGGAATGTGGGATGAAACCAACGGGACAGCAGCACCACAACCCCTCCACAGCTCCCTGAAAATTTACAGGAGAGGGATAAATCCCCTCAAGCAGAGAAGGGGCTGATTTGCCGTGCTCGGAGGCAAAGCCTTCCCAAAGAATCCATCCCCATTCCCTGGCACCAGGGCACCCCTCGCATCCTGCAGAGGAACGGATCCTGGAACGATTCCTGAGCGCTGCCACAAGCGCCAGTCGCTCCTTAATGAACAGAACGCGCCGATCCCGTGCCTGACGCGCTGCCAAGCGTGCCTGCACTCGTCTGTGGTGTCTAGAAGGGAGAAGCGTCTCCTCCTCCTCCTCCTCCTCATTAAAAAGCTCCCTCTCTCCCCAGCTGGAGCATTCCAGGTGGAGTCACCCCCTCCCCGTGGCTCCAGGACGTGCCCCGTGACCTCCTGCACCGATGGGTTGGGTTGGAGGGGACCCCAAAGCCCTTCCCGTTCCCGTGTGGGAAGAGGAAGGAGATCCTCCATGGAATGGCTCCCCTGGGAAAGGCACAGCTCATCCCAAAGGCTGCCTGGGCCAAGCCAAGCGTGGGGATAGACTCAGATGGGGATAAATGGGGGTTTTGGATGGCTGTGGGGAGTGGGAATGGTCTCCCTGGGGATTGTCCCAATGTCAGGACACACTCCCACGCCCAAGGTGAGGAGCAGCTCCTCCAGGGAGTCCTTCCAGGGAATCCTGTCCCACTCAGGAGGGACTGAAGGGGGTTTAGGAGCCTCCATATCAGCCCAAATGGTTCCACAAGCACAACAAGTGGTGTCTGCTCATCCACGCTGGGTTCTGAGCCCAGCACCTGCCCTGCTCACCTGGGGCCAGGTGTGTGACCCTCCCTGTCCCCGGGTGAGCCGTGGAGGACACAGCTCTTGTCCTCTGTCACAATCTGCTGGCCTGTGCATCGTCCTGGCTGCTCACAGCCAGCACTCCATCCATGGCCACCAAAGCCGGACACTGCCAGCCTGGCAGAGCGCCCACCTGGAGCACCGCCACTCCATCCCAGAGCTGCTCTTCCCCTCGCAGCCACCTTGGCCCTCTCCCCGGCCCCTCGGGTGAAGGACGAGCCCCCGCCATGCCACACCGGGACCCCCCACCCTTCCCCGCTGCCCTGGGGTGCGCCCCGCGGGGCTCGAACCCGCCACCCCCAGGCCCCGCGCCCGCCGCGCTGCGCCCCGCGCCACAGGGGGACCCGCCGGCACCGCGGGACCCGCCGCGGCCAGGGGGCGGTGGCTCTGACTGACAGCTCGGCCGACCAATGGCGCGGGAGCTGCGGGCCAATCGGCGCGCGGCGCTGAGAGAGGGGCGGGGCGAAGCGGAGCGGGGAGCGGGGGGCTCCGTTCCCGGGGTGGGGGGGCGATGCCGCGCGCGAGGCGGGGACGGCTCCCGCCGCCCCTCCCGGTGTCCCCCCCGCCGCCTCCCGCCGCCCGCCGTACCTGCTCGAAGCGGGGCTTCCCCAGCTGGAACGGGGGATAGTCCGCCGGCTCCGCCATCCCGCAAGCGCCACTTTAAACAGCCTCCCCCGCCGCCAGGCCCCGCCCCCCGGCCGGCCCCGCGCTGATTGGCTGCGGCCAACCGCAGCTGCCGCGGGGCACGCCGGGACATGGAGTCCTCCCGCCACTGCCGGGGCGGGGCCAGCCCGCTCCGCCAGCCAATGGGGAACGCGCTGCCCGCGGGGCACCATGGGAAATGTAGTCCCGCCACGGCCGGGGGGACCCGCGGGAGCCAGCGGGGAACGGGGACAGTCCAGAGAGAAGGGAGAGGTTCCGATGAACGGGACACGGAAAGAAGAGCTTGGCCTTAATCGTGTAATAGACTGAGCAAATAATAAAGCACAGAAAGGTGAAAGCCCAAAAACCTCTGAAAAACTACCTCAGATATTTTTGAATTTCATCCCGACGACATCTGTGATAAGGAGGACATGGAAGGGCTGGAGCGTGGCCAGGGAAGGGTCTGGAGAATTCCTAAGGGAGCCGGGATGGGCTGGAGAATTCCTGAGGGAGCTGGGAAGGGGCTGGAGAATTCCTAAGGGAGCCGGGATGGGCTGGAGAATTGCTGAGGGAGCTGGGAAGGGGCTGGAGAATTCCTGAGGGAGCTGGGAAGGGGCTGGAGAATTCCTGAGGGAGCTGGGAAGGGGCTGGAGAATTCCTGAGGGAGCTGGGAAGGGGCTGGAGAATTCCTGAGGGAGCTGGGAAGGGGCTGGAGAATTCCTGAGGGAGCTGGGAAGGGGCTGGAGAATTCCTGAGGGAGCTGGGAAGGGGCTGGAGAATTCCTGAGGGAGCTGGGAAGGGGCTGGAGAATTCCTGAGGGAGCTGGGAAGGGGCTGGAGAATTCCTGAGGGAGCTGGGAAGGGGCTGGAGAATTCCTGAGGGAGCTGGGAAGGGGCTGGAGAATTCCTGAGGGAGCTGGGAAGGGGCTGGAGAATTCCTGAGGGAGCTGGGAAGGGGCTCAGGCTGGAGCAAAGGAGGCTCAGGGGGAATTTCTGGCTCTGCACAAGTCCCTGGCAGGAGGGGACAGCCGGGGGGGATTTGGGATCTGCTCCAGGGAACAGGGACAGGAGGAGAGGGAACGGCCTCAGGGGAGCTCAGGGTGGATATTGGGAATATTCCTACATGGAAAGGAATCTGGAAGTGCCCAGGGAGGTTGGGAATTCCCATCCCTGGGGATCCCAAAGCCCCTGGATGTGGCACTCGGGGACAGGGGCAGCGCTGGCCCTGGCAGGGCTGGGGATGGCTGGGCTGGCTGAGCTCGGAGTTCTTTCCCAATTCCAAAATTCACCGAGTGCATGGCTGTGTTTCCTTGTGGAATTGCAGATTCCTGCTGCGGTGGGAGCCCCACGGTCAGCAGTGACCTTTGGATCACAAATCCTGGAGCTGGCAGCGAGAAGGATTTGTGGAGATAAAGCCAAGGTCGTGCGGGGCTGGGGCTCCGCGGGGCACACGGAGCCATCCTCGGAATTCTCTCCCCCAGATTAGTGGGATAAGAGAGTCCGGACCTTCAAATGCCGGCGAAATTGTTTGGAGGATTAGGATCAATTCTCCGGGGAAGAGCAGAGGGACAGCAAACAGAGGGAGAGGAGCTGGGAGGAGAAGCAAAGGCAGCGGGTGACAGCAGCTCAGGAGCAGAATTTCCATCTAAAGGAATTAAAAAATACACCTGAAAAACTCCAATGCAGCTCAGGAGCAGGATTTCCATCTAAAGGAATTAAAAAATACACCTGAAAAACCCCAATCCCTGATTGTTTCTCCCCGGGGGAAGGTGTGAATGTCCCATTTTGCTGGGGCAATGCTGCTGCTCTGCCCCGTGGCTCCAGAGCCCATCGTGTCCTGTTCTCTTCCCACCACTGAAGCAGTTTCTGATTTTGGGATCATCCAGCACCGACCCCAGTGAATCCCAGCTCTCCTGCAGCTCCTGCTGGGATGGAAAAGGGGCTCTGGCCGTGCCTGAAGGGTGAAAAGCGGAATAGGAAAGAGCGGGGAGATGGAATTTTATCATTTCTGTTTGCTTTTCCTCGGAGATGTTGGTAAAAGCCAGCAGCAGCTCCCCTGCCCTGCGCTGCTGGAATTGCCGGTGGATGTGGAGCGGATCCTGCTCCTGCCATCCCCGGGGGTCCCGAGCCCCCAGCCCCAGGGACAGCCCTGGAGCTCAATCCCCACCCCACAGCCAGAGCCGGGAACGGAAAACAAAAATAAAACCCTAAACCCAAAGCTCAATCCCCGTAACCAGGGCTGTTCTCTCCTCCCCACACAGGAAAAAGAAAACCCTAAATCCAAGCCTCAATCCCCATCCCATAGCCAGAGCCGGGAAGGGAAAACAAAAACAAAACCCTAAACCCAAAGCTCAGTCCTCACCCCATCCCCAGAGCCATTCTGTCCTCCCCACAGAAGGGAAATAAAACCCTAAACCCAAAGCTCAGTCCTCACCCCATACCCAGAGCCAGGAAGGGAAAACAAAAAGAAAACCCTAAACCCAAAGCTCAATCCTCACCCCACACCCAGAGCTCTTCTCTCCTCCCCAAAGAGGGGAAAACAAAAAGAAAACCCTAAATCCAAAAGTCAATCCCCATCCCCATACCCAGAGCCGTTCTCTCCTCCCCATAGAAGGGAAAGAAAACCCTAAATCCAAACTCAGTCCTCACCCCATACCCAGAGCCGCTCTCTCCTCCCCACAGAAGGGAAACAAAAACAAAACCCTAAATCCAAAACTCAGTCCCCATCCCCATACCCAGAGCCGTTCTCTCCTCCCCATAGAGGGGAAAGCAAAAAGAAAACCCCAAATCCAAAGCTCAATCCCCACCCCACAGCCAGAGCCGTTCTCTTCTCCCCACAGAAGGGAACAAAACCCTAAACCCAAAGCTCAATCCCCACCCCACACCCAGAGCCATTCTCTCCTCCCCATAGAAGGGAAAGAAAACCCTAAATCCAAACTCAGTCCTCACCCCATACCCAGAGCTGTTCTCTCCTCCCCACAGAGGGGAAATAAAAAGAAAACCCCAAATCCAAAGCTCAACCCTCACCCCATCCCCAGAGCCGGGAAGGGAAAACAAAAAGAAAACCCTAAAGCCAAAGGCAGCGCTGCCAGGAGCTCTGGGGGGCCTCTCCCCCTCCCCAAAGGTTCCAGGATCTGCCCTGGGGGATGAGGATGAGGATGAGGATGAGGATGAGGATGAGGATGAGGATGAGGATGAGGATGAGGATGAGGATGAGGATGAGGATGAGGATGAGGATGAGGATTCTGCCCTGGGTGGGGATGAGGATTCTGCCCTGGGGGATGAGGATGAAGATTCTGCCCTGGATGAGGATGAGGATGAGGATTCTGCCCTGGATGAGGATGAGGGGGATGAAGATTCTGCCCTGGGTGGGGATGAGGATGAGGGATCTGCCCTGGATGAGGATGAGGGGGATGAAGATTCTGCCCTGGGTGGGGATGAGGATGAGGGATCTGCCCTGGGGGATGAGGATGAGGATGAGGATGAGGATGAGGATGAGGATGAGGATGAGGATGAGGATGAGGATGAGGATTCTGCCCTGGATGAGGATGAGGATGAGGATTCTGCCCTGGGTGAGGATGAGGATGAAGATTCTGCCCCACATCCCTGTCCCAGGGTCCCCCCATCCCTCAGCCCGAGCCAGGAGCTGCTGCAGCCCCCGGTGCTGACACACGAAATGTTTGATAACAACAGAGGGGGAAAATCTGTTTATCTCCAACCACATTTGGAGTGACATAAGACTATCACTTTTTTGGTTAAATCCCAGAAAGAATATCAATTCTTTGGCTGATATCAATCCCACCAGATCCATCCCGACTGACAACTTGTGTTTCCCTGCTTTGGGAGAGGAGGGGGAGCTGCTTCCCCGCTCAAAAATGGGGCTTTTTTCCAATTTTCTTTTCTTTAGAGGGGAAAAAACCCCCCAGCCGTGGTGTGAGCTGATCAGAAAGAGGGGTTTGGGTGGGGGGGCTCTGGGGGGGCTCCAGGGAGGAGATCCTGGAGGGTGGGACCCCATAAACACCCCAGAATGAGCTGGGACCCCATAGAACACCCCAGAATGAGCTGGGACCCCACAGAACACCCCAGAATGAGCTGGGACCCCACAGAACACCCCAGAATGAGCTGGGACCCCATAGAACACCCCTGCAGGAGCTGTGACCCCATAGAACACCCCTGCAGGAGCTGTGACCCCACAGAACACCCCAGAACGAGCTGGGACCCCATAGAACACCCCAGAATGAGCTGGGACCCCATAAACACCCCAGAATGAGCTGGGACCCCATAAACATCCCAGAATGAGCTGTGACCCCACAGAACACCCCAGAATGAGCTGGGACCCCATAGAGCACCCCTGCAGGAGCTGTGACCCCATAAACACCCCAGAATGAGCTGGGACCCCATAGATCACCCCAGAATGAGCTGGGACCCCACAGAACACCCCAGAATGAGCTGTGACCCCATAGAATGTCCCAGAATGAGCTGGGACCCCATAAACATCCCTGTGCAGGAGCTGGGACCCCATAAACATCCCTGTGCAGGAGCTGGGACCCCATAGAACACCCCAGAATGAGCTGTGACCCCATAGAGCACCCCAGAATGAGCTGGGACCCCATAAACACCCCAGAAGGAGGTTTTTGATTTCAGAAATCAAAGTGATTTATTGGTAATAAATTAAAGGGATTTATTGGTAATAAATTAAACTGATTTTTGATAATAAATTAAAGTGATTTATTGGTAATAAAGTGATTTATTGGTAATAAATTTAACTGATTTTTGGTAATAAATTCAAGTGATTTATGACAATAAATTAAACTGATTTATTGGTAATAAATTAAACTGATTTATTGGTAATAAATTAAACCGATTTTTGGTAATAAATTCAAGTGATTTTTGGTAATAAATTCAAGTGATTTTTGGTATTAAATTAAACTGATTTACTGGTAATAAAGTGATTTTTGGTAATAAGTTAAAGTGATTTATTGGTAATAAATTAAAGTGATTTTTGGTAATAGAGTGATTTTTGGTAATAAATTAAAGTGATTTATTGGTAATAAATTAAAGTGATTTTTGGTAATAAAGTGATTATTGGTAATAAATTAAACTGATTTTTGGTATTAAATTAAAGTGATTTATTGGTAATAAAGTGATTTTTGGTAATAAATTAAAGTGATTTTTGGTAATAAAGTGATTTATTGGTAATAAATTAAAGTGATTTTTGGTAATAAATTAAACTGATTTTTGATAATAAATTAAAGTGATTTATTGGTAATAAAGCGATTTTTGGTAATAAATTAAAGAGATTTCCTCAATCCCTTTTGCCCGTGGCAGTCGCTGGTTCCTGATCTCTCCCTGCCCTTATCCCAAATGAGGTTTTTGTTGTATTTTGTATTTTCTGTCCCTGCCCAGCTGAGGAGGGGAGTGAAAATCTGCTCTTTTCCCAAATTCCAGAGCCCAGTGCTCCCAGTGCCTGCCCCAGTGCTCCCAGTGCTCCCAGTGCCTGCCCCAGTGCTCCCAGTTCTCCCCAGTGCTCCCAGTGCCTGCCCCAGTGCTCCCAGTGACTGCCCCACCTCTCCCAGTGCCTGCCCCAGTGCTCCCCAGTTCTCCCCAGTGCTCCCCAGTGCTCCCCATTGCTCCCAGTGCTCTCCAGTGCTCCCAGTTCTCCCCAGTGCTCCCAGTGGCTGCCCCAGTGCTCCCAATGCTCCCCAGTTCTCCCAGTGGCTGCCCCAGTTCTCCCCAGTGCTCCCTGTGGCTGCCCCAGTTCTCCCCAGTGCTCCCTGTGGCTGCCCCAGTTCTCCCCAGTGCTCCCAGTGGCTGTCCCAGTGCTCCCAGTTCTCCCCAGTGCTCCCCAGTGGCTGCCCCAGTTCTCCCCAGTGCTCCCAGTGGCTGCCCCAGTTCTCCCCAGTTCTCCCATTGCCTGTCCCAGTGCTCCCAGTTCTCCCCAGTTCTCCCAGTGCCTATCCCAGCCGCTCTGGGCTGCCCTCCCTGGGATGTTTCCCCTTTCCCGGGGTGGCAGCACCCACAGATTTCCCTCCGAGCCCGAGGGGTGAACGAGAGCCCAAAGAGGGAGAGAAATATCCGGGATCAGAGGGAAGGGAACTCCCCTGTGGGAACAGCAAAAAACCAGACAAATCCCATCTTCCTTTCCTTTCCTTTCCTTTCCTTTCCTTTCCTTTCCTTTCCTTTCCTTTCCTTTCCTTTCCTTTCCTTTCCTTTCCTTTCCTTTCTTTCCTTTCCTTTCCTTTCCTTTCCTTTCCTTTCCTTTCCTTTCCTTTCCTTTCCTTTCCTTTCCTTTCCTTTCCTTTCCTTTCCTTTCCTTTCCTTTCCTTTCCTTTCCTTTCCTTTCCTTTCCTTTCCTTTCCTTTCCTTTCCTTTCCTTTCCTTTCCTTTCCTTTCCTTTCCTTTCCTTTCCTTTCCTTTCCTTTCCTTTCCTTTCCTTTCCTTTCCTTTCCTTTCCTTTCCTTTCCTTTCCTTTCCTTTCCTTTCCTTTCCTTTCCTTTCCTTTCCTTTCCTTTCCTTTCCTTTCCTTTCCTTTCCTTTCCTTTCCTTTCCTTTCCTTTCCTTTCCTTTCCTTTCCTTTCCTTTCCTTTCCCCTCCCTTCTCTGGAATTATTTTGGCTGTAAAACCCCTCTGGTCCCACCCAGCCCATCCCTGCCACCACTGTCGTGTCCCCGTGTCCCCAAGTGCCACCTTGGCTTGAAATCCCTCAGGGATGGGGCACTCCAGCCCTGCCCTGGAGTTTCTCCTTCCCAGGAGGGAAAAAAACCCAAAACCCAAAACCCAAAACCCAAAACCCAAAACCCAGCCTGGCCCAGCCCAGCCCCAACTCAGGGCACGACCCCAGACAAGGAACCCCAAAGAATCCTGAACCCCAAAGAAACCTGAACCCCAAAGAAACCTGAACCCCAAAGAATCCTGAACCCCAAAGAATCTTGAACCCCAAAGAATCCTGAACCCCAAAGAATCCTGAACCCCAAAGAAACCTGAACCCCAAAGAAAGAATCCTGAACCCCAAAGCTGAGCCAGGAGCAGCATTTGGGGAGGAACTCGAGGTTCCTGCAGCATTTCCACTGCTCAGCCCTCAGGAACTGTCAGGCAGGTGGAAAAGCTGCTGGAGGAGATGGACACCCTCCTCCTCCTCCTCCTCCTCCTCCTCCTCCTCCTCCTCCTCCTCCTCCTCCTCCTCCTCAAATGAACAGAAATGTCACTCGGTGTCCAGGCGCCGTCAGCACAGACGCTGTTGTCAATGAATCAGAAGTGTCTAGGAACAGCTTGAACAACTTTTATTTTTTTTTTTAAAGTGCTTAAAACGTAAATAACAAGCTCTTTATAAACATTAGTCGCAACTCTTAAAACATGAGACACACAGAACCCATTTCCTGCGGACGTGAAGAACAGGGAAACCAACAACTCCAGAAAACCCTGACGCTTCTCCCACCTGGGGATGTTTTTCCAGGTTTTTAACCCCAAACACGGCGGTTCCTTCCCAGACAAGGCTGAGTCCACGTCCCAGCGGAGAATCCACATCCCTTTGGGTTTGTTCCAGTTTGAGGATAAACCTTGAGTGGTTCTTCTGGCCCAGGCGTGGCCAGGAGGACCAGGCAAGGGGAAAAGAAATCATGGGGTGAAGTTCTTGGGAAGCAGAAAGGCAGCTGTGGGCTGAGAGCGAGGGCAGAACCCTGCTCAGGCTCGTGGAAAAACAAAGTGGCACAAAGAGAAACCACGGGAAATTCTTCAAACAGAACAGGGGGAAGCTGCTGCTGCTGGCCCAGAAAACCTCTGGGGTGTGCAGGGCTCAGCAGAGAGGAACAGAGCTCAGGATGCTCCTGCCCAGGGATCCCAAATAAATCACTGAACAGGGAGATTCACTCACTCAACACGGACACAAATCCCAGATGGGCAACTCCAGAACATTTCCCCAATTCTCCTCCTCATCCTCATGAAGCTGAGGAGCTTCAGGTCCCCAAAACAATTCCCTTGGAACGTGGAGGTTCAAGACCAACACCAGGGGCTGCTGTGAGCGCTTCTGCACAGCCCAAAAGCTGCGGGGAGGGGGAACCCCAAACTCTCAGCACAGAGGGGAGGGGGAACCCCAAACTCTCAGCACAGAGGGGAGGGGGAACCCCAAACTCTCAGCACAGAGGGGAGGGGGAATCCCAAACTCTCAGCACAGAGGGGAGGGAAAAGGAGAGAGCAGAGACTGAGAAACAGCAGCAGGAACCGCAGGGCTGCCCAGAAATCCGGGACACACACGGAACATCCAGCCCTGCTCGGATCTGCCACAGATCCCAGAGAGAGACAGGACACACGGATCCTGGGGACACGAGGGGCAGGAATGATGGACACGGGAACAGGAGTGATGGAAACAGGAGATGGGAACAGAGGGAATGATGGAAACAGGAGATGGGAACAGGAGATGGGAACACAGGGAATGATGGAAACAGGAGATGGGAACAGGAGATGGGAACACAGGGAATGATGGAAACAGGAGATGGGAACAGGGAATGATGGAAACAGGAGATGGGAACAGGGAATGATGGAAACAGGAGATGGGAACAGGGAATGATGGAAACAGGAAATGATGGGAACAGGAAATGGGAACACAGGGAATGCTGGAAACATGAGATGGGAACACAGGGAATGATGGAAACAGGAAATGGGAACACAGGGAATGATGGAAACAGGAGATGGGAACAGGAGATGGGAACAGGAGATGGGAACAGGGAATGCTGGAAACATGAGATGGGAACACAGGGAATGATGGAAACATGAGATGGGAACACAGGGAATGATGGAAACAGGAGGTGAGGAAGCACCTATTGCTAGAAAGGCGGGAAGAGGGAACAGGAATTGTTGGAAAGGCAGGAGATGGAAGGAGGAGATATTGCTGGGAATGGGAGATATGGAAGCACCCATTGCTGGAAAGGCAGGAGGTGAGGGAACAGGAATTGCTGGAAAGGCTGGAGATGAGGGAACAGGAATTGCTGGAAAGGCAGGAGGTGAGGGAACAGGAATTGCTGGAAAGGCTGGAGATGTGGGAACAGGAATTGCTGGAAAAGCAGAAGATGAAGGAACAGAACAGGAATTGCTGGAAAGGCAGAAGATGAGGGAACAGGACAGGAATTCCTGGAAAGGCAGAAGATGAGGGAACAGGAATTGCTGGAAAGGCAGAAGATGAGGGAACAGGACAGGAATTCCTGGAAAGGCAAGAAATGTGGAAGCACCTATTGCTGGAAGCAGGAGATGTGGAAGCACCTACTGCTGGGAAGGCAGGGAAGCAGGGAACAGGAATTGCTGGAAACAGGAGACGAGGGAACAGAAGAGCTATTGCTAAAACCAGGAGATGTGGAAGCACCTATTGCTGGCAGGGCTGCACACCTGGTACAACCTGCTGAGCTCTGAGAGTAACTTTTGATATTCAAGTGCAAAACATTCAGGCTTTTGGAGCAAAACAAGGCAGAGCTGACTAAGGCAGAGGGGGCTGAGGGAGGCGGTGAGACACGATGGGAGAGGAGGGATGGCTGGGAAGGAGGTGCCTGGGATCCACAGAAACATTGGCACTTGTGTGGGGAGCACTGACACCCATCCCTGTCTGTGCAGCCTCAGATCCCTGGGAGATGTTGGCTCTGCAGCTCTCCCGTTAATGCCCTCCTGAGGAATTCCTCTCTCCCTTTTCCCAGCACCCATTCCCGTTCCCACAGCTCCTCCCGAGCGCCTGCAGCTCGCAGGGACACGGGGGGCACCCAGAGAGGGGCTGGGCTGCACAGAGGGTCCTGGCACCTCCTGAAATGGGAGAAACTCTTCCCTTGGGCACTCCCAGCCCACCCCAGCACCACAGGGGAACAGAAACACAGGAGCAGCAGCTGGAGCAGTGCAAACCCTCAGGGATTTCACAGCAGGGAGAGGCAGGAAGGAGAGGGAGGTCGGTGGCTGGTGCTCTCCCAGGGAGCAAATCATCCTCCTCCTCCTCCACCTCCTCCTCCTCCTCCTGCAGGGTCCAAGAGGACAGGAGCAGAGCTCCTTTTCTCCTGCCCCAACACTGCCTGTCTCCAGCTGTTTTTTATCCAGGAATACTCAGCCCGCCCTGCCCTGCCAGCTCCTGATCTCTGCCCTTCCTTCCCCTGAGCTGCTGAGCAGAGCTCCTGCAGGGACCCAGGAACAATGAACTCCCTTTTCTTGGCTGAGGAGGAAAACGGGAGGAACCTGCCCCAGGCAGGGTGTGTGGGACTGAGAATTGCATTTCAGAGCCTTTTTGGGGGTAGGAAACTGCTACTGGCCTATGGCAAAAGGCACCATTCTTCAAAGTCATGGCCTGGATTGAAGCAAGTGAAGAGCAGAGCAGGGAGGTTTTACAAGAACCCAGGGACTGTGGGAGACAGAGAAGAGGGAGAAGGTGCCTTTCATGTTGAAAACCCACTCCAATGGCCCCTCTGCCTGCACAGGCACCGTCTCCAGCCAAAATCCTGGCAGGAGGAGGGAGGGAACAACATCCCTCCCATCCCCTGGCACAGCACCCCCACATCAGTGGCTCAGCCAGGTAAATCTGAGCCCTTTGGGTGCTCACTCAGGGCTGGAGAGCTGATCCAGCGTGGATGGGATCTGGGTTTGGGAATTGTGGCCTGTGCCAGGAGTGTTTGGGGTGCCTGAGCCCGCAGGGGCTCTGCAGAGGGGTCAGACCCCCAGACCTCTCTGCAGGGCCCTTTTCCTGCTGTGCTGAGACAGCCCAGGCAGAGGCAGGGCAGGGCAGCCATTCCTGGGAATACTGAGTGGAGATCCAGCTTGGATTCTGCACTCCTCATCCCTGCAGGGCAGGGCAGCCATTCCTGGGAATACTGAGTGGAGATCCAGCGTGGATTCTGCACTCCTCATCCCTGCAGGGCAGGGCAGCCATTCCTGGGAATACTGAGTGGAGATCCAGCGTGGATTCTGCACTCCTCATCCCTGCAGGGCAGGGCAGCCATTCCTGGGAATACTGAGTGGAGATCCAGCTTGGATTCTGCACTCCTCACCCCTCCAGGGCACACCAGCCCCGTGCTGGGTGGGGGATGCAGAGGATCTCCTGCAGCACTCCTGGGGCACCATCCCACCTTCCCTTTCCCATATTTCCAGTGCAGTGGGGTCACTGGTGCTGGGACAGTGCCAGCATTGCCCAGCAGGCTCTGACAGCACCCCCAGCCCTCGGTGCTGCCCCTGTGCAGCTCTCCCCAGGCTCAGGGAGTGGCACAGACTGGAGCTGGCTCTTCTCCCTTCCCTGGGAGTCCCACAGCTCTGGTCAGGAGCGGGCTGGGGGA
Source organism: Poecile montanus (assembly GCA_038429875.1). Lineage (NCBI taxonomy): Eukaryota > Metazoa > Chordata > Aves > Passeriformes > Paridae > Poecile > Poecile montanus. The sequence continues at coordinate 949,804 of CM076505.1, read as the reverse complement.
GCCTCACTGGTCCCAGTGTCCCCAGTGCCACCCAGCAGGCCAGGGGACACCAGGCCAGGGGAGAGAGGAGGAGTGTGGGCAGGGGAGCAGCAGCAGGATGCACTCACAGGGAGATGTTTCCAGCCCTCAGGTGTCCATGGGTCACTTAAAGCTGTGGCAGGGGGGTGGCACTTGGGCAGTGATGGGAACCAGGGAGGCTCCAGGGCTCTGCTCCTCCCCACAGGGTGCTGCCAGCCCATCCACCACCCCACAGCTCCCTGGAGCTGGGCTGGGAAGGAGCAGATGACCCTTCCTGCTAACCCTGGGAGCAGGAGCCCCTGCTGGCCTCGGGCGGGAGGAGGAGGAGCGGGGTGCTGGCAGCGTGGCTACTGGCAGAGCTCTGCTGGCTACTGCTGCCCTGGTGGCCTCACGGGGCCTGGCCCCCGCCCAGAGGGATCTGCAGCAGGGTGGGGGACTGCTCCATGATGCGAACCAGCAGCTGGTCGATGTAGTTCTCCAGTTCGTGGATGTGCTCCTCCTTCTTGCTCAGCTCGCCCTCCTTCTGCAGCAGCAGCTGGATCAGCTCGTCGTGGGTCAGGTGGTAATACTTGGCTGACTGGTCCAGCTGGCCAGGCTCCTGCTGGGAACCAAGAGGGACATTCAGGGACTGGAATGAAAAGCTCCTGGGAACATCTGTGGGGTGCAGCAACAGCCAGAGCACTCCTGCTTTCCATGGCTGTCATTCCAAACTGGAGAGGCAGGAGCAGCACGGGGGGCCCACAGAGACCTCGTGTGCTCATAAAACCACAGCTGAACTCCCTGCAGCACCCACAGGGATCCTGAGAGCAGCAGGGCTGGGCTTGTCCTTCACTCAGGTGAACCCCAGCAGCGTTTTCCACATGACACTGGGGAGTGAAACTGAGTGGGAGTGGACCAAGGGATGGAGGGGTCACCCTCAGAACAGCCTGTGTGCCCTCAGAGGAATCACAGGTGCTTTGCTGGCCCCAGCACAGCAGGGTTTGGGGTACCCAGGTCAGCAAAGCTCCAGGAAGGAGGATGAGGAACCCTTCAGAGCATCAGGCAGCTACCACACCTCCCACACCTCATGGAGACCAGGCTGGATGGGGCTGGGAGCAGCCTGGGATAGTGGGAGGTGTGGAGTCTGGGATAGGGTGGCCCTGGATGGGCTTCGAGGTCCCTTCCATGCCCACCCCACATTTCTACAAGCAGGGGTTCACTGCTCAGTAACACCCCAAGCAGTGCAGGTGGCGGTGGCAGAAGGATGGGGTGAGGAGCTGCAGAGCCTCTGGGCTCAGGGGAGAAGGGAGGCAGAGCAAGCAGAGGCTGGATCCACACACAGCAGGAACCAGCACAGCTCAGGGCAGGCTCCTACCTTTAACTTGGGCTCGCTTTTGTCGGGCTGCGGGGCCGGGGCCACGGGCTGGACGCTGCTCGTGGTCACCATCTTCAGCCTCTCCAGGCCATTGCTCAGCGCCGAGCTCAGGCTGGCCCTGTGCTGCTGCCTCCTGTCGCTGGAGCCGTCCTGGGCAGCGCTCAGGGGCTTCACGGGGTGGGGGCTGCGGGAACAAGGCACAGTCAGCACCCCTGGCTGCCCCCTCTCCTGGCACCCTGCAGGGATGGAACAGCTGAACCCAGCTGAGCTGCTCACAAAGCTCCCAGGAGAGGCAGCAGGGTGGGGCAGAGCTCTGCTCCCACCCAGCCAGGAGATAAGGAGCCCCAGGCAGGTGTTTGGATGAGATACTGGTGCCCACTGGCAGCACTGGGAACGCCACAGGGCGCAGCTCCCGCTTGCCAGGGGTTCAAACACAGCTCCAGGGTGACCAGAGGCTGCTGCATCCACTGCCCACAGCAGCTTTCTGCTGCCCAGGGACCCCCAGATTGGCCCAGGGTCACCACTGATGCTCCAGCACAGAGGTGAATGTCACCTGCCTGAAAGCCACCTCAGAATTTGTCCCCCTCCACCAGGCCAAACGCAGGGTGAGGAGCCAGCTAAGGGGGAATTATATTTTCATTTCTTTTTGCCTCACTTTTCACCCAAAATGTTCTTCCTGGGCTTGAACAAAGTCCAGTTCATTCTCAGCATGATGGAAAGAGAAGTGACCTGATGCTCCCTCCCTGCAAGGAGCAGGCACAGCTGTGCACAATCCTGGAGATGGAAACACCCAAATCTCCATCCTTGGGGATGGAAACATCCAAATCTCCATCCTTGGGGATGGAAACATCCAAATCTCCATCCTTGGGGATGGAAACATCCAAATCTCCATCCTTGGGGATGGAAACATCCAAATATCCATCCATGGGGATGGAAACATCCAACCACCCATCCTTGGGGATGGAAACATCCAAATCTCCATCCTGGGGATGGAAACATCCAACCATCCATGGGGATGGAAACATCCAAATCTCCATCCTTGGGGATGGAAACACCCAAATCTCCATCCTTGGGGATGGAAACACCCAAATCTCCATCCTGGGGATGGAAACATCCAAATCTCCATCCTTGGGGATGGAAACATCCAAATCTCCATCCTTGGGGATGGAAACATCCAAATCTCCATCCTGGGGATGGAAACATCCAACCACCCATCCTTGGGGATGGAAACATCCAAATCTCCATCCATGGGGACGGAAACATCCAAATCTCCATCCATGGGGATGGAAACATCCAAATCTCCATCCTTGGGGATGGAAACATCCAACCACCCATCCTTGGGGATGGAAACAGACAAATCTCCATCCTTGGGGATGGAAACATCCAAATCTCCATCCTGGGGATGGAAACATCCAAATCTCCATCCATGGGGATGGAAACATCCAAATCTCCATCCATGGGGATGGAAACAGCCAAATCTCCATCCATGGGGATGGAAACATCCAAATCTCCATCCTTGGGGATGGAAACATCCAAATCTCCATCCTGGGGATGGAAACATCCAACCACCCATCCTTGGGGATGGAAACATCCAAATCTCCATCCATGGGGATGGAAACATCCAAACCTCCATCCATGGGGATGGAAACATCCAACCACCCATCCATGGGGATGGAAACATCCAAATCTCCATCCTTGGGGATGGAAACACCCAAATCTCCATCCATGGGGATGGAAACATCCAAATCTCCATCCTGGGGATGGAAACATCCAACCACCCATCCTTGGGGATGGAAACACCCAAACCTCCACCTGGGAGCTCTGCAAAGCCTCTCACAGGTGACAGCCCCAGCAGCCGTGAGTCCCAGCGGTGCTGTGTCCTCGTCCATGGTGATGGGATCAGGACACACCCAGGATGTGGAAATCCTCCTCCTGCTGTCCCTGTGCTGGGAGGGGACAGCTCTGGCAGCACCAGCCTGCCCCAAGGAGCCAAAGGATCAGCTCCTCCCGAGGGGCAGCACAGCAGCAGCTCTCATCTCTTCCCTCTGCTGCCCAGGGACAGGACCAGGGAATGCTGGAGCTGGGCCAGGATTGGGTTGGATTTTGGGAAAGGTTCCTCATCCAGAGGGTGCTGGCACTGCCCAGGCTCCCCAGGGAATGGGCACGGCCCCGAGGCTGCCACAGCTCCAGGAGCTCCCAGGGATGCCCAGGGTGGGATTGCTGGAGGGTCTGGGCAGGGCAGGGCAGGGGAGGATTTGATGATCCCTGAGGGTCTCTCCCAGCTCAGGACTCTGATTCTCGGATCCCTTGGCAGAGCTGTCCAAGCACATGGACAGAGCCCAGGATTCCTGGGCAGATGGAAAGGATGGAGAGGGATCCCACAGCCCTAAGGTGGAGCCACTGACAGTGCCAGGGGCTGGAGGAGCTGCTGCTCTGCACATGCAGCTCCAGCACTGCCCACTGGCACTAAACCCTGACCAGGAGCTACAGCCACCAGGACACTGCAGGACAGGGGTGAGGAGAGGCCTGGGGAGCCACCAGGGCTGCTCACCACGGCCAGATGTCACTGTCACCTTGTGCATCCCCACAGGCAGCGCAGGGGCTACGAGCAGAGCGTGGCTGGGAACCTCCCTGGGACCCAGCTGACCTGGGAATGTGGGAATGTGGGAATGCCTGGATGTGTTTGAGAGCAGGGGGATATTCCCACCCAGCCCGTGGGAACAGTCACTGCTGCAGGGCTGGAAAAGGGACTTTGGGGAATAAATCATTATCCTAGTGCTTCCCACGGAGGGAGGTGCGTGCAGGGCTCGGCTGAGCAGAGCAGGGCTCTGCCTCCTCCGTCTGTCTCTGCGAGGATCCAAGAGCTGGAGACATTCCTCGAGCTGTGTTTGGTCTGGGATGGTGGCACCAGGTCCTTCCAGGGGAGCTTCACACCTCACAGCCAGGTCTGAAGTCCTGCTGGACCTGCCAAGAAGCTGCACCCATTTCCTCTCCTGCTCCACGAGCATCAACTCGAGCGTGGAACCAGCTGCTCACAGGCTCCTAACCCAGAACTGCATCCCAAGAGGATCTGAGTCATGATGGAGCTTAGGGCCAAGGTGGAACATCTCAGGGTGACACTGGCCCAGCCCTGTTCCCCTCTCTGAGCCAGCCTTGCCCTGTCCCAGCTGTCACCGGCGCTCCCGAGGTCACTGCAGAGCACCGGGACACACCGGGTGCGTTTCCCTCACAGGAAATCATTCAAACGCTCCTCACGGAGAACGAGACAGCAGAGGACAAATCCAAGACAATTCCTGTCCTCACAGAGAATGAGACAGCAGAGGACAAATCCAAGGTAGTTCCTGTCCCCACGAAGAACGAGACAGCAGAGGACAAATCCAAGACAATTCCAGTCCCCACGGAGAACGAGACAGCAGAGGACAAATCCAAGACAATTCCTGTCCCCACAGAGAACGAGACAGCAGAGGACAAATCCAAGACAATTCCTGTCCCGTGTGGCCTCCTGTGGCCTGGAGCACCCCACAGACCCGAGTTCCAGCTCTCCATGGAGAAAGGCTCTCCATGGGAACGGCTGGGCTGGGCACCGGCTGGCCCAGGGCTGACCCAGGACTGGCCCAGGGCTGACCCAGGGCTGTCCCAGGGTTGTCCCAGTGATGTCCCAGGGCTGTGCCAGGACTGTCCCAGGGCTGTCCCAGGGCTGACCCAGGGCTGTCCCAGGATTGTCCCAGGATTGTCCCAGGGCTGTCCCAGGATTGTCCCAGGGCTGTCCCAGAGCTGTCCCAGGGCTGTCCCAGGACTGTCCCAGGGATGTCCCAGGACTGGCCCGGGGTTGTCCCAGGACTGGCCCAGGGCTGTCCCAGGGCTGTCCCAAGGCTGTCCCAGGGCTGTCCTGTCCCAGGGCTGTCCCAGGGTTGTCCCAGCTGTCCCAGGGCTGTCCCAGGGCTGGCCCAGGACTGTCCCAGGGCTGTCCCAGGGCTGGCCCAGGACTGTCCCAGGGCTGTCCTGGCCCAGGGCTGTCCCAGGACTGTCTTGTCCCAGGATTGTCCCAGGGCTGTCCCAGGATTGTCCCAGGGCTGTCCCAGGACTGTCCCAGGGCTGTCCCAGGGTTGTCCCAGCTGTCCCAGGGCTGGCCCAGGGCTGTCCCAGCCACACTCCCAGGATCACCGAGGGGAGGTGCCTTAACCTGGCCCGTCCTGCTCAGATCACAGCGTCCTCTGCACGCCTGGCACGAGGGAGGCGCAGCCTGTGCCACCACCTGGGGACCTGGGACATCCCCACCCCTGTCACCTGCAAGAGCCACAGCCTGCTGGGCCAGCCCCACACCCAGCACAGCTGCACAGCTGCTGGGTCCCAGCACAGGAGCTGCACGGCTGCTGGGTCCCAGTGCAGGAGCTGCATGGCTGCTGGGTCCCAGTGCAGGAGCTGCACGGCTGCTGGGTCCCAGTGCAGGAGCTGCACGGCTGCTGGGTCCCAGTGCAGGAGCTGCACGGCTGCTGGGTCCCAGTGCAGGAGCTGCATGGCTGCTGGGTCCCAGTGCAGGAGCTGCACGGCTGCTGGGTCCCAGTGCAGGAGCTGCAAGGCTGCTGGGTCCCAGTGCAGGAGCTGCACGGCTGCTGGGTCCCAGCACAGGAGCTGCACAGCTGCTGGGTCTCAGTGCAGGAGCTGCATGGCTGCTGGGCCCCAGTGCAGGAGCTGCACGGCTGCTGGGTCCCAGTGCAGGAGCTGCACAGCTGCTGGGTCCCAGTGCAGGGGCAGGAGCTGCATGGCTGCTGGGTCCCAGTGCAGGAGCTGCACAGCTGCTGGGCCCCAGTGCAGGAGCTGCACAGCTGCTGGGTCCCAGTGCAGGAGCTGCACATCTGCCAGGCCCCTCCAGGCACGCAGCCCCCCGGACACGGTCCCTGGCTGTCCTGGGGGCTGTGACACCTCCCAGCAGTGATGGGGACCCTGCCCAGTGCCCAGGGGCAGCAGAGGGCTCTCCTCACACCCAGGAGCTGCAGCTGCAGCTGCTCCCGTGCCCCAGCAGCCACACAGGACGACCAAAGAGCCTCTGGCCACTTGGGAAGGGACCACGGGACCCCAGTCCCGGTTTCCAGCTCTCCTGAGGAGGCACCAAACCCCCTCACCCCAAACTCTCACACACCAGGTACCTGCCCCCCTTCACCTGCAGACACTTTTGTCCCAGCCAGGAGTTAATGCCCATCCCAAGTCTGTTTCCTTTTTCCTCCCATCTTCCCCTCATCTGTGGCCATTCCAGCAGGAGATGATCCTGGGAAGCATCACCATGGGGATAGGGAAAAGATCCCTTCCAGCTTTCCTCCCTCACCCTGGGATGAGTCCCAGTCCTGTGAAGCATTTCAGAGCCTCAGAGCCTTCCCCAGAGGCCTCAGCAGTTCCTCAGAGGTTCCTCAGTCACAGCAAGCACCCAAAACGTGCTGGAGGAGCCAGGGAAGCTCCAGGACCCCTGGCCCTGTGTCACAACAGAAGGCAGCACCGATATCCAGGATATCCAGCTCTTGGATCCCATGCCAGGAGCCAAACAGGATAAATGCAGCCTGGATAAATGCACAGCAAGGCTGGGGATGACCACGAGCAGGTTCCAGCAGCACACAGATTCCTGTACTTCCCTCGCTGCCCCAGTTACCCCTTTGGCATCGCAGGACACTTCTCTTTCCATGAAACATAACAAAATTCATGTTTCTGTGCAGCATCTCTGCAAATTTTGAAGAAGGCTATCTGCTGGAGGATGAATAATCCAATTAAAAATGATTGGAGGATCTGGCCCAAATAAGAAGAAAAAAATATCACCTGACAGACCCAGCCAGGTGCTGGTCTTTGCTTCTGAGGTCTCTTTGCTTCTCATGCTCAACCCAAGGGGGTTCCCCTTGTGGAAGGACTGGAGGGAGCTCAGTGGGTCCTGCTGGCCCCATCCTCCCTCCCCTCCTCTCCCCAGGGCTACATCCAACCCTGCTCTTGGGCCAGCTGGGATTTTATCATTTCAGTGCCCCCAGGAAGCTCCACTTGCCTCATGATCAGCGATGCTGATCAATAAATCCCTGCTGGAGCTTGGTAAATCACTGGGAGAGCTCGGTCCTTGGGCAGGCAGAGCCCAGGCAGAGCAGGGGAAGGAGCACCAGGGAGCTGAGAGGAACTGAAGGACACAGAGGAAGATTCCTCACCCTGAACTCACCAGCTTTGCTTCATGGCGTTTGTACAGAGCCACGAGTGACCCGGGAGGAGGAACAGCCCCTTCCTGCCACCCTTCCCATTCATTCCCAGCAGCCTCAGGGCTAAATCCCACTTGTTTCATCCCCCAAGGGGCATCTCGGCAGGAGGGAGGGCAGAAGGGCATTTTGCCCTGGTAAAAAAAACCTCTTTTTTTGGCTATGGAGAGAAGGAGGATTCCAGTACCCAAAGGGCTCAAAGGAAAGCAGCCAAAGCTGAATGGATGGCAGGGGAGCAGCTGTGCACATGCCATGAGGGAGCTCAGGAGAGCAGAAACAGCCACAAGCTCTCCTGGCAAGCACGGGGAAGATGATGGAGCCCAAATCAGCACTGACAAACGTGGGTGCAGTTCTGAATTTCCAGCTGGGTGCACGGAACCCTTTGCCCTGGCCAGGGAACACACCGGACACCGGCGGCCGTTCCCCCCAGGATCCCAGAGAGCTCCTGGCAGCTCGGGCTGGGCTCCCTGGGAGCGGGGGAAGGTGATGAAGAGGAGCTGCAGCACTGCCTGGAGCGAGCCCAGCCGGGTGCAGCCCTGCCAAGAGCAGAAGGGGCCGGGGCTCATCTCTCCCACACACACACTCCCTTCGCCTCCCCGCAGTGCTCACCTGGTCGTCTGCTGGCACAGGGGCTTCTCAGCCGGCCGTGTCTCCCTGGGCAGAACCAGGAGCGCTGAAGCTTGTGCGTCCCCGGGCTGCGGGCAGGGCCGGGCTGCGGCGCGGCTGGCGGGGACCCCCGCGGGGGCCCGGGGGTGGCCACACGGCTCGGGGTTAGTGGCAGCCACGAGGAAAGGGGTGGAGGAGGCCAGGGGCTGGCTGGCATGCAGGGGGGTAGCGTTAGTGGGCTGCAAGCCGTGCCCGGGGGCTTCCTCCTGCAGGCTGCAGAAGCTGAAGTCGCCCTGCTCAAGCTTTTCGGGCAGCACAGCCTGGATGGGGACAGGGGCTGGGGGCTTCTCCACGAAGGGATTGCTCGGGGAGCTCGGGCTCAGCGCCAGGGTAAAGGGATTTCTCAGGGCTGACGCTCCCGGGGTGCGCCTCTCCTCTGCCCTATCTGGCTTCCAGAAATCGGCTCTCTTGAAGTCTATCCTGCTCTCTGCCGAGCACCCCTCGCTCCTGCCCCGCTCTGCCTCCTCGGCAGGAGCACGGCGCTGGAGCCGCTCTCCTGCTCGCCCCTCGGCGTCCTCGCACGCCAGCTCCAGCTGGGATGGACTCTCCACACCTTCTGACCTTTGGGGACGTGGGTGTGGATGTCCAGCTGCCTCCTGCTCTTCCAGAGCCATCCAGCTGGCCGGCTGGCCCAGGTCTGGCTTGGAAGGTGGGTTTAGTTGTGAAACACTGAGCTCCTCCGGGAACAGCTCCTGTTTGGAGGTCATTTCCCACGTGGCACTGTCTGGGGCCCCCTGTGTCTGAGGGGATAAACGGGGCTGGCTCCAGCTCTCCTCAGCACCCGACCGGTCCAGTCCATCCAGGGAGAACTTGGATGTGCAAGTCTCAAACTGCTCGGCCACCCCTGTCTCGTTCATCTCCGATGGCTGTTCTCCCACAGAGGTGTCCCCTGTGCCCAGCTCGCCGGCTCCCGAGTCCGCAGCGGCAGCTCCGGCACCCTCGGACGCTGGGAACTCGCTCCCGGCGTCCGCTCCCGGCGTGGGCAGCCCGGGAGGCGCCGGCACGGGGGGCTCGCTGCTCCCACGGCTCCCTGGCAATTCCATCTCTGCTCTCGGGCCCTCCGAGTCTTCCCACTGCTCCTGTTCGCCTCGCTGGGCGCCTCCGGGCTCCCCCTGCTCGCCGTCCCCCACGGCTCCCGCGGCTGCGAACCACCTGGGGGGTTTGGGGGGCGGCACGGCGGGGCCGGGCTCCTGGCGGCCGTGGGGCGCTGCCCACGGGGACAGCACCACGCGCCTCTCGCGGATGTCGGAGCTGAGCGTCAGGACGCCGTCGCTGGCCTCGAGCCGCATGCTGGCCTGCAGCCGGAACACCGAGCTGCGGATGTCCAAGGCGCCCTCCCGGCCGCCCCCGGGCTCCGCGTCCCCGAGCACCCGCGGGGGCACGGCCGCCACGGTGCCGCCCGGCAGGGCCTCGGGGGCCAGCTCGGCGGGGAAGGAGCTCCTGGGTAACACACGGGACGAGCTCTGCGCTTCAAAGGCGCCCTCGCCCAGGAAGGGCGGCCGCGGGCCGAAGGAGCCGTCGGGCAGCGCGCGCTGCTCGGCCGCGCTCGCCGAGGGGTCAGCGGCGGTTTCCGTGGCTATGGTCATCCAGCCGTTCGTCCCCGCGCTGCAGGGCTCCTCCTCGGCGCTGTCCCCTTCCTCCCTAGCGCCGCTGGCACCGCTCAGTGCTGCCGACGCCTCTTGGTCCCCGGGGGTGCCCGAGGTAAAGGCGGCCGTCCACACCGTGGGCGTGCTGCTCTTCCTCCTCCTGGCCACGGACCCCGCGGACACGGGGCTCAGCACGTCCTCGATCACCGTGGCCTCCTGCGTGGTGCTCACCAGGTTGGCCCCAACGTCTAAACTGGAGAAATTTGTCCAAGAGCGGAGAGCTGCGGGGATTTCAGCGCCCACGGGCGCCTCGGCCTTTTCAAACGCTTTGGAGCCCTTGTGGCAGGGCGGCTCCGTGGGGCTGGCTCTGTCCGCGGGGCTGGCTCTGTCGGGGTCGTCGATGAAAGCCATGCCCTCTGCCGCCACCGAGGCAAAGAAGTTCTCCTTCTTCCGCTCTGGCTTGAGCCTGCTGGTGGCAAAGGCATCGAAGGTGTCGTCCCACTCCGAGGGCAGCGGGGGGACGGCGGGGCCGCTGTCGGCAGGAGGGAGCTCTCCCGGTGCTGGGGGAGTTGTTTCTGGCACGGGGACACCGACGCTTTGGGCCGGACACTCCCTGTCGGGCTCTGCCTGCCTTGGGGAGGCAGAGGGACCGCAATCCTCAGAGGAATAAAAGCTCCCAGCGACCTCTGGTGCAGCACGCGGCCCAGGCGGGAAACTAGAGAGAAAGTGAGTAGGTGAAGGAGAATTTAGTACCTGGTCAGCGAGGAGCTCCTCAAAGAAGGGATTGCTCTGCAGGGAGTTGAGGAATGGGTTGGTGGGGGACAAGCATCCGGCCTGGCTGTCTCCAGGAGCGGGAGGGAGGTTAGAGCTCGGCATGCTAGCGGCGAGGGCGGCAGGGCACGGGGCAGGGGAGCAGGGAGCAGAATGACAAGGAGCATCTGAGCTGGTTTCTACCTGAGGAGACACTTCCAGGCTGTGGAGGGAAGACAGAACAGTCCTCCTGGTTAATGCTGTGACAGAGCTGGCAGCACACACCACACACACACACCAACGCTCCAAGCAGCGCGATGACCGAACCCATGCCTGGCTCTTGTTAGGCAGAGCGATGAGCATGGAGTCAAGGCGTGGGAAGGGCATGCACGACACACGGGAAGGGGCAGCCCTGCTCCCAGGACGCTCCTCCACATTCCCCTCTCTGCCTCAGCCAGCCCAGCAGCCAGAGAGGTTTCCCCAGCTCCTGCAGCCCCAGGACTCGCTCGGTGACTTTGTCCCGCGGGTGGGGCACGAGGAGCCGGCCGGGCTCTTGGATCAGGGTTACCTGAGCCAGCCCAGGCACACAGAGGAGCCTTTCCCAGCTCAGCCCAGTGCCTCCACACTGGTTTGCCAGCACGGCCAGGATGGGAGCACACACCGAGCTCACGCCTGCACAGGAGGGAGGCACAGGGCTGAGGGAGGCCCTGGAACAAGAGCCCAGCACGGGGCCAGGCCAGGGCCCTGTCCCCACCTCCCACATGTCCCTTGTCACATCACTGCTGCCCGAGATGCCTGAAACCCCACGGGGGATGCCAAGCACATCTGGAATTCAGAACCTCAGCCCAGGTGAGGTGACAGCGCCCTGCTGCACTTCAGGCAGGACTGAGGGACCTTCCTTTGGGATTTCACTCATCTTCCTTTGGGAACAACTCCAGCAATGTGGAGTCACCACCCCGAGGAGGCTCAGAGGTTTCCACATCACAAGGGGGGTGTGGTGTGGACACCCCACATCCAGCTGGTGCTCCACTGCTCCCTCCTCCCGGGCCCCTCCCCTGGCTCACCCTTGGGAGGAGCAGTCCCATCCCCAGCACAGGGACACCCGGCCCTGCCCCACAACAGATCCCATGGGATTGGTGCCTCCTGCAGCAGCCACGAGCTCCAGAGACTTCCCCTCTTGGCTGGGGAGAAATCTGGGCAAGGCTCAGCCAGCTCTGGGCCACCAAGGCTTAAGAGAAAGGAATAAATTCATTCCTTGGCCAAGGAATTTCCCTCCCCGGCTGCTGGGAGGGATTACAGGTGGCACTGCAAGATCACAGAGTTGCTTGGACAACTATTTCCACGTTATTGTGCATCCACCCAAGGCCTCAGACACATTTTAAAGCACAAAATGCCATCTTGAGGCTGAGGCTGGTGATGGTGCAGCTGCTCGGTCCCAGGGCGTTGGGCTGGCACCACCTCGGCCCAGCAGCGATGGCCCCACCTCAGGGACCCCCTGCTCCCCACGCAGCACCCTGATCCGAGCAGCTCCCAGGAAAGGTGCCCTTTGGAGCCCCCCATCCCAGTCTGGGGGCACAGGGAACGCTCCCAGAGAGCGGCTGAGCACAGCCAGCCCCGCTCCAGCACCCCTGGGACACCAGCCAGACACTGAAGGCACCTGGGACAAAGAAAAACCTGAGCTCTCCATCCTCCCTGGGAGCTGCAGCTCCCTTTGGGGCACACACAGCTCGTGGGTGCCCTCTCCTGCTGTCACAGAGCAGCGGTGGTGGCCCTGCTCCGTGTCCTCTTCTGCCTGGCCCCACACTGCAGCCCAGCTCCTCACGGGGGCTTTGAACGCTCCACAAGTTTTGGGAGAAGCTGGTGGCACAAAGCACTCCAGACTGGCAGCCACTCTCCACGTGGAGGGAATCCTCTCCTGGAGACCAGCAGAGGGTTGGACCTTCCTCCCTAATCCCCCTCAAATTTATGCTCCCCACAAGAGGAGAACAGCTGCTCAGTACATGACCACTCAGCTGGATGAGTTCACAACATCCACAAATAAATTTCCACAGGGCAAACCATGGCAAATTTTCCTTCCCAGCTGGAAAGGGAAGGTGACAAGGGAAGGTGACAAGGGAAGGTGACAAGGGAAGGTGACAGGGCCCAACCAGCACGATCTCGGGGTGGCTGCAAGGGGCACATGGCCCTGCCCCAGCTCTGTTTGTCCTGCTGGCTCTGTGCCCGTGCTTTGCTCCTTTGTGCTGAGTAAGAGCATCCAGGGCCTGCTCCAGCTCTGCTGGGCTCCAGCTCTAAAAGGCTGCAGAGCATTAATCAGCTGCAGGCTCCTAACGAGCACTGGCTGCTAATGACCAGCCTGGCTGCCAGAAGCTGAGTGGGTGCAGTTCCCTCCTCAGGGGTGCCCGATGCCAGAGCAGCCCCTTGCCCAGGCACCTGCAATTGCACCAATCCCCACCTGCACAGCTTCAAGGCCTCCTCAACCCCCTGAGATGATCCTGTCCTCATTCCCCACGTCATCATGGAATGGTTTGGGTTGGAAGGGGCCTTAGGGATCATCCAATTCCACCCCACCCATGGCAGGGACAGCTCCCACTGTCCCAGGAGCTCCAGCCCCAGTGTCCAGCCTGGCCTTGGGCACTGCCAGGGATCCAGGGACAGCCCCTGAAATCTGGGAATTGCAGAATCCCAGGCAGGAATTCCTTGCCAAGATCCCAGCCCAATCTCCCCTTTCCCTTGGGAAGCCATTCCCTGGCTCCTGTCCCTGCAGCCCTTGGCCCCAGTCCCTCTCCAGCTCTCCTGGAGCCCCTGCAGGGACTCTCAGCATTCCCGGGATTTCTCCCTTCTCCAGGGGAACATTCCCAGCTCTCCCAGAGCAGAGGGGCTCTATGGCAGAGGGGCTCCAGAATCCTGGAATGTTTTGGGTTGGAAGTGACTTAAATCCCATCCCATTCCCACCCCATCCATGGGCAGGGACACATTTCCCTATTCCAGATTTTTCCAAATCCCAGTGTCCAACCTGGCCTTGGGCACTGCCAGGGATCCAGGGGCAGCCCCAGCTGCTCTGGGCACCCTGTGCCAGGGCCTGCCCACCCTCACAGCCAGGAATTCCTTCCCAAAATCCCATCCAGCCCTGCCCTCTGGCAGTGGAAACCATTCCCTGGCTCCTGTCCCTGCAGCCCTTGTGATGGGGCCCGTGGGGTGCTGGACCTGCCCATATTGGCTAAATAGATCAAGACACAACTTGAGCCCATCTTTGTTGGATTCTTGTTTTCCTCCTTCAATTCCCTTTCTGCTTCTCAGCCCCATTCCTGCTGGGACACACTGGGGCTTGTCCAGGGGCTGAAAATTCCAGGCAGAAGAATCATGGAATGTTTAGGCTGGAAAAGCCCTCTAAGATCACCAAGTCCAACCATCCCCAGCAGTGCCAGGGCCACCACTAACCCAGGTCCCCAAGTGCCACATCCACAGGGCTTTTAAACCCCTCCAGGGATGGGAATTCCAGCTCTGCCCTGGGCAGCTGTGCCAGGGCCAGACAAACCCTTACAGCAAGAAATTTTCCCAATATCCATCCTGAGCCTCCCCTGGCACAGCCTGGGGCCGTTTGAGGATCTGTGACTTTCCACTGGGATTGCAGGGTTCATTCCCTGGGGTGAACATCCCTGCTTGTGCCACCAGCCTGGCACTGCCAGGAGCTTTCCCCTGCCCCAAAAAATGCCCTTTCCTGCTCTCCCTGAGGGATGAAAGTGCTGGCTGAAAGCAGGAGTGCAGCACGGTGCATTCCTCTAGAGGGAAACCTACACTTGCAGCAGCCTGATGGAAGCAGCTCTGTGCAGCACTGAAACGCTGACTCACCCTCCTCCTCCTCCTCCTCCTCCCTCTCCTCCTTCCCCTCCCATTCCCAGCACAAGGCTCTGCCAGCCAAAATAAATCGCTGGTACCTTCCTGCCCTCATTTATTTGTTTGGCAGCACTTCACAGACGCCTTTGAGCCTCGCAGCAATAAAAAAAAAAATAAAAATAAAAAGGAAATAAAATATTGCTGAGCAACCCCCTGATGGAAAAAGTCGACTGGAAACAGCTTGTTCAATGCAGGGAGATTTCTCCCTATGGCCCCAGGTTGGATCTCAGGCAGTGCCCTGGCTGCAGGAGGGTGGGGAGGAAACAGCACACGGAGTTTGGGAAGGGCAGGGATGAATCCAGCCCTGATGTGCTGAAGCTCAAGTGGAAAATCCCTGCTAGGAGGGATGGAGGAGGGCTGGATCCATGTGCTGCCACTCCCAAGCTGCTCTTGGCCCCGTTTTCCCACAGCCAGGGCTCACTTGGGTGGAAAAGCAGCAGGATGGAGGTGCTGGAGCATCCTGCAGCAGCTGCACACCTGGCAGGGATCAGGAATTTCCTCCCACCGCCATCAGCAGGGCTGGAACAGCAGGAATTGTGCAGGAAGGGGGTGGGAAGAGATGGGAACAGCAGCCCAGGACATTTTTGTTCAGGGTGGGAGCACCAGAGGGAAGGATGTATTTTAAATGTATTTTAAATAAGAATTCCAGAGGTGGAAGGACTGGATTTCTCTATAATAAATCACCTGTAATGATCTATAAATTATCTGTAATAATTATCTGTGCAACAACCACTTTGCTCTTCCCTTGGGCCTCACTTGTCCATCACCCCCATTCAAATGGACAATTCTTCCTTTACAGACATTTGCCCTCAAAACCCTGGGAATTTTTAAAAAATAGGAGAAATCTGGGCAGTGTGAACCCAGGGAGATGCAAACTCCAACCCCCAATTCCCACTTTTAGGAGTGGGAGTGGGGCTGTGCTTTTCCTGGAGGGTTCCAAAGCCCATCAGGAGCCAGCTGTGGCTCCAGCTGCCCGTCCTGCCTCGTGCCCATCCCTGCAAGTGCAGGCTCAGCAGCACCAAGAGCCATTTCCAGCCCTGCAGGCTCCTCACTCCATCCCTGGGGTGCTCCAAGGCAGGGCTGCACTCTCCTGGACACAATCCCAGTGCCAGAGCTGTGATCCTGGAGGATCATCCACATGGACTCATCCACAACATGATGTGGTGTCACATCATGGCCTTCATCTCCCCTTTCCTCCAGCTCTGCAGCTTCCCAGGCTCTGCTCCACGAGTTCTGTTGGCTTTGGAGGGGCTGCCACAACATCCAGGCTCCATCCCACCCCTGCCAGCCTGGCCAAGGACTCAGCTCCTCCCTGTTCCTCCTGTCCTCCTAAAATGGGCCTTTCCAAAGTGCTGGGAATGGGAGGAAGGTTTGGAATGGCTGGAGCAGAGTCCTTGGCCAGGCTGGCAGGGGTGGGATGGAGCCTGGATGTTGTGGCAGCCCCTCCAAAGCCAACAGAACTCGTGGAGCAGAGCCTGGGAAGCTGTGATCCTGGAGGCTCCCATGGACTCATCCACAATGCCCTGGTGTCACATCATGGCCTTCATCTCCCCTTTCCTCCAGCTCTGCAGCTTCCCAGGCTCTGCTCCACGAGTTCTGTTGGCTTTGGAGGGGCTGCCACAACATCCAGGCTCCATCCCAGCCCTGCCAGCCTGGCCAAGGACTCTGCTCCAGCCATTCCAAACCTTCCTCCCACTCCCAGCACCTTGGAAAGGCCCATTTCAGGAGGACAGGAGGAACAGGGAGGAGCTGAGTCAAGATTTGGCCTCACTGCTGGATCCAAGGGTTTGGACTCTGGGAAGGGGCTTGAGCCTGCAAATGGAACTGATGGCCCTGTTTTTATAGGACAGAGCATAATTTCCTTTTTCTTCTGTTGCCAGGCCTGAGATGCAGCCCCATTTTATCATCAGGATTCTCCACAGGAAGCAGGAGCTGCAGAGCTCTGATAACATTGGAGGAAACCCTGGAAACATTTAAAGGATTGTTTTAGCCCCAGGCTTTGCCTCAAATAAACCTGCTGAGCCTCTTCCTTACACACAACCCTTAACCACTGACCTTCAAAACAACCACCCCCAACCAGGCTTTTATTCAGGCTTTTATTCAGGCTTTTATTCAGCCTCCAAAGAGCAAACACCATCTTCCTACTGCTCCAGAATCAAAGCCTGGAGCTCCCAGGGATTAGCAAAGCCCAGGATGAGGAGCAGAGCCTTTGGGACCTGCTTCCCTGAGAAGAATCAGGGAATAAATAAGGGCTGAAGGCAGCAGTGCCCAGTTCCCTGCAGTGAGAGCCAGCTCCCACACTGATGGCTCAGCAAAGCCCACCCAGCCCACAACAAAACCCTTTTTATAAAGCTCCAGCTAAACCCAGCCCAAAGGCAGCAGCAGCTCCTTATTTTGGGAAGGGTGTGTTTGGCAGAGCCAGTGGGTGAAGATGAGCTGTGCCAGGCTGGGCCTTGCTGCAGGCAGACTCAGACCTTCCTTCTAATTACAGACCTTTTAACTAATTACAGGCTGAGCTTGCTGGGCTTGCAGAGGGACTCATTTTGATGCTTTCTCACCACGTTCAGCTCTGGGTTAAACTTGGCCTATCCAAGGTGGACAAACAGGTGAGAAGGTGATGCTCACAAAGCTGAAGTTTCCAGAGTCAGGAGAGCAGGAGGGAAAAATTCCTTTCTGCAAATAAATCAAGACTCAAAACTGCTCAGTTTGGAGGCTGCCTCTCTCCAGAGCAAGGGTTAATCCAGCTCTGGAAGTGACACTGCCACTGAACAGCCACAGAGGGATATCAGAGAACCCCCAGAGATCAGAGGATCTGGAATGGTTTGGCTTGGAGTGACCTCAAATCCCCCCCAGTGTCACCCCAGCCATGGCAGGGACAGCTCCCCCTGTCCCAGGAGCTCCAGCCCCAGTGTCCAGCCTGGCCTTGGGCACTGCCAGGGATCCAGGGGCAGCCCCAGCTGCTCTGGGCACCTGTGCCAGGGCCTTGCACCATCCCAGCCAGGAATTCCTTCCCAAGATCCCATCTGACCCTGCCCTCTGGCACTTTGAAGCCACCAAGACCTAAAAGCTCTTCCACAGCTCTGACTGAATCACCAGCTTGGTCCACGAGGTCGCTCAGTGTAAGGAAGCAAAATAACATCAGAGAAGTCGGTTCTGTATCATTAAAATGAGTAATGATGTCCTAATGAACGGCCTGAAGGAAAACTTAAACACTTGGAAAACCAGGGCAGAGACAAACCCTGTCCCTGTGATTCCTGCAATGCTCCCCAGAGGCTCTCAACTATCCCAGCGCCAAATCCCTGGCCACCAGGAGAGAGAAATCCCTTCCCAGCCAGGCAGCTCCAGCATTTCCCCATCCTCCAGGAGCCACTTCTCCCAGTTCCTACTCCCAATCCCCCGTGCTCTGGTTTCAGCTCATTATTTCCCATTCTTAATTGCAAACTGCACTTAAAGCCCACTCAGATGTTCCTAAACACCCCAAAAGGGGGTCTGGGAATTCCTCCCCTCCAGCTCGTGCTGCTTGGAATCCATTCCTGTTTTTGGGAGAGAAAATCCCAGGCAGAGGAGCTGCAGCTCGTCCAAGTCTCTCCTCCCCAGACACACAAAGCAAAGCTCGGCTCTGGCTGAGCTTGAGATTAAACTGGGAGCACTGAAGTGGATTTAAAAACACCCAGGGACTGGAAACCCTCTGGGAAAGGAGCAGTGCTGGGGGTGAGTGCAGGAAGGCAGGGGGCTGTCAGAAACCAGCAGTGTTCAGGGGCACTCCTGGTGATTATCCACTGGCTTGGATGGACAAGGAACCAAATTCCAGCTGGGTCAGACATCCCTGCCTCGAAAACAGCGTCTGCCAGAGGAGCTGGGCAGGCATGGCCCTGCTGCCTCCTTCCCAGGACTGCCAGGAGGGGAAAACCTGCTGGTTCTCACCCATTTCCCCAGGAAAAGGCCCCAGAGAGAGATGCTGAGGGCAGCTCCATCCCATCCCATCCCATCCCATCCCATCCCATCCCATCCCATCCCATCCCATCCCATCCCATCCCATCCCATCCCATCCCATCCCATCCCATCCCATCCCATCCCATGGATCCCATCCCATCCCATCCCATCCCATCCCATCCCATGGATCCCATCCCATGGATCCCATCCCCACAGTGCTTCTCTGGCTGCCTCAGGCACTTGTGGGGTCACTGCCTGGATACAGCAGGACTTTTAAGCCCTGATTTTTTTATCCTAGGCCTTAACCAGCAGGTTTCTTATCCCAAAATTAGAAAGAAAAACAAAAAGAATAATCTTGAGTGGGAACACTCTGTCCTTCCTCAAGGACAGGATGCAGAGACTGGAGTCCTCCAGGCTCATCCACAAATCCTGCCCTGGGATGTGACACCAAACCACTCCTGGGAATCATGGAATCACAGCATGGTTTGGGTTGGAAGGGACCTTAAAGCCCATCCCATTCCACCCCTGCCGTGGACAGGCACCTTCCACCATCCCAGGGTGCTCCAAGCCCCGTCCAACCCACCCTTGGACACTTCCAGGGACAGGGAATTCCAGAACCATCCACAGGGATCCACCACAACAGCCCCCCAGACCTCACCCTTGTCCCTCCTGCTGCTGGAATAGGACAGAGCTCCCACATCCTTCCCAATGATGGACATTCCCGATATTCCCAATATTCCTGATATTCCTGAGCCAGGGGAGCAGCTCCTGCCTGTCCCAGTGTCCTCAGCTCTGCAGCTCCAAGGTCACCATGAGCATCACAGCTTCCTGGGGAAAGCAGGAATTTTGGGGCTGGTTCTGGAGCCAGGCTGAGGGATGTTAAATCCATGTGGGAGCCGGGTTATGTGGAATAAACCAGGAGTGCCTTCCTCATTACAGGAGGCTCAGACTGAACTCAAATCCTTCTGCTTCATAAATGAGGTTAAAGTCAGATCAGAAAATCCCTCTGACAAAGCAAGGCTGCAGACTGAAGCAGCTCTGAGTGCTGGTTGTTTTCCCTGGCTGATTTTAACCCCATTTCCTGCCTCTCTCTGACAACACCCTCGACCTCTGGACTGCCAGCTCAGCTCCAGGGGCTCCAGGGGTGACAAATTCCTCTCAGGAACAGCACAAACACCACAAAAACCCGAGGATTTGGAGAGATGAATCATCACACAAAGCAAGAACAGTTAGAGATTGGTAACTGGGAGAAGGGAAGGCTGGGTGGGATGGGAAGAGGAAAGAGCAGGGCTGGGATTAATTACTTTGGGAATATTAATGGCATCTCATGTAACCAAAGTGCTGCACCCCGAGCAGAGCCTGCAGGGGGGTGTGGGGTTCATAATGAGAATGTGATTACACATCCCAATATCCCACACCCCAGCCTGAATGCCAGGGAAGCTTTTTCAGCTCATTAAAGGATAATGATCCTTCCTTTTGAGGCCACAGAACCACTTGGTGTGACCACACTGAGCCTCATCCCTGCTGAGGGAAACCTCTCCACGGAGGGGATCCCTCCCTTCCCCGAGAGGAAAACACAGAGGTGGTTCCTGGCAGAAGCCAGGAGAGGATCCAGGAAAATCCCCTTCCCTTGGAGACATTTAAGAGCAAGGAAGGATTTTCCCTGCTCTGACCTTGCCTGAGCACTCCCAGGAGCATCCAGGAGCTGCGACCAGCCTGGAATTTGGGGCAGGAATCACCAGCCTGGACCTCCACACCCCCTTGCACTGACCTGGCTTTCTGGGGTGACTCTTTGGGCTCCTTGGACCCAAACCAGCCGCTGTTCTTACTCCCGTCATCCCCCGCAGCCGAGGCGTGGACGGGGGTCCCTCTGTCCCCCTGGCCTTTGCCCCCCGCGTCGCTCCGGCCGCCCCCGTGGTGGAAGAAGCCTCCCTTGACCTTCTTCTCCTCCTTCCTGGCGTCCTCGGGCGCTTTGTCCTTGGCCAGCTCCGAGGAGAAGCCCAGAGGAGCCGCGGCCTGCGTGGGTTTGCCCTCCAGGCGGGCGCTCTCCTCCATCCTGGCCCTGCCCAGGTGGTTGCTGAGGGTCACGGCCTTGGTGGACACCTTGAGCTCTTCCTGCAGGGCCAGGCTGGGAGGGGACGGGATGAACCTGTGCTCGTCCCTCTGCTGGGCCCTGTCCAGGCCGCCCCAGGGCGCCTCGGGGTGCAGGGGGGAGAAGGTGAAAGGCTGGTCCTGGCGGCGGGGCAGGGGTGGTGGGGCAGCTCCAGGGGGGTTCCTCGGGGGTTCCTCGCCGTACACGTGGCTGCCGTTGATGCAGAGCGATGAGCGCGACGCGGCGTCGCCCGCGGGCCTGGGGCCGTGCGCGGCTCCGGCCTCCGGCGCGGGGCTCAGCTGGGACACATCGTCGCTCAACGCTCGCTTGTGGCTCGGCTTCGGGGAGGACAGCAGCTCCTTCACTGCGGGGAACAAGCACAAAACAGCTCAGGCCATGCTGCTCACCTCCTGCTGTCACCTTGTCACACCCCAAACCCCTGGAGAAGGGCGGCCCAGGGGTTCTGATTTTGAGTCCCTGGGGGTTTCTCCCTTGTTGTGTTTCTGGTGTGTCAGGGTCAGAGATGCAAGATATAAACTGTGGCCCTGAAAACTCAGCTTCTGAGCTTGCTGCCATGGTTTTCTAAGGACTTTCCCAGGACAGTAACTGTAAACATAGATATGTGGACATTCTTTCTGTTCCACGTCTTGTGATGGGCATCTCTCATGGCCGGTGCAGAGAGAAAGTGTTATCCTGACCATCCAATCCCTGGCTGTGGGCAGAAACCTATAAATCCTGGGAGGAAAAATAAACTTTCTCTTCTTTTCACCACACCTCAACCTGTGTCCGTGTGATCTGTTCATCTTCAGCGGTAACAATTAACTTTTATCTGTAATACCTCTTGTAATTTCTCTCTTCTTGCCTCTTTTGGGCTGAATTCTCTGTGGATATAACTTTTCCCTAGGCTCTCAGCCTCTTTTGGGCTGAATTCTTTTGGGATCCTCCCTCGTGGGGAGCCCTGCTTATCCCAGTTCTTCTGATTAGAAGAAATCTCCCGAGCTCGTTAGAATCTTGTTTCTCGTGTTTATTGAAGGATCCTTACAAAACTTAACAGGTCTCTCTAGGCTGGTTACAAGGTTAATCTTTGCAATCTGGTTCATTTCTTTCTTCTGATGGTACAAACAAGGTTTTGTGGCTCACTTCGTGTCTGATGCACAAAATGGCCTTGAACTACGCAGTTCTTTTATCTTTATCCCTATTTTTACCCAATTAACAATAGACAGGTATATTATTTTTCTTAATGACCCAATGACCCATCACCTCTGTGATGCACTGCTGCATTTTTTACCCAATCACTCACTATTACCCAAAAACCTCCAGGAGAAGAACATGAAGAAGAAAGAAAAAGGGACAAGGGACAGCACCCAAAATCCTCCATCTTGTCTCCTGTTCTCTAAACTAACTTTTTCACCCAGTGATTTAAAAAAACTTTCTAATTTACACACTTACACTTTTAGCTTTTTCTATTTAACTTTAACATTTATTTTCATGTATCACCATGAAAACATGCTCATGAATTTCATATTATATGAAATTCTGTGTTTTTCTGGATCTTGTAACTAAATATCAGAAACAAGGGCACGCACTCTGGATTCCAGACACCTACACCAAACCCCTGGTGAAGGGCGGCCCAGGGGTTCTGATTTTGAGTCCCTGGGGGTTTCTCCCTTGTTGTGTTTCTGGTGTGTCAGGGTCAGAGATGCAAGATATAAACTGTGGCCCTGAAAACTCAGCTTCTGAGCTTGCTGCCATGGTTTTCTAAGGACTTTCCCAGGACAGTAACTGTAAACATAGATATGTGTACATTCTTTCTGTTATACATCCTGTGATGGGCATCTCTCATGGCCAGTGCAGAGAGAAAGTGTTATCCTGACCATCCAATCCCTGGCTGTGGTCAGAAACCTATAAATCCTGGGAGGAAAAATAAACTTTCTCTTCTTTTCACCACACCTCGACCTGTGTCCGTGTGATCTATTCATCTTCAGCGCTAACAATTAACTTTTATCTGTAATGCCTAACTCTGAGACCCAAGAAAGCACCGAGTTTCACACAGCACCATGGAGACAACTGTTAGGGTTAAGTAGAAAAGACTGAAAATGTGTGTGAATTAGAAAGTTTCTTGAGTCACTGAGTGAATGGGGTGAAGTTTAGAGTTTAAGGTAATTTAGAGAGCAGAAGACAAGATGGAGGATTTAAGGTGTTGTCTCTTGTCCTTCTTCTTTCTTCTTCATGTTCTTCTCCCAGGGGTTTTTGGGTGGTAGTGATTGGGTAAAAAATGCAGCAGTGCAGCACTCAGGTGTTGGGTCATTGGGTGAATAAGAAAAATAATTTAGTTGCATTTGTTAATTTGGTAAATGGGAGTAGTGGTCCCTGACCCTGAACTCCACCCTCAAAGGTGGAGACCCTCGGGGGTTCTGTCCCTCAAAAACCCCTGCCCTGCCTCTGTTTGGGGCTCTCTGCTCTGGATCTGAGTTGTTCCCAAGCTGAATAAATGGTTTCATGAACAGGAACCATCTCATTGGTGTTCCATGCTGGTCCCCAGAACCCTGCAGCTTCCCTGGACGAGATCCTGAGGTTGTGGACTACAACAATCCCCACCTGGAACCACCACGGACATCTGGGGACTCCCATTAAAGTCACGGAAATGCCAAGGACAGCTCAGGGTGTGCAGCCACACAGGGGACACAAAACTGTCCCCAACACAGCGGGGAGGACCCCCAGAGGAGACTGAGGTGACAAACCCGTCGTCTGAGAGGATCTGAGGCTGAAAATAAATGCAAGGAGCACCCCAGAAGCTCCTTGAAGGGTGTTAAAGGTTCCATGTGACTTATGAGTTTGCACTGAACGAGAGAAGATGAGCTCCAGGCTTGGTGTGATGAACCAGGAGGATTCAGTGCTTGCATTTCCCTCCCACTGCCTCGAGGGCTGGACTTGATCATCTTAAAAATCTTTTCCAACCTTAACAATTCTGTGATTCCATGACCCTTGTGGCTACTGCCAGTTTTGGGGGGTAAAAGTCCTGGAGAACCCGAGGAAAACAGCTGACACAGCTGGAGGTGCTGC
Organism: Poecile montanus; assembly: GCA_038429875.1. Classification (NCBI taxonomy): domain Eukaryota; kingdom Metazoa; phylum Chordata; class Aves; order Passeriformes; family Paridae; genus Poecile; species Poecile montanus. Next base: position 926,227 of record CM076505.1, on the reverse strand, counting down.
TTCCTTCACAGAATCCTGGAATGCTTTGGGATTCAAGACCACTCAGTTCCAACCTGTTGTAGTTGATAGCTTGAAATGTATCTTTTCCCATCTTTTAGTTGTGATTTCCCCCCCAGCTTCTCTTTCTCCTGACTCTTTACCTGGCATCAAGTTCCCATGGTCACTGAAGTTTCTCTCCTCAGCCCCACGGTGAGAGGCTGGATGGAGTAAAGAGAGGACCCTGCTGGCAGTTCCAGCTGCTGGAAGTTTCTTTAGCCCAGGAAAGCACGGGGTTGGGAGAAGAGGGACCCTTCTTTCCAACACAGAAGTTTGTAACTTTGTTTTTCCTGTCCCAGAATGCCTCTGAGCTATGGAAGTTGGGAGGATTTGCTTCCCTTCCCTTCCCTTCCCTTTATTTCCCCCTTGTGTTGTCAGGAAACCGAGCCCCCCTCTCTCCCCCTCTGTGGAGGATACTCCTACACCTTTGTGGGCATTTGAAGAAGTTGCTGTCTGTTATTTCTTATCTTGGTGTGTGTAACCTTGATTTGTAGAAAGTTTGTATGATGTACTAGCTGAGAAAAATAATTGGTTCTTTCTCTGATGTTCCCTCCCTCCGAGAAACCCTGTTAAAAGAGACCCCCCAGACCCCAAATCCTTTGTCTCTCGTCCTTTGGATTCCCCTTCACAGAAATAAACTGTGGAATGCAAACCAGGGAGAGAGAGTCCCCCCTGATTTCTTTACTCGCTCTATAGACTTGAATTCCTGAAGAAAATCAGTGAACCCCACAAACAGATGCTGGCTGGAAACCAGAGTGAAGAGAAACCTCATCACTGAGCCAGCCGGGCCACACTCGAGAAGATGGAGTCAGCAGCCCCCTGGCATGGGAAGGGAAGCTCCCAGTGGCTGGAAGGCTCATCCCAAGGAGCAGCACGGAGATGTCACCCAGCAGAAGCCACCCCGGGGACTCCCACCCAACCTTGCCATGTGCTGTCTGCAGCCAACTGAACCATTTCATGACATTTGTTTCCAAGGGAGAATTAACTCCCTACAAGGGCCTTTTTTGTTTGTAAATCAGTGCCCTGGGAGTGCCAGGAGCTCAGATTGTTTTAATCACCAGAGCTGGCCCCGTCATTAGAGAGAGCAGTGACCCAGGGCAGGGCCAGCACTGCCAGGGCCAGCTGGTCCTGCCTGCCAGGGACTGCTGGGGGGCCACCAGGAACAGCCCTGAGGAACCCTCACACCCTGGCAGCTCGTGGTGCAGGCATGGAAAAGCAAAATCTGGGATGTTCCTCCCATTCTGGCACATGGAAGGTGTTGGGGTTCCTGTGAGATGTCACCTCTAAGCGAGCAAAGGAGGCTCAGGGGGAATTTCTGGCTCTGCACAAGTCCCTGGCAGGAGGGGACAGCCAGGGGGGATTTGGGATCTGCTCCAGGGAACAGGGACAGGAGGAGAGGGAACGGCCTCAGGGCAGCTCAGGGGAGTTTGGTTGGACATGAGGGAAAATCCCATGGGAAAGGTGCTTGAGAAGGGGTGCCCAGGGAGGTTTGGGGTGCCCAGGGAGGTTTGGGGTGCCCAGGGAGGTTTGGGGTGCCCAGGGAGGTTTGGGGTGCCCAGGGAGGTTTGGAGTGCCCAGGAAAGGACTGGAGGTGGCACTGGGGGCTCTGGGTTGGGGACAGGGTGGGGATGGGGCACGGCTGGGACTCGGTGATCCTGGAGATCTCCAAGCACACAGATCCCAGTTCTGTGATGGTCACAGCTGAGGGTCCTTCCAGGACCTGTGCCAGGTTAGGGCTGATGGAGCTGCAGCTGCCAGGGAACAGCGACAGGAGGAGAAGGAATGGCCTCAGGCTGGCCCAGGGGAAATTCAGGGAATAGTTCTCCACTAAAATGTTTGTCCAGTCCTGGCCCAGCTGCCCAGGGCAGGGTGGAGCGCCCATCCCTGCAGGGATTTAAAACCCTGTGCAGGTGGCACTTGGGGACACGGGCAGTGGTGGCCCTGGCACTGCTGGGGAACAGCTGGATTCCACAATCCTGGAGAGCTTTTCCAATTCCACAATTCCCTGATCTGTGGCTGGGTAAGCAATCAGTTAACAGAGCTGCCAGGAAGTCTCAGCAGCCCCTTGCAAAGGAAGGAAGGGGGAAAGGCGGAGGGATTATCCCTGATCCTCTTACCGGAGCGCTCGGTGGACAGGCTGCCGTGTCTGCTCGGGGACCTGGCCACCTCGGGGGCATTGGCCACCAGGCTCAGGCTGGCAGAGGAGATGGTGCTGTCAGAGCCCAGGGAGGTGCTGGACTGGGTCAGGGATGACTTGCGCAGTTTGCTCTTCAGGAAGAAACCCTTGACTTTGGATTTCTTGCCCCCGAGCTCGAAGTCATCCTCCATGTCCAGGGCTCCCATGCTGCTGGGGATGATGGCAGAGGCCGACTCCAGCTCGTATTTCTTCTTGCCAGTCACCTTGTCCTTCAGCTTGCCGAAGGGTGAGCGTGGCTTGTCCTTCACGGACAGGTCGAACATGCTGGCGGTGAGGCTGTTCCGGGTGAACTGGATGCTCACCAGGATCTCACCACGCTCCTTCTCCTTCTTCCCAGCCTTGGAGTGCAGCTTGTGCCACCTGCAGCCAGAGGGGAGGGAGAAGGAAAGGCCCTCTGTCATCTCCAAGAGCCAGGAGAATTTGGAGGAGATGCTGGGAGAAAGCTGCAAGGCTGTCTGGCACAAGTTTCTCCAGGGAAAGGGCTGGAAAACGTTGGAACTGCCTGGGAAGGTTTGGAATGTCCAACCCTGGAGGAGCCCAAGGAATTCCTGGGGTGGGAAAATGTTGGAACTGCCTGGGAAGGTTTGGAATGTCCATCCCTTGAGGTGCCCAATGAATGCCTGGGGTGGGAAAACGTTGGAACTGCCTGGGAAGGTTTGGAATGTCCATCCCTGAAGGTGCCCAAGGAATTCCTGGGGTGGGAAAAGGTTGGAACTGCCTGGGAAGGTTTGGAATGTCCATCCCTGGAGGTGCCCAAGGAATTCCTGGGGTGGGAAAAGGTTGGAACTGCCTGGGAAGGTTTGGAATGTCCATTCCTGGAGGTGCCCAAGGAATTCCTGGGGTGGGAAAATGCTGGAACTGCCCAGGGAGGTTTGGAATGTCCATTCCTGGAGGAGCCCAAGGAATTCCTGGGATGGGAAAATGTTGGAACTGCCCAGGGAGGTTTGGAATGTCCATCCCTGGAGGAGCCCAAGGAATGCCTGGGGTGGGAAAATGCTGGAACTGCCCAGGGAGGTTTGGAATGTCCATCCCTGGAGGTGCACAAGGAATGCCTGGGGTGGGAAAACGTTGGAACTGCCCAGGGAGGTTTGGAATGTCCAACTCTGGGCTGGTGCCCAAGGAATTCCTGGGATGGGAAAACGTTGGAACTGCCTGGGAAGGTTTGGAATGTCCATCCCTTGAGGTGCCCAATGAATGCCTGGGGTGGGAAAACGTTGGAACTGCCCAGGGAGGTTTGGAATGTCCATCCCTGGAGGAGCCCAAGGAATTCCTGGGGTGGCACTCAGCACTCTGGGCTGGGGACAAGGGGGGTTCCAGCACAGGATCCATGGCTGGGAGGGCTTTTCCAGCCTCACTGAGTCTAACCCAAGTGTTCCAGATTCCACTGACGCCCAAGTCAGAGACACAAACACCCCACAAGGAGGTGGCACTCGGGACCTGACCCCTCCCTGATGCCCCTGCAGCTCCAGCCCTGGCAGACAGCACTCTGGTTTCCCAGGGAAAGCTGGGAGCTGTGCTCAGGAGGAGACAAAGCTGCTGGAATTTTGTGTTCCTGATTTAAATGTCCCAGAGCCGGTGACTCAAGGGATCCTCTCGGCAGAGACTGACCCAGAACGGCAAAGGAACTCAAGAGCATCCATTAAATCAACTTTGTGCCAGACCTGCTGTGTCTCACTCCAGTAAAAATGCTCAGGTTCTCCTGGAAGTGTCCTTGCATCAAGATCTTTCCAGGATGATGCATCCCAGGAGCTCTGTGCAGCTCCAGCCCAACACAACCCCTGATGTGGGGACAATTCCCATGGCAGGCTCCAGGAGTCCATGTCCAGCACAAAGTTCCCACTGATTGATCCCAGAGGATCACTGGGAATGCTTCCCACTGTCCCACCCCACACACAGCCCCAGACACCAAGGCTGCCCATGAAAAGGGAAGAGCTTTGGAAAAGCCTCCAAACCATTCATGGCACGAGGCACAAACACCCCCAAGCTCCCTTGAGGCGCTGATGGTCCCACAGGGAATGGCCTGGCAGCTGGCAGGGCACGGAGCAGCCTCTGGAATGGGGTGGGAGAGGGGTCTGGATTCCTGCCAGTGGGGCTGGGGACAATCCCAGAGCCACCCTCTGGTTCTTCTCTTGCACATCCCTGTGGGGCAGCACCAAACACAGGCCACAAGGGAACCATTCCTTGCCAAAAATCACTCCCTTTATTCTCCCCACGGGATGCTCCATCTCTGCCAATCCCAGGCACCACTTCCCACATGCATGAGCAGGAATCCAGCACAGCCACGGCCCTGATCCCACCCAGATCCAAGCATTTAATGAATTCCTGATTAAAATTCCCCTTAACAAGGCACAAGGACATCTGCAGGCTCGGGACAGATCCTGATTCTCCATGTTGTGCTTCTTGGGAGCAATGGGAGGTGAAGACACTTCTGACATGCATTAACAATTTCCCAGAAAACAAAAATCCCAGTGGTGCCTTCATCCACTTGGAGAGTGCAGAGGGAAGAAAAAAAAATAGGGAAGGAAAAGGGATGGGGAAAGGGAGGAGAAGGGAGGAGAAGGGAGGAGAAGGGAGGAGAAGGGAGGAGAAGGGAGGAGAAGGGAGGAGAAGGGAGGAGAAGGGAGGAGAAGGGAGGAGAAGGGAGGAGAAGGGAGGAGAAGGGAGGAGAAGGGAGGAGAAGGGAGGAGAAGGGAGGAGAAGGGAGGAGAAGGGAGGAGAAGGGAGGAGAAGGGAGGAGAAGGGAGGAGAAGGGAGGAGAAGGGAGGAGAAGGGAGGAGAAGGGAGGAGAAGGGAGGAGAAGGGAGGAGAAGGGAGGAGAAGGGAGGAGAAGGGAGGAGAAGGGAGGAGAAGGGAGGAGAAGGGAGGAGAAGGGAGGAGAAGGGAGGAGAAGGGAGGAGAAGGGAGGAGAAGGGAGGAGAAGGGAGGAGAAGGGAGGAGAAGGGAGGAGAAGGGAGGAGAAGGGAGGAGAAGGGAGGAGAAGGGAGGAGAAGGGAGGAGAAGGGAGGAGAAGGGAGGAGAAGGGAGGAGAAGGGAGGAGAAGGGAGGAGAAGGGAGGAGAAGGGAGGAGAAGGGAGGAGAAGGGAGGAGAAGGGAGGAGAAGGGAGGAGAAGGGAGGAGAAGGGAGGAGAAGGGAGGAGAAGGGAGGAGAAGGGAGGAGAAGGGAGGAGAAGGGAGGAGAAGGGAGGAGAAGGGAGGAGAAGGGAGGAGAAGGGAGGAGAAGGGAGGAGAAGGGAGGAGAAGGGAGGAGAAGGGAGGAGAAGGGAGGAGAAGGGAGGAGAAGGGAGGAGAAGGGAGGAGAAGGGAGGAGAAGGGAGGAGAAGGGAGGAGAAGGGAGGAGAAGGGAGGAGAAGGGAGGAGAAGGGAGGAGAAGGGAGGAGAAGGGAGGAGAAGGGAGGAGAAGGGAGGAGAAGGGAGGAGAAGGGAGGAGAAGGGAGGAGAAGGGAGGAGAAGGGAGGAGAAGGGAGGAGAAGGGAGGAGAAGGGAGGAGAAGGGAGGAGAAGGGAGGAGAAGGGAGGAGAAGGGAGGAGAAGGGAGGAGAAGGGAGGAGAAGGGAGGAGAAGGGAAAAGGGAAAGTGGAAAAGGGAAAAGGGTGAAGGCAGGTGTGACCATGCTGGAATCACCAGGGTGAGGAGAAAACTGGAATTGTGTCCTCCAGGAGTTGCTGGATTTCTGCCAAGGAAGTTATCACAGCCTGGATGAAGGAAGGAGCTGGGAGGTTTGGGAATGCTACACCCAGCAGTGTCCAAAGCCAGGCTGGACAGGGCTTGGAGGAACTGGGATACTGGGAAGTGTCTCTGCCTGTAGAACTGGATGGGTTTTAAGGTCCCTTCCAACCCAATCCAGTCTGGAATCCTACAAAGGGGGCACAAAATCCCCTCATTCCCTGAAATATTCCAGCAGCACAGCTGGAAGCAGCCAGGTCCTTCACCACACAAAGTGCAGGAGGGACAGTGCTGGGCACAGACATGGAATTAATTCCCAGGGAATTCCCACTCCTATTCCCACCACTCACTTATCCCACCCCATCCAATGCCCACTGCAACATTTCCAGTGCTCAGGCTGTCAGCTTGAAAATATCCAGGCAGGAAAAAACAAATCCATGGAAAAAGGCAGCATTAACCCCTTAGAGCCAGGCACCAGCAACGAAAGCAGCCCAGAAGAGGCTGAGCCACTGCCAGGGAGCAGGAGCAGGAGCATCAGGAGGACAATTCCCGAAGGATTGGAGGGGAAAAGGCTGCCTGGAACACCCCACAGTGCATTGTTGCTCACTCTAATGCAGGAGCTGGAAGCAGCTCAGGAGGGAAGGGCTGCAGCAGCTGGGGAAGGAGAGACTGAGGGGCTGAATCACTGCACAGGAAAACAAAGAACTCCTGAAAGGAGCCTCTGTACTTTACATCATCCCGTGGAAAAAAACAGGGAGAATCTGGGTGGATTAACACAAGGAAAGGCAGGAGCTCCCCAGGGGGAGATGGAACAGCCTGGACATGTCCCCAGCACCTCCCATCCCATCCCATCCCATGGATCCCATCCCATCCCATGGATCCCATCCCATCCCATCCCATGGATCCCAGCCCAGCCCATGGATCCCATCCCATCCCACCCCACCCCAGCCCAGCCCAGCCCATGGATCCCATCCCATCCCATGGATCCCATCCCATCCTATCCCATCCCATCCCATCCCAGCCCATCCCATGGATCCCATCCCATCCCATCCTATCCCATCCCATCCCATCCCATCCTATCCCATCCCATCCCATCCCATCCCATCCCATCCCAGCCCATCCCAGCCCATCCCATCCCAGCCCATCCCATCCCATCCTATCCCATCCCATCCCATCCCATGGATCCCAGCCCATCCCATGGATCCCATCCCATCCTATCCCATCCCATCCCATCCCATGGATCCCATCCCATCCCATCCCATCCCATCCCATCCCATCCCATCCCATCCCATCCCATGGATCCCAGCCCATCCCATGGATCCCATCCCTTCCCCCCCCACCCTGTGAGCATCAAAGGGAATTCAGGTGCTGAGCCTGAGCTGCTCCAAAAAGCAGCTGCTGAAGGCAGGAGCTGTGCTGGTGCTGGGATTCAGGAGCTATTTCTGGCTCCCCAGACCTCATCCACAGTCAGGACCACACCTCCAACAGGCAACGGGGATATTTTTAGGCTGAGCTCTGGGTTCATGGCACAGGACGAGGTTTGGGAGGATTCAGCTGTTCCATGCCGTGTGTTTGGGTTTTTATGAATCAGCCCCAGTGGAAAGAGGAGGTGCAAACTCCTGGGATGGAGCAGGACAGAGGGATCGGGGAGGGATCAAGTCCCAAACAGCAACACACAAACTCCCACAGCAGCTTTTCACCATCAGCCCCATCCCACAGCCCTCGGTTTCCCAAATTCCTCCCAGGAGCTGCCCTCAGGGGGATGCTGGGCTGGGATTTCTGGATTTGGGCCACCCAAGGTCTCATCCTGGAGAGGAACACGACATTTTTATGGGAACAGAACAACCCACCTGGAAAACAAACACAAACTCCTTTTTCCAGGTCTGAAGGAGCAGAACTGGGTCACATCAGTCAGAGCCTGGAGCGCAGGGGGATGGAGGGAACTGCACCAAGCACAGGCAGCCCCAGGGATCCACAGGGATCTGCTGGATCTGGCACCCAGGACAAGCCCCTCACCCCCAGCCCGCTCTGAGGGTCCCTGCCAAGGCTTGGAGGGGTCCCAGCCCCACGCAGCCTTTGCTGTTACAAAACTGAAATGAAAATGAAGTTGAACTCTGCTCCAGAGCCGGAGCTGGTGGGGATCAGGAGCAGGATTGCTCCCAGCTGAGGAGCTGTGCCCCAGTCTGTGCTCCTTCCCTTGCTCCCAGCAGCTGGAATGTGCTTCCCAGAGCATGGAACCTGCTGGATCAGCTTCCTCTCCTCCGTGGGGAGCTGCTCCTTCCCCCAGCCCTGCCAGGTGATGGCCTGCTGACACACAGAGAGCCCAGGGACATCTCCAGGGTGACAAATCCAGGAATGGAGAAACCAGGGACACCTCCAGAGTGACACATTTGGGAATGGAGAGCTCAGAGACACATCCAGGGTGACAAATCCAGGGAATGGAGAACCCAGGGACACCTCCAGGGTGACACATTTGGGAATGGAGAACCCAGGGACACCTCAAGAATGACAAATCCAGGGAACGGAGAGCTCAGGGACACCTCAAGAATGACACATTTGGGAATGGAGAGCTCAGGGACACCTCCAGGGTGACAAGTCCAGGGAACAGAGAACACAGGGACACCTCCAGAGTGACAAATCCAGGGAACAGAGAACCCAGGGACATCTCCAGAGTGACAAATCCAGGGAACAGAGAACCCAGGGACACCTCCAGAGTGACACATTTGGGAATGGAGAACCAGAGACACCTCAAGAATGACAAATCCAGGGAATGGAGAGCCCAGGGACACATCCAGAGTGACACATTTGGGAATGGAGAACCAGAGACACCTCCAGGGTGACACATTTGGGAATGGAGAGCTCAGGGACACCTCCAGGGTGACACATTTGGGAATGGAGAGCCCAGGGACACCTCCAGGGTGACAAATCCAGGGAATGGAGAACCCAGGGACACCTCCAGGGTGACACATTTGGGAATGGAGAAACCAGGGACACCTCCAGAGTGACAGATCCAGGGAATGCAGCTCCAGCCAGATGGAAGGCACAAGGCACAGGCTGGGGAAATTCGCTTTTGCTAACAAATGTGAATTGTTCCCTGTGACATTCCATGGATCCAGCACTGCTGGGTGTGGATCCCCAAAGTGAGAACCCCAGGATCTGTTTTCCATGCCCAGGGAAGGGCCTGGAGAGCAGCCCAGGGTGGCTGAGGGGGAAGGAAGCAGCGCTGCACCCCAGCTGGGCAGAGAGGAAACCTCAAAGAGAGAACTCCTGGGGAAGAGGAAGCTGCTGGAGGCCCTGTGAGCTCCGGGGAGGCTCCAGAGCTCAGAGGGGTCTGCAGCTCCCATTCCTGGGCTGTCTCGGGATCGGGGGCAGAGGCTGCCCAGCCCTCACAGTGGGGCTGTGCACACTCATTGAGTTAATTGAGTTGGTTAATGAGCACAGCCAGCTGTCCCAGACACCCCTGAACCCCTCTGCTCTCCCCAGGGCCGGGCCAAGGGAGCAGTGCCAAAGGCAGCTCTGGGAGACAGCACCCGGCGTCTATTTTTATATCTGCTGTTGTCAGGATGAGTGAGAGAGCAGCCACAGAGCTGCTCCAGAAACCAGAGCTGCTCCCAAAACCAACCAGAGCTGCTCCCAAAACCAGAGCTGCTCCCAAAACCAACCAGAGCTGCTCCCAAAACCAACCAGAGCTGCTCCTGAAAGCAGAGCTGTTCCCAAACCAGAGCTGCTCCCAAACCACAGCTGCTCCCAAACCAGAGCTGTTCCCAAACCAGAGCTGTTCCCAAACCAGAGCTGCTCCCAAACCAGAGCTGCTCCCAAACCAGAGCTGTTCCCAAACCAGAGCTGCTCCCAAAACCAACCAGAGCTGCTCCCAAACCACAGCTGCTCCCAAACCAGAGCTGTTCCCAAACCAGAGCTGCTCCCAACACCAGAGCTGTTCCCAAACCAGAGCTGCTCCTGAAACCACAGCTGTTCCCCAAACCAGAGCTGTTCCCAAAACCAGAGCTGCTCCCAAACCAGAGCTGTTCCCAAAACCAGAGCTGCTCCCAAAACCAACCAGAGCTGCTCCCCAAACCAGAGCTGCTCCTGAAACCACAGCTGCTCCCAAACCAGAGCTGTTCCCAATCCAGAGCTGTTCCCAAACCAGAGCTGCTCCCAAATCAGAGCTGCTCCCAAACCAGAGCTGTTCCCAAACCAGAGCTGCTCCAAACACCAGAGCTGCTCCCAAAACCAACCAGAGCTGCTCCCAAACCAGAGCTGCTCCCAAACCAGAGCTGCTCCAAACACCAGAGCTGCTCCCAAAACCAACCAGAGCTGCTCCCAAACCAGAGCTGCTCCCAAACCAGAGCTGCTCCCAAACCAGAGCTGCTCCCAAACCAGAGCTGCTCCCAAACCAGAGCTGTTCCCAAAACCAACCAGAGCTGTTCCCCAAACCAGAGCTGCTCCCAAACCAGAGCTGTTCCCCAAACCAGAGCTGCTCCCAAACCAGAGCTGTTCCCAAACCAGAGCTGTTCCCAAACCAGAGCTGTTCCCATCCTCCTTCAGCATCCCTCACCCTGCGCTGAGCCCAGGGAAAAACACCGGCATGGAAATGGGAACACGGGAACTGACCAGGAGGGAAAGAGACACCGATGAGGATGAGGATGGGATGAGGATGAGGATGGGATGGGATGAGGATGAGGATGGGGATGAGGATGGGATGAGGATGGGATGAGGATGGGATGAGGATGGGATGAGGATGGGATGAGGACTGGGATGAGGACTGGGATGAGGATTGGGATGAGGATTGGGATGAGGATGAGGATTGGGATGAGGATTGGGATGAGGATTGGGATGAGGATTGGGATGAGGATTGGGATGAGGATTGGGATGAGGATTGGGATGAGGATTGGGATGAGGATTGGGATGAGGATGGGATGAGGATGGGATGAGGATGGGGATGAGGATGGGATGAGGATGGGATGAGGATGGGATGAGGATGAGGATGGGATGAGGATGAGGATGAGGATTGGGATGAGGATTGGGATGAGGATTGGGATGAGGATTGGGATGAGGATTGGGATGAGGATTGGGATGAGGATTGGGATGAGGATTGGGATGAGGATGGGATGAGGATGGGATGAGGATGACGATGAGGATGAGATGAGGATGAGGATGGATTTTCTCAGGGCAAACACCTTCCCTTTTCCCCTGTGCTGTGCCCTGCCCTGGGCAGCAGGGCACAGCCCAGGGGGGCACAGGGACCCCAGGGAACGCTCCCGTGGGGTTTGGGCACTGCTCACTCCCCACCAGTGAGAAACCCCCGGCTGTGGGAGCTGTGGGAGCACTGGGCTGGCCCAGCAGCCCCGGGATGGGCAGGGAATGCTGGGATGAGCAGGGAATGAACAGAGCCAGCCCCAAAGGGAAGGCAACACCAACTCTGAGCAGAGATTTTCCGTCACCTTGTCCCTTCCACGTCCCCTCTGGAGCAAGTGACTCCTTCAGCACACAGCCAAGGCCTCCAGCCCATCAGCAGCTTCCTGCCTCAACATCCCAAATCCCTGGGGTGAGCCAAGCTCATCCCACTGGTTTGGGATAACCAATGGACACTGGGATGAGAGCAGGGCAGGACTCAGAGCTGCCAGGGGCACCACCCTGCTCCTCTTCCTGGGAGGACATGGGTCATTCCCATGAGGATATGGGAATATTCCTATATGGATATGGATTATTCCTATAAGGATATGGGTTATTCCTATGAGGATATGGGAATATTCCTATATGGATATGGGTTATTCCTATGAGGATAAGGGTTATTCCTATATGGATATGGGTTATTCCCATGAGGATAAGGGTTATTCCTATGAGGATATGGGTTATTCCTATAAGGATATGGGTTATTCCTATATGGATATGGGTTATTCCCATGAGGATATGGGTTATTCCTATGAGGATATGGGTTATTCCTATGAGGATATGGGTTATTCCTATGAGGATATGGGAATATTCCTATATGGATATGGGTCATTCCCATGAGGATATGAATTATTCCTATAGGGATATGGGAATATTCCTATGAGGATATGGGTTATTCCCATAAGGATATGGGTTATTCCCATAAGGATATGGGTTATTCCCATAGGGATATGGGTTATTCCCATAGGGAAATGGGTTATTCCTATAAGGATATGGGTTATTCCCATAAGGATATGGGTTATTCCTATAAGGATATGGGTTGTTCCCAGAAGGATATGGGTTATTCCTATATGGATATGGGTTATTATCATGAGGATATGGGTTATTCCCATAGGGATAAGGGTTATTCCTATAAGGATATGGGCTATTCCTATAAGGATATGGGTTATTCTCATGAGGATATGGGTTATTCCCATGAGGATATGAGTTATTCCCATGAGGATATGGGCTATTCCCATGAGGATATGGGTTATTCCCATAGGGATATGGGTTATTCCTATATGGATATGGGTTATTCCCATAAGGATATGGGTTATTCCTATAAGGATATGGGTTATTCCCATAGGGATATGGGTTATTCCCATGAGGATATGGGTCATTCCCATGAGGATATGGGTTATTCCTATATGGATATGGGTTATTCCCATAAGGATATGGGTTATTCCCATGAGGATAAGGGTTATTCCCATGAGTATAAGGGTTATTCCAGGGAGAACAACCTTTGCCCTCCGATGGCTCAGCTGAAATCCCAGAAGATTCCCCTGCAAGCCCCAGCTCAGCTGGACCCACTGTGCCCCAGCAGCCCTGCTCAGGCACCAGGGCCTCCAGTTCCCCCTCAGACTGGTCCCAGTGCTTTGCCAGCAGGGAGCTCAGGGAGTTTCCTCGGGGAGTGAAGTCCCTTGGTGATTCCTGGGATGCACCAGGGAAGGAGGCACAGCTGGAGTGTTTCTGGAGCACTTCCACTCCAAAGCCTCCCAAAAGCACTGAGCCCTGTCAGGGTGAGCGAGGTTCACCTGAAACCGAGCAGAAATTCTGCTGCACAGCTCGGAGCTGCAGTGGGACCCAGACACATCCCAACCCAGAGCCAGAGGCTCTTCCCAGACTGCTCCAGGCTGGCATTTACTGCTGATTCATCCCTGCAACAAGGTCAGCCTGGCTGGGCAGAAGAGCCCCAGGTCTTAAATCAGGGATCTCCTGGGCTGCTACAGCGACAGAGCAGGGCAGAGCATGGAGAAACCAATCCAGAGAAAACACTGGGGCCAGCTCCTCTTGGCACAACCCTCCCTGAGAGCCCAGCACAGGGACACTTCCCTGAGCCTGGAGCTGCAGCAGCTGGGCCAGGAGGAAGCTCAGCTAGCCAGGATGGGAAGCACAGGCTGGAAAACAAGCCAGCCCCGGGGAATTTTGTGCTTTTTGCTCTGGTTCCATGTTCCTGCCCCAGCTTCCCCCAGCAGTGCTGGGAGGCTTTTCCACAGAGCCAGTTCCCGTGTTGGTTTTGGATGGCTGATCCTGCCAGGTGATCCCTGCGAGCTGCTAAAAGCACAGATGGAAAATAAACACAGGCTGACTCCCCTGTGGATGGAGCAGCTGAGGTGGGAAGTTCATCCCTCCAAATGTTCTTCCCAGAAGTGCTCACAAACAAGGAACCAACGCAGCCCAGCCCTGCTGAAGGCTCCAGCTCTGAGACAGCAGCTCCAGAGGGGCTGCACCTCAGGAATGGAGAGCTGGAGCTGTGTGGAAGGACAGGAAGCCCTGGGCATGGTGCTGGTGCTCCACTGGGACAAGCAGGAAGCCAGGTGAGAAAATGCCAGCAAGGACTGGCACCTGCTGAAGGGCTCATCCCAGGATGAGCTTGTCACAGCCAGGAACGGAGATATTGTCACTGCAGAGGGACTCAAGGGCAGGAACAGCCTGAAGAGCAGGAAAAGCCAGCCCTGCTGGTGTCCCAGCTGGGAATGCACCCCCAGGCTGTGCCCAGGGATGGGACAAAGCCCATCCAGGCAAGGTCAGAGGCAAACAGGGGGATGGCAAGGAGGGGAGCTTTTGGACCAGGATACACACCAGGGATGGAAAAGAGCTCTGAGCCACCAGGACAGTGCTGGCATGAGAGCAGCAGCAGTGGCTTCATCCCAAATCACTCTGAGCTAAGAAAATCTGAGGCTGTTCTCTAGCACAGGATGGACAGGTGGGCAGGGGGAGGGAGGAGGATTTAAGGAGCTGTAAAACAACATGAAACATTTATGACTGGGGACAGCAAGAGCAGGAGTCAGGACGTGATCACCTCAGCTGGATTTATCCGCTCACACTCCACAGCACCCACGGTTTGTGTCCTCCCAAGCAGCCAATGAACCACCCTGTGGTCACCCAGTGACCTGAGCTGCCCAGACAGCACAGGACAGGGGACAAGGTCCCTGTGTGACTCTGCCAGTGTGGGTGATCCCCCACCCTGTGCACCAGAGTTAAACCAACAGGAGCCCTGAGCTGACCCTGCAGGGCTGCAAAGCACCAGGAGCTGCTGCACGAGCTCCCCTGAGCAGGCACAGGACAAACACCAGTTACTGTAAATCCTTTCCACTTCCAGCTGGGAGAAGCAGCACAGCAGGGCTTGCACACAGAACCAGTGCCCAGAGGCTTGGGGTGCCTGTTCTCCAAAGGGACACCAATCCCAGGGAAGTGACACCAACCCCAGGGAAGTGACACCAATCCCAGGGAAGTAACACCAACCCCAGGGAAGTGACACCAATCCCAGGGAAGTGACACCAATCCCAGGGAAGGGACACCAACCCCAGGGAAGGGACACCAACCCCAGGGAAGGGACACCAATCCCAGGGAAGGGACACCAATCCCAGGGAAGGGACAGCAATCCCAGGGAAGTGACACCAATCCCAGGGAAGGGACACCAATCCCAGGGAAGTGACACCAACACCAGGGAAGGGACAGCAATCCCAGGGAAGGGACAGCAATCCCACGGCTCCACATGGCCTGAAACCAGCTCTGTGAACAGGTCACACACGGATTGCTCACCATCACATCAAGCCATGCTCAGGAGTGAGTCAAACATGAAAAAAGGGAAAAGGGAATGAATCCAGAGCCCAGCAGCATGTTCCACTCCTTTATCCTTGGTGGATCTGTCAGGGAAGAGACACCCTGGAAATGCAGAGCTGGGGAGGAGCCCCTGAGTTCCCAAACCCCCACCCTGGGCTGGGAAGCCAAACCCCTGTCCCAGGCAGGCTTCAGATGGAGCAGGAGAATCCCATGGTGGATCTGAGCACGGCTCAGCCAGGCACAGGCTCTGCCAGACCCCAGGACAGAGGGACACAGCGGTGGCTCAAAGGCCATTCCCACCCTTGGGAATGGAGAGGATGCCAGGTTTTCCCTGGACTCCTCCACCATGGAGCAGATTCCTCCAGGAACCACAAAGAGCATCCCCCAAGAGGAGGAGGAGGAGGAGCAGAGCCCACCAGGGGAGGACTCAGCCGGGCTCTGGAGGGACAGAATCACTCAGGAGGCTCCTGGAGCAGGGACTGAGCACAGCTGAACTCAGCACAGGCAGCAGCACCAGTTCCCCCCAGTCTGGAGCTCTGCACAAACAGGACTGAGGGGTGTCCCGAGCTGCTGAGGTCATTCTGCAGCTGGGGGAAATCAGGGCCCTGGGAAATCCCTGGCAAACAGAGAGTCTGCAGCTTTTTGAGATGATGGAGGGTGATGGGCCAGTGCTCCCAGCCACCCACACACCAGACCCAACATGACAGATCTGCAAAGCTGGGATCAGACCACTCAAATATCTTAAAAAAACAACAAAAGCAGAGTTTTCCTGCAGGAGAACAGAGCAAGGGCCTTAAACTCCTCAAACCAGCAGTGGCAGCTGGGTGAAAATGGGATTAACTGGGCAGGTAGGAGCAAAATTACACCCTGGGTCCTCTGCTCTGGGCTCCCAGCTCAGGGAAAATGTTACCTGGGGTCAGCTGGCCACCAAGGGTGTTATCCCTGCCCTGGTCACCAAGGGTGTTATCCCTGCCCTGGTCACCATGGATGTTATCCCATCCTGGTCACCATGGACACCATCCCATCCTGGTCACCATGGACACCATCCCATCCTGGTCACCATGGACACCATCCCATCCTGGTCACCACGGATGTTATCCCATCCTGGTCACCATGGATGTTATCCCATCCTGGTCACCATGGATGTTATCCCTGCCCTGGTCACCATGGATGTTATCCCATCCTGGTCACCATGGATGTTATCCCATCCTGGTCACCATGGATGTTATCCCTGCCCTGATCACCATGGATGTTATCCCATCCTGGTCACCATGGATGTTATCCCATCCTGGTCACCATGGATGTTATCCCTGCCCTGGTCACCATGGATGTTATCCCATCCTGGTCACCATGGATGTTATCCCATCCTGGTCACCATGGATGTTATCCCATCCTGGTCACCACAGATGTTATCCCATCCTGGTCACCATGGACACCATCCCATCCTGGTCACCAAGGGTGTTATCCCATCCTGGTCACCATGGATGTTATCCCTGCCCTGGTCACCATGGATGTTATCCCATCCTGGTCACCATGGATGTTATCCCATCCTGGTCACCATGGATGTTATCCCATCCTGGTCACCATGGACACCATCCCATCCTGGTCACCATGGATGTTATCCCTGCCCTGGTCACCATGGATGTTATCCCATCCTGGTCACCATGGATGTTATCCCATCCTGGTCACCATGGATGTTATCCCTGCCCTGGTCACCATGGATGTTATCCCTGCCCTGGTCACCATGGACACCATCCCATCCTGGTCACCATGGATGTTATCCCATCCTGGTCACCATGGACACCATCCCATCCTGGTCACCATGGACACCATCCCATCCTGGTCACCACAGATGCCATCCCAGGCCTCCACAGCTCCAATCCTGCCCTGGTTTTTGGCAGCACCAATCCCTCCTCCTCTGCAGCATTCCAACACTCCAGGGAATTTCCTCCCTCAGAGCTGCATTTTCATCCCCAAACCATCCCAGCTCAGGGGAGCTGGTGCTCCTGGCCACCTCCCAGACCTTCACCAGCCTTGCTGGGCACTCTGACCACAGGGAAAAGGCTCTTTGCCCTTGGATTCAACTCCCCATCCCAAATCCACCCCAGAGCAGCCATTCCCTCCCCTCCCCACTGCAAGGTCTCCCTCTCCTCAGCCTAAGGACAGACATTCCAAGGACAGAGCTGCTGGGATTTGGCCTTGCTCAGGCTCAGCTCCAAAGCTGGGTGTGAGGATCTCCCCCAGGACAGGCACGAGGAGCCAAGGCTTGGGATGGTCCCAAATCCCTGCCAGGGGCTGCCACAGCCTCATCCCACTGCTAACGATCTCCTGATCGTAATTAAATGAGGGAGGAGAACACCACAAGCACAGCATGGGCTGACAGAGGTCCAGAGGGGCTGGAGGAGATGAGAGTGGGTCCATTCCAGGGGGAACACAAGGACAGTGCCATTTGTCACAGTGAGGAGGGGACAGGATGGGTCCCACCAGTGACAGGAAGGGACAAGTGCCTGGTGTGGGGCTCAGTGAGGGAGCCCTGGCAGGGATTTGGGACCATCCTTGGCTCTGAGGGAGCTTCTCACCCCTGCAAGGTGCCAACACGCTGAGCAGATGGGCAGCACCCATCACTGGGCAGGATGGATCCCCTCAGAGAGCCTCTGGATCAGCCCTTGCCCTCTCCCAGCCCCCGTGTCTGGGCTCACAACCTCCTTCCCTGCTCTCTCTGCCTTCAAACCCAAGGAATTCCCTGTCCCTTTCCCACTGAGCCTCAGAACTCCATCATGACACGGAGCAGAGAAGCCCTGGTGGCCTCAAGGACTTTGCTGGCCAAGTTTGGCAGCTGAAGGAAATGTCCTTTGGTGATGGAGAGGAGGAGGGAGCATCACACCCTCTGCCAGGGTGGGGATGCTGCAGCCCCACAGAAGCCCAGCCAGCAGCAGGTGCCTCCACAGCTGGGCAGGAACAGGAACAAGAAGAGGGAAGTGCAGCACAGAAGGGCTTTGGGGAAGTCAGAGCTGAGCTAATTCTGCAGAGGGAACAACTCCTCCAGACGAGTTCCCCGTCACACCCAGGGCAGCAGCCAGGGAGCGACTGCAAGTCACTGCAGGAAAAGCAGAGCCAGGAATTCTGATTTCTGCTGCACTCACTGCCCCTCAAACACAGATCCCAGCTCTGCAAAGCCCAGGGGCTTGAGCCCTGGCAGGTCAATGTTTGCACCTTTCACCTTCCCCATGTCTCAGGGGCTGGGGGATCTTTGGGATGGACAGCAAATGGAAATGGTTCTTCAGAGAGGGACGGACCAAGGAATGGCAACCAAGGGCTTGTTTTAGCCAGCCCAGGAAATCTTGGACCTTTGCTGCTTCCTCCCACCATCAGCCTCACCCTCACACAGCACAATCAAGGATATTTTGGGTTCCCAGGCAGGGAGATCCAAGGTCCAGTCCTGCAGGTGTTCCCAGGCACCTCCTGTCCCCTCCCATGCTGCTCACCCAAGGGATGCTACACCCAGGCCAAGGGAAAGGTCTCCAAATCCACTGGAGAGAAACTTGGGACAAGGGCTGGAGGGACAGGGCCCAGGGAACAGCTCCCAGTGCCAGAGGGCAGGGCTGGATGGGATATTGGGAAGGAATTCCTGGCAGGGAGGGTGGGCAGGCCCTGGCACAGGGTGCCCAGAGCAGCTGGGGCAGCATCCAAGGCCAGGCTGGGCTGCTGGGAGCACCTGGGACAGTGGGAGGTGTCGCTGCCATGGCAGGGGTGGCACTGGAGTGGCTTTACAGTCCCTTTCCACCCAAATCTCTCTGGGATCCTGACTCCACACACACCCAGCCTGATGTGTGTTGGATGGACCCTGTGTCACTGGGCTGGCTGTGGAGGGGACAGTCCCTGCCTCGCTGCCGTGAGCCCCCACCGGTGGCTCCAAGGACATTTCCTGCATGCTGGGACGCAGAAGCAACAGCAGCCCTGTGAGTTCCCAAAAATCCTTCTTTTCCTGGGCTGGATCCCGGTTTTGCAGGGACTGAGCAGAGGGCAGGGAACTGCAGGATCAGGCCAGGGGAAGGAGGTGAGGACCAGGAGATCCTGCCCAGGGTTCTCTGGACGCACAAGGCTCAAGCACAAAGGGGGAAATGATGCTCGGAGCTTCCTTTGCCTGCCAAGCCCAACCCCTGGAGCTGCCCGAGTGTGGGACAAACCCTGGGATGGGGAGAGCTCTCAGGCTGCTCTTGTGCAACTCCAGGAGTTGATTTTCTCCTGGCAAAGCACTGAGATGACCCAGACTGAGCTGCTCGTAAACACCCCGGCCTCCCTGGCGGCTCCTTCCCGGAGAAGAGTCCAAGTTTGACTGAACATTTTCCACCGAGCCCAAAACAAGGATAATAATTATCACCGGTGAAGTTTCTGTGCAATAAAAAGCAGCAGGGAAATGAGAGCAAGGTCACCACACTGACAATGGATCCTTTGCTGGAGCAGGCTCCCAGTCCAGCTGGCAGCGGGGCTGTGCCCAGCCCAGGATGGGATCCCAAAAGCCAGCGAGGGGCAGAGGCTCAGCCCCGTTATCTCCTCAGCACAGGCCTGGGTGGGCTCAGCAGGGCTGGCCTCCAGGGTGGGAGCCTCTGTTTGTTTTGCTCTCTTTAATCTGGGAATCAAAGTTTCCTCCTGAACGAAGCTATTTCCAGACATCGGAGCTGGCTGGAAGCTCCCAAGAGCCAGAACCCCCTGAGCTCCCCATGATCCTTCTCCCACCTGGCTGGACAAGCTCCAGCCCCTGGGATTGTCCTCCAAAAACCTCTCCAGGCTGCAGAGCTGTCACCCAGCCTCGGGACACTGCCAGCTCGGGGCTGCAGCGAGCAGAGGGGCTCAGGGCACAGAGCTCCCATCGTGTTCTCCGTGTTCGCCTCCATCCTGGGCACCACGGGGGAAAACAGAGCTCTTGTGATCCTCAATGTCACAAGGGGAAGTGAGTTTTCCTTATGCAAGCACAGCTACAGGAAGGGAGGGAGACAGACAGCAAATGAGGGAATCATGGAATGGGGTTGGGCTGGAAAGGACCTGAAAGCTCATCCCATCCCATCCCACCCCTGCCATGGCAGGGACACCTCCCACCATCCCATTGGGATCCAATCCCAGTGTCCAGCCTGGCCTGGGACACTCCAGGGATCCAGGGGCAGCCCCAGCAAATCTGGGAATTGCAGAATCCCAGGCAGGAATTCCTTGCCAAGATCCCAGCCCAATCTCCCCTTTCCCTTGGGAAGCCATTCCCTGGCTCCTGTCCCTGCAGCCCTTGGCCCCAGTCCCTCTCCAGCTCTCCTGGAGCCCCTTTAGGCCCTGGAAAGTGCTGGAAGATCTCCCTGAAACCTTTTCCAAAGCCCCATGGATGTCCAGCCCCACAGCCTGGATCCCCCCTGGCTGCAGGAGCGGTGTCACGGGGTGCCCACGGCCTGGCACAGTCCGGCCAGGCTGGACATTGCTCCCGTGGGATTAACGGCCCCTGACGAGACCTTGGAGATGCCAAGACCAAGGACCGAGCCTTGGTGGGGCCCCTGCTTTGCACAGCCCCACAAAATCCTCTCCCCCAGCCCATTCCCGAGGCCGTGGGGCTGCTCCACATCCCCCGTGCCCGTGCCAGGTCCCGCAGCTGGAGCTGGTTCCAATCTGACCCCAAAAATCCCGACCCAGCTCCTCCAACAGCGCCCGGCCTCCGGCATCTCGCTAAGAAAAGCAAAATAAACGCCGTGGGGAAAATCCCAGCCAGTATCTCAGGGGTTGTTCATTCCTGCTCCCTGCCCACGCTCCCGTTTTAGGGCAGCCTCCAGGGCTGTGGAGCTCTGTTTCTCCACGGGAAAAGTTTTCCCAATCCCTTTCCACGCTAATCCCAGCACTGCCCTGGGGAGGAAGGCGAGGGAGGCTCCTCTCCGGGCCCGCAGCTTTGGGCAGCAAGCCAGCAGAATTCCTGGGATTTGGGGGGCCAGGGAGCAGGGGGGACGCTCCCAGAGGCACAGCCAGGTCTGCGTGGAACAAAACCCCCAAAACTCCTTCCCTAAAGGAATTTCAGCCACATTCCTGCATTTTTGTGCTTGGCAAAGGCTCAAAAACATTTTGATTGTTTTAATCCCTTCTGGGGAAGGAGGAGGATCAGCAATTCCCCCTGGAAGCAGCACGGGGTTGGGGTCTGGACCCCCAAATCGGGGACCCTCCATCACAAACCGGGTGACAACGGAGGGGCCACCGCAGCCATCAGGGGACAAAGCAGGAGGAGCAGCTGTGCCACGGCTTCCCAGGAGAGACAGAGCCGGGGTGCAGAGGGAGCTGGGGCCATCCTGCTCCCCGGGACCCCTGTCCAGAGGGGCTGGATGCTCTGGTGCCTCGTCCAGCACGATTCCCTTGCAGGGCCAGGGCGGGACCCCTGTCCCACAGCACCTTCCTGGCCATGTCCCATCATCATCCTCCTGGCCATGTCCTTCCCGGAGCATCCCCAGGCCCTGCGATCCCCCGAGTCCTGCGGCGTCCTTCGGGGGTCACACAGGGCAGCCCAGCCTGGGGACACGGTGCCAGGGGACAGGGACCCTGTGCCACCCTCCCTGCTGCAGGGTGAGCCACACCCTGATCCCTGTGGCCCGTCCCTGGGGTGTCCCTGGAAGCCGAGATGTCCCCCCTGCTCCAGCAGGGTGCCCAGGGAGCCCGCAGTGCCCGTCATGGGGGACCCGGTGACAGCCACACCGGGCACCGGGGGGTTCCCTGTGCCACCCCGCTGCCCCTCCAGGGCTACCGGGGATGCCGTGACACCACCCTGGGGCACACGAGGAGCCCGGGACGGCAATCCCGGGGCTCGGGGGGGGTTCCATGAGCCCACCCAGGCCCGCCCGTCCCCGCCGGGCCGCGCCCCTCACTCACCGCTCGTCGGGCTCGCGGCCCCGCTGCCGGCCGGGCTCCAGCGGCACCAGGGCCTGGCCCAGGAACCGGTCCATGCCCACCAGAGCCCGGTGCATCACGGTGAGCACCAGCCCCGGGCAGGCCCCGGGCTCGGGGGGCAGCTCGAAGGCACATTCCTCCCTCCACTCGGGGCTGCCGCCGCTCTTCTCGGCCACCGAGGTGCTGTACTTCTCGCGGCCCAGCTGGATCACGGTGTACGCGTCGCTGCCGCCCGCTTTGCCTTTGCCGCCGCCGCCGCCGCCCTTGCAGCGCAGCCCGCGGGCCCGCACCACCGTCACCTGGACGTGTGTGGGGAGCCAGGCCGGGCAGCCCTCGGCGGGCAGAGCGGCCGCCCGCAGCAGCGCCATGGCCGGGGCAGGGCCGGGGAGAAGCGGCCGGGCCGGGCCGGGCGGGGCCGGGGAGAAGCGGCCGGGCCGGGCCGGGCCCCGCTCCGGAACCGCCGCTGCCGCAGCGCGAGCGACACCGGCCCCGCCGGCCCCGCCCGCAACGGCCCGGCCCCGCCCACAACGGCCCGGCCCCGCCCACAACGGCCCCGGGCCCGCCCACAACGGCACCGGCCCCGCCCACACCGGCCCCGCCGGCCCCGCCCACAACGGCACCGGCCCCGCCCACACCGGCCCCGCCGGCCCCGCCCACAACGGCTCCCACCACGGCCCCGTGCGGCTCTGACCACGCCCCCGTGCTGCTCTGACCACGCCCCCGTGTGGCTCTGACCACGCCCCCGTGTGGCTCTGACCACGCCCCTGTTCGGCTCTAACCACGCCCCATGCGGCTCTAACCACGCCCCGTGCGGCTCTGACCACGCCCCCCTGCGGCTCTGACCACGCCCCGTGCTGCTCTGACCACGCCCCCGTGGTGCTCTGACCACGCCCCCAACTCCTCTGGTTCCGCCCCTTTCCTCTTTAGCCCCGCCCACCCGGCCCCAGCCACGCGCCAGCCCCGCCCCGTGAGCAGCTGCAGCTCCGCCCCACCCGCCTTGGCCCCGCCCCTTCCCACTCAGGCCCCGCCCACGGCCCCGCCCCAGTGAGGTCACACCGGTGATGTCACACTGGTGACGTCACAGCCAGGCTGTCACACCTGGGTGGTCACACCAGTGAGGTCACACCCACAGGTCACACACGCACAGCCACACCCACGGTCCGGGACACCCCCTCACCACATCCCTGGTGTGACTCTGCCACAGGTATGGTGTGCACATGAGTGTGAGCACAGGTGTGTCCCCTCACAGGTGTGTCCCCTCACAGTTGTGTCCCCTCACAGGTGTGTCCCCTCACAGGTGTGTCCCTGTACAGGTGTGTGTCCCCTCACAGGTGTGTCCCCTCACAGGTGTGTCCCTGTACAGGTGTGTGTCCCCTCACAGGTGTGTCCCCTCACAGGTGTGTCCCTGTACAGGTGTGTGTCCCCTCACAGATGTGTCCCTGTACAGGTGTGTCCCTGCACAGGTGTGTCCCCTCACAGGTGTGTCCCCTCACAGGTGTGTCCCCTCACAGGTGTGTCCCTGTACAGGTGTGCCGTGTACATACAAGCACACAGTTATGTCTGTACCCAAGCATGCTCATGCCCAGGTGTTTCCATGTCCAGGTGTTTCCATTCCCAGGTGTGTCCATGTCCAGGTGTGCCCCACCCAGGTGTGCCTCTGCCCACACTCCACACCTGCACACCCCACACCTGCACACCCACACCTGCACACCCACACCTGCACACCCCACACCTGCACACCCACACCTGCACACCCCACACCTGTACACCCACACCTGCACACCCCACACCTGCACACCCCACACCTGTACACCCCACACCTGTACACCCACACCTGCACACCCACACCTGCACACCCACACCTGTACACCCCACACCTGCACACCTGCACACCCCACACCTGCACAACCACACCTGCACACCCAGAACTGCACACCCACACCTGCACACCCACACCTTCACACCCCACACCTGCACACCCCACACCTTCACACCCACACCTGTACACCCCACACCTGCACACCCACACCTGCACACCCACACCTGCACACCCACACCTGTACACCCACACCTGTACACCCCACACCTGCACACCCACACCTGTACACCCCACACCTGCACACCCCACACCTGCACACCCACACCTGTACACCCACACCTGCACACCCACACCTGTACACCCCACACCTGCACACCCACACCTGTACACCCAGAACTGCACACCCACACCTGCACACCCACACCTGTACACCCAGAACTGCACACCCACACCTGCACACCCCACACCTGCACACCCACACCTGTACACCCCACACCTGCACACCCCACACCTGTACACCCCACACCTGCACACCCCACACCTGCACACCCCACACCTGCACACCCACACCTGCACACCCCACACCTGCACACCCAGAACTGCACACCCACACCTGCACACCCCACACCTGCACACCCCCACCTGCACACCCAGAACTGCACACCCACACCTGCACACCCCACACCTGCACACCCACACCTGCACACCCCACACCTGCACACCCAGAACTGCACACCCACACCTGCACACCCCACACCTGCACACCCCCACCTGCACACCCAGAACTGCACACCCACACCTGCACACCCACACCTGCACACTCACACCTGCACACTCACACCTGCATACCCACACCTGCACACCCACACCTTCACACCCACACCTGCACACCCCACACCTGCACACCCCACACCTGCACACCCACACCTGCACACCCACACCTGTACACCCCACACCTGTGTGTCCCCCCGGCTGTCAGAGCCCCCAGGGCTGTTGTGACCCCGCACACCGGAGCAGATTCCCGGTGTCCCCACGGCTGGTGCCCGGTGGCACCGGGCCAGGTACGGCCTCCCCTCCCACCTGAGCCGCGGTTCCCAGGTGAGCCTCAGGGCCCCAATCCTCACATCCCATTAATCCCCGGCTGCCGCCGTTCCGTGCCCGCAGCAAGGTCACAGGCGGTGACACCGGAGCGAGGAGGGGTGGATGGAGAGGTGATCCTGGAGCGAGGAGGGGTGGATGGAGAGGTGATCCTGGAGCAAGGAGGGGTGGATGGAGAGGTGATCCTGGAGCAATGAGGGGTGGATGGAGAGGTGATCCCAGTGTGATGAGGGGTGGATGGAGCAGTGACCCCAGAGCAATGAGGGGTGGCAGGGGTGCTGATCCCGGAGTGATGAGGGGTGACTGGAGAGGTGACCTCAGAGCGATGAGGGGTGGATGGAGCAGTGATCCTGGAGCGAGGAGGGGTGGATGGAGCGATGACCCCAGAGCAATGAGGGGTGACTGGAGAGGTGATCCCAGTGTGATGAGGGGTGGATGGAGCTGTGACCCCGGAGTAATAAGGGGTGGCTGGAGAGGTGATCCTGGAGCAATGAGGGGTGGATGGAGCTGTGATCCTGGAGCGAGGAGGGGTGGATGGAGAGGTGATCCCAGTGTGATGAGGGGTGGATGGAGCTGTGATCCCAGTGTGATAAGAGATGGCAGGGGCAGTGACACCGGAGCAATAAGGGGTGGCTGGAGAGGTGACCCTGGAGCAATGAGGGGTGGCCGGGGCTGTGATCCTGGAGCAATGAGGGGTGACTGGAGTGGTGATCCCAGTGTGATGAGGGGTGGCTGGAGCAGTAATCCCAGAGCAATGAAGGCTGGCTGGAGAGGTGACCCCGGAGCAATGAGGGGTGGCTGGAGAGGTGACCCCGGAGCAATGAGGGGTGGCCGGGGCAGCGGGGCCGGTGCCAGCCCTGCCCTATCGCTGCCATCTCCGCTCCGCTCCTGGCGCACCCGTTCCGCTCCAGCGCAGGGACACGGCACAGGCTCCTTCCCACTCCAGCCATTCCAGGTTCCCCTGGCCTTTTCCTTGTCTTTTGTGGGCTCCCTTCCCACTCCAGCCATTCCATAATTCCCCTGGCCCTTTCCTTGCCTTTGGGATTACTGCACAGGCTCCTTCCCACTCCAGCCATTCCATAATTCCCCTGCCCTTTCCTCACCTTTGGTGTCCCCAAAAGTGCTCTGAGTTCCCTTCCCTCTCCATCCATTCCATAATTCCCCTGCCCCTTTCCTTGTCTTTCGTGGGCTCCCTTCCCTCTCCAGCCATTCCATAATTCCCTTGGCCCTTTCCTCACTTTTGGGGACACCAAAAGGGATCTGAGTTCCCTGCCCTCTCCATCCATTCCAGGTTCCCCTGGCCCTTTCCTTGCCTTTGCAGCTCCTGCTCGCCCCAAACGCTGCTGAGTGCAGGAACAGCCCCATTTCACCCCAAAAAAGCCTCCAAGCAAACAAACACATGAACTGTGGGAAATCCTGCGTTTTCTCTCTCGGGGTGTATTCAAATATCCCATTAAAATATGCTTCATACAGGAATAAAAAACCTACACCGGGAGTTTCTTATCGCCCCGAGATGAACTAAAATCCAATTATCCCTCCAGTCCAGGGCCTGTTCCCGCTCCAGCGGCCGCCCCTTATCCCTCCTCAGCATCTGCTTTTGATTTTCCTTTCTTTTGATTGTTTTTCCCCATTTTTTTATGCTCTGATTATCTCCACTCTCACCACATCTCCTCCTCTCTACCACCTCTCATCTTTTACCTCCATAATTGGGATTTTTTTCCTTCTCCCTTCACCTTCTCTGCCCTGCTCCTATTTATTTACCTCGTATTTATTCATCTCTTTGATTTCACGCTCACCTCTGCATTTGATGCATAAAGGAGGGTTTTTAATTACCCCTGAAATCAATTACTGTCTTTTTTATCCCACTCTGGAAGCAAAGGGAACACTGGGATCCTCTGCAGCATCCTCAGCAAGCCTGGGCTGAGTGAAGTTTTCCTTTAATTCTTGCTCCAACTTTAATTTTTTTTTGCTTTAAATTTTTCTTCAACTTTAATTTTTTTTTGTTTTAACATCAATTTTTGCTTTGGCTTGAATTTCTGCTGTAATTTTATTTTTTCCCTTCTATTTTAATTTAATTTTTTTCCTTTAATTTCTCCCTCAATTTTAACTTTTCCTTCAATATTTGATTAACTTAATTTTTTCATCCTCCTCCTCTTCCTCCATGGCATCTCCCTCCCCCAGCTCACCCCGATGCTCCCCTAAAACACCCCGATGACCTCCTGGATGTGGGATCCCAACAAACCCAGCTCTCATCCCAGGAAGAAGCTGGAAAACAACACAAATATGACTTTTTCCCTTTTTTCCAAACTTTTGAGCTCCAAAATCCCGCTCTCCATCCCAAAGGGAGCAGCAGCTGCTCACCCCAGGATTTTCCCAGCCTGGAGCTGCCCCTCCCTGGGATGGGAGAAGCTCCTTGTTGGGGCTGTGGAGAAATGGGATTTTCATGGGAGAGAAGGAAAGCACTGCAGGAACATTGGGAGCTGCACCATGGGATGTGGGATTGGGGCCGAGACAGGCATTGCTTGGGAAGGCTGGGATCCCATTCCCAGGGTTTGGATCCCATTCCCAGGGTTGGGATCCCATTCCCAGGGTTTGGATCCCATTCCCAGAGCTGGGATCCCATTCCCAGGGTTGGGATCCCATTCCCAGGGCTGGGATCCCATTCCCAGGGTTGGGATCCCATTCCCAGGGTTTGAATCCCATTCCCAGGGTTGGGATCCCATTCCCAGAGCGAGGATCCCATTCCCAGAGTGAGGATCCCATTCCCAGGGTTGGGATCCCATTCCCAGGGTTGGGATCCCATTCCCAGGGCTGGGATCCCATTCCCTGAGCTGAGATCCCATTCCCAGATCGGGGATCCTGTTCCCAGGGTTGGGATCCCATTCCCAGGGTTTGGATCCCATTCCCAAAGCTGGGATCCCATTCCCAGAGCTGGGATCCCTTTCCCAGGGTTTGGATCCCATTCCCAGGGTTGGGATCCCATTCCCAGGGCTCGTTGGGTGTTTGGATGTTTTGCAGTGGAGCTCCAGGGTGGGAGCGATGGCAGCGTCACCCCTGGGCAGGGACGGGAAGGGGCGAAGGAAGAGCCAGAGCTGGGGGCTCCAAGAGCTGCTGTGAGAGGCTGGAAATGACCCAGAACCCCCAGACCTGGGCTGATCCCAAAGGAAAGGTGGGAATTGTGTCCCGGAGCCCCTCAGGTCAGGCCCCACCTGCAGAGCTGCCCCAGCCCCGGGGCCAAGAGCAGGAGGACGTGGAGCTGCTGGAGAGAGTCCAGAGGAGGCCCCGGAGCTGCTCCAGGGCTGGAGCCCCTCTGCTCTGGAGCCAGGCTGGGAGAGCTGGGAATGTTCCCCTGGAGAAGGGAGAAATCCAGGGAATGCTGAGAGTCCCTGCAGGGGCTCCAGGAGAGCTGGAGAGGGACTGGGGCCAAGGGCTGCAGGGACAGGAGCCAGGGAATGGCTTCCCAAGGGAAAGGGGAGATTGGGCTGGGATCTTGGCAAGGAATTCCTGCCTGGGATTCTGCAATTCCCAGATTTCCTCCGGCTGCCCCTGCATCCCTGGTCCAGGTTGGACATTGGGATTGGATCCACCTGGAACAGTGGGAACTGTCCCTGCCGTGGAACTGGATGAGCTTTACGGTCCCTTCCAACTCCAAACATTCCACAGTTCCATGGAATCTCTTCCCCAAGAATCCAAATCCCCACAAAAATTCCCACCAGCATCCAAACACCCCCCAAACCTGCACACACGGAGGGGACTGACAGCAACACCCCAAACTCCCCCAGCCCCAATTCCTTGGAACAGCAGCAGCAAAACTCATCCAAACCCACTGGAAGGGGCTGGAGAAGCGGGAGCAGCAGGTCCCGGTGCACAATCCCAGCTGGCAGCACAGGAACACCCGGGAATGGAAGGAGGGAGAGGAGGGAAGTGGGGGAAGGGGCCTGAGCCAAGACAAATAAAGAGTTCAAATGGGAAACGATTAAAACTAAACTAAAGTCAAATAAATGGAAAGCGGGGGAGATAAGGCGCGGGCGCCCTCGCTGCCTATTTAACATTCATTGGATTGAATAATCAGGCCTCATTATCTCAAATTGCTGCATATTTGCCCTCAAAATGCTAATTTGAAAGTTGGCTGCGAGCGCCGTCTGCCTATTTTGACTAAAATATGATTTTGCTTTATTGTGCGGCGCTCGTAGCTCCGGGGGCATTTCCCCCGCGCCGACCGAACGGGGAATGGGCAAAGAAAAAAAAAAGGGGAGGTAAAAATCACCCAACATTTATCAAAAGCCGGCCTGGGAGGAGAGCGGGGCCCTGCTTTGCGTAGAAATGGCATTTTTAGGCCTTGCAGTGAAATTAAAGCGTTATCAGGCGCTTTTCGGGATGGAGCTTTATCGCTCATCTCGGCCAGGGAAATGGGAGAAATAATTTGCTTTTATTCTGATTGTTTGGTGGAGCTGGGGGGGCTGGAGGCTCCTCCCTCCCCTCTCCCTTCTCCTCACCCCCCGTCCCCTTCACCCGCCCTTCCAGGGGGCAAAATCGACGCTCTGGGCTTTATCCAGCAGATCCCTGGTGGCGAATTTGCTCCATTTGATCTGGGGCCGGGATTGAGAGCATCAATCTCTCGGTGTTATTACCCTTGCCAGGAGTCAATCAATGGATAATAAGGTGGGGCCGGGGTGAGGAGCAGCCCCCCGCTCTCCCGGGGGTCGAGGTTAGCGAAGGGCGCGCTCCGGAGCGGCCCCAATCCCGCGTTAGCGATGCCGGGATTCGCTCCAAGGGCCCCCCAAAGGACGCATTTCTCATGCAAAGCCCCCCGCGCTGTTTGCACAGCAAACTGCAACTGTGCAGGGGATTAAGGGGGCTCCGGGGGAGGCTGAGGAGTTGTGTTGACAAAGCGGGGTGGAAATCCGGCGCCATCAATTCCGCGGGCGCCTCTGGATTTGGCAATGACACCGCGGGTGACTTTCCCGCTGGGCAGATGGAGGGGCGCTGACCCCTCCCCATCGGGGGGCAGATGGCCGGGAAAGGGGGACCCAACGAGGGGCTGGTGGCCCTGGGGGTGCTGCAGCAGGCTCCAGGGGGAGGTGACACGAGTTTGGCCCTGGTGTCCCAAGATCAGCGCGCCAAGGACAAATCTGCCCGTGGTCCCCATTGCTGCTGTCCCTTGGGGCGGTGGGACATTGTCACATTGGTGTCACATCCACAGCCAAAGGCTCGGAGCTCGTGTGGCTCGATGGCACCAAAGCACAGAGAGGGGACAGCTCAGAACCCCCCCTCATCCATCGGGATAAACCTCCGTGATAAACATCCTGGGAAAAGCCTCGTGGCACTGGGGTGTCCCGTCCCACCGCCTCATCCTGGTGTGTCCCAGCCCAGTGTGTCCCATCCTGGTGTGTCCCATCCTGGTGTGTCCCACCCTGGTGTGTCCCATCTCAGTGTGTCCCAGCCCGGCGTGTTCCATCTCAGTGTGTCCCACCCTGGTGTGTGCCAGCCCAGTTTGTCCCAGCCTGGTGTGTCCCACCTCCGTGTGTCCCATCCTGCTGTGTCCCATCTCAGTGTGTCCCATCCTGGTGTCCCCCAGCCCACTGGGCCGGCCCAGTGCATCCCGCTCTGGTGTGTCCTATTCCAGTGGGTCCCCTCCCACTGTCCCCGTCCTTGTCCCATCCCTCTGTCCCATCCCTGTCCCACCCCTCTGTCCTGTCTCTCTGTCCCGTCCCTGTCCCCCTCCCGCTGTCCTGTCCTGTCCCACTGTCCTGTCCCTCTGTCCTGTCCCTCTATCCCCATCCCACTGTCCTCTCCCTCTGTCCTCTCCCTCTGTCCTGTCCCTCTGTCCTGTCCCTCTGTCCTGTCCCTCTGTCCTGTCCCTCTGTCCCATCCCCTGTCCCCTCCCGGTGCCGCCGGGTCCCAGCGCGGTCTGGGATCGCCCTCTGGCGGTCACTGCGGGAACGGCTGCACTGGGACCGCACTGGGACTGCACTGGGACCGCACTGGGACCGCACTGGGACCGCACTGGGACCGCACTGGGATCGCACTGGGATCACACCAGGACCGCACCGGGATCACACCGGGACCGCACTGGGACCGCACTGGGATCTCACTGGGATCGCACTGGGATCGCACTGGGACCGCACTGGGACCGCACTGGGATCGCACTGGGACCGCACTGGGACCGCACTGGGATCGCACTGGGACTGCACTGGGATCGCACTGGGATCGCACTGGGACCGCACTGGGACCGCACTGGGATCTCACTGGGATCGCACTGGGACCGCACTGGGACCGCACTGGGACCGCACTGGGATCTCACTGGGATCGCACTGGGACCGCACTGGGACCGCACTGGGATCGCACTGGGACTGCACTGGGATCGCACTGGGATCGCACTGGGACCGCACTGGGACCGCACTGGGATCTCACTGGGATCGCACTGGGACCGCACTGGGACCGCACTGGGATCGCACTGGGACTGCACTGGGATCGCACTGGGACCGCACCGGGGCCGCACCGGGACCGCACCGGGACCGCACTGGGATCACACTGGGACCCCACTGGGACTGCACTGGGATCTCACCGGGACTGCACTGGGACCCCACTGGGACCGCACTGGGACCGCACTGGGATCCCACTGGGACTGCACTGGGACTGCACTGGGACTGCACTGGGACTGCACTGGGATCTCACCGGGACCGCACTGGGACCCCACTGGGATCTCACCAGGACTGCACTGGGATCTCACTGGGACCGCACTGGGACTGCACTGGGATCGCACTGGGATCGCACTGGGATCGCACTGGGACCCCACCGGGACTGCACTGGGACCTCACTGGGATCTCACCAGGACTGCACTGGGATCTCACTGGGACCGCACTGGGACCGCACTGGGACCGCACTGGGGCTGCACTGGGATCCCCACTGGGTCCCTGCCCTTTGGCCCCTCCCAGCCGGGATCCTCTGGGATCCGCTGCCTGGGATGATTCGGAGCTGGGATCCCCAAAACCGGGACCTCCGGATGCACCCGGTGGGATCGGCCCTGACTGGAATCCCCAGCAATTAGCAGCCTGTTAATTGGGATGGGGAGCTGGCAGCTGACTGCAGTTCTGCCAGCTGGGATGTTCCTTAACTGGGATCCTCACTAACTGGGACCCTCACTAACTGGGATCCCTGCTAACTGGGATTGTCATTAACTGGGATCCTCACTAACTGGGACCCTCACTAACTGGGATCCTCACTAACTGGGATTGTCATTAACTGGGATCCTCACTAACTGGGACCCTCACTAACTGGGATCCTCACTAACTGGGATCCTCACTAACTGGGATCCCTGCTAACTGGGATTGTCATTAACTGGGATCCTCACTAACTGGAATCCTCATTAACTGGGATCCTCACTAACTGGGATCCTCACTAACTGGGATCCCTGCTAACTGGGATTGTCATTAACTGGGATTGTCATTAACTGGGACCCTCACTAACTGGGATCCTCACTAACTGGGATCCCTGCTAACTGGAATCCTCATTAACTGGGATCCTCACTAACTGGAATCCCTCCTAACTGGGATGTTCCCTAACTGGGATCCTCACTAACTGGGGTGCCCCGTATCCCTGTGGATCAGGGATGGATCAGCACTTCAGGTGCCTTTGGGAGTCAGACCCTCATTCCCAAAAGCCAATTTTTTTCTGGAATTGGCACCTTTGGCATCCAGAGGAGTTTGGGTACAGAGCAGGAGCAGAGTGGGAAGGGCAGGGCAGGAGCCCCAGGAGAACCACAGCTCCAAAAGCCCCAGAATAGAGAAAGGAAGATTATGGAGAAAAAACCAAAATCATCATTTTTCCCTGAGGTGCACAGAAAAAGCTCTGAACATTACATAGCCCTGCTGAAGGATCCATCCCATCCCTGGGGTGATCAAACCCAGCCCTGGGGGGACCTGTCCCAATCCCAAGGTCCCATTCCCAGCACCCAGCCCTGCTCAGGACAGCCCAGTTTGGGATTTGGGGCACGTTCTATCCCAGATCATTCAGCTGTGGATGCCGTGGAGCTCTGTTAGAGCTCCCAACTTCCAAAAGCTCCCGTGTAAGGAGTCCCTCAGGTCAGGGAAATCTGCCAGGGTTTCAAAATTTATTTTTTCTTTGTTTTTCCTACATTTTCACCCTCAAACAGCCACAGTGACCTGTGCACATCCAAGTCCTGCTTGGGAAAACCTCCCTGGAGCTGGGTCAGGTCTTTGGAGAGAAGAAGTGGAGCTGCATATCTTAGGGTGCTTAAGGGAGGGCTTTGCTCTGCATCCCAAATGCGGGTGGGAGACCTTTAATAAGTGGAAAAAAAGAGAGGATTTTCTTGGGGTGGATGTAGAATTCTGATAAAATGATCCCACAGAGGACGAGGGTCAGGCGTGGATCCTCCTCAGCCACTTGATGGCAGTGGGTATCCAAACTCTTCCCTTTTCTCCAGGAATTTCAGCTGAATTGGTAGAAAATGTTCCTTTTCCCGGGGAGCTGGGGGTGTCCCTGGCCCCCAGTGGGGTGCAAAGGGATTTTGTGGGTGAAGGACTCCCAGAGCTGGGATGGACACAAGGACAGACGGACAATGGACAGAGGGACGCTGCAGGGCAGGGGATGGACACAAAGCCAAGGGGGCTCTGGGGTCACCCTGAGCCTGTCCAGGGATCCTGGAGGCTCCATCCCTCCCAATCCACACCTGCCCAGACGCCCCGGCCCAGGGCTAATGAGCAGCTTTGTCATTAATTAGCTCAGGAGCCGCAGCCTGCACGAGCCATGCCTGGATTCACATCCCGCTTCTGGAGCAGGACCTGCTGGAAGGGTTTGTGGGCAGCGAGCCCAATTCCAGCTCCCCGAGGTTCTGACACCTCCCTTCCACCTCTCCGGGACAGGATTCTCCCACCTGGGAAAGAACCCAAGGGTGTCAAACAGCTGCTGGGTTCCTCTGCCTCCAGTTCACCCCGAGTTTTTGGATGCCAGCCCCACGGATCCCAAGCAGCGCTGGACACCAGTATTCCCATTTCAGCTCCTCATCCCCGATCCCCGTGGATCCCAAAGCACCCCCGCGTGCCAGGATCCCCAATTTGACCCCTGGATCCCACGGGTGCCAGCAGCATCCCACCCAGCTCAGGGATGCTGAACTCCCCCGTGCTGGGACCACCCGGCCGTGTCAGGGTTCCAGGGATGTTTGCTGAGCTCCATCAAACCGGAGAGGAAAAAGGGAATAGAAAAAGGGAAAGCACCTCCTATCCAAACACAGCCGAGCCCACCAAGGGCCTCCCGCCTTTTCATCTTCCCAAGGCCGTAATTAAGACTCAATAACACCAAATCTGCCACCCTTTCATCTCTGCCCCCTCCCCAGCGCCTTTATTTGCCCGCTCCGCTGGGAGGGGTCCCGCAGCTGCTCCAGGGAAGGTGGCATCGCCCCCGCCGTGCCCAGCTCGGGATTTTGCTGCTTTTTGGTGCCCAGACCCCCCCGGAGAGCTTCCACCTGCGGGCCGGGGGCAGGGCCGGGGGTCTGGGGTCCCCCAGAGCAGAGCAGAGCAGAGCAGAGCAGAGCAGAGCAGAGGGTGCTCCTGCCCGGGGCAGCTCCGTAATGACTTTCCCAGCTCGGTAATTCCCGTCCTGAGCGCTGCAGCCCGGCTCTGACCCTGGGGAAACCGAGCGAGGGGGCTGCTGTGGCCCAGATGTGCCCCCAGCCCGGTTCTGTCCCTGTTAAAGCCGAGCGAGGGGGCTGCTGTGGCCCAGATGTGCCCCCAGCCCGGCTCTGACCCTGGGGAAACCGAGCGAGGGGGCTGCTGTGGCCCAGATGTGCCCCCAGCCCGGTTCTGTCCCTGTTAAAGCCGAGCGAGGGGGCTGCTGTGGCCCAGATGTGCCCCCAGCCCGGTTCTGTCCCTGTTGAAGCCGAGCGAGGGGGCTGCTGTGGCCCAGATGTGCCCCCAGCCCCGCTCCCCCAGCCCCATTTCCTCCCCAATAAAGCCCCGAGCCCCGGGGGAGTCTTTGACCGCCCCCCCGGCCGAGGTGTGACTTTTCCCAGCTCATTAGGGAAAGCTGCGGGGTTTTTAGGAATCTCAGACCCTAATGACCATCTGAATCCCATCAGCCGAGCTGGGGGGTGCAGGGAGAGCCCCCCGCCCCTGCCACCAGGGCATCCCTGGGCATCTCCAAGTGCTGCTCCCCCTCCTCAAAGCCAGGGCTGGCAAAGCCGGGAGTGTCCGGACCGTGCCCAGCAGGGACCCCCGGCTGCAGCGGGGATTTGCGGCACCGGCACCCGGAGGGGCGGGAGCGCCTCTGCTCCCTCCTCCCTGAGCCTCTCCCGGCAGGTGAGCCCCACCCGGCCCCAGCTCCTCCTGCCACAGCAGGTGAGCCCCACCCGGCCCCAGCTCCTCCTGCCACAGCAGGTGAGCCCCACCCGGCCCCAGCTCCTCCTGTCACCCCCAGGGAGGTTCCCCGGGGAGCTGGGACCTGTCCCTCAGCCCGGCACCGAGCCCCGGGGGTGCCGATTGCAGAGCTTCCATTAAATGGGTGGGGAAACTGAGGCACAGCGTGGCTGTCCGAGAGCCAGGATCTCTTGAAGCTGGACTCCACCAGCAGGTGCAGGTCCAGCTCCTGGGATGCAGGGAGCAGATTTCCATCTTGTCAGGGATAGACTGGGCCCAGGGGCCGTGGAACAGGGTTAGGGTTAGGGTTTGGGTTAGGGTTGGGTTAGGGTTTGGTTTAGGGTTAGGTTTAGGGTTGGGTTTAGGGTTGGCTTAGGGCTAGGGTCAGGGACATTGTTAGGGTTGAACAGCCGTGTTGGAAAGGCTTCACCCTTTTCTAGGCAAGAGTGTGGACAGGAATTGGAGGAATCCCAGCCTTGGAAGTGTTCCAGACACGTGGGAGTGGCCCTTGGGGACAGGGGTTTAGTGTTAGGGGACACGGGTTAGTGTTGGGATCACAAGGTTTGTGTTGGGGACACGAGTTGGGTGTTGG
The DNA here is from genome assembly GCA_038429875.1 of Poecile montanus. Taxonomy (NCBI): domain Eukaryota; kingdom Metazoa; phylum Chordata; class Aves; order Passeriformes; family Paridae; genus Poecile; species Poecile montanus. The sequence continues at coordinate 890,550 of CM076505.1, read as the reverse complement.
GGACATGAGTTTAATGTTGGAGACACGAGTTGAGTGTTGGGGACTCGAGTGTTGGGGACACAGGTTAATGATGAGCGTGGTGGTGCTGGGTTAATGGTTGGACTCAATGACCTTTCCAAACCGAATAATTCCAATGATTCTGTGGTTCCCAGGTGAAGATCTGGCTCCAAAACCCGAGGATCAAGTGGAGGAAACAAAGCCTGGAACAGCACCAAGCCAAGCTGGCCAGAATGGGTTTGGGCACCCGGCAGAGCAGCCCAAACTCACAAAGGCACCACGAGGAGGACAAGGAGATCACAGCACCCAGGGGACAGGCAGGAGGACACGTCCCTGTCCCCTGGCCCAGGGACAGAGCGTGGCAGAGCTGGGAGCCAGCTGTGTGGATTACAGGATGTATCAGAGCAGAAATATCTAATTTATCCAGATATACAGGGCACCCCTGAGCCTTGGGGGTGACAAATCATTGTTGATGCAGCTCTCGGGCTCATCTCTGCAGGAATAACCCCTCTTTTCCTGCAGGGCTCTTCCCAGGAGCTGACCTGGGGGAGCAGGAGCCACCTGCAGCCTCAGCCCATCCCAGAGGTGTTGGGTCCCAGCTCAGGACCTGCACAGGGCCCCTGAACCCTGCAGAGGATTTGTGCTCATAAATCCCAGTGCTGGCTTCCCCTCCAGGGATTGCAGGGCCAGGACAGGAGGCAAAATGCACCTGGAGGCAGAGCTGGAGGAGCTGTGTGACCTGAGCTCCTGGGGTGACATCTCAGCCATGGATCAGCCAGGTTTGATTTTCATTCTTGGCTCTGCTCAGGCAGAGGTGGAGGTTTCAAATCCAGCAGTTTTGGGATGGACTCTGAGCAGGGGATGGTCCAAAGGTGGGATCCACGGGAAGCTGGGGAGCTCCTTGAAGGGTGCAAAGCAAGTGAGGACCTGGGATCTCCCAGCGGGGACAGGGGGTGCTCAGCTGGGCAGTGCCAGCTCCTGGAACTGGAGCTGGTCCCTGTCTGCTGGGTTTGGAGCTGGGGAAAGGAGCCTCAGGTGGAGGATTGGGTTGGGCAGGTGTGAAACCTGGGGCAAGGACAGGGGGACAGTCCAGGGAAACAGGGGACAGTTATGGGGATGGTGCAAAGAGAAGGGATCAGTGCAAGGAGATGATGCAGGGAAAAGGGGATGGTGCCAGGAGAGGGGACAGGGCCAGGAGAGGGGACAGGGCCAGGAGAGGGGACAGGACCAGGAGAGGGGACAGGATCAGGAGAGGGGACAGGACCAGGAGAGGGGACAGGATCAGGAGAGAGGACAGGATCAGGAGAGAGGACAGTGCCAGGAGAGGGGACAGTGCCAGGAGAGGTGACAGGATCAGGAGAGGGGACAGTGCCAGGAGAGGGGACAGGACCAGGAGAGGGGACAGGATCAGGAGAGGGGACAGGATAGGAGAGGGGACAGGATCAGGAGAGGGGACAGTGCCAGGAGAGGGGACAGGACCAGGAGAGGGGACAGGATCAGGAGAGGGGACAGGATAGGAGAGGGGACAGGATCAGGAGAGGGGACAGTGCCAGGAGAGGGGACAGGATCAGGAGAGGGGACAGTGCCAGGAGAGGGGACAGGACCAGGAGAGGGGACAGGATCAGGAGAAGGGACAGGATCAGGAGAGGAAGGATGGTACACGGAGGTGGAATGATGCCTGGAAATGAGGATGGTGCACAGAGGAGGAATGACACCTGGGAATGAGGATGCTGCAGGAGAAGGGGAATGACACCTGGGAATGAGGATGCTGAAGGAGAAGGGGACAGCACAAGAAGGCACAGCGCAGGAAGGAGGGCACGCTGTGGCGGAAGCTGCCCTTTGTCCCGGCTGCTGCAGGATTAGCCGGCACATCTCAAAGAGCCCAAACTGCGCTGATGTCTTCTCATGTCTGCCGGGAGCCCGGCCCGGGCGCGGCTTTAATCCCCCCCGAGACAAGAGGGCTCACGGGGCTGCTTCAATCGGTCCCGGCCGGGGGCTGAGCTGATTGCGGCTCTCTCGTTGTTCTCAGGACACCTTTAATCCCCCCCAGCCCCCGGCAGGAGCCGGCTCCTCCCGGGAGCAGTGGGGGACCCCGGCCCGCTCCGGGGATGCTCCCGCAGGCTCTGCCCGGCCCTGCGGGGAACGGCCGAGCCGGGAGGGATTTAATTAAAACCGGGCTTGATCGGGTTTTTAAAATGTACTTGTGTAGGAGACGGATTAAATCACATTCCTGCGGCACCTCGGGGCTTGGCAGGGAGGTTTTTGTCCCTGAGGGGGAGCGGAGGCTCGGGATGGCTCTGTTCCCTCGGGACAGCCGAGTCCCAGGGAATGCCGCCCCTCATCCTCCTCCCGGCCAGGAACTCACCTGGCCGCAGGTGCTCAGGGTGGGGAAGGGACTTGGACAAGGCAGGGATTATTGCTGCTCCGGTGGGGATGAGGAGAGCCGAGCCCCCAGCTCTGCCCCGGTTACGGGATGGAGTCGATGGCTTGGAGAAAAGTTGGATTCTTCCCGATCGTTCCCTGTCCTGCTGAACCCCTGCGGGCCTGGGCAGGAGCGCAGTTCCCTCCTCTCCAGCCCCGCTGTCCCAGCCCAGCTCCCGGGACACGAGGATCGGGATCACGGCTGGGCACTGGGATCCTGCACTGTGGAAAATGAGCGACAGAGGTGCTCAGGAAGGTCCCGGGCTGGATCCATCCCCAGAGCCTTGCTCCTCTCATCGCCCAGGAAATCTGTGTTTAAGAGAGTGAGAATAAAGAATAAGAGCTGTGTGTCCTTACCCAAACCCCCCGCAGCCCAAAGACCCTGCCAGTCCCTCCCCAACCCACGGCTCTCAGACAGACTCCGCTTTTTCACCTGTCTGCAAAACCCGAGGTGGCTTTGGGTGACAGATAATTAAAAGGAAGTGAGAATTAAGCAGCTTTATTAAGGGGATAAAGGTTATCTGCCAGAGATGCAGCGCTGAGCCCTTCTCTGCAAATCTGCTCTGGGCTCCAGGGATCAGCGGGAGCTCGTGGGACGGGCAGGGGGATGAGGAAGAGCTTTCCCCAGGGACAGCGTGAGGATCAGGGGATGATTGATTGGGATGATTGAGATGATTGGGATGATTGCGATGAATGCAGGGCGCTGCTGAGGAGCTGCGAATGGCCGGCCGGGAAAACGAGATGGGATTGGGATGGGATTGGGATGGAGCCATTGGAGAGAGGATGAGCGGGTGGAGCTGAGCCCTCAGGCTCTGGGGGTCCCCTCCTTGGGGCTCCCCTCCCCGCTCTCCTGTTCCTGGGGACCCCGCACCCCCATCCTGCTCCCCGGGCACCTGGAGCCCCTTCCCCGAGCCGCAGCCCCCGATTTTGGGGTCCCTCGGTGGGATGAGCGTGTCCCGAGCGGGGGCAGGGCTGCAGAGGTTCAAGGCAAAGCCGTGCGTGCTCCGGGCTCCATCCCCTCGTGTAATCTTGTTAAATGGTCAGGGAGCATTGCCCCGGCTTCTCCCTCCCCGCTAATTCCCGATTGAAACATCAAATAAGTTTCCCGAGGCTGCTGGGCGGCTCTGCCCGCTTTCAGTGGGAATATAAAACACACATCATGAGCAATGGGAGGAAATCCCACCACATCCCGTGTTTTCCAGACCGTCTGGGATGGATTTACCCCAAGCTGCCTTGCACGAGGAGCAAAGGCATCACATTTTTACATTAAACACTCCTGGATACACGAAAATAAGGATAAAATGCCTGGAAATGCAGCAGAACAGGAAAACTGAGGATTCCCCTCTATGGACTGAGCATTGATTGTAGTGACCAAAATCTTCGGGTTTAAAAATCCTGGGTTTAAACAAGTTCTGGTGAAATCAGCTGTTATGGGGAAAATAATAATAATAATAAAAAAGGAAATTTCACCATCTCCCTCTTTCACAAACGGTTTGTGGCAAAAAATAAACCCCTTGTCCCTGTGGCCCTGTCATCCCAGCATGGGCGAGCCGGGATTTCCCTGGGGGAACCTGGCACCAGAACCCCTCTGCCTGCTGAGATTTTATTGTAAAAGCAGAATAAATCATTAATTCCAGCGATCTCTGCCGCTGAGGGATGGATACGGGTGACCTCGGTGTCCATCCTGGGCACGGTGTGATTTTATTGTAAAAACCGATTAAATCTTTAAATAAGTGAGCCCCGATGCTATGGGATGGAAAGGGGATCCTGACTGAGGGTTTGCGACTGGCGGGCAGATAAACGCTTCCCACCGCTGCTAAAACCTCATCCTGGGGTTCATTTCACTGCTCTGAGGCTCCCGTGCCTCAGTTTCCCCGCCTGGGGCACTCTGAGCCCGCTCCCAGCCCGCACCCCCGCCGGGAGCCGAGCCGGATCCGAGCCTCATCCTCCCCCAGCCCATCTCTATTGATTTAATAAGATGGAGGGGAATTAACGGGGCCGGAGCATTGGAATAATGCGAGATGAACAAAGGGGCAGCGCTAGCAAAGATGCTGCCAGCTTTTAATGATGAGGCCGGGCAGATCCCCCGCCAGTTGTCCCTTTGGAGCGGCGATTAAGAACATACTGTTATTGTTAAGGCCCAGAGATAAATCCCTGCACCGTTTCTGATGTGATCAGCCGGGGCTTCTCCCTACAATTTGTGATCCTATTGTGGACGGTGTTTGCCCTGGGCAAGGAGAGTCTGGGAACCACTTATGAACCATCCTTTGGTCATTAGTCTCCTCATTAGGAGAGAACAATGTGGGGAAAAAAAAGATAATTGAAGGGAGCAGCGGGCTGATGGTGCACTCAGGCCCGGCCCAGCGCTGCCTCGATGATTAGTTTGTTTATAATTCCCAATTAATTTTAAATGCGTAGGTTTGGGATGCTCTGGACACCTGGAATTGCAAGTCCTGTGAGCTGGGGCTCCGGGGCTGAGCATCTTCGGTATTCATTGATTTTGGGGGGTTCTCCCAGGCTTTGCTGTGGGCTGGACGTGATTCCCCATGGAATCCTGGAATTCTCGGCTTGGAAGAGACTTTTAAAGGTCTCCAGCCCGGGCACATCGCGCTCGGCGGGGCTCGGAGGGACCCCAGGCAGCCGCGGTGGGGCTGGGGGTGCCGCACATCTGGATGAGGTGTGGGGCCAGATGTGGCACCGAGGAGTGCGGGGAGGAGCCCGATGGAGCAGGGACATCTCCCCGGGGAGAAACCGAGATGGAGCAGGGACATCTCCCCCAGGAGAAACCGGGAATGAGCCCGATGGAGCAGGGACATCTCCCCCAGGAGAAACCGGGAACGGGCCCGATGGAGCAGGGACATGTCCCCGAGGATAAACCGGGATGGAGCAGGGACATCTCCCCGGGGAGAAACCGAGATGGAGCAGGGACATCTCCCCGGGGAGAAACCGGGAATGAGCCCGATGGAGCAGGGACATCTCCCCCAGGAGAAACCGGGAATGAGCCCGATGGAGCAGGGACATCTCCCCCAGGAGAAACCGGGATGGAGCAGGGACATCTCCCCGGGGAGAAACCGGGAATGAGCCCGATGGAGCAGGGACATCTCCCCCGGGAGGAACCGGGAACGAGCCCGATAGAGCAGGGACATCTCCCCCGGGAGGAACCGGGAACGAGCCCGATGGAGCAGGGACATCTCCCCCAGAAGAAACCGAGGCACAAGGCAGCCCTGCCCTGGCCGGCTCCTGCCTCGACATACCCGGCTGATGAATCAGCCCCGGCTGGGCCGGGACCCTGCCCCGGGGAGCAGGAGGAGGGCGAAAAGCCCTAATTCCTCAGGATGCTCGATATTATCAAGTGCTAATGAGGCCTGGATGGGGCTGAGGTGCTTTGCAGGCCATTATCCCAAATTAACCTGACAATGAGGCCGGGGAGCGGTGTCTGAAGGGCGGCTCGGGTGTGTATTGCCTGTCTGGGCTGGGGACACGGCGCTGCCTCCTCTGCCTCCCCCCCGAGCACAAACCGAGGCCCTTGGGGTTCTCAGGGGAGATTTTCCATCGCAAGAACAGCGAATCGTGGAATGGCTGGGGCTGGAAGGGACCTCAAGGACCATCTCGTTCCACCCCCAGCTTGGGGACACATTCCACAGTCCCGAGCTGCTCCAAACCCCCTCCGAGCTGGCCTCGGGCACCTTGAGTCAGCTCCTGGGGAGGTTTGACAAGCAGGAGAGAAAACGAGGTGACAAGGATGGAGAGAATGGGCACAGACTTTGGGACGAGGCTCTCCTGTCAAAGTGCCGTGTCCCCAAATTGTCCCGTCCATCCTCTGCTGACACCGGGCTCTGCCAGGGTCCCGGGCCGGACCTGGGCTCCCTTGCTCCGGTCCTTGGGGACCCTGTGAGGTGCTGAGGAGCCAGAAGTGACTCCTGGTGAATCCTGTCCCTCCTGCTGCAGGAGGATCCGACCCCAGCACGGTGCTGTGAGGCTCCTGCAGCTCCCAGGGCCTGGCCGAGGGTGACAAAGGCGAGGCAGGGGCGGCTCCTTGGCACCCACCTCCAGAGCACCCTCACTAGAGCTGCTGGCCGGAGGAATTCACCTCTTCTGGGCCTTACACACAACCACGATCCTCCTGGGAGAAAACCCCTGCTCCTCTTCCACTGCAAAGAGGGATCCCCATTCCCCTCTCCCAGAGGATCCAGTTTGGAAAGGGTAAATCACCAGCTCAGGGAGCCGTGGGCTTTGAGGACGCTCCTGTTTGCCCACAACTGGTTCATGGATTATTATTTAACATCATTTTGGACTAGCACACGAAGAACCTTTGCAAAAATCTGACATAAACCCAAAACTGGTGCTCAGAATCCCATTTTTAAGGCAATTTTCATTTAAAAGACCCGAGCTGAGGATTTCAGCCCCCTCAGGCTGGCGGTGCTGGGCCAGTTATTGCAAAGAGGAGGAGCAGGGGGAGCGTGGGACCCATCCTGCCGCTGGCTCAGGGATGCTCCCGGTGCAGGAGATGTTTCCCGGCTGCCGGGAGGATTCACGCTCGGATTCCACACGCACACAATCCCCGGCGGGTTTTTCGCGTGTGCTTGCTGTGGCTTTGGGGAAATTTCCGCCGCCCCTCTGGCCCCGCTGGGATGGGTTTGGGGCCGGGAGAGGGATGGAAATGGAGCCGGGCTCTGCTCACCGGCGAGAGGCGAGGTGTGAAATTTCTCATGGGCGAACAAGTGAGAGCTGCGGGGTGCCCAGAAGAAGGGGGACAGAAAAGATGAAGCGGGGAGGGGGGGAATGAGGAGGAGGAGGAGGAGGAGAGAAAGCAGCAGCCAGGGAGGAACAAAAATCCCTAAAGCACCAACCTGGATTGAAGAGTGGGGCGTTTTCTATGGGGGGATTGTAAAATGCGCTCTCTCTTTCCCCTTGGCAGGGGGGAAAAGGGCCCCCCCTCTATCTGATAGTCATTAGCATCAATTAGCCCCGTTTGAAGTAGGCAACATCTTTGTCTCTTTGCAAAAAAAGAAATAAAAAAACCTTTCAGGGAGCCCATAATAACATCTGGAGCAGGAGAGGCTGAACTCGAGTTCCCCACTTTCATCTCTTGTCGAGGGACTTGGAATGTTAATGCAGCCTCATTCTTTAATGGAGTTATCAGGAAATGCTTTTCACCTCCTTCCCTTTGCTCGGGAGGGATGTTTACAAAGGGCTGGGGGCTTTTTGGGGGGCTTTTTGGGTTGTTGTTTTGTTGTTGGGATTTTTTTTTACTCCTTCCCTAAGAAACTCCCCCTAAGAGATTCCCCCCCACTTTTTTTCCCCTTTTTATTTTCTACGCTCTTGAAAAACAAAACAGGAATAAAATATAATGAATAGGATCTAGTGAATAAAATAAAGTAAATAAAATAACCAGAAAAGCAGAGAGGATCGGATGCCATCCTTCCATGTCCCCTGGAGGCTCTGGAGCTGCTGTGGGCAGGGCAGGGGGGGGTCCCCGGCCAGAGCCCCCCACCCCTCCCGGCTGCTGCATTTCCCAAATCATTACCAGGAGTGAGAATTTCCAGATTGCCCAGTAAAATGTGTTAGTGGAGCACACGGAACCAAAGGGAAGAGATGGGAATGGATGGGAACGGATGGGAATGGATGGGAATGGATGGGAATGGATGGGAATGAATGGGAACGGATGGGAACGGATGGGAACTGATGGGAATGGATGGGAATGGATGGGAATGGATGGGAATGAATGGGAACGGATGGGAATGGATGGGAATGGATGGGAATGGATGGGAGTGGATGGGAATGGATGGGAATGGATCGGAATGGATGGGAATGGATGGGAACGGATGGGAACCGATGGGAACTGATGGGAACTGATGGGAACTGATGGGAACGGATGGGAGCCAAGGGGAACCGATGGGAACTGATGGGAATGGATGGGAACGAATGGGAACGGATGGGAATGGATGGGAACGGATGGGAACTGATGGGAGCCAAGGGGAACTGATGGGAATGGATGGGAACTGATGGGAACGGATGGGAACGAATGGGAACGGATGGGAATGGATGGGAACGGATGGGAATGGATGGGAATGGATGGGAATGGATGGGAACGAATGGGAACGGATGGGAATGGATGGGAACGGATGGGAATGGATGGGAATGGATGGGAACGGATGGGAACGAATGGGAACGGATGGGAATGGATGGGAACGGATGGGAATGGATGGGAATGGATGGGAATGGATGGGAATGGATGGGAATGGATGGGAATGGATGGGAACGGATGGGAACGGATGGGAATGGATGGGAATGGATGGGAATGGATGGGAATGGATGGGAACGGATGGGAACGGATGGGAACGGATGGGAATGGATGGGAATGGATGGGAACGGATGGGAATGGATGGGAATGGATGGGAATGGATGGGAGCCGATGGGAACCGGGACACGGAGCCAGGCAGTGAGGGGAAAGCCAAAGGGGAAAGTCAGCTGGGGTTTGGCATCTGTCTGTCCGTCCCTGAGCTCCCTGTCCATCCGTCTGTCCATCCCAGAAGCTCCCTGTCCATCCCTACGGCTCCCTGTCCATCCGTCTGTCCATCCCTGAGCTCCCTGTCCATCCGTCTGTCCATCCCTGAGCTCCCTGTCCATCCCTGTCCATCCCCGAGCTCCCTGTCCATCTGTCTGTCCATCCCTGTGGCTCCCTGTCCATCCCTGTCCATCTGTCTGTCCATCCCTGTGGCTCCCTGTCCATCCCTGTCCATCCGTCTGTCCATCCCTGAGCTCCCTGTCCATCCGTCTGTCCATCCCTGAGTTCCCTGTCCATCCCTGCAGCTCCCTGTCCATCTGTCTGTCCATCCCTGTGGCTCCCTGTCCATCCCTGTCCATCTGTCTGTCCATCCCTGTGGCTCCCTGTCCATCCCTGTCCATCTGTCTGTCCATCCCTGTGGCTCCCTGTCCATCCCTGTCCATCTGTCTGTCCATCCCTGTCCATCTGTCTGTCCATCCCTGTGGCTCCCTGTCCATCCCTGTCCATCTGTCTGTCCACCCATCCTGCCAGGGGGATCTGTCAGCCCCCCTGCCCTGCCCGCAGCTCGCCCATCCCAACACCCTCACCACGGATCTTCAATAACCGCAGCAGCTCTGGAGTGGCTTTCCCTGGGAATCACCAGCCAGGACTTGTGATAAAGAGCGAAAATCATGAACTGATCAGCTCTCAATAACCCCAAACCTCCTGTAACGTGTTCAAGCCCACACATCCTCCCTCTGCTCCAGCAGAGCCGGGAGCTGTGAACCTCCAAGGATGTTTTTTGGGAGAGGCTCCAGCACTCGGCCAGCTCTGAACTGTGATTCCAATTAAAGCCGTGCTTCCACGGCAGCGGGATCAGAGCTGCCTGTTTGGATAAGGAGCAATAAAGCAGCAGCTGTATTTATTCACCTATTTGGAAGCTGCTGGAGAAGGCAGGATGCTAAAAGGCAGGAAAAAACATGTTTTAAAGGCAAACTTTGGGGGCTCTTTTGTCTCCTGTGGGCATCCTCCTCCCTGGGGATCCTGTAGCCATCACCAGGGTGCTGAATAATCCTGCCTGTGTATTCCCATTGCTTTGAAACGCTCAGAAACAGAGATTTTTATGGTTATTTCTATGGATTGTGCAGGGTAAAGAAAGTTTAAATGGCACGAATCCCTGTTTAAGGCAGGATTTAGTGGCTATGGCCTGTGAGCCTGTGCATGCAGGGATGGTTAATGCTGGGTTATTAAACCACAGGGGATTTTTGCTCTGTTTATTAACCTGGAGGCTCTGGGATTTCTCTGTGTTTGCACACACCGGAGTGAATTTCCAGTGAGAATTTGGTGGGATTTGAGCAGGAATCCCAGCTGGGAGAGGTGTCTGTGCCATCCCCAGCTCCCCGTGGCTGTGCCTGGCTCTGAGGCTTGAGCAGCGATGGCACCAGTTCCACTCCCAGAGCGCTCCTCACATCCTGGGAGAGCTCCTGAGGTGCCTGTCCGGGGTCACAGCTATTCCAAAATGGTCCCAGAACATTCCCCTCGGCACAGGGGCACCGTGTGCTGGCACAGGGGGCCCGGGGGAGCGGGGGGTTCCCTGGGGAACAGGGGGCCCGGGGGAGCGGGGGGTTCCCGGGGGAGTGGGGGGTTCCTGGGGGAGTGGGGGGCTCCAGGGGAGCGGGGGGCTCCCAGGGGAGCAGGGGGTTCCCGGGGGAGAGGGGTGTTCCTGGGGAGTGGGGGGGTTCCCTGGGGAGCAGGGGGGTTCCCAGGGGAGTGGGGGGCTCCTGGGGGTTCCCAGGGGAGTGGGGGGTTCCAGGGGAGCGGGGGGCTCCCAGGGGAGCAGGGGGGTTCCCGGGGGAGCAGGGGGTTCCCGGGGGAGTGGGGGGTTCCCTGGGGAGCAGGGGGTTCCAGGGGAGCAGGGGGTTCCAGGGGAGCAGGGGGTTCCTGGGGGAGCAGGGGGTTCCCAGGGGAGTGGGGGGCTCCCAGGGGAGCAGGGGGGTTCCCAGGGAAGTGGGGGGATCCCTGGGGAGCGGGGGGTTCCCTGGGGAACAGGGGGCTCCCGGGGGAGTGGGGGGATCCCTGGGGAGTGGGGGGATCCCTGGGGAGCAGGGGGTTCCCAGGGGAGCAGGGAGTTCCAGGGGAGCAGGGGGTTCCCGGGGGAGTGGGGGGTTCCCTGGGGAGTGGGGGGCTCCCGGGGGAGCAGGGGGGCTCCCAGGGGAGCAGGGGGGTTCCCTGGGGAGCGGGGGGTTCCCTGGGGAACAGGGGGCTCCCGGGGGAGCAGGGTGTTCCTGGGGGAGCAGGGGGCTCCAGCAGTGGGACTCAGGCGCTGTTTGTGTGGGAAGGAATCGGGGCTGCTGGGAGGAGGCCACTGGGAAGGAGTTTGGGTGTTGGTTTGGGTGTCTGAGGAAGGAACAGGTGCTGCTGTTGGGGTCCATGAGGAAGGAATCGTTATCCAAGGGGTCCAGGGGGGAAGAGCGCAGGTCACTGAGGGGAGGACGCAGGGCAGGGGACACTGGAGGTGACAGCAGGGAAAGAGGGGAGTCCCTGGGCACCAGGGTGGAAAGAGAGGTGGCACGGGAGGAGAGGTGTCCCTGAGAGTGCTGACACGGAATGGGGGTGACTGTGGGGAACAGGGATCCGTGTGGAAGCAGGGTTCTCCATGGGGAACAGGATCCGTGTGGAATCAGGGCTCTCCATGGGGAACAGGGAACAGGGATCCGTGTGGAAACAGGGCTCTCCATGGGGAACAGGGAACAGGGATCTGTGTGGAAGCAGGGTTCTCCATGGGGAACAGGGAACAGGGAATCAGGGATCTGTGTGGAATCAGGGCTCTCCATGGGGAACAGGGAACAGGGAACAGGGATCCGTGTGGAAGCAGGGCTCTCCATGGCCATGGGGAACGGGGATCCGTGTGGAAGCAGGGCTCTCCACGGGGAACAGGGAACAGGGATCAGGGCTCTCCATGGGGAACAGGGAAGAGGGAACAGGGATCAGGGCTCTCCATGGGGAACAGGATCCGTGTGGAATCAGGGCTCTCCATGGGGAACAGGATCCGTGTGGAATCAGGGCTCTCCATGGGGAACAGGATCCGTGTGGAAGCAGGGTTCTCCATGGGGAACAGGGATCTGTGTGGAAGCAGGGCTCTCCATGGCCATGGGGAACGGGGATCCGTGTGGAAGCAGGGCTCTCCAGGGGGAACAGGGATCTGTGTGGAAGCAGGGCTCTCCAGGGAGAACAGGGAACAGGGATCAGGGCTCTCCATAGGGAACAGGGAACAGGGAATCAGGGCTCTCTCTCCATGGGGAACAGGGAACAGGGATCAGGGCTCTCCACAGGGAACAGGGATCCGTGTGGAATCAGGGCTCTCTCTCCATGGGGAACAGGGAACAGGGAATCAGGTCTCTCCACAGGGAACAGGGATCCGTGTGGAATCAGGGCTCTCTCTCCATGGGGAACAGGGAACAGGGAATCAGGTCTCTCCACAGGGAACAGGGAACAGGGAACAGGGAATCAGGGCTCTCCATGGCCATGGGGAACGGGGATCCGTGTGGAATCAGGGCTCTCTCTCCATGGGGAACAGGGATCCGTGTGGAATCAGGGCTCTCTCTCCATGGGGAACAGGGATCCGTGTGGAATCAGGGCTCTCTCTCCATGGGGAACAGGGAACAGGGATCAGGGCTCTCCATGGCCGTGGGTGCTGCTGTGCAGGGAGAGGGGTTCCCATGGAGGAGCCGGAGTGTGATGAGGGTTCCCATGGGAATGTCACTGGGGAGGAAGAGGAGTCTGTGGGGAAGCTGGGGTGTCCTTGGGAATGCTGATCGGGAAGCAGGGGGGTCTGTGGGGTGTCGGTAGGGCAGCAGGGGTGTCGGTAAGGTGTCGGTAAGGTGTCGGTAAGGAAGCAGGGGTGTCGGTGGGGTGTCGGTGGGGTGTCGGTAGGGCAGCAGGGGTGTCGGTAAGGTGTCGGTAAGGTGTCGGTAGGGTGTCGGTAAGGAAGCAGGGGTGTCGGTAAGGTGTCGGTAGGGTGTCGGTAGGGCAGCAGGGGTGCCGGAGGGGGTGCTGCTGGCATCCAGGGGTGTGTGCAGCCCGTGCCGCGCCCCTGCCGCCGCTTTGCATAGGAGCGCGGCTGTCCCCGGCCCCTGCCCTCCATAAAAGCGGCGGGGCCGGGGGTGGCAGCACTGACCCGGCCATGCTGCAGAGCCCGGCTCGCCCCCGGCCCGGGCCGCCGCCCCACAAGACCCCGTTCCACATCGAAGCGCTGCTCGCCCGGGAGCCGCCGCGCCGCGGCCCCGCCGCCCCCGGGAGCCCCGGGCCGGCCCCGCGCTGGACCCCGCCGGGAGCCCCAGCCCGGCCCGGCCCGGCAGCACCGGCAGCGGGGCTGGGAGCGCTGCCCGGAGCCTGGGCATGGCCCTGGGCCTGGCCCGGTGCAGGTGAGCGGGGACGCGGGACACGGGGAGGGATGCGGAGCACCGGGATGGATGGGGGAAGGGATGCGGGGTACGGGGAAGGATAAGGAGCACGAGGAGGGATACGGGGTACGGGGAGGGATGCGGGACATGAGGAGGGATGAGGAGCACGGGGAGGGATGCGGGACACCGGGAGGAATGCGGGACACGAGGAGGGATGCGGGACACCGGGAGGAATGAGGAGCACCGGCAGGGATGCAGGACACCGGGAGGGATGTGGGGAGGGATGCGGGACACCGGGAGGGATGCGGGACACCGGGAGGGATGCGGGACACCGGGAGGGATGCGGGACACAGGGAAGGATGCGGGGAGGGATGCGGGACACCGGGAGGGATGCGGGGCACCGGGAGGGATGAGAAGCACCGGGAAGGATGCGGGAGCGGCCCCCGGGACACAACGGGGCCGGGCTCACCCCCGAGCGCTCCCCGCTGCCGGGGCTCGATCTCTGCAGCAGCCCCGAGCTGAAGCGCTGGGCTGTGGGACAGGGACAGCGACAGAGAAAACTTTCCTTAAGGGCTTTTCCCCCCCCTCTGTAAACGGTCCATATAGCGAGACCAAAAATGAACATTTTATGTGGTTTATTTTATATTGCGAGGCAGTTCCTAGCGCAGCCGATGGCTCTGGACACTTTGACAAAGAGCCCGTGGCTGATTGCTAAAAACGCGACAGGATTTTACTAATCCATCATTCAGTCCCCAGTCCAGAACCTGGGGAATATCCAAACTCACTGTTTGCACTTGAGACGGAGCCAAAAACTTGGAATAGATTTAATAGTAAAGTGACAGAGCTAAAAAAGAGAGAATTCCAGCGCCTGGGCTAGAGGGAGGTGTCGGAGGTTGGAACTGGGTGATTGATTTTAAAGGACATTTCCAACCCCAAGCAGTCTGTGCTTCCATGAGATTTTATGGGTGACTTTACACACTCTGGCATTTATCTCTCATATATCAGGAAGGCACTTCACTGCCAGAGTTTTAATCAAAAACTTGCTGTAATTTCCCAAAGCCTCGCTCTCAAAATAAATTTCTTCACCTCTGCTGCTCTGTGGGTCCCTCTTCTCCCAAATTTGCCCTCATCCCTCTCTAATTTTGCTTTCCCTGTAATTTTTCACTCACAGAAGTGAAATTGCCAAGTGTTTTGTGGCACTTGCCCTCAAAAGTAAATATTTTCAGTGCAGAAGCATCTCAGGAAAAATGCTTTTGTTGATCCGTGGGTAAAATTTACACCGTGGTGATGGATGATGCTCCCTGATCTGTCAGGCTCTATTCTCACTGGAACTTTTTAAGAACAACAACCAAGTGATTTTAACAAAATATCTCTGTTCAGAGTATTTTTTTTTAAATGAAGTATTCCTTTTTAGCATTCAGAGCGTGATCCTGCTGTTGTCCAGGCAAAATCAGCAGCCAGGCCCATATTCCTTGTGTATAAGGAACCTCAGATTTGATCCTGATGCTGCATTATTCAGACACCAAAAGTATTTGTTGCTCTTTTATTAAGTACTTGGCACAGCTGTTTTATATATTATTTCTCTCACAAGACAGCATCTGCAGAATTGTGTTAATCTTTATATTATATCAAACATCCAGGTATGAAAACACAGTTAAACAATTTGCAGAGTGACTTCCACTCAACATTTCATGTTGGAAATTACACTTGCTATTATTCCAGTGTTAAAATAGAAACAAAAAGTGATGGGTGAAAAGATTTTAATGATGAAAATAGTTTTAAGTGCAATTACTGCTGTTAAGCTGTCAGGTCTCCCGTCCCACAAATCCTTAAACACACGCAGAAATGACACCCAATTAATGAAAATAAGTAGGTCAAGGTGCAGGTTTGTGCCTGGAGAACCTGACAAGATCAGTGATTAAAGTAGCAGGTGTGAATGGGGATCTTTATGTGCAGTATTTCCATAAAAGATAGAGAAACTTGGCTTGCCACAATATTTTGGAAAAGCAGAGATGGGGGAGCATTGATGGCCCGATCCTGGCTGTGTGTTCAGTGCTTTGCACATGGAAAATGCCAGTGGCTGTAATTAGTGGAGAATTTTAAAGTGAAAACAGTGCTGGCCTTCCCTGGCTCCTGAAACCTTCCTGCTGTGCCTGGAGGAGCTCTCTGGTGCAATCCTGGCCATGGAACACAGAGGTTTGCAGCCTCTTGCAGGGACATGGCAGGATCAGGGAGGATGGATGAGGGATTCAGGAACACAGAGGTTGGGGTTTGCAGCCTCTTGCAGGGAGCAGGGACACAGCAGGATGAGGGAGGATGGATGAGGGATTCAGGGAACCCAGAGGTTGGGGTTTGCAGCCTCTTGCAGGGAGCAGGGACACAGCAGGATGAGGGAGGATGGATGAGGAATTCAGGAACACAGAGGTTGGGGTTTGCAGCCTCTTGCAGGGAGCAGGGACACAGCAGGATGAGGGAGGATGGATGAGGAATTCAGGAACACAGAGGTTGGGGTTTGCAGCCTCTTGCAGGGAGCAGGGACACAGCAGGATGAGGGAGGATGGATGAGGAATTCAGGGAACCCAGAGGTTGGGGTTTGCAGCCTCTTGCAGGGACACAGCAGGATCAGGGAGGATGGATGAGGGATTCAGAACACAGAGTTTGGGGTTTGCAGCCTCTTGCAGGGAGCAGGGACATGGCAGGATCAGGGAGGATGGATGAGGGATTCAGGAACACAGACCTGCTCTCAGTCAGGTGCAGTGGCAGTGCTGGTGCTGGATTGTATGTTAATTTATGCTAATTACCGTTATCCTCAGGCCACAGCTGGAGAGGAGACAGGTCAGATACACTCCTTAGCCCTGCTAAATCCTCAGCACCCCCTGGGAACTTTTTGAGGAGCAGAGGTGCAGGATGTGGTCCTGCATGAGAGCTGAGTCTGTATGCCAAAGGAAGGGGAAAAGCAGGAGCCAGACTGGGGTAAACTCCCCCAAATGCTGAGCATTTGTGATTTGGGGCTTTGATTTGTGGGCTTCTTGAGACAGAGGTGGGATTTCTGTGCTCTGCAGCTCTTGATACAATTTATTATCCTGTTACAAAGGTCCTGTGCAGGCAAAGGTCAAATCCTGCCCACCCCATTGAGTGCTCATTTCTTTGGGTCTGGCTGCAAGTCCAGGACTGTCCTTGGTGGACCCTGAGGGTAAAACCACAGAACAGGCCCTCAAAAGTTCTTCTGCCCCAGCTTTTCATGGGAAAAGGAGCCTAGATGAGATGACCTGGGTTAGGGACAGGGCAGGGACATCCCTGCTGGCTTTGGTGCTACTTTCTCCCAGCCCCTTTAGTGCAGACCCCTTCAATTTTTGCTGCTTTCTCGCAGGTCTGGAGCTGTCTCACTGCATCGGGACCAACTCACTGGGTCCCACCGGGCCTTGGAGGTCGGGGGGGCCCTGCAAGATGAAGAGAGTCCGCACAGTCTTCAAACCAGAGCAGCTGGAGCGGCTGGAGCAGGAGTTCCTCAAGCAGCAGTACATGGTGGGCACCGAGAGGGTGGACCTGGCTGCAACTCTGCACCTCACAGAGACCCAGGTGAGGGATGGGGGAGCTGATCCTGGGGCTGCTCCCTGCTGATCATCCCACTGCTCCCTGCTGATCATCCCACTGCTCCCTGCTGATCATCCCACTGATCCCTGATCCCACTGCTCCCTGATCCCACTGATCCCTGCTGATCATCCCACTGCTCCCTGCTGATCATCCCACTGCTCCCTGCTGATCATCCCACTGATCCCTGATCCCACTGCTCCCTGATCCCACTGATCCCTGCTGATCATCCCACTGCTCCCTGCTGATCATCCCACTGCTCCCTGATCCCACTGCTCCCTGATCCCACTGATCCCTGCTGATCATCCCACTGCTCCCTGCTGATGATCCCACTGCTCCCTGCTGATCATCCCACTGCTCCCTGCTGATCATCCCACTGCTCCCTGCTGATCATCCCACTGATCCCTGATCCCACTGCTCCCTGATCCCACTGTCCCTGCTGATCATCCCACTGCTCCCTGATCCCACTGCTCCCTGCTGATCATCCCACTGTCCCTGCTGATGATCCCACTGTCCCTGCTGATGATCCCACTGCTCCCTGATCCCACTGCTCCCTGATGATCCCCCACTGCTCCCTGCTGATGATCCCACTGTCCCTGCTGATGTTCCCACTGGGAAGCGTGGTGGGAGGAGGACACTGTGAAAAGTGACCTGTGGGACACCCTGCTGCCAGGTGACATTGAAGAGATGTGCCTGGAATTTGGATGGTTTCTGGATAAGATTTCTGAATCCAGGAAGTGGAACAAAAAAGCATTCAGGAGCACAACCCTGCTGTGCTTTAGAGTTTGAGCTGGGTTGGTTGCTGTGTCTGCATTGTCACAATCCTCTGGAGACTGTTTCAAGTGTCCTTTTATGACACTGGATATAATTATTTCCCTGCTCTGCCGTGTGAGTTCCTGCTCCTCCCACAGTGAACTGCTTGTTTAGTGTGGAAAGAAGGAGCCAGGTGATCTTCCACAGCAGGATCTAAACTCACCTTGGAAAAAGGGAGAGCAAAACAAGGCCAGTTCTGGGGGGACAAGAGATAATTATTGGGGCTCTCATCATGCCCTGTAGCAACTGCAGTCCTGGGGATGGGTTCAGGGGCTCCTTAGGGAGTTGCTTCCTTCACTTCCCTGGCCAGACCCTTCTCAGTGCAGCTGCATCCCCCTCTCCCTGATCCTTTCCCATCACTGCTCTGCCCTCTGTAGCTTCACCTCCTCCTGGTCTTGTTCGCTATTCCCTAAGGGAATAATGCACATCCAATGCCATGTGGCATTGGAAAAGGGCTGCTTGGATTAAGCTGTTGTGCCATTTCCCACCCAGGTGAAAGTGTGGTTCCAGAACCGGAGGATCAAGTGGAGGAAGCAGAGCATGGAGCAGAAGGCAGCAAAGCTGTCGCAGTTTGGGGTGATCCAGCCTGCGAGCGCCGACTCCACGGACAGCAAGGACCACGAGGAGGACCCTGTGGACGTGGAGCTCTGAACAGCCGAGGAGATTGGGCTGGTTTTTGATGCCTGGGGATGTGTCTGTGCTGCTTTGGTCCAAGCAAGACTGATCTGAGAGCTGGAGCTACAGGACTGAACTGCAGCTGGCTGGAAGGAACCCCCCGAATTTCTTTGGCTGCTGTTTGGTAGCCAAGTGCTCTAATTCCTGGGGCTTCATCACTTGATGGCAGGTGATCTGTTTGCTCATGAAGCACCAGGACACACAGTTTCCAGCTGAGAGGCTGGGGTGACAATCAGGGTGTCTCTGGTGCTGGGGTGAGAATTGGAGAGTGACTGATACTGGGACAACAATCAGAGAGTGATTGTGGTGTGGGGGTGACAATCAGAGGGTTACTCTGAAGCTCAGGTGACAATCAGAGGGTTATTCTGAAGCTGGGCTGACAATCAGAGGGTTATTCTGAAGCTCTGGTGACAATCAGAGTATCTCTGGTGTGGGGGTGACAATCAGAGGGTTACTCTGAAGCTGGGGTGACAATCAGAGTATCTCTGGTGTGGGGGTGACAATCAGAGGGTTATTCTGAAGCTCTGGTGACAATCAGAGGGTTATTCTGAAGCTCTGGTGACAATCTGAGGGTTATTCTGAAGCTGGGGTGACAATCAGAGGGTTATTCTGAAGCTGAGGCAATGGGATGCTGTCTCTGATGGCTCTGAGCACAAGGACATTTAAAACCAGAGTCACTTATGTGTGCCTGTGTGCTCCAAGGAAGGAGAATCTCTCTGATTGTTTTTTCCTCTCAACTTGACTCCCACACAATGTTCAGATCAATCACAACCAAAACACCCCCAAAGGGGAAGCCCTTTGCTCGCACCCACGGACTCCTGCAAAGCGATGATGAGCAGGGTCTGATCCTGCCCTGGAGCAGAAGTGCCTCCCCCTGGCAGTGCCTTGGTGTATCTGTGCCTTTTTCACAGCTTCTCTGAGCTGCATTCAGCCTCTGTCCTGGTACTGCTGTCCTTGCTCAGGGTGTGTGCTGCTGCTGCTGCTGCTGCTGCTGCTGCTGCTGCTGCTGCTGCAGGGCTGGAGGCTGCAGTAAATCCAGCTGCTCACAACCCCTGTGCTGCTGCTGCAGGGCTGGAGGCTGCAGTAGAAAGCAGCTCACAACCCCTGTGCTGCTGGAGGCTGCAGTAAATCCAGCTCACAGCCCCTGTGCTGCTGCGGCTGCTGCTGCTGCTGCTGCTGCAGGGTTGGAGGCTGCAGTAAATCCAGCTCACAGCCCCTGTGCTGCTGCTGCTGCAGGGCTGCAGGCTGCAGTAAATCCAGCTCACAGCCCCTGTGCTGCTGCTGCTGCAGGGCTGCAGGCTGCAGTAAATCCAGCTCACAACCCCTGTGCTGCTGCAGGCTGCAGTAAATCCAGCTCACAGCCCCTGTGCTGCTGCAGGCTGCAGTAAATCCAGCTCACAGCCCCTGTGCTGCTGCAGACTGCAGTAAATCCAGCTGCTCACAGCCCCTGTGCTGCTGCAGGCTGCAGTAAATCCA
Organism: Poecile montanus; assembly: GCA_038429875.1. Classification (NCBI taxonomy): domain Eukaryota; kingdom Metazoa; phylum Chordata; class Aves; order Passeriformes; family Paridae; genus Poecile; species Poecile montanus. The sequence continues at coordinate 870,687 of CM076505.1, read as the reverse complement.
GCTCACAGCCCCTGTGCTGCTGCAGGCTGCAGTAAATCCAGCTCACAGCCCCTGTGCTGCTGCAGGCTGCAGTAAATCCAGCTCACAGCCCCTGTGCTGCTGCAGACTGCCCCCTGCCCTGCTCCAGATGTGCCAGCAGACAGCAGCGGCTCTGTTCTCTGCTCATTATCCGTGCAGGTGCCCTGGGACACAGCAGCTGCAGCGCTCGGAGCACATCTGGAGCAGCCTGATGCAGTTAACAGCTGGATTTTTGGGGTGGGGAGGGTTTTGGGGGGCCAGGACTAAGGACTCAGGCTGCTCAGGGCAGCAGCCACCACGGCCCATCAGCTCAGGATAATTTATTCTGTCTCTTTCTGACCTAGAACACTGTATATCACTTTACTCTTATTTTGTTATTTATAGAAATATCTTTTTTTTTTTGCCTTAATACATGCCATTTATTTATTTACTTTGTCTTTTATTAAAAATCGAATTAATTTTAAAAAGAGAGATGGAATGAATGTAAAAAAAACCAACAAAAAACAGACATAAAACTTTCCAAGTACTCACTTTAATTTTCAATTGAAACTAGCAACAAAAAAAACCAAACCAAAACCAAGTGTATTTTCATCCTTCTCCAAAGAGTTTGAGGGTTTTTTTCTTAATAAACTATTTTGGACAAAATATGTACTAAAGATCTTTTTTTCAATTGATTGATGACCCCATATCAAAGCAGATGACAGGAGTTACTAGCTCTGGGCGGGATCCTGCAGAGATAAAACCACATTTTCAATAAGAGCAGTCATGTCTGGTGAGTATGGGGTGCTCAGAACAAGAACCTGTGAATGAATGGCCAGACCTCTGCAGCTCCTGCTCTGCCAGCCTGAGGAGCTGGAGCGTGGCCAGGGAAGGGAACGGAGCTGGGAAGGGGCTGGAGAATTCCTGAGGGAGCTGGGAAGGGGCTGGAGAATTCCTGAGGGAGCTGGGAAGGGGCTGGAGAATTCCTGAGGGAGCTGGGAAGGGGCTGGAGAATTCCTGAGGGAGCTGGGAAGGGGCTGGAGAATTCCTGAGGGAGCTGGGAAGGGGCTGGAGAATTCCTGAGGGAGCTGGGAAGGGGCTGGAGAATTCCTGAGGGAGCTGGGAAGGGGCTGGAGAATTCCTGAGGGAGCTGGGAAGGGGCTCAGGCTGGAGCAAAGGAGGCTCAGGGGGAATTTCTGGCTCTGCCAGGAGGGGACAGCCGGGGGGGATTTGGGATCTGCTCGCAGGGAACAGGGACAGGAGGAGAGGAATCCCAGAATCACCGAGGCTGGAAAATCCCTCCCAGCCCATGGAGTCCCCCCTTGTCCCCAGCCCAGCCCTGAGTGCCACATCCAGGAATTCCCTTGCCCAGGGACGGGCACTCCAAACCTCCCTGGGCAGCCTCTGCCATTCCCCCCCTTTTCCATGGGGAAATCCCTGAGGAAACGGCCTCAGGTTGTGACAGGGGAGGTTTATATTGAATGCTGGAGAAAATTCCTTCACTGGAAGGGCTGTCCAGCCATGGCACCGCTGCAATGTTGGAAACCCCATCCCTGGAGGGGTTTAAAAGCCATGTGGATGTGGCACTTGGAGACACGGCTCAGTTGTGGCCTCGGCAGTGCCAGGGAATGTTGGACTCGTTACTCTTCGAGAGCTTTTCCCACATAAATATTCCATGAATGGCTGAGTTTGTAATGGCAACAGGAGCCACGGCAGCATCGCTCCACCTGTGCCTCGTCCCTGTGGTCGCTGCCAGGGGCACGGTGCGATGGAGCTCGGCCTGCGCTGGCTCCCACAGCACAGCGGGGAACGCGGCCGCGGCTGTCCCTCATCCCCCGGCCGGAGCAATGGCCAGCCCTGAGGCCGTGCTCCGGCTGCTGGCCCGGCAATGGAGGTGGCACTCGGTGATTCTGGGATTCCTCTCCTCCTGTCCCTGTTCCCTGGAGCAGATCCCAAATCCCCCCCGGCTGTCCCCTCCTGCCAGGGACTTGTGCAGAGCCAGAAATTCCCCCTGAGCCTCCTTTGCTCCAGCCTGAGCCCCTTCCCAGCTCCCTCAGGAATTCTCCAGCCCCTTCCCAGCTCCCTCAGGAATTCTCCAGCCCCTTCCCAGCTCCCTCAGCAATTCCCCAGCCCCTTCCCAGCTCCCTCAGGAATTCTCCAGCCCCTTCCCAGCTCCCTCAGGGATTCTCCAGCCCCTTCCCAGCTCCCTCAGGAATTCTCCAGCCCCTTCCCAGCTCCCTCAGGAATTCTCCAGCCTTGTCACCCGGTGTCCCCGGCACGAGCCGACAGTGACATCTAGTGACACCCAATGGCTCCCGAGACCCCGAGCACGGAATCGTCCCCGGTTCCCAGCCCCGCTCCCGCCGCCGGGCCAGCGAGCACCGTGGCTGTGCCGCAGCGCTGCGAATTAGGAAATGCAACCAAAGACGCTTTTCCGTGGCCTTTAAGGCTTTGCAGATCTCCGAGCAGGAGGCAGCGAGGGCAGAGTGGCCTCAGTAGCGTGTTTTGAAAGCTTTTTTGGGGGAAGTCGGGGCAGTTTTGGGTGCGCAGGGCAGCGGGCGATGCCTCCTCTCTCCACGAGGGGAGACCTCAAGTGAGGGGGGGAACTTGTGTTCCGCCTGACAGGGCTGTGACGGCTATTCCTCTACTACTAAATAATAATTACTAACTGGGGAGACACAGCAAACTCTTGTAGGATTTGGGGCGGGAGCGCCCCGGCCCCGTTTTGGGGTGTTTTGGGGTGTTTTTTGGTGTTTTGGGCTGTTTCCAGACGCTGCCGGGGGGCTGTGGAGGGGGGCCAAGATGGCCGCCGGCCCCCGCGCGCCCCGCGGCTGAGGGGGGCGATGGCGAGCGCGGGTCCCTGAGGGGCGCAGGGGGCGGGGGCGGAGGAGGAGGAAGAGGAGGAGGAGGAGGAAGAGGAAGAGGCGCTGCCCGGCGGGTCAGGGCGGGGAAGTCGCCGCCCGAAGATGGCGGCCGCGGCGGGGCCACACGCCGGGGCTGCGGCGGAGGCGCGGTTCATCAGCAGCGCCAAGGTGAGCAGCCCGCGCTCTCCCCTCCGTGAGGGTCCCTCCCTTCCCGCCCCGCCTGGGGGAGTTGAAGCCCGCAGGGTCCCTTGGGGATGGAGGAATTCCCTCAGCTCCCGGGTATGACTCGGCTGCGGGCGCGTCCCTGACCCACGGTTGTCCCTCGGCAGGGAAAGGGCTTGTTCGCCACCAGAAACATTCGCAAAGGGGAAACAGTCTTCGTGGAGAGGCCGGTGGTGTCATCCCAGTTCCTCTGGAATGCCCTGTACAACTACCGAGGTGAGCGGCTGGCACTGCTGGCATGTTCCCATCCCTGTCACCTGTCCCGGCGGGGTGACCGCGGGACCCCAGAGGAGCTGCCCGGTAACAAGGGAAGGGTTTGGGTTCATCTTAGCGCCTTATAAAGGTGGCCTTGTTGCCTTTTCTGCCTCTGCACTAAACTGTTGACAAGTTCGGGTGTCATCTGAGGGATGGTGACTTTAGTCAGCCCTGGAGGAATATGGCAGGTGCCACCATGGAATGTTGGAATGGGATGGGGTGGAAGGGGCCTTAAAGATCCCATTCTACCCCTGCCATGGGCTGGGACACCTTGCCCTAGCCCAGGTTGCTCCAAGCCCCATCACTTTGTTCCTCTCTGGTGTTGGTACCAGTTGTGTTGCCTTGCTCTGGGTTCTGGCCCCTTTCCTTTCCAAAGGATTTCCTGTGCCTGCCATCCATCCATCCATCCATCCATCATCCATCCATCCATCCATCCATCCATCCATCATCCATCCATCCATCATCCATCCATCCATCCATCCATCCATCATCCATCCATCCATCATCCATTCATCCATCCATCCATCCACCCATCCACCATCCATCCATCCATCCATCATCCATTCATCCATCATCCATCATCCATCCATCATCCATCCATCCATCCATCCATCCATCCATCCATCCATCCACCCATCCACCATCCATCCATCATCCATCCATCATCCATCCATCCATCATCCATCCATCATCCATCCATCCATCCATCCATCCATCCATCATCCCTCCATCATCCCTCCATCATCCATCCATCATCCATCCATCATCCATCCATCATCCATCATCCATCATCCATCCATCATCCATCCATCATCCATCCATCCATCATCCATCCATCATCCATCCATCATCCATCATCCATCCATCATCCATCATCCATCCATCCATCATCCATCCATCCATCATCCATCATCCATCCATCCATCCATCATCCATCATCCATCATCCATCATCCATCATCCATCATCCATCATCCATCATCCATCCATCCATCATCCATCCATCCATCATCCATCCATCATCCATCCATCCATCGATCCATCCATCATTCATCATCCATCCATCATCCATCCATCCATCCATCATCCATCATCCATCATTCATCATCCATCCATCATCCATCCATCCATCCATCATCCATCATCCATCCATCATCCATCATCCATCATCCATCCATCATCCATCCATCATCCATCCATCCATCCATCATCCATCCATCATCCATCATCCATCCATCATCCATCCATCATCCATCCATCATCCATCATCCATCCATCCATCCATCATCCATCCATCATCCATCCCCCACCCACCCACCTGTGTCCCCACAGCCTGTGATCACTGTCTGCGGGCGCTGGAGACGGCGGAGGAGAACGCCCAGCGCCTGCTGGGGAAGAGCTCCCTGGTGCTGCCTCACCCGGAGCAGTGCAGCATCCGGAAGGACCTGCACCAGCAGTGTCCCCGCTGCCAGGTATGGCACTGCCCTCCTTGGGATCATTGAGTCCTTCCCATCCAGCCAGCCTCTTGTGCTGTGTGCCTTTCCCTGCTGTGGGCCAAAGAGCCAGGGCTCTGCTGGTCAGGGAGGGGGCACAGCTGGCTGGAGGAGCCCCTTTTCCTGCTGCCACAGCCAATGCCAGCGCTGTCCCCTCGCTCTAGGTGATGTACTGCAGTGCAGAATGCAGGCAGGCAGCTCTGGAGCAGTACCACCAGGTCCTCTGCCTCGGCCCGTCCCGTGACGACCCCACGCACCCTCTCAACAAGCTGCAGGAGGCATGGAGGTAGGACCAGACCTTCCTGCTGCCCCACAGGCAGGGGAGCTGGCTCTTCTGGGCTGGCTCCTTGCTCCAGGTGGCTGGAGGGTGGGGATGGCCGTGGGACACTGCCCAGCTCTTCCTCCTGGCTGGGTGTTGTGATGTTGGCAGCCCTAGGGTTTGGACACACAGCTGAGCACTCCTGATTTTTCTGCAAAAACTACAAAATGCTGAGCTGCACATCACTCCTGCAGTTTTACAGTGCTCCTGCAGATCTCCAGCCCCTGGGAGATCCTCCTGGTAGCATCCCATGGATCCTTTTCTGTCCGTGCTTTTGAAAAAAATGGTCCTGGAGGGGATAAGCAACACCCCTGACCCAAATCTTGTCCCAAGCCCCAGCAGAGTGAGTAGGATGGGAGGGGATTGTATGGTTGGAGCAGGAAGGTGGGTGCAGGTTTCTCTCCACTGGACACCCCCACAGCAGTGCTGCACTCACCACTTTGGTGTGACAGATCAGCACAGGCTGACCACACCTGTGGCAGCTGCCTCTGCCTCCCTCCAGCTCTTCATTCCCATGCCAGCCCTGATCTGCTCATCTCTTCTCCATTTTAATCCCACAGAAACATGCACTACCCCCCAGAGACTTCCAGCATCATGCTGATGGCCAGGATGGTCGCCACCATCAAACAGGTACACTGGCTTGTTTTGTTATCCCGTTGTGGATGTTACTCCTAAGGCTCTGTTTCCTTGGCCTGGCTTTCTCAGCGTTTATTCTGACAATTCTCCCTCTCTCTGTGGGCTGGGGAGCAAAGTGGTGTTGGTGCAATGCCTCTGCTTGATTCTTTTGTCAGGCTAAGGACAAGGAGTGGTGGATCAAGGCTTTCTCCCAGTTCTGCAGCAAGACAGCAAATGAGGAAGAGGAGATTGTGCACAAGCTGCTGGGGGACAAATTTAAGGTAAGACCCAGCAGTTCTTGAATCCTTGAGCCCTCCTTCTCCTGCCTGTGTCTGTGAGCCCACAGATGCAAAAGCCTCATTACAGTGGGGATAGGAAACACTGGAAACACCAGGCTCAAAGGGAGGAAGCAGCGCTCCTGACAGTGAGGAAGCAGTTGCTTAGAGGGTTCTGGCCCTGTGATGCTTCCATGGGATATGCTGCTCCTTCCTGTGGGGGAGATGTTCCTGCTGTGGGCTGGGACAGCGTGATGATATTTAGCTGCTGAGTAGGTGGCTTTTGCTGCTAAAATGGGTGAATTTCACGGCTGTGAGGGCAGCAGCCTCCAGCCGTGCAGGGCAGACTGGGGAGCCCAGGTCCTTCCTGAGCCTCTGGGCTGTGCTGGGCTCAGCCTCAGCCCGGGGCTGACACCCACAGCACCTCCCAGCCTGACCGTGCTGCTGTGTCCTGCCAGGGCCAGCTGGAGCTGCTGCGGCTGCTCTTCACCGAAGCCCTTTATGATGAATATCTCAGCAGGGTGAGTGGATCTGCCTCCCAGATAGCCCAGGAGCATTGCCCAGAGCTTCCCCTGGGACTCTGCTCCTTCCTTGCTTCCCCCAGAGCTCCCTGTGGCATTTAAAGCATTGCAGAGCGAGTTCAGGCTGGCCTGGGCTCAGTTCCTTTGTCCTCTCCCTTCTGCAGTGGTTCACTCCAGAAGGATTTCGATCCCTCTTTGCTCTCGTGGGGACCAATGGCCAGGGCATAGGAACCAGGTAATGGGGCTTTGTGAGTGCTCCTTGCAGGGCAATGGAGATGTGGAGTGGGAATGGCTGGGTTCAAGAGGTGGGGAGGGAGAGGCAGACTTAAAAACTTCATCCTGGCTGTGTCCAACCCTTTCACATCGCTCTGTCAGACCTTGGCTGTTCAGAGCCACCTTGGATCCCCTCTGCAAGGTCCCACTGTGTGCTGACAGCACCACGGGACTGTGACTGTCCCACTGCCCCCTGAAAGCACTGTGGGACTGTCACAGTGTCCCACTGCTCCTTCACAGCACTGTGGGACTGTCACAGTGTCCCACTGCTCCTTCACAGCACTGTGGGACTGTGACAGTGTCCCACTGCCCCCTGAAAACACTGTGGGACTGTCACAGTGTCCCACTGCCCCCTGACAGCACCATGGGACTGTGACAGTGTCCCACTGCTCCCTGATAGCACTGTGGGATTGTCACAGTGTCCCACTGCTCCCTGACAGCACCGTGGGACTGTGACAGTGTCCCACTGCTCCTTCACAGCACTGTGGGACTGTGACAGTGTCCCACTGCTCCCTGACAGCACCATGGGACTGTGACAGTGTCCCACTGGTCCCTGACAGCACTGTGGGACTGTGACAGTGTCCCACTGGTCCCTGACAGCACTGTGGGACTGTGACAGTGTCCCACTGCTCCCTGACAGCACCGTGGGACTGTGACAGTGTCCCACTGGTCCCTGACAGCACTGTGGGACTGTGACAGTGTCCCACTGCTCCCTGACAGCACCATGGGACTGTGACAGTGTCCCACTGTCCCCTGACAGCACTGTGGGACTGTGACAGTGTCCCACTGCCCCTGACAGTGTCCCTTTTCCCCCCAGCTCCCTGAGCCAGTGGGTGCACGCGTGCGATGCGCTGGATCTGCCCATGCTGCAGCGGGAGGAGCTGGATGCCTTCATTGACCAGCTCTACAAGGACATTGAGAAGGGTGAGTGTCACTGTTGGACACAAAATGAGTCACACAGACACAGTTCCAGGTGTGGTGAAAGAAAAAGAGAACTTTATTTTTCTTTTCAATATTTATAAGTTTCTGACCACGGGCAGGGATTGGATAGTCAGGTTAACACCTTCCCAACCACACTGGCTGTGAGAGATGTCCATCAAAAGTCATATCTGTAATGGAATGTATAAACACCTACGTTTATAGTTACTTTCCTGGGAAAGTGGCTAGAACTTGTGAAGAACAATATCAAGGGCCTGATTCTCAGGGCGACAGGTGAGGCTCTGTGGGAGTGCAGGGATAGGACAGCCTCGGGATGTGAATCTTTGTGGGAGGGAAAGGCTCTTTGGGAATCACCCTGCAGCACCTGGCCCCAGAGCAGTGCTGCCTGTGGGTGTTGTGTGTTGATGGATGTTCCTTTGTGCTCGAGTGGAAGAGCTGGAATGGACCATGCAGGGCTCTAACCCCTCTCTCTGTGCTGCAGAGTCGGGAGAGTTCCTCAACTGCGAGGGATCAGGGCTCTACGTGCTGCAGAGCTGCTGTAAGTAACACAAGGACTGGGAGAAAAACCAGTAGCGAGGAGGGAAATGTCCTGTGCTAGGCTGGCTCGCCTCTTCCCCTGGAGAAAGGGGTTTGTGCCTGCCATCTGTGGGCTGGGATGGGGTGGATGTGATGGGTGCTGCTCTCTGTGTCCCCTGGCACCTTGCCCAGCTGTGGAATGGCCAGTCCTGCTGTGGATGCACTCAGATGTGATGTGGTTCCAGGAGCCACTTAGGCATTTAGCAAAGAGGTTGTATTGCCCGTAGGTAACCACAGCTGCATCCCCAATGCTGAGACATCCTTCCCAGAAAACAACTTCCTCCTGCATCTCACTGCTCTGGAGGACATCGAAGCAGGAGAGGTGAGACAGCAGGGCCTGGGTGGACCTGAGGTGACATCACACCATGGCATCATCCCTGTCCCCAACATCCTCTATGGACCCCAGCCCCAAAACCTCCTGTGTCCTGCATCATCTTAGCAGAGGAATTCAATCCCCATCCTGTGTAGGGGCTGCCAGACCCCATGTATTTGCCTGATTCTGAGAGGGACTGGGACAAAATCCTGCTGCTTTGGGATCATGGGGAGTGATTCTGAGCCCAACCCATCTCTGTTTGCTCACAGGAAATCTGCATCAGTTACTTAGACTGCTGTCAGAGGGAGCGGAGCAGACACAGCCGCAACAAGATACTCAGGTAAGGGCTGCCTGGGGGGGAAATCACAGCCCCTGTCACCCCCAGATCCATCAGAGCAGCATCCCCACCCTGGGGCTGTGTGTGCCTTGGGGTGTGCCTGTGCACAGCCTGCTCTGGCCTGTGGTGGGCTCGTGGTGTGTGCAGCACGTGGTGCTTCTGGTGCTTCCAGCTCCTTGTAATGTGTTCTAGCCTTGGGGACCGAGGATTTGGGTTCCCCCCTCTTTCTGCAGGCTTACACCTGCAGACCCTTCCTTTTCCTTCTCTGTCCCTCGAGTGCAGAGGTTCCTGCTGGGGGTCACTGTCCCCCTGTTCCATCACCCCTGTGGGGCAGAGAAATCCCCCTGTCCACCCGGGGTACCTTTAGGGATGGAACCCCCGCACTCCTCTGGGTGTGGCACATTTAGCCCCTTCCTGGCTGTTCTCTTCCTGACCCCCTGCCCAGCAGCAGTGTGGGGTTGTACCTGTCTCATCCCTCCATCTCCTGCCTGCCCACCTGCCAGGGAGAACTACTTGTTTACCTGCTCGTGTCCCAAGTGCCTCGCGCAAGCCGACGACGCCGACGTGACATCGGACGAAGAGGAGGAGGGCGAAGGAGAGACGGACGATGCGGAGCTGGAGGATGAGATGACCGATGTGTGATCCTGGCCCCAGAGGAGAGGGAAGGGAGGGGCCTGGAGGTTCCTCCAAGAGGCAGCAGCTTTAATACTAGAACAGGCTTGTGTTGTGGGGTCAGGCGGGTGCCGTGCTGGAGGTGCCGGAGCGGGGCAGCCGGGAGCCGGAGGCAGGCCCTGCTCCCGCCTGTCCGTGTTGTCCCTGTGTGTGTGTGTGTGTGTGTGTGTGTGTGTGTGTGTGTGTCAGGCTGTCCCTGTCCTCCCTGTGAGGACAAGCTGTGAGCCAGCAGGGCCCTCCATCACATCCCAGTTCCCAGCAGGGCTGGCTGGAGCAGAGTGGGGTCAGCCAGCCCCCGGGCACCCACGAGGTCGCTCCGCTGTGTCTGTGCAGGCTGTGGGTGCGGAGGAGCTTGTCCTCCCCACCCTGCAGGGACGAGGGAACGCGTGTTGTGTGTGTGTCCGTGTGTCTGTGCACGAGGGTACTATTTAATGTCTATATTAGCACTATCTACACACCATGGAGCTGGGGCCCTTATATATCCTCCATTCCATGCCTTGGCCAGCAGTGAGGGGCAGGAGGATCGTGCAGGGAACGCCCTGGAGGGTGGCCCAGAGCTGGAGTCTAGCAGGGAGCACAGAGCTGACCCTGCAGGCACCTCCTTCCCTGCTCAGCCCATCCTCCCCATGACAGAGCCCTGGGCAGCGCCTGCAGGACCGTTTGGGGATGGAGAACGGCCAGGAGCTGACATGGGCTGTGCTTCCATCCCAAACCCAGGAGACACTTTGGGATTTGCAGGGAGGGAGTTGTCCCTCCCTCCAGCTGTGGGACAGGGATGTGCCCGTGCCTGGGGATGCAGCGTGTGCCAGGTGCTTCCCTGCACCCAGTGCCACCACATGGAGACGTGCCTGTGCAGTGGCCCCACTGGATGTGTGTCCCTTTGTCATCCATCCCCTGCTGCCACCCTCAAGGCCACAGCACGTGGCGCTGTCCCTGTGTGCAGACATGTGGCTGGAGGGACAGCACCGCTCCAGGTGACAGACAGGCAGCAGGTCAGGGATGCAGCCAGGGTTATTTCCTTCCTCTGTGGATTTTGGGGAGCTGTTCTCCTGCTGCTGTGCCCGTGGCAGCTGGACTGTGGGACCGAGGGTGGCACACCCGTGACACTGCCAGCCCTGCCTCCCGCTGCTTGTCCCCGGCCGTCCCGGGGCCACATCCCCTTCAGTGTTCGTAATAAACCGAGACTGGTGACAGCTGGGACCTGTGCTTTGTGTTGGTGGGTGCTGAGTGCTGTGACCCAGGGGACAGACACCTGTGCAAGCCTGGGCTCTGCATTTGTGACCAGCCCAGCCCTGGGGACAGGTGCTGGAGGCTGTGCTGTCCCATGAGGCTCTGACTGAACCCTGCCCCAGCTGCAGGAGCTTCTTGGAGAATTTTACTATGAAAAAAATGTGGGGATGAGATTTATCCCTTCATCTGCTGACTGCTGGAAATAAAAGAGAAACTTCCCTTTCTCTAAAACTTAAGACTTCATTAGCTCAGACAAAAATATACAGACAGCGGGTGAGCCCTGCCGGTACAGACCAAGGCTGTATTGCTCTCCACCCCATCCCTGCCAGTCCTGCGTTCCTCCAAAGCAGCAGCACAAGGTCAAATGTTTCCTGGGAAGTGCAGGCCTGCTCTGGGCCCTCACCTCCCTCCCACACAGTCACAGCTTGGTGCCAGGCTCAAGGTTTCCCCTGGCATTGGTGTTCGCCCGTGGCCACACACCGGTGCCAGCAGAAAGATCTCCGGAGCATGTTGGGATCCTTTCCTCAAACCTGGTCCTTAGGGCAAGATCCTGGGATCCACCAGAAGTCCTCGATCCGCCACAGCCTTTTGCTGCTACCAGAAGGTCCAGGGGGGCTGCATCATCTCGTAGGTGGGAATGCTGGTGACGTTGACAGGAATGGAGATGACGGCCCAGGGGAGCCCGTGCTGCTCCAGGGAGCGCCTGATCATGTACCTGGAGGGATGCAGGGGTGACAGGTGTTCCCAGGGCTGGCAGGGTGCAGCCAGACCCGAGCACAAACCACAACCCAGCTCAAACTCTGCCCAGTAACCAGGACTGAATCATGCAAAGCCCGGCAGGAGCCACGCTGACCACTGGGAGCTCCCTGTTGTGAGGGACAGAGCTGTCACTCGCCATTCCCAGGAGCTGTCCCAGCCCTGGGGAGGCAGCCTGGGCACGTACCCGTCCCTGCCCAGCAGGAAGAGCGCGGGGATGTCGGCCGTGCGCCGGGAGCTGTCCTGGATCATCTCGATGTAGAAGCTGTCGTTGTCGTAGGCGTTGTCGGCGATGATGACGGCCCGCCCGCCGTGCTCCTGGATCACTCGCGTCTTGGACAGGAACGAGCAGCCCCTGCGGCACACGGGGACCAACAGTGACCAACCTGTGCTGGCCACGTGCCTGGAGACACCCAAACTAGGGATTGTCTCCCCGATTCCACACCTCCTCCAAACCCTGCTCCTCTGAGTCTCTATCTTAGGCACAAGCCACCCACACTCCTAAAAAAATAGGAAATCTTGGAATGGTTTGGGTTGGAAGAGACCTTAAAGTTCATCCAGTTCCACCCCCTGCCATTGCAGGGACACCTTCCACCATCCCAGGGTGCTCCAAGCCCAGTCCAGCCTGGCCTTGGACACCTCCAGGGATGTGAGGCATCCAGAATTTCTTTGGGCAACCTGTACCAGGGTCTCACCACTCTCACAGAGAGGAGTTCTTTCCCACTGTCTAATCTAAACCTACTCTTTTTCAGTCTGAACCTAGACAGCAGTTTTTTTTCTACCTTACCACAGGCTAAAAAATACAAGATGCAATTCTCCGGGCAGGAACACCCTCACCTTTCCCTGGTTTATCTCTGTGGGGAATGCCACAGGAAGAATCCGGAGGTGATGGGGAGATGTGGCCAGGGCTCCCCTCCTGCCCAGCAGGGTCCCCCAGCAGCTCCCACCATGCCAGACCTACCCCCTCTCCACCAAGGCGATCTGGTCCTGGATGAAGACCCCATTGTTGAGCTCTCCGCAGGCCTCCGGAGGATCCGCCGGGACCAGGTGGATCTGCTCGTACCTTGTGTTCTCCGAGGAGACAGGCAGGGGTGAGCCGGGGGAACTGGAGCTGCTCCCCCTCCCCACCCTGCTCGGCTGTGCCACACCCTGCTCGTCCCTCTGGGGGACATCTGGGCTCCAGGAACAGGGACACCAGGAGCCAGCCCTCTGGAATCCTGCTGAGGCCAAGGATGCTTGTGGAAGAGCAACGAGCTCCATTTTAACCAAAACTCCAAATCACCGAGTCCCAGCAAGGAGCAGTATCAGGATGGCAGGACCCAAAGTGACAAATTCAGTTTTTAATACTTACAAACACGCCACCAAAATCCTTGGCTGGGGTGGCAGTGAAGATGTAGCGGATGTCTCCGGGGCTCAGCACTTGGAAGTACAAATATTCATGGATGCGTAAACCTGGGGGTGAAAGGACAGAGCTGAGAGGCAAGGGAAACTGAAGGCAAAATCCCTGAAAAAAGGGGAAAAATCTCAGTTATCACTCCAGAGCCATGGGAGAGAGAACAGGCCCTTCAGCAATGCCAAATCCTGGCTGGGCCCAGGACCCAAAATGCCCCAAAGGTTTTGGGGTGTTCCAAGGGCAGATGTGGCAGTTCCCAGGGGCTGAGAGGGGATGGGGACGGGACTGGGGTGCTCAAGGGGAAGGGAAAATGCTGCTGGACCATGGAGGGGAGAGGGGTGATCCCTCCCAGCCTGAGGGGAGCAGACGGGAAACACACCAGGACCACAAGGCACAGAGGGAAAATGCACTTGGATTGGGATGCAGCAGGAAATGCAATGGAGCTGGGGCGCAGTGGTGGGAAATGAGCCTGGATCAGAGGGCCCAGAGGGGAAATCCAAGGGGCTCAGATGCAGCGAGAGGAAATGCTGCTGGGCTGGGGGGCTGCATGGGGAACTGCACCGAGAGAGCCGCAGCGAGGGAACTGCACCGAGAGAACTGCACCGAGGGAACTGCACTGAGAGAACTGCACCGAGAGAACTGCACCGAGGGAACTGCACCGAGGGAACTGCACCCAGGGAACTGCACCGAGAGACCTGCACCCAGGGAACTGAACCCAGGGAACTGCACCGAGGGAACTGCACCGAGAGAACTGCACCGAGAGACCTGCACCGAGGGAACTGCACCGAGAGAACTGCAACGAGGAAACTGCACCCAGGGAACTGCACCGAGAGAACTGCACCCAGGGAACTGCACCCAGGGAACTGCACCGAGGGAACTGCACCCAGGGAACTGCACCCAGGGAACTGCACCCAGGGAACTGCACCGAGAGAACTGCACCGAGAGAACTGCACCGAGGGAACGGCACCGAGAGAACTGCACCCAGGGAACTGCACCGAGAGAACTGCAACGAGGGAACTGCACCGAGAGAACTGCACCGAGGGAACTGCACCGAGAGAACTGCACCGAGGGAACTGCACCCAGGGAACTGCACCGAGAGAACTGCACCGAGGGAACTGCACCCAGGGAACTGCACCGAGAGAACTGCACCGAGGGAACTGCACCCAGGGAACTGCACCGAGGGAACTGCACCGAGGGAACTGCACCCAGGGAACTGCACCCAGGGAACTGCACCGGGGGAACTGCACCCAGGGAACTGCACCGAGGGAACTGCACCGAGAGAACTGCACCCAGGGAACTGCACCGAGGGAACTGCACCGAGAGAACTGCACCGAGGGAATGGCACCGAGGGAACCGCACCGAGGGAACCGCACCAGCACCAGGATGCAGCAGGGGAAATGCACCCACGTTGGGATGCAGGAAAGGAAATGCATCCGGATTGGGGTGTAGGAGGGGAAATGCACCCGGATCGGGATGCGGGAGGAGAAACGCAATTAGATGGGGGCGCACCGAGGGGAAATGCCCCCGCACTGCGCTATGGCTTCAGGAGATGAATCGCAATGGGGCCGGGATGGGAAATACACCGGGACAGGGACATACACCGGGACAGACACAGGAGAGAACAGCAACGGGGCCGGGATGGGAAATACACCGGGACACAGACACAGGAGATGAATCGCAATGGGGCTGGGATGGGAAATACACCGGGACACAGACACAGGAGGGAACTGCAGCGGGGCCGCGGTGCCGGGAGGGGAAATACACCGGCATCACGGTGCGCCGAGCGGGGATGCGGCCGGGCCGGGATGCTTGGGGTGTGTGCGGGGTGCGGGTGCGCGGTCCGGCTCGTTGCGGGGCGGGCCCGGCCGCTGTCCCCGCTCCGTCCCTCCCTCCGCCCCTCACTCACTCACCGCGGGCCGGGCAGCAGCAGAGCCAGAGCCAGAGCCAGAGCCAGAGCAGCATGGCTGCGCCACGCCCCGCCCACCGGCCCGCCCCGCGCTCCCCATTGGCGGATCATCCCACCGCTCTCCTTCCTATTGGTCTGCGCCGCCATCAATCACGCGCGAGCCGGCGCGGGCAGCTCGCTGTCACCGCGGTGTCCGCTGCCAAATAACGCTCCATTGCAAGTGCGCTCTCTTCCCTCCCTGCCAAATAGTGATCCATCGCGGCCCGCCCCGGGAAGGTTCTGGGCGTGCGCGGTGCATTGTGGGGGGCCGGGAGCCAGCAGCCGCCGCGATGATGGTGAGTGACCCCCGCGCCGCCATCCGTCCATCCACTGCCATCCATCCATCCATCGGCCGCCATCCATCCATCCGCTACCATCCATCCATCCATCGGCCGCCATCCGCCGCCATCCGCCGCCATCCCCGCCATCCCCGCCATCCCCGCCATCCCCGCCATCCCCGCCTCCCGCCCCGCCGCACGGCCCGCGGGGCCCCGCCCGCCCCCGGGGCCCGGCTGTGGAGCGGTCACGGCGGGCCGGGCTCGGGGATGGACAGAGCGGGCCTGGCGGAACCGGGGCTGTGGCGGGCGGGCCGGAGCCGGAGCCGGGCTGGAAGGGATGGGAGCGGCGGCCCGGAGCTGCCCCCGGCCCGGAGCTGCCCCCGGCCCGGAGCTGCCCCTGGCCCCGGAGCTGCCCCCGGCCCGGAGCTGCACCCTGCCCGGAGCTGCCCCCGGCCCCGGAGCTGCACCCTGCCCGGAGCTGGCCCCGGAGCTGTCCCCGGCCCCGGAGATGTCCCCGGCCCCGGAGCTTCCCCCGGCCCCGAACTGCCCCCGGCCCGGAGCTGCCCCTGGCCCCGGAGCTGCCCCTGGCCCCGGAGCTGTTCCCGGCCCCGGAGTTGCCCCCGGCCCCGAACTGCCCCCGGCCCGGAGCTGCCCCGGGGCCCCGCGGTGATGCCGGAGCTGGATGTGTCTCCAGCCTGACTTCCCCGGGGAGAAGCGGTTCCTTTTCTCTTGAGGTTCCTGCTCTGCTGGGTGTGGAGGGAAGCTGTACGTTTTCTTCCACAAAATCTTCCCAGGTTTCGGGAATCACAGAACAGTCAGGGCTGGAGATTACTCAGTTCATCCCCTGCCCAGGCAGGGGCAGCTGGAGCAGGTGACACGGGGATATCCCGGTGGGTTTGGGATGTCTCCAGAGGGGAACACTCCAGGCTCTCCTGTGCAGCTGTCCCAGGGCTCTGTCACCCTCCCTGGAAAGAAGTTCTTATGTTGAGATGGAACTTTTTGGTTTAATTTATGTCCTGTTATTGGGCACCACCAAAAAGAGTCTGGCACCAACCTCTTGGCACTGCCTAGGAGAGGTTTGTATGGATTGATGGGATCCCCTCTCAGCCTTCCCTTCTGCAGCCTGGCCAGGCCCAGCTCCCGCAGTCTCCTCATGGCAGAAATGCTCCAGACCCCAAAGATGTTCCTTGTGCCTGACACTGATCCCTCTCCAGTAGCTCCTTTTCCTGTTCTCATGCCCCCTCAGTGCCACAAGCACAGTTTATACAATAATTCTGTGCCAGCTCTGTGCTGCTGGCAGCTGTTCTGAACCGGTGCATCCCAAGTTTGGCTGTGTTTGGGCTTTGTCTGAGCTCTGCCTGTCAGATGGTTGCAGCATTCATGGGATGGTTTGGGTTGGAAAGGACCTTAAAACCCACCCAGTGCCTCTGTCTGTGCCATGGGCAGGGACATCTCCCATTATCCCGGATTGCTCCAAGCTTTGGTGTCCACCCTGTCCTTGGATGCTCCCGGGGATGGAGCAGCCAGAGCTTCTCTGATGCTTCCAGCGCCCAGATTTGGTTCTTGACTGTCTCTGTAACTCCTGCATGTTCTGTCTCCTCCAGGCCAGCATCAGGTCAGAGCCTGGCTGGGCAGGGCTGCCCCAAGGAGCTGCTGTTATTTTTTAACAATCACCAGCGTGGGAGCTGCCAGGGCTGTGGGAGCAGCAGGAGGCAGCTGGCTTGTGTGGAGCACAGGAATTGGGAGTGTGTTTCTGCTCAGCTCTTGCTGTGTCTGTCGGGGAGTTTGTGTAGGGAGTTTGCTGCGGGTTGTTGTGCTTGGGATGAGAGCTGTGCTGTGCTTGTCCTGCAGCCAACTGCTGAGAAACAGCCAGTTTATTCACCAGCCTTCACAGAAGTAATTGTGAACACCGTTTATTTCTATTATTAACACACCTTTTATAGGGTTCTACAGGGTCTGCGGGCAGAGCAAGCTACTATTGGCTAACACACACAATTTACATTTTTTCTCCTACACACAATATTGTTTTGCTTTACTCTCTCTTCTGCAGGCAAGTGTCAAGGATTTTAGCCCTTAATATCACGACTTATTTCAAAGGCTGGTTTGTGCAGACAGGCCTTTACTAATATATAAAATATATCCACAGCCAACTCCGGTTATCCTGCTGAAGGAGGGCACGGACACCTCGCAGGGCATCCCTCAGCTGGTCAGCAACATCAACGCGTGCCAGGTGATCGCCGAGGCCGTGCGCACCACGCTGGGCCCGCGCGGAATGGACAAGCTCATCGTGGATGATCGGGGTACGGCGGCTGCTCACGCTGATGGTGGCACAGGGCACTGCAGCAGCCACAGCCACGCTGGGCTCAGCCTCACAGCAGAGCCTCAGCTCTGCCTCAGTGTCCCTGGAAAGGCTGGTCCAGCTGAGGGTTCCTGCCTGCTCCCTGGGGAGATGCAGAGTCAGAGGGGCTGGATGTGCCCAGTGTGGGTTTGCAGGACATGTCCCTGGAAAGGCTGGTCCAGCTGAGGGTTCCTGTGAGCTCCCTGGGGAGATCAGTCAGAGGGGCTGGATATGCCCAGTGTAGTGACAGTGCAGGACATGTCCCTGGAAAGGCCAGTCCATCATGAGGGTCCCTGTGAGCTCCCTGGGGAGATGCACTGGGTACATCAGTGGGGTTGGATATGCCCAGTGTAGTGACACTGCAGGACATGTCCCTGGAAAGGCCAGTCCAGCCTGAGGGTTCCTGTGAGCTCCCTGGGGAGATGCACTGGGTACATCAGTGGGGCTGGATGTACCCAGTGTGGTGACACTGCAGGACATGTCCCTGGAAAGGCTGGTCCAGCTGAGGGTTCCCTGTGAGCTCCCTGGGGAGATCAGTCAGAGGGGCTGGATGTGCCCATTGCAGTGACAGTGCAGGACATGTCCCTGGAAAGGCTGGTCCAGCTGAGGGTCCCTGTGAGCACCCTGGGGAGATGCAGAATCAGAGGGGCTGGATATGCCCAGTGTGGGTCTGTGCAGGACATGTCCCTGGAAAGGCTGGTCCAGCTGAGGGTTCCTGTGAGCTCCCTGGGGAGGTGCAGTCAGAGGGGCTGGATGTGTCCAGTGTGGGTTTGCAGGACATGTCCCTGGAAAGGCTGGTCCAGCTGAGGGTCCCTGTGAGCTCCCTGGGGAGATGCACTGGGTACATCAGTGGGGCTGGATGTACCCAGTGTGGGTCTGTGCAGGACATGTCCCTGGAAAGGCTGGTCCAGCTGAGGGTTCCTGTGAGCTCCCTGGGGAGATGCAGTCAGAGGGGCTGGATATGCCCAGTGTGGGTCTGTGCAGGACATGTCCCTGGAAAGGCTGGTCCATCCTGGGGGTTCCTGTGAGCTCCCTGGGGAGATGCAGTCAGTGGGGCTGGATGTACCCAGTGTGGGTCTGTGCAGGACATGTCCCTGGAAAGGCTGGTCCATCCTGGGGGTTCCTGTGAGCTCCCTGGGGAGGTGCAGTCAGTGGGGCTGGATATGCCCAGTGTGGGTCTGTGCAGGACAAACAGAGAGTCTGGAACCCATCTTCAGGTATTTTTGGTCATCTCTGTTTTTAAATGAGGCTCATGAGAGCTGTGGAGTTACTCAGCAGTTGTGGCTGGGTGTGAGGTCAGTGCATGTCTCTGGGTTGATTTTTAATCTTTTTTTTTTTTTTTCTGGGATGTGATTTAGAGATGAGCTTTGCCCTCACTTTGAAAAGATTTTTATGAAGTCACCAAATTAATTATTTTTTATTTTTGTTACTGAAGAGTGGAGTGAAAAGGCTTAATATTGTTTTTAAATAGCTTTTACAAATAGGAACTGTAAGAAACCATTTTTCAGAAAGATCATTTGATTTAAATTTATCTTATGATAGCTAATACAATTTCTAGGCTCCTTCTTCCTGCAAGTATCAGACTAGAATATGGTTTTATCTGTCTGGGAAGGCCTTTGAGAAGAGGGAAATGAATTCCAAGCCTTTGTTGGTGTGGAAAGTTGTTCTGCTGTCAGACTGACTTCACTGAATCTGCTCCACAAATGGGCTGGAAGGACTCGGTTCTGGTGGATCAGAGGAGCCTGCTGAGCTCTCCTGAGAGCCCCAGGGATGGGGTTTTACCCCTGGCAGTGTCAGGCTGCCTTTAACTTCCTTTTCTCCATCAACCCCAGGCAAAGCCACCATCTCCAACGACGGGGCCACCATCCTGAAGCTGCTGGACGTTGTCCATCCTGCCGCCAAGACCTTGGTGGACATCGCCAAATCCCAGGATGCAGAGGTGGGAGAGGAGCCTGGCTGTGCCTGGGGTGCAGCACGGAGCAGCTCGAGTGGCAGTGCTGCCCTGGGCTTGCTGGGAATTGCTCTTGGAGTGCTGGGATTTATTCTGTCTGCTCTGGAGCCAGGCTGGGAGAGCTGGGAATGTTCCCCTGGAGAAGGGGAGGCTCCAGGGAGAGCTGGGAATGTTCTCCTGGAGAAGGGGAAGCTCCAGGGAGAGCTGGGAATGTTCCCCTGGAGAAGGGGAGGCTCCAGGGAGAGCTGGGAATGTTCCCCTGGAGAAGGGGAGGCTCCAGGGAGAGCTGGGAATGTTCCCCTGGAGAAGGGGAGGCTCCAGGGAGAGCTGGGAATGTTCTCCTGGAGAAGGGGAGGCTCCAGGGAGAGCTCAGAGCCCCTTGCAGGGCCTGCAGGGGCTCCAGGAGAGCTGGAGAGGGACTGGGGACAGGAGCCAGGGAATGGCTCCCAGTGGCAGAGGGCAGGGCTGGATGGGATTTGGGCAGGAATTGTTCCTGGCAGGGTGGGCAGGGGCTGGGATGGAATTCCCAGAGCAGCTGGGGCTGCCCCTGGATCCCTGGCAGTGCCCAAGGCCAGGCTGGACACTGGGGCTGGAGCTCCTGGGACAGGAGGAGCTGTCCCTGCCATGCCTGGGGTGACACTGGGGGGGTTTGAGGTCACCCCAACCCAAACCACTCTGAATCACTGAGGAATTCAGCCACAAATCTGTGAGCAGAGAAAATCCTGAGCTCTGGAAGCTCTGGAGTGGTTTTGCAGCTGCTCTCAGGTGTTCTCTGCAGTGTGAGGGTGGCACAGCATGGGGGTGACACTGGGGGGGTGACACTGGGGGGGTGACCCAGTGTGAGGGTGGCACTGTGGGGCTGACACTGTGAGGGTGACCGAGTATTGGGGTGGCACTGTGGGAGTGACACTGTGGGGGTGACACAGGTACTGTGAGGGTGACCCAGTGTGAGTGTGACACTGTGGGGGTGACACTGTGGGGGTGACACTGTAGGGGTGACACTGTGGGGGTGGCACTGTGGGGTGACACTGTGGGGTGACACTGTGGGGGTGACACTGTAAGGGTGACACTGTGGAGGTGACACTGTAGGGGTGACACTGTGGGGGTGACACTGTGGAGGTGACACTGTGGGGGTGACACTGTAAGGGTGACACTGTGGGGGTGACACTGTAAGGGTGACACTGTGGGGGTGACACTGTGGGGGTGACACTGTGGAGGTGACCCTGTGGGGGTGACACTGTAAGGGTGACACTGTGAGGTGACACTGTGGGGGTGACACTGTAAGGGTGACACTGTGGGGTGACACTGTGGGGGTGACACTGTAAGGGTGACACTGTGGAGGTGACCCTGTAAGGGTGACACTGTGGGGGTGACACTGTGGGGGTGACACTGTAAGGGTGACACTGTGGGGTGACACTGTAAGGGTGACACTGTGGGGGTGGCACTGTGGGGGTGACACTGTGAGGTGACACTGTGGGGGTGACACTGTGGGGTGACACTGTAAGGGTGACACTGTGAGGGTGACACTGTGGGGGTGGCACTGTAAGGGTGACACTGTAGGGGTGACCCTGTGGGGGTGACGCCGTGTCCCCTGTGGCTGCAGGTGGGGGATGGCACCACGTCTGTGACCCTGCTGGCAGCCGAGTTCCTGAAGCAGGTGAAGCCCTACGTGGAGGAGGGGCTCCATCCCCAGATCATCATCCGAGCCTTCCGCACGGCCACGCAGCTGGTGAGCCACGGGGGGCTGGGACAGTCACACTGCCAGGGAAATGCACCTGGCACCGGGTGTGGGCAGTGCCCACTGCCATCTCCTGCTGCCAGGGCCCACTGGCACCACTCTGCACCTCTGGAGAGCTTCCTTCGGGGCTCTTCCCAAGGAAGAGGTATTGGAGTGTAAAAACACTCGCTCGCGGTGAGGGACTTCTCCAGGGTCAAGCTGTTCAAGGATAAACAATTTATTATAAAGGTAAAAGGAGGGGAGACCTGTGTCCACCACCAGCCTCGGTGTCCACATGGTCCAGGGGAGGGGAGAGAACAGGGGGAGCAGGGGAGGAGAGGTTGGGAAAGGAGGGAGAGAGGACAGGGAGAGCAGGGGAGGAGAAGGTGGAAAAGGAAAGGAGGGGAGAGAGAACAGGGAGAGAAGGGGAGGAGAGGTTGGGAAAGGGGAGGGAGGGAGAACAGGTAGAGCAGGGGAGGAGAGGTTGGAAAAGGAAAGGAGGGGAGAGAGAACAGGGGGAGCAGGGGAGGAGAGGTTGGAAAAGGGGAGGGAGGGAGAGAACAGGGAGAGCAGGGGAGGAGAGGTTGGGAAAGGGGAGGGAGGGAGAGAGAACAGGGAGAGCAGGGGAGGAGAGGTTGGGAAAGGGGAGGGAGGGAGTAAGAGAACAACAGAGGGAAAGAGGGAAAAAACAGAGGGAGAGAGCAGGGAAGACGAGAGGGGTCAGAGCAGGGAGAGGGGGCTGAGAGTTAAGAGTGGGGGAGAGGGGTAAGAGGTAAAGGGAGAGGGGTTCAGAGGTAAGAGCTAAGAGAGCGAGGCTCCTGTTACAATCCAATATATCTATTTCTTTCGTGAATATTCTAATTCTTAGTAACCAATCACCATGAGACACACCCACTAAAGAATTTACATCCAGCCTATGGGCTTCCCTATATTAACATACAGTGTTGCATTTTAGATTCTACAAAATTTTACAAATTCTTTCCTTCTTTACTTTTGTACTTTTTTATCAGCAGAAGGACATTGTTTTATCAACAGGGATTCTCCTTCAACTGGCTAGGTTATTGTCCTTTGGTCATATAGTAACCAGTACTCTGTATCTTATGACTCAAAGCAGGCTTTCATTTCTATCTCAATTCTAGACCTCATACCTTCAGAATCTTTTGTTAAACAATCACATTCAGAAGGTTTCCCTGCTGCATCCTCCCCAACAAAGAAGGAATAAATGGAAAGCTCGTTTTCCATTCTCCTGTTCTCTGCTATCATTTATTGAGCCATGTTGGGCCCATTAAGCTGATTCTTGGAGGTTCATTCCCCAATAGCCCTCTGATTCCCAGGATCTCTGCTGAAAACAGAAACAGCAGAGCAGCTCTGAGCCTGCTCCTCATTTATTGGTGTATCCTTGGAATTACTGAGCTGGCAGGGGTGGAATAACTTAAACAGTCATAACTTCAGTTGGAGCAGAGAACAAAAGATAAAATACAAAGAGAGAGTTTGGAGCTCTCAGCAGCTCAGGAGCATAAATCATTAATCCAGCTGTTTCCTTTTTGCCAGGCTGTGAACAAGATCAAAGACATCGCTGTCTCTGTCAAGAAGGAGGATAAAGAGTAAGTTTTCCTTGGAGGTGACCTGTTTGTGTCCTGGGCTCCAGCTGTCAGGGTGCTCCTGAATTCGGGCTCCAGGTGGCTCCTGGAGCTGCAGCCCCACAGTGGGGCTGTTCCCAACATCCCTGGAATTTCCTGCTCCCCCAGGGGCAGTGCTGTGCCCTCACTTGGCTGCAGGGGATGATGTAGGGCAGTGTCTCCCAGCGCTCAGGGAGGAAGCTGGGCACCAAAATAAGTGGCCTGATTTCTTTTTTGCAGCGGTGGAGTCTTGGAGCTCTTGCTGCAGTCAGTGGCAATGTTAAATCTCAGCACTTCCCTGAGGATCAGATCCCTTTTTAGCTGTCACACAGCAAGGTAGATAGCTCATAGCAGTGATCCCTTCAGCTGAGGTGAGAATACTGGAGTTCCTTTCCTCCCTGGATTTTAACCTCTTGTTTACTTGATCTTGCTAATACCTGCAGTTAATTTGAAGTATTTCAACTGCATAAGCATCTTGAATAAACCAAAATGGGCTGTCCAAACCCAAGTGCTTAAAAAACCACTGGGAAAAATCCCAGATGTGATCCTGTGATGGGAAATAGAGTGGTTCCCATGGGGGACAGAGCCTGGCAGCTGGAGCCACATCTCCCCACCCCCTGTGTGTCACCCCCTGAGCTGCACATGCATTACCTGAGTTAGTGCTTCAGGCAATCTGCTGCCTTTAGAGGCTCTCAGAAACACCTTCCTGCCTCGGCATGAAGGAAGGCACCTGTGATTTTGGGATTTCAGGAGCATAAAAACCCACCAGCCTTGTCAGGGCTGGGCTGCTGCTCCAGCTCTAAAGAGGAGACTGGGATTTGTCAGTCTGGGATTTGTCAGTCTGGGATTTGTCAGTCTGGGATTGTTCTCCCCATTGACAGGAGGGAGCTGATCTTTGCCTCTGTCAGGATTTTGGGCTCCTCATGACAAGACGGACCCTGAGGGAGCTGGGAAGGGGCTGGAGAATTCCTGAGGGAGCTGGGAAGGGGCTGGAGAATTCCTCAGGGAGCTGGGAAGGGGCTGGAGAATTCCTGAGGGAGCTGGGAAGGGGCTGGAGAATTCCTGAGGGAGCTGGGAAGGGGCTGGAGAATTCCTGAGGGAGCTGGGAAGGGGCTGGAGAATTCCTGAGGGAGCTGGGAAGGGGCTGGAGAATTCCTGAGGGAGCTGGGAAGGGGCTCAGGCTGGAGCAAAGGAGGCTCAGGGGGAATTTCTGGCTCTGCACAAGTCCCTGGCAGGAGGGGACAGCCGGGGGGGATTTGGGATCTGCTCCAGGGAACAGGGACAGGAGGAGAGGGAACGGCCTCAGGGCAGCTCAGGGTGGATTTTGGGAATATTCCTACATGGAAAAGGCAGGGGTGGAGTGCCCATCCTTGGGGGGATTTCAAAGCCCTTGGATGTGGCACTTGGGGACGAGAGGCAGTGGTGGCCTGAGCAGTGTTGGACTGAATGATCTTAAAGGTATTTTCCAGCCTAAATCTGTGTTTGGAGTTTGTGAAAAGATCTGGCAGGTGACCAAACCTTTGTTTCTCCTTTCCTGCAGTGAGCAGAGGAGTCTCCTGGAAAAGTGTGCAGCCACAGCCCTGAGCTCCAAGCTCATCTCTCAGAGCAAGGAGTTCTTCTCCAAGATGGTTGTCGATGCTGTGATGATGTTGGATGACTTGTTGCAGCTCAAGATGATTGGGATAAAGAAGGTGCAAGGAGGAGCTTTGGAAGTAAGTGTTGGAGCCTTCCTGAAGGGCTGGGGGACAGAAATCCCAGCTCTGGTGCTGCCTTGACTCTAGCAGAAGTGCAGCCTGGCTTGACAGTGCCTGTTGGAGAATTCCCAAAGTGGAACAAAGCTGTTGGTGTGAGGAGGAAGCTTGGCAGATGGGGCTGGGTGTCTTTTCCATAGGTAGGGGTTGTGGTTTTTGAGCTAAATACACTCTTCACCTCACTGCAGCAAAAGCTGTAGCTGATAAAATTCCATTTATCTCACCACAAATTTTTTTTTTTTTTTTTTTTGGTGGGAAATCTTTGTTACTTGTGGATCCAGAAGTCCTGGTTGTATGTAGGATTACTGGGTTGGGAAAAATGCAAGGAAGACCTCATGAAGCTGATGTAGTGGTGGGCAGGGCAGGTGGGAGGTGTGGCTGGAAAACTTGTTGTGCCTGGGATATGTGTCAGGGGATTGGTCCTGGCTGTGGGACAGCCCCTGGGGAGAGGGAAATTCAGATCCTGATTTCTTCACCCAGGAAATGGAGGAGCTGATGCCAGGGAATGGTGTTGGACAGGGCTCTCCTGCTGCAGAAAATCCAGGAGGTGGTGATGGAACTTGGAAAGACAAATCAGAGCAAAAACCATCCCCCAGTGGGGCTGTAAATGAGAAATATCCAAAAGTTCAAAGAGGAGAAATGGAAAAGAGATCAGGGAGAGAACTGATTGCTCCTCTCCTTGATCTTCAAGATGTGTGAGGAGTTTTTGGCTGTGCAGTTTTGAGGACTAGAGAGGAAACTGCTTTTGTGAGCTGAAAGAAATCCTTGCTGCTCATTTCCTCTAAAAGTGGGTTAATCAAAGGAGACAGTGCTTCATTTGTAAATGAGGCCTCTGGAATCAGGGAGTGTCCTGTGGGAGTTGTTATTAACCCTGTGCAGAAAACCTCAGGAGCTGAGCCTGAGGCAAATCCCTGTGTTCCAGGACTCCCAGCTGGTGGCTGGAGTTGCCTTTAAGAAAACTTTCTCCTACGCTGGGTTTGAGATGCAGCCCAAGAAGTACCAGTCCCCCAAAATCGCCCTGCTCAACGTGGAGCTGGAGCTGAAAGCTGAGAAGGACAACGCCGAGGTCAGAGTCAACACAGTGGAGGTAAGAAAGAGCCACAGGGGAGCCTGGCCTGGCTCCCTGGCCCTGGCACACCTGGGGCTGCCCATCCCCTGGGAGAGATGAGATGGGAGGGCTGGAGCCAGGCTGGGACAGCTGGGAATGTTCCCCTGGAGAAGGGGAGGCTCCAGGGAGAGCTGGGAATGTTCCCCTGGAGAAGGGGAGGCTCCAGGGAGAGCTGGGAATGTTCCCCTGGAGAAGGGGAGGCTCCAGGGAGAGCTGGGAATGTTCCCCTGGAGAAGGGGAGGCTCCAGGGAGAGCTGGGAATGTTCCCCTGGAGAAGGGGAGGCTCCAGGGAGAGCTCAGAGCCCCCTCCAGGGTCTGAAGGGGCTCCAGGAGAGCTGGAGAGGGACTGGGGCCAAGGGCTGGAGGGACAGGAGCCAGGGAATGGCTCCCAGTGGCAGAGGGCAGGGCTGGATGGGATCTTTGGAGGGAATTCCTGGCTGTGAGGGTGTTGAGGCCCTGGCACAGGGTGCCCAGAGCAGCTGGGGCTACCCCTGGATCCCTGGCAGTGTCCAAGGTGAGCTGGGGTGGGGTGGAAGGTGGCCCTGCCCATGGCAGGGGTGGCACTGGATGACCTGTAAAAGGTCCCTTCCCACCCAAAGCCTCCCATGATAACTGAGTTTTCCTTCTGCCCACGTTTGGAAACGCCTGGTGGGCTGTGCTGCCCTTGGGAATGAGCAGACTGGGAATCCCAGCAGGTTCAGGACACGTTGGTGGCCCCAGCTGTGCTGAGCCAGCAGCTCAGTGCTGAGTGGCCTTGCAGGGCCAGTTTGTGCAGCAGGTTTGGGGTGCTGCAGGAGCCCCTGAGGGGTCAGCAGGCGTTGGGCAGTGCTGCAGAGCTGCTCTGTGCCAGGATGTGTGTGTGGCACCCCTGGCACAGGGACACCTGTCCCCCTCCCCTCCTGCCAGGATTACCAGGCCATCGTGGATGCAGAGTGGAACATCCTGTACGACAAACTGGACAAAATCCACAAGTCAGGGGCCAAGGTGGTGCTGTCCAAGCTGCCCATCGGGGACGTGGCCACCCAGTACTTCGCAGACAGGGACATGTTCTGTGCCGGCCGCGTCCCGGAGGAGGATCTCAAGAGGACCATGATGGTGAGAGCTGCCCTGGCCTGCAGGAAAGGTTTTGTTCTCAGCTCTGACAGCCCAGGCTGGGCACAGCAGCTCGCTGATCTCACTGCTCCTCAGGGGGATTTGAAAGGACAAGGCTCTTCCTGGTGGGATGAACTGTCCCGCACTGCCAACGTGGTGGGACATGGAAAGATCTGATCAGTGCATCAGTTGAGGTTTATTTTCCTGAGTTCTTCCCTGTTCCATCATGAGTGGTTTTTTTCTGAGCTTTCTTTGTGTATCTCCTGGCCTCTGGAGCCTGTGAGTCAGCACCTTGAAGCTGCATAATCTTATTTTCCTGTCGAGGGTTGGTGTGGGTCTGAGGAGAGGGAGGGAAAAGGGTTTTCCTGAATCTGCAGGATGTGTTTGCAGCAGCTCAGCAGCTGGGCTGTCCCTGGAGCCTGCGGGAGGTTGGTGTGGATTGTCAGCACTGGTAAATTTGTGTGTCTCCATTCCCTGCAGGCCTGTGGGGGATCCATCCAGACCAGTGTCAATGCCCTGTCAGACGATGTGCTGGGCCACTGTGAGCTCTTTGAGGAGACCCAGATTGGGGGAGAGAGGTAAAAACACCAGCTGCAAACCTGTAATGCTCTGCAAGCCCTCTCATAGCAGGTGGAAAAGGTGGGGTCAAAGCATTGGCAGGGTCAGCATCTCTCAAGCTGTTGAGATGAAAACAAGGTTGTTCCAAAATGTCTATTTTATTGTAGCCAGAATTGAGGCTTTTTGAGGCTGAGGGAGGGGGCAGGAGCAAGATTTTATTGAGTTCCAGGCTCTTGTAAATGCTGTTAAAATCCATGTTTATTCTGCAGTGCCATGTAAAAGGCACAGAGGTACTGTTGCATTTGTAATGGAAAACCAGCACATTTTGGGGCTGATTGTGGCACTCCTGTGATGTCCCAGCTTGACACTCCCAGGTGAAGCTGGGGACAGCTCCTGTTGCTGGAGGAGCTGTTTGGGGCTGTCTGCTGCCCTCCTGGGAGCAGCAGTTCAGTGTCAATCCCTGGCAACAGGAAGAGGATGGATTTTCCTGGGTCAGCTGGAATTTCACTTCGGTGTTCCCTGGCTCGGCTCCTCCTCATCCTGGGATCCTCTGGGGCTGTGAGGCTGCAGGGTTGGCTCTGTTCCCACACTGCCTGTGCAGCAGCAGCAGCAGCAGCAGCAGCAGCAGCAGCTTCTCCTCCACACCACACACTCCCTCTGGCAGGTACAACTTCTTCACGGGCTGCCCCAAGGCCAAGACGTGCACCATCATCCTGCGCGGGGGCGCCGAGCAGTTCATGGAGGAGACGGAGCGCTCGCTGCACGATGCCATCATGATCGTCAGGAGAGCCATCAAGGTGAGCCCTCATGATGGTCAGGAGAAAGGTGAGCCCTCATGATGGTCAGGAGAGCCATCAAGGTGAGCCCTCATGATGGTCAGGAGAGCCATCAAGGTGAGCCATCATGATGGTCAGGAGAAAGGTGAGCCATCATGATGGTCAGGAGAGCCATCAAGGTGAGCCCTCATGGTGGTCAGGAGAAAGGTGAGTCCTCATGATGGTCAGGAGAGCCAGCAAGGTGAGCCCTCATGGTGGTCAGGAGAAAGGTGAGTCCTCATGGTGGTCAGGAGAAAGGTGAGCCCTCATGATGGTCAGGAGAGCCAGCAAGGTGAGCCCTCATGATGGTCAGGAGAGCCAGCAAGGTGAGCCCTCATGATGGTCAGGAGAAAGGTGAGCCCTCATGATGGTCAGGAGAAAGGTGAGCCCTCATGATGGTCAGGAGAAAGGTGAATCCTCATGGTGGTCAGGAGAAAGGTGAGCCCTCATGATGGTCAGGAGAAAGGTGAGCCCACATGATGGTCAGGAGAAAGGTGAGCCCTCATGATGGTCAGGAGAAAGGTGAGCCCTCATGATGGTCAGGAGAGCCATCAAGGTGAGCCCTCATGATGGTCAGGAGAGCCATCAAGGTGAGCCCTCATGATGGTCAGGAGAGCCAGCAAGGTGAGCCATCATGATGGTCAGGAGAGCCATCAAGGTGAGCCCTCATGATGGTCAGGAGAAAGGTGAGCCATCATGATGGTCAGGAGAGCCAGCAAGGTGAGCCATCATGATTGTCAGGAGAGCCATCAAGGTGAGCCCTCATGATGGTCAGGAGAAAGGTGAGTCCTCATGATGGTCAGGAGAGCCATCAAGGTGAGTCCTCATGATGGTCAGGAGAGCCATCAAGGTGAGTCCTCATGATGGTCAGGAGAGCCAGCAAGGTGAGCCCTCATGATGGTCAGGAGAAAGGTGAGCCCACATGATGGTCAGGAGAGCCATCAAGGTGAGCCCTGAGCTCCCCTGCCTTGCCAGGCCATCGGCACAGCCACAGCTGCTGAGAGCTCCTCATGCCCCA
This sequence comes from Poecile montanus, assembly GCA_038429875.1. Taxonomy (NCBI): domain Eukaryota; kingdom Metazoa; phylum Chordata; class Aves; order Passeriformes; family Paridae; genus Poecile; species Poecile montanus. Next base: position 841,448 of record CM076505.1, on the reverse strand, counting down.
GACCTTGCTCAGGGCTCTGGACACTGAACAGCATCTCCTGCCTTGACTCAAGTGCGATTCCTTGGTGGCGTTTCCAGCCATTTTCCAGGCATTCCTGCACTTCTGGACAGCTGGAGCTCCTGCTTGCTCCATCCTCCCCCTGAAGGGAGCAATCTGACTGTGCTGGGTGGATCTTCAGGAGATTGAAGAGCAGATTGATGGCACATGTGTGTCCACGCCCATAAAGCCACTTGACCCTTCTCTTGGTGTCCCCTCTGAGGGCACGACAGTCCCCTGGCTCTGAGGGCAGGCTGGGGGTACCACGAGAAGTCCAGGGCCTCTCTGGGTGGGTGTTTGCTCCTGGGTGGCACTGCCAAGCTCTGGGTGTTTCTGGGTTACACAAAAACGTGTTGCTGGAGGAGTGGCTCCTGGTGGAAGCAGCTCTAAGGCTGCATGTCCTGAGGGGCTGGGGAGAAGCACATCAGGAATTTTGATCTCCTGAAGAAACAGAAAGCTGCAAGGCGCCACTGCCAGTTTCTTTAGTTTTGGATGCCTCTTGGAAGCGAGGGAAGTGTCCCTGGCCCGAGTTGGCTGTGAGCTGCCATCCCTCCCATTGGGTGGGCGTGGTGTCCCCAGCTCTGCTTTGTCCCGTGCTCAGCTGGGCTGAGCTGCTGGAGCTGCCCTTGGTGTGTCCCTGTGGTGCTGTCAGAGGGTCCCAGCGGCTGCAGAACCTGACAGAGCCCTGACAGAGCCCTGACTGAGCCCTGACAGCCCTGACAGAGCCCTGACAGAGCCCTGACCCAGCCCTGACAGAGCCCTGACTGAGCCCTGACAGAGCCCTGACAGAGCCCTGACAGCCCTGACACAGCCCTGCCCCAGCCCTGACCCAGCCCTGCTGCTCTGCCGTGTCCCTGCAGAATGACTCGGTGGTGGCCGGTGGTGGGGCCATCGAGATGGAGCTCTCCAAGTACCTGCGGGACTACTCACGAACCATCCCGGGCAAGCAGCAGCTGCTGATCGGCGCCTACGCCAAGGCCCTGGAGATCATCCCCCGGCAGCTCTGCGACAACGCCGGCTTCGATGCCACCAACATCCTCAACAAGCTGCGAGCCAAGCACGCCCAGGTACGGCCCCGGGGGTCCCAGGGTTCCTCAGAGCCCATCAGGGCTGGTGTGTGCAGCTCAGCCATGTCCCCAGGGTTCCTCAGAGCCTGTCAGAGCTGGTGTGTGCAGCTCAGCCATGTCCCCAGGGGTCCCAGGGTTCCTCAGAGCCTGTCAGAGCTGGTGTGTGCAGCTCAGCCGTGTCCCCAGGGTTCCTCAGAGCCCATCAGGGCTGGTGTGTGCAGCTCAGCCGTGTGCCCAGGGGTCCCAGGGTTCCTCAGAGCCTGTCAGAGCTGGTGTGTGCAGCTCAGCCGTGTGCCCAGGGGTCCCAGGGTTCCTGTGTCCTGGAGTCTGTCAGAGCCAGTGTGTGCAGCTCAGCCGTGTCCCCAGGGTTCCTCAGAGCCCATCAGGGCTGGTGTGTGCAGCTCAGCCGTGTCCCCAGGGGTCCCAGGGTTCCTGTGTCCTGGAGTCTGTCACAGCCGGTGTGTGCATCTCAGCTGTGTCTCCAGGGGTCCCAGGGTTCCTCAGAGCCCGTCAGAGCTGGTGTGTGCAGCTCAGCCATGTCCCCAGGGTTCCTCTCTTGGAGCCCATCAGGGCTGGTGTGTGCAGCTCAGCCGTGTCCCCAGGGTTCCTCGGAGCCCATCAGGGCTGGTGTGTGCAGCTCAGCTGTGTCCCCAGGGTTCCTCAGAGCCTGTCAGAGCCGGTGTGTGCAGCTCAGCCGTGTGGGAGCTGTGTCCCCAGGGGTCCCAGGGTTCCTCAGAGCCCATCACAGCCGGTGTGTGCATCTCAGCCGTGTCCCCAGGGGTCCCAGGGTTCTTCAGAGCCTGTCAGAGCCGGTGTGTGCAGCTCAGCCGTGTCCCCAGGGGTCCCAGGGTTCCTCAGAGCCCGTCAGAGCTGGTGTGTGCAGCTCAGCTGTGTGGGAGCTGTGTCCCCAGGGGTCCCCAGGGTTCCTGTGTCCCAGAGCTGCCTCCTGGAGCCTGTCAGAGCTGATGTGTGCAGCTCAGCCGTGTGTCCCTGGGGGTCCCAGGGTTCCTCAGAGCCCGTCAGAGCCGGTGTGTGCAGCTCAGCCGTGTCCCCAGGGTTCCTCAGAGCCCATCAGGGCTGGTGTGTGCAGCTCAGCCGTGTCCCCAGGGGTCCCAGGGTTCCTCTCGGAGCCCATCAGAGCCAGTGTGTGCAGCTCAGCTGTGTGGGAGCTGTGTCCCCAGGGGTCCCCAGGGTTCCTCTGTCCTGGGAGGAGCAGCACAGGGACACTCAGAACTGTGAGACAGGAGCACAGGGACACTCAGAACTGTGAGTGACCATCACAGGGACACTCAGAACTGTGAGGGAGGAGCACAGGGACACTCAGAACTGTGAGTGACCATCACAGGGACACTCAGAACTGGGAGACAGGAGCACAGGGACACTCAGAGCTGAGACAGGAGCACAGGGACACTCAGAACTGTGAGACAGCAGCACAGGGACACTCAGAACTGTGAGAAGGAGCACAGGGACACTCAGAACTGTGACACAGCAGCACAGGGACACTCAGAACTGTGAGGAGCAGCACAGGGACACTCAGAACTGTGAGACAGGAGCACAGGGACACTCAGAACTGGGAGACAGGAGCACAGGGACACTCAGAACTGGGAGACAGGAGCACAGGGACACTCAGAACTGTGAGTGACCAGCACAGGGACACTCAGAACTGTGAGTGACCATCACAGGGACACTCAGAACTGTGAGGGAGGAGCACAGGGACACTCAGAACTGTGAGGGAGGAGCACAGGGACACTCAGAACTGTGAGTGACCAGCACAGGGACACTCAGAACTGTGACAGCAGCACAGGGACACTCAGAGCTGAGACAGGAGCACAGGGACACTCAGAACTGTGACACAGCAGCACAGGGACACTCAGAACTGTGAGACAGCAGCACAGGGACGCTCAGAACTGTGAGACAGCAGCACAGGGACACTCAGAACTGTGAGACAGGAGCACAGGGACACTCAGAACTGTGACACAGCAGTACAGGGACACTCAGAACTGTGAGGAGCAGCACAGGGACACTCAGAACTGTGAGACAGCAGCACAGGGACACTCAGAACTGTGACAGCAGCACAGGGACACTCAGAACTGTGAGGGAGGAGCACAGGGACACTCAGAGCTGAGACAGGAGCACAGGGACACTCAGAACTGTGACACAGCAGCACAGGGACACTCAGAACTGTGAGTGACCATCACAGGGACACTCAGAACTGTGAGTGACCATCACAGGGACACTCAGAACTGTGAAGCTTCGACAGTTTCAGGGATGGGGCTGCCCAGGGAGGTTTGGAGTGCCCGTCCCAGGAGGTGTCCAGGGAAGGACTGGAGGTGGCACTCAGGGCTGGGGACAGGGTGGGCCACAGGCTGGGCTGGATGGTCTGGGAGGGCTTTTCCAGCCTCGGGGACTCTGTGATGCTAAACTGGAGCGAGCCTCTGAGAAGGCATCACTGGCTCTGGTGGCTGAGAGCAAAGACTTCTCACTTTGGATTTCTGTGCTTTCCTCACACACTTTGGATTTCTGTGCTTTCCTCACACACTTTGGATTTTTGTTTTCCTCACACACTTTGGATTTTTGTTTTCCTCACACACTTTGGATTTCTGTGCTTTCCTCACACACTTTGGATTTTTGTTTTCCTCACACACTTTGGATTTTTGTTTTCCTCACACACTTTGGATTTCTGTCCTTTCCTCACACACTTTGGATTTCTGTGCTTTCTTCACACACTTTGGATTTCTGTCCTTTCCTCACACACTTTGGATTTCTGTCCTTTCCTCACACACTTTGGATTTCTGTGCTTTCCTCACACACTTCTTCACAGCAGAACATGAGGGTCGTTCTGGCCTTTCCCTTCACCTTTGCCACCCAACCCCATGACCTTTGTCCCCCTTGTCCCCTGTGTCCCCAGGGTGGGATGTGGCACTGACCCCTGTCCCTGTGTCCCCTCTGTCCCTGTGTCCCCAGGGCAGGATGTGGCACTGACCCGTGTCCCTGTGTCCCTCAGGGTGGGATGTGGCACTGGCCCCTGTGTCCCTGTGTCCCCCAGGGTGGGATGTGGCACTGACCCCTGTCCCTGTGTCCCCAGGGTGGGATGTGGCACTGACCCCTGTCCCTGTGTCCCCCAGGGTGGGATGTGGCACTGACCCCTGTCCCTGTGTCCCCCAGGGTGGGATGTGGCACTGACCCCTGTCCCTGTGTCCCCAGGGTGGGATGTGGCACTGACCCCTGTCCCTGTGTCCCCCAGGGTGGGATGTGGCACTGACCCCTGTCCCTGTGTCCCCCAGGGTGGGATGTGGCACTGACCCCTGTGTCCCCTGTGTCCCTGTGTCCCCAGGGTGGGATGTGGCACTGACCCCTGTGTCCCCTGTGTCCCTGTGTCCCCAGGGGGGGATGTGGCACTGACCCCTGTGTCCCCTGTGTCCCCAGGGTGGGATGTGGCACTGACCCCTGTGTCCCCTGTGTCCCCAGGGTGGGATGTGGCACTGACCCCCTGTGTCCCCTCTGTCCCCTCTGTCCCTGTGTCCCCAGGGGGGGATGTGGCACTGACCCCTGTCCCTGTGTCTCTGTCCCCAGGGTGGGATGTGGCACTGACCCCTGTCCCTGTGTCCCTGTGTCCCCAGGGTGGGATGTGGCACTGACCCCTGTCCCTGTGTCCCCTGTGTCCCCAGGGTGGGATGTGGCACTGACCCCTGTCCCTGTGTCCCCTGTGTCCCCAGGGTGGGATGTGGTACGGTGTGGATGTCACCAACGAGGACATCGCAGACAATTTCTCGGCGTGTGTGTGGGAGCCGGCGGTGGTGCGCGTCAACGCGCTGACGGCGGCGTCGGAGGCCGCGTGTCTGGTGGTGTCCGTGGACGAGACCATCCGCAACCCCCGCTCCAGCAGCGAGCCTGCGCCCCGCGGCCGCGCCCGCGCCCGGCCCCACAACCACTGAGAGTTCATTAATTAAACCTCGTTAATTAACAGCCTGGCCCCACAGTCACTGCCTGCGCCCCGCGGCCGCGCCCGCGCCCGGCCCCACAACCACTGAGAGTATCTGTGTTAATTAAACCTCGTTAATTAACGGCCTGGCCCCACAGTCACTGCCTGCGCCCCGCGGCCGCGCCCGCGCCCGGCCCCACAACCACTGAGAGTATCTGTGTTAATTAAACCTCGTTAATTAACAGCCTGGCCCCACAGTCACTGCCTGCGCCCCGCGGCCGCGCCCGCGCCCGGCCCCACAACCACTGAGAGTTCATTAATTAAACCTCGTTAATTAACAGCCTGGCCCCACAGTCACTGCCTGCGCCCGGCCCCACAACCACTGAGAGTTCATTAATTAAACCTCGTTAATTAACAGCCTGGCCCACAGTCACTGCCTGCGCCCCGCGGCCGCGCCCGCGCCCGGCCCCACAACCACTGAGGGTATCTGTGTTAATTAAACCTCGTTAATTAACAGCCTGGCCCACAGTCACTGCCTGCGCCCCGCGGCCGCGCCCGCGCCCGGCCCCACAACCACTGAGAGTTCATTAATTAAACCTCGTTAATTAACGGCCTGGCCCCACAGTCACTGCCTGCGCCCGGCCCCACAACCACTGAGAGTTCATTAATTAAACCTCGTTAATTAACAGCCTGGCCCCACAGTCACTGCCTGCGCCCCGCGCCCGCGCCCGCGCCCGGCCCCACAACCACTGAGGGTATCTGTGTTAATTAAACCTCGTTAATTAACAGCCTGGCCCCACAGTCACTGCCTGCGCCTGGCCCCACAACCACTGAGAGTATCTGTGTTAATTAAACCTCGTTAATTAACAGCCTGGCCCCACAGTCACTGCCTGCGCCCCGCGCCCGTGCCCGCGCCCGGCCCCACAACCACTGAGAGTTCATTAATTAAACCTCGTTAATTAACAGCCTGGCCCCACAACCACTGAGAGTTCATTAATTAAACCTCGTTAATTAACAGCCTGGCCCCACAGTCACTGCCTGCGCCCCGCGCCCGCACCCGGCCCCACAACCACTGAGGGCATCAGTTCATTAATTAAACCTCGTTAATTAACAGCCTGGCCCACAGTCACTGCCTGCGCCCCGCGGCCGCGCCCGCGCCCGGCCCCACAACCACTGAGAGTATCTGTGTTAATTAAACCTCGTTAATTAACAGCCTGGCCCCACAGTCACTGCCTGCGCCCCGCGGCCGCGCCCGCGCCCGGCCCCACAACCACTGAGAGTTCATTAATTAAACCTCGTTAATTAACAGCCTGGCCCCACAGTCACTGCCTGCGCCCCGCGGCCGCGCCCGCGCCCGGCCCCACAACCACTGAGGCTTCATTAATTAAACCTCGTTAATTAACAGCCTGGCCCACAGTCACTGTCTGCGCCCCGCGGCCGCGCCCGCGCCCGGCCCCACAACCACTGAGGGTATCGGTTCATTAATTAAACCTCGTTAATTAACAGCCTGGCCCCACAGTCACTGCCTGCGCCCCGCGGCCGCGCCCGCGCCCGGCCCCACAACCACTGAGAGTATCTGTGTTAATTAAACCTCATTAATTAACAGCCTGGCCCACAGTCACTGTCTGCGCCCGGCCCCACAACCACTGAGAGTTCATTAATTAAACCTCGTTAATTAACAGCCTGGCCCCACAGTCACTGCCTGCGCCCCGCGGCCGCGCCCGCGCCCGGCCCCACAACCACTGAGAGTATCTGTGTTAATTAAACCTCGTTAATTAACAGCCTGGCCCACAGTCACTGCCTGCGCCCCGCGCCCGGCCCCACAACCACTGAGAGTTCATTAATTAAACCTCGTTAATTAACAGCCTGGCCCCACAGTCACTGCCTGCGCCCCGCGCCCGCGCCCGGCCCCACGACCACTGAGAGTTCATTAATTAAACCTCGTTAATTAACAGCCTGGCCCCACAGTCACTGCCTGCGCCCCGCGGCCGCGCCCGCGCCCGGCCCCACAACCACTGAGAGTTCATTAATTAAACCTCGTTAATTAACAGCCTGGCCCCACAGTCACTGCCTGCGCCCCGCGCCCGCGCCCGGCCCCACAACCACTGAGAGTTCATTAATTAAACCTCGTTAATTAACAGCCTGGCCCACAGTCACTGCCTGCGCCCCGCGGCCGCGCCCGCGCCCGGCCCCACAACCACTGAGGGCATTGGTTCATTAATTAAACCTCGTTAATTAACAGCCTGGCCCCACAACCACTGAGGGTATCTGTGTTAATTAAACCTCGTTAATTAACAGCCTGGCCCCACAGTCACTGCCTGCGCCCCGCGCCCGCGCCCGCGCCCGGCCCCACAACCACTGAGAGTTCATTAATTAAACCTCGTTAATTAACGGCCTGGCCCACAGTCACTGCCTGCGCCCGGCCCCACAACCACTGAGAGTTCATTAATTAAACCTCGTTAATTAACAGCCTGGCCCCACAGTCACTGCCTGCGCCCCGCGGCCGCGCCCGCGCCCGGCCCCACAACCACTGAGAGTTCATTAATTAAACCTCGTTAATTAACGGCCTGGCCCACAGTCACTGCCTGCGCCCGGCCCCACAACCACTGAGAGTTCATTAATTAAACCTCGTTAATTAACAGCCTGGCCCACAGTCACTGCCTGCGCCCCGCGGCCGCGCCCGCGCCCGGCCCCACAACCACTGAGAGTTCATTAATTAAACCTCGTTAATTAACAGCCTGGCCCCACAGTCACTGCCTGCGCCCGGCCCCACAACCACTGAGGGTTCATTAATTAAACCTCGTTAATTAACAGCCTGGCCCCACAGTCACTGCCCATGGCCGCGCCCGGCCCCACAACCACTGAGAGTTCATTAATTAAACCTCGTTAATTAACAGCCTGGCCCCACAGTCACTGCCTGCGCCCCGCGGCCGCGCCCGCGCCCGGCCCCACAACCACTGAGGGTATCTGTGTTAATTAAACCTCGTTAATTAACAGCCTGGCCCCACAGTCACTGCCCACGCCCGGCCCCACAACCACTGAGGGTTCATTAATTAAACCTCGTTAATTAACGGCCTGGCCCCACAGTCACTGCCCACGCCCGGCCCCACAACCACTGAGGGCATCTGTGCATTAATTAAACCTGGGTAATTAATGGCCATTAAACCTCATTAATTAACAGCCCAGCCCCACAGTCACTGACCCCAGCCCGGCCCCACAACCACTGAGGGCATCTGTGCATTAATTAAACCTCAGTAATTAACGGCCATTAAACCTCGTTAATTAACGGCCTGGTCCCACAACCACTGAGGGCATCTGTTCACTCATTAAACCTCGTTAATTAACGGCCTGGCCCCACAGTCACTGACCCCAGCCCGGCCCCACAACCACTGACGGGCATCTGTTCATTAATTAAACCTCATTAATTAACGGCCATTAAACCTCATTAATTAACGGCCCAGCCCCACAGCCACTGAGGGCATCTGTGCATTAATTAAACCTCAGTAATTAACAGCCTGGCCCCACAACCACTGAGGGCATCTGTTCATTAATTAAACCTCATTAATTAACGGCCCCACAACCACTGAGGGCATCTGTGCACTCATTAAACCTCATTAATTAACAGCCCGGCCCCACAACCACTGGGGGTCATTCATTCACTCATTAAGCCTCATTAATTAACAGCCTGGCCCCACAGTCACTGACCCCAGCCCGGCCCCACAACCACTGAGGGCATCTGTTCACTCATTAAACCTCATTAATTAATGGCCCCACAACCACTGAGGGCATCTGTTCACTCATTAAACCTCATTAATTAATGGCCCCACAACCACTGAGGGCATCTGCGCACTCATTAAACCTCATTAATTAACGGCCCCACAACCACTGAGGGCATCTGTGCACTCATTAAACCTCATTAATTAACAGCCTGGCCCCAGAGTCACTGACCCCGGCCCCACAGCCACTGACCCTCACAACCACTGAGGGGCATCTGTTCATTAATTAAACCTCGTTAATTAATGGCCTGGCCCCACAGTCACTGGCCCCAGCCCGGTCCCAGCCCCACAGCCACTGAGGGGCATCTGTTCATTAATTAGGCCTCATTAATTAATGGCCATTAAACCTCATTAATTAACGGCCCGGCCCCACAGTGGGGGTCATTCATTCACTCATTAAACCTCATTAATTAAAAGCCCAGCCCCACAACCACTGACCCTGGCCCAGCCCCACAGCCATTGAGGGTCATTCATTCATTAATTAAAGCCTGTGGTAATTAGCAGCCACAGGCAGCTCTGGGCCCTGGGCACTCCCTTGGGAGCGTTCCCTGCTGGGGCTGGAGGTGACACGGGGACAGCTGGGGCTGGAGGTGGCACAGCTGGGGCTGGAGGTGGCACAGGGACAGCTGGAGGTGACACGGGGACAGCTGGGGCTGGAGGTGGCATGGGGACAGCTGGGGCTGGAGGTGGCACAGGCACAGCTGGAGGTGACACAGCTGGAGGTGGCACAGGCACAGCTGGAGGTGGCACAGGGACAGCTGGAGGTGACACAGCTGGGGCTGGAGGTGGCACAGGGACAGCTGGAGGTGACAGGCACAGCTGGAGGTGACAGGCACAGCTGGAGGTGGCACAGGGACAGCTGGAGGTGGCACAGGCACAGCTGGAGGTGGCACGGGGACAGCTGGAGGTGACACAGGCACAGCTGGAGGTGGCACAGGCACAGCTGGAGGTGACAGGCACAGCTGGAGGTGGCACAGGCACAGCTGGAGGTGACAGGCACAGCTGGAGGTGGCACAGGCACAGCTGGAGGTGACAGGCACAGCTGGAGGTGGCACAGGCACAGCTGGAGGTGACACAGGCACAGCTGGAGGTGACAGGCACAGCTGGAGGTGACACAGGCACAGCCGGAGGTGACAGGCACAGCTGGAGGTGACAGGCACAGCTGGAGGTGACACAGGGACAGCTGGAGGTGACAGGCACAGCTGGAGGTGGCACAGGCACAGCTGGAGGTGACAGGCACAGCTGGAGGTGGCACAGGGACAGCTGGAGGTGACAGGCACAGCTGGAGGTGACACAGGCACAGCTGGAGGTGGCACAGGGACAGTTGGGGCTGGAGGTGGCACAGCTGGGGCTGGAGGTGGCACGGGGACAGCTGGAGGTGACACAGGCACAGCTGGAGGTGGCACAGGCACAGCTGGAGGTGACAGTCACAGCTGGAGGTGACACAGGCACAGCTGGAGGTGACAGGCACAGCTGGAGGTGACAGGCACAGCTGGAGGTGGCACAGCTGGAGGTGACAGGCACAGCTGGAGGTGACACAGGCACAGCTGGAGGTGACACGGGCACAGCTGGAGGTGACAGGCACAGCTGGAGGTGGCACAGGCACAGCTGGAGGTGACAGGCACAGCTGGAGGTGACAGGCACAGCTGGAGGTGGCACAGGCACAGCTGGAGGTGACAGGCACAGCTGGAGGTGACACAGGGACAGCTGGAGGTGACACAGGGACAGCTGGAGGTGGCACAGGCACAGCTGGAGGTGGCACAGGCACAGCTGGAGGTGGCACAGCTGGAGGTGACAGGCACAGCTGGAGGTGGCACAGGCACAGCTGGAGGTGGCACAGCTGGAGGTGACACAGGCACAGCTGGAGGTGACACAGGCACAGCTGGAGGTGGCACAGGCACAGCTGGAGGTGGCACAGGAACAGCTGGAGGTGACAGGCACAGCTGGGGCTGGAGGTGGCACAGGGACAGCTGGAGGTGGCACAGGCACAGCTGGAGGTGACACGGGGACAGCTGGAGGTGGCACAGGCACAGCTGGAGGTGACAGGCACAGCTGGAGGTGACAGGCACAGCTGGAGGTGGCACAGGCACAGCTGGAGGTGACAGGCACAGCTGGAGGTGGCACAGGCACAGCTGGAGGTGACAGGCACAGCTGGAGGTGGCACAGGCACAGCTGGAGGTGACACAGGCACAGCTGGAGGTGACAGGCACAGCTGGAGGTGACACAGGCACAGCCGGAGGTGACAGGCACAGCTGGAGGTGACAGGCACAGCTGGAGGTGACACAGGGACAGCTGGAGGTGACAGGCACAGCTGGAGGTGGCACAGGCACAGCTGGAGGTGACAGGCACAGCTGGAGGTGGCACAGGGACAGCTGGAGGTGACAGGCACAGCTGGAGGTGACACAGGCACAGCTGGAGGTGGCACAGGGACAGTTGGGGCTGGAGGTGGCACAGCTGGGGCTGGAGGTGGCACGGGGACAGCTGGAGGTGACACAGGCACAGCTGGAGGTGGCACAGGCACAGCTGGAGGTGACAGGCACAGCTGGAGGTGACACAGGCACAGCTGGAGGTGACAGGCACAGCTGGAGGTGACAGGCACAGCTGGAGGTGGCACAGCTGGAGGTGACAGGCACAGCTGGAGGTGACACAGGCACAGCTGGAGGTGACACGGGCACAGCTGGAGGTGACAGGCACAGCTGGAGGTGGCACAGGCACAGCTGGAGGTGACAGGCACAGCTGGAGGTGACAGGCACAGCTGGAGGTGGCACAGGCACAGCTGGAGGTGACAGGCACAGCTGGAGGTGACACAGGGACAGCTGGAGGTGACACAGGGACAGCTGGAGGTGGCACAGGCACAGCTGGAGGTGGCACAGGCACAGCTGGAGGTGGCACAGCTGGAGGTGACAGGCACAGCTGGAGGTGGCACAGGCACAGCTGGAGGTGGCACAGCTGGAGGTGACACAGGCACAGCTGGAGGTGACACAGGCACAGCTGGAGGTGGCACAGGCACAGCTGGAGGTGGCACAGGAACAGCTGGAGGTGACAGGCACAGCTGGGGCTGGAGGTGGCACAGGGACAGCTGGAGGTGGCACAGGCACAGCTGGAGGTGACACGGGGACAGCTGGAGGTGGCACAGGCACAGCTGGAGGTGACAGGCACAGCTGGAGGTGACAGGCACAGCTGGAGGTGGCACAGGCACAGCTGGAGGTGACAGGCACAGCTGGAGGTGGCACAGGCACAGCTGGAGGTGACAGGCACAGCTGGAGGTGACACAGGGACAGCTGGAGGTGACAGGCACAGCTGGAGGTGGCACAGGCACAGTTGGAGGTGACACAGCTGGGGCTGGAGGTGACACAGGCACAGCTGGAGGTGACAGGCACAGCTGGGGCTGGAGGTGACACAGGGACAGCTGGAGGTGGCACAGGCACAGCTGGAGGTGACAGGCACAGCTGGAGGTGACAGGCACAGCTGGAGGTGGCACAGGCACAGCTGGAGGTGACAGGCACAGCTGGAGGTGACAGGCACAGCTGGAGGTGGCACAGGCACAGCTGGAGGTGACACAGGCACAGCTGGAGGTGGCACAGGCACAGCTGGAGGTGGCACAGCTGGAGGTGACAGGCACAGCTGGAGGTGACAGGCACAGCTGGAGGTGACAGGCACAGCTGGAGGTGGCACAGGCACAGCTGGAGGTGACACAGGCACAGCTGGAGGTGGCACAGGCACAGCTGGAGGTGGCACAGCTGGAGGTGACAGGCACAGCTGGAGGTGACAGGCACAGCTGGAGGTGACAGGCACAGCTGGAGGTGACAGGCACAGCTGTCCCTGTTTGTGCTGATCTGTTTCTCCTGCTGGGCACTGTGAACCCCGGCTGCAGCAGCACAAACACCGCTGGGCTCGGTGGCAGCTCGGGCTCTCCTCTGTTCTCTGTTCTCTGTTCTCTGTTCTCTGCTCTCTGTTCTCTGTTCTCTGTTCTCTGTTCTCTGTTCTCTGCTCTCTGTTCTCTGTTCTCTGTTCTCTGTCCTCTGTTCTCTGTTCTCTGTTCTCTGTTCTCTGCTCTCTGTTCTCTGTTCTCTGTCCTCTGCTCTCTGTTCTCTGTTCTCTGTTCTCTGTTCTCTGTTCTCTGTTCTCTGTTCTCTGCTCTCTGCTCTCTGCTCTCTGTTCTCTGTTCTCTGTTCTCTGTTCTCTGCTCTCTGCTCTCTGTTCTCTGTTCTCTGTTCTCTGTTCTCTGTTCTCTGCTCCGTTCTGCACGGTGACATCTCAGGGCTGCAGCTGCTGAACCTTTCCTGCTGTTTTTTGCCCCATTTCAGAGCAGGTGCTGTGCTGAGAGCAGGACAGGCTCCAGGAGTGCTGGCATGGAGCACTGTGTGGGTGTGCTTGGAGCTCCGGGGTGTTCTCTGTGAGATTTTACCTGGCTTCTGCTCACTGGGACATTTTCATTTTCCTTTGTGCTTCATGGAAGGAGGCTCAGGGAGCAGCTGTGTGACAGCTCCGAGGATGGATCCCGGCGTTTGGGGGGACTCTGACAGGAAAATGGTGCTGGGAGAACAAGGGGGGGCTTGGGCCTGCTGGGTGACAAGTGTTAAATGAGGACAGTGGAGGAAATACAGAACCATGGGATGGTTTGGGTTAGAAAGGACCATAAAGATCATCCAGGGACACCTCCCACCGTCCCAGGCTGCTCCCAGCCCCATCCAGCCTGGCCTCGGACACTGCAGGGATCCAGGAGCAGCCACAGCTTCTCTGGGCACCCTGTGCCAGGTCCTGCCCACCCTCGGTGCCCCCCTGGGTCCCACTGTGTCCCCAGGGTCCCCTTTGGTGCAGTGCCCCGTGCCAGGGACCTGCAGGGGAGGCAGGGGGACGCTTCCAGGAGGCCCCAAACTGGTGTCACTGGTGTGGGTCCAGCGTGACCCCCGGCAGAGTGGAAACCCAGCTCGATCTCCAGAGTCTTTATTCAACACCGAGTCATAAAATAGCTCTTTACACGCTTCGCTGGGGGGCATTTCTCTGTAATTCTTTAAATACACATTGTTTACACTTGCCAAAGTTTCAAAGCAACAACATCAAAGTGCGTCTACAGGTGAGAGTTCCAACCAAAGTGCTAAAAACACGGACTCCTGGCCGGAGCTGGGCCCTGCTCCCACCAAAGCCCCGGATCCTCCCGTCCCACCCGCGCTGCTCCCCCATCCCGGCGCTCCCCAGGACACGGCTCCGGCAGATCTCGCACCAAGGGCCCGGTTTAGCATCGAGGGACCAGGGGATGGGGGGAAAAAAGGGATGTTTGGTTCTCCAGACACTGGCACATCGCTGCAGAAAGACTAAAATAGACCTAAATTTATATAGAGTTAAAAAAATAACTTGGGAGGCCACGGGCACCTCTGGGGAGGGGAGGTCGCTGTTCAGGGCCCCTGGGGGCTGTAGGGAATGATTCCAGTTCCTGGATTTATATATCTCTACTCTCTGCACTGATTATCTCCTCTGATTATCTCAAAGCAAACTGTGCATCGCCCCTTCCCTTCCCAAAAACTGCCCCACACCATTGCACCCACTTGTCCCCGGCCCCGAGCTGCCTCGCTCCCCTCCAGGGGCTCCATCCCGAGGCTGCATTAGAAAACCCCTTTTTTTTCCCTTGCTTTTGGGCAGTTTTCCCTCCTCGCTGCTGCAGCAGCTTTTCCCCAGTGCTCTCCCACCCTCCCCAGGGATGATTTTTTGCCTCCCGCTGATGGGGGAGGTCCATCACCACCTCACAACACCCTGCAATGCTTCGCTCACAACAAACCATCTCAGCTTCCCAAAATCCCCCTGCTCCCTGGGATTTTTTTTTTCCCTTTTAAAGCACTTTCTCATTTGGCACCAATTCCTGGATGTTTTTGCTCCACCCCAACCTGCTGCTTCCCAAAATGAGGCTGAAGCGATGCTCCAGCTCCTGGGCTGGGGCCTCCCCTAAGAGCTGAAAGAAAACATCTGTTAACCACTTTGGGAGCCATTACCAACACATCTCCTGGGGTTTTTTGGTTCTGTTTTCCCTAAATCCAGGCTCCTTTGGAGGATCCTGCCATGGCCTTGGTGGCAGCAGGGACCAGGACACGCTGCAAGAAGAGGGACAAAGGTTTCAAACCCTCGCTGGGCAGAGCCAGCCTGGGGGCTCCCGTCCCCCTCAATCCCCAACACCCCGGAGCCCCAAAGCTCAGGGATAAGGCAGGAGGAGGCAGCTGATCCCCAGAGCATTCCTGGGGCTTGGAATGATGGGCAAGAGTGAAATCCAACACCAGGGAGACACAAAAACACGGATTTGGGATAGCTTTGGACCCCGAGCTGGCTTTGGTGATGTTGTTCCTCTTGAAATCCCTGACCAGTACCCAAACTCAGGTGAACATCAGCCATGGGGAAACTTCAGGAAAACACATTAGAAAAGGAATAAATCTCCCCAAAAGCGGCCCTGCAGGAGCCAGGCTCGGAAGCACTGTCCATGCAGCCCCTGGCAGCTCTGACCCCAATCCTGTGAATCCGGGGATTTCAGCGGGGATTGTCATCGCAGAGCCCCCCTGGCACATCTCAGGAGGGCTGAGCTGAACGTGCTGTGAGATTTGAAGGCTTTCCCAGGAAATCTGGGAAATTTCTGGCTGTTTCCATCCCTTCCAGAGGGCTGAGGTGAATCCGTGGCTGGAGCCACACCAGGCAGGACAAGCAGCAGGGGCAGGATCCATCTGACATCTCAGAGCCGTTAATGAGCTCGTTAGCAAGCTGGGCAATTAGGAGCCACCAGGAGAACCCTCATTCCCATCACTCCTGTCACTGTGCCTTCATCCCCAGCTGAGGAGGAGGAGGATGAGGAAGGGATCCATTCCAGCCCAAGCAAAACAGGGAGAAACCTCCACATTCCATCTTCTACTCCTTGAACCTGCTCAAGGCCTTGTGGCATCAGAGTTTTGTAGAAAGGGGGCTTTGCTGAGCTGGATGTTTTGGGAACACCCCAAGGAGAGGTGAGGGGTTGATCTGCTCTGGGGATGCACCAAAGCACCAAATCCAGGTGAGGATCCTGCTGAGGATCCAAAGCCCTGGGGGCAGCCGAGGGATGGGGATGTCACAGAGTCACCCACGCTCCACACGCACAGCACTGACCCTGCTGGCACAGAAATCTTCTCTGAGGGTCCTCAGCACCTCCTGTCCTTCCATCACCTCATCCTCACCTTCCCCTTCCCCAGGAGAGGTTCCAGGCACCAGAGCATCCAGGCTTGGCCCACGGCTGGGCCACCAGAGTCTTTAAGCATAGAGTGTATAAACATGCTGAGTATATAATTTTCCTTTAAAATCTTTTTTTTTTTTCTTCCTCTTCTCTTTATAGAAATAAATACGTACTTTGTTTTGTTTTGAAGGGAATTTCGCAGGTCCCTGCATGGTGGTGGTGGTGACACCTCAGCTGGGCCATGCTCCCAGACAGGGCTGGAGGTTTGGAGCTTTGCTGGGTGGTTTTTTGCTGGTCAGGGCATCCCTTTCTCCTCCTGGCCCTGGATCAGGAGTGTCCCAGGCTCCTGGGGTGGAGGTGAAGCCACGGCAGGCGTGGCAGGGAGCTGGTCCCGGTGTGGGGAGCTCAGCCCTGGGGACCTGCTGGGGTGCAGGAGTTTGGGCTCCCCCACTTTGTGCATTCAGGGAGAGCCTTCTCCTGGAAAGCTGCATCCATCCCACGGGGGCTTGGCCACAAAACCCTGACCCTGGCTTGGAGCAGACAGCACAGCTGGGATGAAGGGCAGGTGAAGGGTCTCCAGGTGGGGTTGGAGAACCACGAGCAGCCTCAGGGGTTTGGGGGTGATTTTCCTTCCTCTGGGGATCCCCACGGGCTGTCTGGCAGCCCCAGCCCAGGGCAGCAGCTCTTGTGC
The DNA here is from genome assembly GCA_038429875.1 of Poecile montanus. NCBI lineage: Eukaryota > Metazoa > Chordata > Aves > Passeriformes > Paridae > Poecile > Poecile montanus. The sequence goes on along the minus strand of CM076505.1, from coordinate 824,773 downwards.
CATGGCTGAGGGATGTGGAGCTGGGTCTGCAGCCTGGTCCCTCCTGGGGGGACGCTCTGGGAGGTGTCCCCTCACAGCCAGGCTGGCCAGCAGGCACCAAAACCTCCAGTGCTGGTCCAGAGGAGAGGGAAAAGCCCCAAATCCGTTTTCCCAGTCGCTTCCTCTCCGCTCAGCCCGTCGGCTCCAAGGACACGGGGCTGGGGCTGTGGGTAAGGCCGGGGTGTCCCCACTGCTGGCAGTGCTCTGATGGCTGTCCCCAGTCCCAGCAGCACCTTCTGGTACCTTCAGGGTCCAGATCCTCACCCTGCTGGATGCTTTTCCAAAGCCTTTTCCTATGGATAAAGGATATCTGGGGGATGATGCTGTCCTTGCAGACAGAGGACACTCAGAATTAAAATCAGATTTCAAAAACGGTGGCTGTAGATAAAGGTCAGCCAGGGCTGTTGGTTGGTGCTTTTCCCAGGACAATTCCAGGATGATCTGGCCAGGGTTTCTCCTTCAGGCTGCTCGGGAAGGCGATGGGATGGCAAAGGTGGGTGTCCCGTGACTGTCCCTCTCTCTCCATGTGGGACAATGGACCCTGGATGGAGACTGGCTGTGGATGGTGTGTGACCTGTGAGCCGTGTTTCCTGCTGGATGAGGATTCTGGAGATGGTTTATTGCCTTGGCAGGAGGGTTTTGGTGGAGAAGAAGTGAGGCTGGAGACCTCTGGAAGAGCTCCCACGTCTCCAGGTGTCCTGTGGCTCCCCAAGCCCCCGAGGTGCAGCTCTGCTCTTTGTGCTGGTTTCTGGGAGCGTTTCCCCAGCTTTGGGGGCCCCTCTGCCAAACCCAAAAGGAAAACGAGGGGGAACCCTGTGGTGTGCTGGGCCCTGGGGAGGAACAGCCCCTTCCACCCCCCTCCATCGCCCCAGGGAGCCCGGGGGCAGCCCAGGCTCTGCCGAGAGCCCCCAGAACCATCCTCAAACGGGCAAAGAGCCCAAAGCAGAGTTTGACGGAACAGCCATCCCCGAGCACGGATCCTTGGAGAGGAGCAGAGCAGGGGTTCAAAGCCATCTTCCCCCCAGGAAAGAGCACGGCCCCAGCTCTTGGGGCAGCCAAGAAATGTCCTTGAGTAGCACCTTCTCGCCCGCGAGCGGCCCCGAGGGCCTGCGAGAGTTTGGGGTTCCTTGTGCACGAGCCGGGGGGACCCTGCTCCGGCCCACGCTGGGCTGGGGCTCAGGGGCTCCGCCAGGCAGAGCAGGGAATGTGCTTTGGGTTCCCTGAAGGGCTAACAGCCTCCTTCCACCTTGATGTGTAAAATCTTGGAGAAGCCGGGTCTTTTCCTCAGGGCCTGCAAGAGGAGCAGACGGTGGGGCTGGGGGCAGCCAGCAGTGCCCCTGCTCCGTGGGGACAGGGAGGGAAGGGAACAGCTCAAATTCCTGCATGGGGAAGGGCACAGGGTGATGGGGGAACAGCTCAAATCCCTGCATGGGAACGGTACAGGGACAGGAAGGGAACAGCTCAAATTCCTGCCAGGGGAAAGGCACAGGGTGATGGGGGAACAGCTCAAATCCCTGCCAGGGGAAGGGCACAGGGACAGGGAGGGAACAGCTCAAATCCCTGCCAGGGGAAAGGCACAGGGTGATGGGGGAACAGCTCAAATCCCTTCATGGGAATGGCACAGGGACAGGGAGGGAAGGGGACAGCTCAAATCCCTGCATGGGAAAGGGCACAGGGTGAGAGAAGGGGGAATACCTCAAATCCCTGCATGGGAAGGGCACAGGGTGATGGGGGAACACCTCAAATTCCTGCATGAGGAAGGGCACAGGGTGATGGGGGAACAGCTCAAATCCCTGCATGGGAAAGGCACAGGACAGGGAGGGAACAGCTCAAATCCCTGCCAGGGGAAGGGCACGGGGAGAGGGAGGGAACAGCTCAAATCCCTGCATGGGAAGGGCACGGGGAGAGGGAGGGAACAGCTCAAATCCCTGCATGGGAAGGGCACAGGACAGGGAGGGAAAGGGAATCCCTGCCATGGGAAGGGCACAGGGTGATGGGGGAACAGCTCAAATCCCTGCCAGGGGAAGGGCACAGGGACAGGGAGGGAACAGCTCAAATCCCTGTCAGGGGAAAGGCACAGGGTGATGGGGGAACAGCTCAAATCCCTGCATGGGAAGGGCACAGGGTGAGAGAAGGGGGAATACCTCAAATCCCTGCATGGGAAGGACACAGGACAGGGAGGGAAAGGGAATCCCTGCCATGGGAAGGGCACAGGGACAGGGAGGGAATCTCCCTGCATGGGAAGGGCACAGGGAGAGGGAGGGAACAGCTCAAATCCCTGCATGGGAAGGGCACAGGGTGAAGGAGGGAAAGGGAATCCCTGCCATGGGAAGGGCATGGGGAGAGAGAAGGGAATCCCTGTATGGGAAGGACACAGGGTGAAAGAGGGAAAGGAGAACACCTCAAATCCCTGTATGGGAAGGACACAGGGACAGGGAGGGAATCTCCCTGCATGGGAAGGGCACAGGGAGAGGGAGGGAAAGGGAATCCCTGCCATGGGAAGGGCACAGGGTGATGGGAGGGAAGGGGAACAGCTCAAATCCCTGCATGGGAATGGCACAGGGAGAGAGAAGGGAATCCCTGCATGGGAAGGACACAGGGACAGGGAAGGAGGAGCAGGGATATCTCCAGTCCCTGCCCCAGGGAAGACACGGGGTGAGGAAGGGAGAGGGGGAACATCATCTCAAACCCCTGGCACAGGACGGAAAGAGGAAAGGGAGGGAGAGGGGGAACATTTCAGATCCCTGGCATGGGAAGGAGCCAGGGCTGGTGACACTGGTGTTAGCTGGGGCTGGGGTCCTTTACCTGGAGTTTGTTCACCATTTCCTCAAACATCTTCCTGGCTTCGGGGCTGTGGGGCTCCTTGAAGTAATCCACAATCCCCACCTGCACCACGATGGACTTGAGGTTCCGGCACACACCTGGGGCACAGACAGCACCTGGCTCTCACACCTGGGGCACAGACAGCCTCCCCAGGGCCAGCAGGGACCCCAGACCCCACCCCCTGCTCCTCAAAGCCCTCTGTGTGTGAGGATCCTCACCCTGGAGATGGAGACCTGGCCAAGGTCTCTGAAGGGGCTGTGAGGTGGCTCCTGGCTGCCCTGTCCCAACCCGGTGTCCTCCCCCTTCCCTGGGAATCCCTGCCTGCCATCCAGAGGGGTGGGCACCAGCCAGCCCAACCCCAGCCCCGAGCTGGGAGCACCAGGACAGGCTCTCCTGAGGCTGTGACCCTCCTGCCCTGCCCAGGGACTGCGGCAAACGCACAAACCTTGGGTGTGGCACCAACCTCGGGTGTGGCACACAAACCTCGGGTGTGTCACCAACCCCTCGAGTGTGGCACAAACCTCAGGTGTGGCACCAACCCCTCGGGTGTGGCACAAACCTTGGGTGTGGCACCAAGCTCGGGTGTGGCACAAACCTCGGGTGTGGCACAAACCTCGGGTGTGGCACACAAACCTCAGGTGTGGCACCAACCCCTCGGGTGTGGCACAAACCCCTCGGGTGTGGCACAAACCTTGGGTGTGGCACACAAAGCTCAGGTGTGGCACAAACCTCAGGTGTGGCACCAACCCCTCGGGTGTGGCACAAACCTCGGGTGTGGCACAAACCCCTCGGGTGTGGCACCAACCTCGGGTGTGGCACAAACCTCAGGTGTGGCACAAAAACCCCGGGTGTGGCACAAAAACCCCGGGTGTGGCACAAAAACCTCGGGTGTGGCACAAATAAACCCCGAGTGTGGCACAAAAACCCCGGGTGTGTCACAAACCCTGGGTGTGGCACAAAGCTCAGGTGTGGTACAAAAACCTCGGGTGTGGCAAAAACCTCGAGTGTGGCACAAACACCGGGTGTGGCATAAACACCTCGGATGTGGCACAAACAAACCTCAGGTGTGGCACAAAAACCCCGGGTGTGGCACAAAAACCTCGGGTGTGGCACAAAAACCCCGGGTGTGGCACAAACCACGGGTGTGGCACAAACCTCAGGTGTGGCACAAATAAACCTCGGGTGTGGCACAAACCCGGGTGTGGCACAAAAACCTCGGGTGTGGCACAAACAAACCCCGGGTATGGCACAAACCTTGAGTGTGGCACAAAAACCTCGGGTGTGGCACAAAAACCCCGGGTGTGGCACAAAAACACCGGGTGTGGCACAAACATCTCAGGCACATCACAAACCTCGGGTGTGGCACAAACCTGGAGGCCCCCATCACCCTGGGGGTGTCTCCATCCTCTCTGCAGCCCAAGGTGAGATCAGCTCTCCTTGGCCCACCCTTGCTGGGGGTGCTGGCACCCTCTGTCACCCTCCCCAGAGAGCTCCCAGCCCCTCCCAGTGCCCGCAGCTCCCCTGGGAATCCTCTGCCCCGTGGCTCTGGGAGCTGGGTGATGCTGAGGGTCTCAGTGTGTCACTCACTGTTGAAGTGCAGCAGGGCTTTGGGGGTCACCGGGGTGGACGTCAGCACCAGCATCTCCAGCCCCTTCAGCCCCTCCCGGCACATCTCAGCAGCCACCTCCTGGTTGATCTCGGCCACATGGTCCAGCTCCAGCACCTGCAGCCTCATGCAGTTCCGAGCTGCAGGCACAGAGCGCCCGTCAGCGCGGAAGGGACAAGGACAGGCGCTGGCACAGGGGGCTGGGAGGGGTGGGTGGCACCAGGAGGGGCAGGGAGCGCCCTGGGGCTCGGGGTGGGGTGGGCTTCTCCAGGGAGACCCCCATGGAGCATCGCCCTCCCTGCAGTGAGGGTCCCTCCTCGCCCCAGCGGAGGGGGAGAGGAGATGCCCGGGGAGGTTTGGGGTCCCCAGCCCTGGAGGTGTCCAGGGAACACCTGGAGGTGGCACCCAGTGCTCTGGGCTGGCACAGGGTGGGCTCTGGGTGGTCCCAGGGGTCTCTCCAAGCCCATGGCCCACTGTGTGACCCCAAGTTCTGGGCACAGGGTGGGTTCTGGGTGGTCCCAGAGGTCTCTCCAGGCCCATGATCTGCTCTGTGATCCCAGGGTGGGCTCTGGGTGTCCCAGGGGTCTCTCCAAGCCCATGGCCCACTGTGTGACCCCAAGTGCTGGGCACAGGGTGGGTTCAGCAGTCCCAGGGGTCTCTCCAAGCCCATGACCAATTCTGTGATTCTGTGACCCCAAGTGCTGGGCACAGGGTGGGCTCTGGGTGGTCCCAGAGGTCTCTCCAAGCCCAAGGCCCACTCTGTGACCCCCCATGCTGGGCACAGGGTGGGCTCTGGGTGGTCCCAGAGGTCTTTCCAAGCCCATGGCCTGTTCTGTGACCCTGTGATCCCGAGTTCTGGGCACAGGCTGGGTTCTGGGTGGTCCCAGAGATCTCTCCAGGCCCATGATCTGCTCTGTGATCCCAGGGTGGGTTCTGGGTGGTCCCAGGGGTCTCTCCAAGCCCATGGCCTGTTCTGTGATCCCGAGTTCTGGGCACAGGGTGGGCTCTGGGTGGTCCCAGGGGTCTCTCCAAGCCCATGACCTGCTCTGTGATCCCAGGCTGGGTTCTGGGTGGTCCCAGAGATCTCTCCAAGCCCATGATCTGCTCTGTGATCCCAGGGTGGGCTCTGGGTGGTCCCAGGGGTCTCTCCAAGCCCATGATCTGCTCTGTGACCCCCCATGCTGGGCACAGGGTGGGCTCTGGGTGGTCCCAGAGGTCTCTCCAAGCCCATGATCTGCTCTGTGATCCCAGGCTGGGTTCTGGGTGGTCCCAGGGGTCTCTCCAGGCCCATGATCTGCTCTGTGATCCCAGGCTGGGTTCTGGGTGGTCCCAGGGGTCTCTCCAAGCCCATGATCTGCTCTGTGACCCCCCATGCTGGGCACAGGGTGGGCTCTGGGTGGTCCCAGAGGTCTCTCCAAGCCCATGGCCTGTTCTGTGATCCCAGGCTGGGTTCTGGGTGGTCCCAGGGGTCTCTCCAAGCCCCAGACCCGTTGCCAAGGCCAGGATCCCGAGCAATGCCTACCTAAGGACGCCAGGCCCTGCACTCCACAGCCGGCCCCTCCGACGCCGAGCGCCCGCAGGTGGGGCCAGCAGCGCCCGATCATCTGCAGGCAGCGGTTGCTGAAGCGCGTCGGCTGCTGGCTGGGGACACGAGGGACAAGAGCTGGGGCTGGCACGGTCACTCAGCCCCCCATGAGCAGCCCGTGGCACCGGGAGCTCTCCCTCCCATCACCCTGGGGCTGTGCAGCCGCTGGGCCAGGGCAGCTCCGTGTGCCCAGAGCCCCAAACCTCGCCCAGAGCAGCTGGGGCTGCCCCTGGATCCCCAGAGTGTCCCAGGCCAGGCTGGACACCGGGGCTGGAGCTCCTGGGACACTGGGAGGTGTCACTGTCACGGCTGGGGTGGCACTGGGTGTGTTTAAGGTTTCTCCCAGCCCAACCCATTCCAGGATTCTGTGATTCCAACCTCAGAGACCCAAAGCAGGCCCTGCACTCTGACCTTTGAGGGATCAGAGCAGCAGCAGCAGCAGGGCCTGTGCCTCTCTCAGGTGGAGAGGGCAGGTGCCAGGTGCTGCTGCCCCAGGGCACACAGGGGCCACCAGGCCCTGACACCGCCTGTCCTGCAGGGTGACAGCCCCTGGCTCCTGACACAGCACCCAGGGGCTCTCCAGGCTGAGTGTCCTGTGAGAGCCATCAGCTCCTGAGCACCCAGACACCGCCTGTCCTGCAGGGTGACAGCCCCTGGCTCCTGACACAGCACCCAGGGGCTCTCCAGGCTGAGTGTCCTGTGAGAGCCATCAGCTCCTGAGCACCCAGACACCGCCTGTCCTGCAGGGTGACAGCCCCTGGCCCCTGACACAGCACCCAGGGGCTCTCCAGGCTGAGTGTCCTGTGAGAGCCATCAGCTCCTGAGCACCCAGACACCTCGGGATGGAGATGGGGCTCCAGCAGCATCTCCCCCAAAAGCTTTCCCAGAATGAGAGCAGCTGCAGTGCCCCCCTGAGCTGTGACATCCTTTCATCCACACCCAGGCCCTGCAGGGCTCTGAGCCTGAGAGCTCAGCCAGCCTTTGATGTTCAGCAGCAGCTCCCAGACCCATCACAGATCCCTCTCATCTCGGGTGTGAGCAGCTCCCTGCAGCATTCCCGGGAGCTGCAGACACCCAGCAGCTCCCAGTTTGCACAGGGAGGGATGGGGCTGAGCTCCTCATCATCCTCATCCTGCTGCTCATCCCACAAAAACCCTCCCATAGCAAATCAGGTTCTGGCCCTCAGCTCCTTTCCAGCCCCTCACGCTGTGTGGCCTCCTCCTATCCCAGTTCATCCCAGCAGTGTCCCAGGCCAGGCTGGGCACTGGGGTTTGGGGCACCCTGGGGCAGAGGGAGCTGTCCCTGCAGGGCAGGGGTGGCACTGGGGGGGCTCTAGGGTCCCTTCCCACCCGCCCCACCCACGCTTCTGTGCCTTACCAGGGATGCAGAGGTGCGACCTGGAGGGAGATGATGTCCCTGCAGCCTGCTCCAAGGGCCCAGATGACTTCATGGCCCACGGGGTCCGTGGAGCTCCTGGAACAGCACAGGGGACACGTGATGGCCCCACCTGCAGCGGTGTCACCCCTGGGCTGGGTCTGCATCCCCCCAGGAGCTGCTCCTGGAGCAGCCAGAGGTGCCAATCTGGCCATGGTTTCCAGTCCAGGAGCTCCCTGGAGCAGCCAGAGGTGCCAATCTGGCCATGGTTTCCCCCAGGAGCTCCCTGGAGCAGCCAGAGGTGCCAATCTGGCCATGGTTTCCAGCTCAGGAGCTCCCTGGGGCAGCCAGAGGTGCCAATCTGGCCATGGTTTCCAGCTCAGGAAATCCCTGGAGCAGCCAGAGGTGCCAATCTGGCCATGGTTTCCAGCTCAGGATCTGCTGGGGGTTCCCAGCCCGTGTGTGTGTGTGTGTGTGTGTGTGTGTGTGTGTGTTCCCAGCCCGGGTGTGTGTGTTCCCAGCCCATCCAGGTGTGTTCCCAGCCCGGGTGTGTGTGTTCCCAGCCTGTCCAGGTGTGTTCCCAGCCCATCCAGGTGTGTTCCCAGCCCATGTGTGTGTGTGTTCCCAGCCCATCCAGGTGTGTTCCCAGCCCATCCAGGTGTGTTCCCAGCCTGTCCAGGTGTGTTCCCAGCCTGTCCAGGTGTGTTCCCAGCCCATCCAGGTGTGTTCCTAGCCCGTCCAGGTGTGTTCCCAGCCCATCCAGGTGTGTTCCCAGCCCATCCAGGTGTGTTCCCAGCCCGTCCAGGTGTGTTCCCAGCCTGTCCAGGTGTGTTCCCAGCCCATCCAGGTGTGTTCCCAGCCCATCCAGGTGTGTTCCCAGCCCGTCCAGGTGTGTTCCCAGCCCATCCAGGTGTGTTCCCAGCCCATCCAGGTGTGTTCCCAGCCCATCCAGGTGTGTTCCCAGCCTGTCCAGGTGTGTTCCCAGCCCGTCCAGGTGTGTTCCCAGCCCATCCAGGTGTGTTCCCAGCCCATCCAGGTGTGTTCCCAGCCCATCCAGGTGTGTTCCCAGCCCATGTGTGTGTGTGTTCCCAGCCCATCCAGGTGTGTTCCCAGCCCATCCAGGTGTGTTCCCAGCCTGTCCAGGTGTGTTCCCAGCCCATCCAGGTGTGTTCCCAGCCCATCCAGGTGTGTTCCCAGCCCGTGTGTGTGTGTTCCCAGCCCATCCAGGTGTGTTCCCAGCCTGTCCAGGTGTGTTCCCAGCCCATCCAGGTGTGTTCCCAGCCCATCCAGGTGTGTTCCCAGCCCATCCAGGTGTGTTGCCAGCCCGTCCAGGTGTGTTCCCAGCCCATCCAGGTGTGTTCCCAGCCCATCCAGGTGTGTTCCCAGCCCATGTGTGTGTGTGTTCCCAGCCCATCCAGGTGTGTTCCCAGCCCATCCAGGTGTGTTCCCAGCCTGTCCAGGTGTGTTCCCAGCCCGTCCAGGTGTGTTCCCAGCCCATCCAGGTGTGTTCCCAGCCCATCCAGGTGTGTTCCCAGCCCGTCCAGGTGTGTTCCCAGCCCGTCCAGGTGTGTTCCCAGCCCATGTGTGTGTGCTCCCAGCCCATCCAGGTGTGTTCCCAGCCCATCCAGGTGTGTTCCCAGCCTGTCCAGGTGTGTTCCCAGCCCGTCCAGGTGTGTTCCCAGCCTGTCCCCGTGCCTGGCAGGCGCTGGTGGCTGTCCTTACCGGTAGGTGACAGCCTGCAGGGCGCGGCAGTAGCAGCTGGCCAGCCAGAGCGAGCGGTCGGTCAGCACATTGGGGCAGTGTGAGATGCGCAGGATCAGCAGATTGCTGCCCGTCGCCTTCAGCAGCGACTCCAGCCCCGCTTCCAGGCATCCCCTGCCAGGACAGAGCCAGGATCAGGCTCAGGAGCCCCTGCTCACCCTCCCCGTGACCTCCCCGGGAGGGTGACGCGTCCCGCGGGCGTCCGCGGCTCCGGGACACCCGAATCCCACGGCGGGAGCTGCGGTGCATTGGGGTGCAGCAAGGAAAGGGATTTTGGGGCTCCCTGAGGAGCTGCAGCTCCGGCTCTGGGAGGGGGGACACGGGGACAGAGGGACACGGGGACTCACCGTGTGCTCTTCATGTAATCCTCCTTGCTCTCCTTCTTGCCCCGCTGGCGCGGCTTCAGGTTTTGGAGGGTGAGGGAATGCATCTGGGTGCACCACTGGGACAGCATGGCCAGGAACTGGGGCACAGGGGTGGCACTCACTGCCAGGGACACCCCAGAATGGCCACACCACCCTGCCCCGGCTGGGCACACACGGGGCACAAACGTGGGGACACACACACGGGGCCATGGCAGAGCACAGGTCACAAGAACATGGGCGTGACCCCAAAACCATGGGTGTCACCCCAAAATCATGGGTGTGACCCCCAAAATCATGGGTGTGACCCCAAAATCATGGATGCAACCCCAAAATCATGGGTGTGACCCTAAATTCACGGGCGTGATCCCAAATTCATGGGTGTGACCCCAAAACCGTGGGTGTGACCCCAAAATCATGGGTGTGACCCCAAATTGATGGACATGACCCCAAATTCATGGGCGTGACCCCAGATTCATGCATGTGACCCAAAATTCATGGGTGTGATCCCAAAATCATGGGAGTGACCCCAAATTCACGGAAGTGACCCCAAAACCATGGGTGTGACCCCAAATTCATGGGAGTGACCCCAAATTCATGGGCGTGACCCCCAAAGCAGATGAAAAGCTGTGCAGGTGTGAGCTCCTGTCCTGGAGCATTCAGCTCCAGCAGCCCCAGGAGCCCCAGCAGCCCCAGCAGCCCCAGGAGCCCCAGCAGCTCCAGCAGCCCCAGCACCCCCAGCAGCTCCAGCAGCTCCAACAGCCCCAGCAGCCCCAGCAGCCCCAGCAGCCCCAGGAGCTCCAGCAGCTCCAGCAGCCCCAGCAGCTCCAGCAGCCCCAGCAGCCCCAGCAGCCCCAGCAGCCCCAGGAGCCCCAGCAGCCCCAGCAGCCCCAGCAGCTCCAGCAGCCCCAGGAGCTCCAGCAGCCCCAGGAGCTCCAGCAGCCCCAGCAGCTCCAGCAGCCCCAGCAGCCCCAGCAGCCCCAGCAGCTCCAGGAGCCCCAGCAGCTCCAGCAGCTCCACCAGCCCCAGCAGCTCCAGGAGCTCCAGCAGCCCCAGGAGCTCCAGCAGCTCCAGCAGCCCCAGCAGCTCCAGGAGCTCCAGCAGCCCCAGCAGCCCCAGCAGCCCCAGCAGCTCCAGGAGCCCCAGCAGCCCCAGCAGCTCCAGGAGCTCCAGGAGCCCCAGCAGCCCCAGCAGCTCCAGCAGCCCCAGGAGCTCCAGCAGCTCCACCAGCCCCAGCAGCCCCAGCAGCCCCAGCAGCTCCAGCAGCCCCAGGAGCTCCAGCAGCTCCAGCAGCCCCAGCAGCTCCAGCAGCCCCAGCAGCCCCAGCAGCTCCAGGAGCCCCAGGAGCTCCAGCAGCCCCAGGAGCCCCAGCAGCCCCAGCCGTGTCCCAGGATCGGAAGGACACAAGCACGGGGGAGATGCTCGCACAGCTTCTCCCTTCACCACCCCCTGCCTCCCCCGTACCTTGGAGGAGACCCTGGCGTTCTCCAGCAGCACCCGCGTCCACACGGCAGGGTGCCGAGCCACGAACTTCCAGTCCTTGCACACCTCGGCCGCCCGCAGCAGGGTCTTGGTGTCCAGGTAGGTGAAGATGCAGAAGAGAGCCGCCCGCATCTTGAGGATCTCGGGGCTGATCACCTCGCTGGAGTGGCCCGGGCTGCCCCGCTCCAGCCGGCACACCTTGCTCCCCTCGGGCCTGCCATCGGTGGCCACTGCGGAGAGCGGCGGGTGAGGGGAGCTCGGTGGCCGTGCCTCGCTTCCACCCGCCCGGCCGGGCTCTCTCACCCGTCAGGCGGCAGCTGCCGGCGCCTCGGGACGCGGCGGATCCCGGCGCCTCCGGCTCCCAGCCCTCGGCCTCGGACTCGGTGGTGCGGGAGCCCACATCGGACACGTCTCCCTCCTCGCCCTCGGTGCTGTTGCGGTAGGGCCGGCGGTGCCAGTTCTGGATGGCCTGGCGGCGCAGCCCCGAGCCCCGGGCCGGGTACGGGTGGCCGTCGGCGGTGTCGTCGGTGGGACACGGCTCCGCGCTGTCGCTGTCGTAGCAGCCCGAGCTCTGCGACACGGCCTTGGGCCGGCTGGAGGCCCTGCGGACGGGGATGGCCGAGCTCAGGGCTCGTCCCCTCCCCAGGGTCCCCGGGGGGCGGCGGGGTCGGGCACTCACCCGGTGCTGGAGGAGGAGCGCTGGTTGCCGTAGGGACCGGCCACGGCCACCGCCGGCCCCGGGTGCCGCTCTCTCTGCAGGGACAGGGAACAAGACGTGGCACAGCCCGGCCTGGCACGGCCCGGCCGAGGGAGGGGACCCCGCGAACCCCCAGCTGCCTCTCGGGGGTCACCCTCACCCGGCGGATACCGAGCAGCATCTCCAGCACCGCCCGGCAACACCGAGCCACGAGAAACAGCTTCTCTTTGGGATCCCCATCCCGGGATATCCCATTTCCCACGAGAAACAGCTTCTCTTTGGGATCCCCATCCCGGGATTCCCCATTTCCCACGGGAAACAGCTTCTCTTTGGGATCCCCATCCCGGGATATCCCATTTCCCACGGGAAACAGCTTCTCTTTGGGATGCCCATCCCGGGATATCCCATTTCCCACGAGAAACAGCTTCTCTTTGGGATCCCCATCCCGGGATTCCCCATTTCCCACGGGAAACTGTGGGGTCCCTCCCCCGCCCCGCTCGGGCCCGGGCAGAGGAGACCCAGGGGCGCGTTCCCGAAGCCCTGAGCGTGTTCCCGAAGCTCCGGGTGAGTTCCCGAAGCCCCGGGTGAGTTCCCAAAGCCCCGAACACGTTCCCGAGGCCCCGGGCGCGTTCCCGAAACCGAGGGTGAGTTCCCGAAGCCCCAGACGGTTCCCGCAGCCCCGGGCGCGTTCCCGCAGCCCCAGGTGAGTTCCCGCAGCCCCGGGTGAGTTCCTGCAGCCCCAGACGGTTCCCGCAGCCCCAGGTGAGTTCCCGCAGCCCCAGGTGAGTTCCCGCAGCCCCAGACGGTTCCCGCAGCCCCGGGTGAGTTCCCGCAGCCCCAGACGGTTCCCGCAGCCCCAGACGGTTCCCGCAGCCCCAGACGCGTTCCCGCAGCCCCGGGCGCGTTCCCGAGGCCGTGCCTGTGGCCGCAGCGGTACCGCTCGGGTGATGGCCCTGCCGGCCGGGGTCCCGCAGCGGCCCAGGCTCCCGTTGGGGGTGGTGCCGCAGCTGCTGCTGATGATCTGGAGCTGCTTCTCGGCGCGGTCGGCGCGGTCCAGCAGCTCCTCGATGAAATGCTGCAGCCGCACCTTGGCGTTGGCCTCGCGGGCCGCGGTCTCCTTCAGGAACTGGTCAATCTGCAGCACCTCCCTGGCACAGGGACCGCGGTGACACCCCAGGGCCACCCCAGGTGTGCGGTGACACCCCAGGGCCACCCCAGGTGTGCAGTGACACCCCAGGGCCACCCCAGGTGTGCGGTGACACCCCAGAGCCTTCCCAGCTCCGCAGTGACACCCCAGAGCCACCCCAGCTCCTCACAGGGACTGCAGTGACACCCCAGGGCCACCCCAGCTGTGCAGTGACACCCCAGGGCCACCCCAGATCAGCAGTGACACCCCAGAGCCTCCCCAGCTCCTCACAGGGACCGCGGTGACACCCCAGGGCCACCCCGGCTGTGCAGTGACACCCCAGGGCCACCCCAGCTCCTCACAGGGACCATGGTGACACCCCAGCTGTGCAGTGACACCGCAGGGCCACTCCAGCTGTGCACAGGGACTGTGGTGACACTCCAGGGCCACCCCAGCTGTGCAGTGACACCCCAGAGCCACCCCAGCTGTGCGGTGACACCCCAGGGCCACCCCAGCTGTGGACAGGGACCATGGTGACACCCCAGCTGTGCGGTGACACCCCAGCTGTGCGGTGACACCCCAGGGCCGCCCCAGCTGTGCACAGGGACCGTGGTGACACTCCAGGGCCACCCCAGCTGTGCGGTGACACCCCAGGGCCGCCCCAGCTGTGCACAGGGACCATGGTGACACCCCAGCTGTGCGGTGACACCCCGGCTGTGCGGTGACACCCCGGCTGTGCGGTGACACCCCAGCTGTGCGGTGACACCCCAGGGCCGCCCCAGCTGTGGACAGGGACCATGGTGACACCCCAGCTGTGCAGTGACACCCCAGCTGTGCAGTGACACCCCAGAGCCACCCCAGCTCCTCACAGGGACTGCAGTGACACCCCAGGGCCACCCCAGCTGTGCGGTGACACCCCGGCTGTGCGGTGACACCCCAGCTGTGCGGTGACACCCCTGGAGCAGCCGGAGCGGGCTCGGCGGTGCTGGAGCAGCCCGGGATCGCTCCGTGCTCAGCCCGATCCGGCTCTGAGCCAGCCCGGGCGGGACAGGGGTGCAGGGATGACCCCACCGTGCAGGGGGTGTCACCAGGGGTGACAGGGTGTCAGGGGTGGGGTGACATCCCCAGAGCCTCGTCCGTCACCGCCAGGACCGGATCGGGGTCCTGAGCATGACGAGCACAGGTTGGAGGATGGTGACGCTGTGACTGGGTGACGGTGGAGGGTGGCGGTGCCACCCTTAAACCTGTTCAGCCCCGGTCCCTGCTCAGCCCGGTGATCGCAGGGCCCCGTTCCCTCATTAACACATTAATTATCAGGGGAGCCTGCTAATCAGCATTAATCAGCAGCTCTGAGCCTGCGGAAGGGCCGCTCCCCCAAAAGGACCCGGGCTGCGGTGTGACAGCAACTCCGGGACCTGAGTGGAAACACCCGGCACAAACAGCCCCGGACAACACCCGGGAACTGGGACAGAGCCAGGGGACACGGGACAGACACCCCGAGAGTGGAGACAGCTCCAGGGGACACGGGACAGACACCCCGAGAGCAGGGACAGAGCCAGGGGACACGGGACAGACACCCCGAGAGCAGGGACAGAGCCAGGGGACACAGGACAGACACCCCGAGAACAGGGACAGAGCCAGGGGACACGGGACAGACACCCCGAGAGACGGGACAGAACACGGGGACACGGGACAGACACCCCGAGAACAGGGACAGAGCCAGGGGACACAGGACAGACACCCTGCACACACACACAGTGCACACACACACACACAGTGCACACACACACACACAGTGCACACACGCACACACACACACAGTGCACACACACACACACAGTGCACACACACACACACAGTGCACACACACACACACACACACACACACACAGTGCACACACACACACACACACACACA